>CM055971.1:19410000-20610000 GCA_029531755.1 Holothuria leucospilota
CATACTGATATTCAGGTATAAGGAGGGAGGAGGGACGCCGAACCGAGTACCAAATAACGATGCCTTATGTTTAAATTCGCCACTTTGTGGGGGGGGGGCTGCTTTATAAAGTAGGGTTCCAAAGTGTTTCAAGCCGAGGGCCAATATTTCTTGATTTTTTACTTTAAATTTGTTGTAGTAGCAAAGGACTTCACTGCAGCAGCTTAGTTCTTTCTATATTAAAATTGTGAGTGGGCCCCTCGAATCATCCGAGGGCCATTTAATGCACGTCGTGAGCAGAGAATTGCCCACGGGCCGTCACTTGAGAAGATTGGTTATAGCGTATAGTCTGACAGTAGCTTCAACTTCGCAGCAGATCGTCCTACACGGACCTCTCTAATGAAGATGGTGCAACCAATGTGGGTACGGATTAATTCAAGTAACGCCAGGGGGACAGACAGTAGCCAGGGGCGTAAATACGACAGGCTGTGGGGGTGTGACACCCCCAGTGAAAATCAAAGGTCGGTCTCTGAGCGCCAAAAAGTCGGTCTCAAATCCAGTTCAGTGTGCCTTTGTAGCAGTAGACCAGACATGAACTACGCTTGAAGTGCCAAAAAAAGGGGGGGTCTCGAAAATTCGGAGCAACATTTGAAGTGCAAAAAAGCAACAACAAAAAAAAAAGATGGTCTTTGAAAATTCGGGTCGTACAACTATGTCAGCGGGAGTCGGAGTTGGTCCAAAATAGTTCACACCCCCCCCCCCTGCGAATTCATGTACAAACGCCCCTGATAGTAGCCCAGACAAATGTAGCCTTCCTGTACTTCCCATTAGCTTCTTACACAGTGAACATGTCTTAGTTAAATCCGCTAAGTCCTTAGGCAGTTAGGACAGGTTTGGATTAGTCTACCTATAAAATACCGTGGTTTTAAACCGCCTTTTATCGGTTATTTGGACAAGTCTCTCTTTAATTTATTAATCTTCCGAATAAACAAACCAGAAGTAGGTATATCCTCTATAGCGAGTCCAATGTTCGACAATAGTGAGATAAGGAATAGAGCTCACCGTATATATAAAACCATGATTGTGACGAACACTCCCAGGCTTTGTGTGTTTAAATATAGGGCATATACCTTGTAATCGGGCTGCCGTGTAATTTAGGCTTTGGCTACGTTTGCCCCATGGTAGGCCATAATCCGACATGTAAGCTATACGACAAACAATGGGTATACCAGTCGATGGACAAGCTGGTCCGCGGTTACAACTACATTTAGTCCCACAGCCCATACACTGGTCCTATAGTCAATGGAAGTTTGTGTGTATGTGCATAACGAGTGCCGCACTTATGGGCAAAAGGACCAATGTGCGGTATATATTCATGGTACCCTCTCAGAACAGTTTAGTAAATAAGAACTCCAAAACTTTTAAGTAAAATTTTACACGAAATTAATGTAAAAAGTGCCTTTATTTTGTGTAATTACTCAAAGAAAGGATAATTTGTACATTATTTATTTGTAACTTTATTGCACAAGATATGTCTAATTATTTTTCACCGTAGTTTTGTGTTTATTTTTACTCTAAAGTTCTGGAGTTCTTCATTAACTTAAACTTTGAAGCGTATTTCTGTGAGCGTAGTAATATCGGGGTTTTCTACAGTATAGGACCAGTGGGCTGTAGGATCTATAGGTTGGCACTCACACTGGTTGTCTTGGGCTGTGGGAATGTGGGGTTGTCCCCACTGTGACCCTACAGTTCGCCCCGTACCTCTGGGGGAGAGAACCCAAACTAGACCTATATACCATCAACAGACTACACACAAAGTGTAGCGGCCTATATAAATTGTTATATATTTAGGTCCTTATGTTTGGCTGCAGTTGTGAGGAATTTTTGAAAGACGGGATCGTACAAGGCCCGTAGCCAGACAAGGTACTGGAGGGGGCGAAATAGCTTCCAGGGGAAATATTTACTTAGGGGTCGAGACACTACTAAAATGTAGTAAGGCATGGTAGTTTTGAATTTTCTAGGGGGCGAAATAAAATTTGAAGGGGTGCCCCTTGGCCCCACCTTGGCTACGGGCTTGATTCATAGGAGTCATTTTGCTTACGACTTTTACAGGCTCAGGATATCCTGCAAGATCTTAAACGGATGGATTCAGACTGAAAAAATGGAAACGCCCTTAAAAGTTTAGGAAGTCCAATCATTAGCCAACAGGAAGTTTTTTTTTTTGATTGAACTTGCTTTCTGGCGACTTGCCGAAAAATGGCAACATACTTCACTAGGGGATTTTTTTCTTTTTGCCGTCTCCTACGCCACGTAAACATCAACATACAAGCTCATTTACTTAGCTTCTATACGCCTAGAATATAGGATGTACACGTATGTTTATCAAAATAGTTTTATTGTTGTTTTCATAAAGTCTGTGTACTTTCTTCTGCATCATACCTGACGTATAAACGTCATCTGATAACTTTAAAAGGTTCTTCTTCTGCCTGTATAAATGGACAAGCCAACTTACACGCCGATACCGACATGATGGTGCATTATGGGTAATTATTATTCTTGGCTTAGGCGTACACATATTATAGGCCTAGGCCAAGCATTATACGTATCTGTATTACAGCCTTTAGGCCTCTATACCAGGAAGTTGGCCCAAATTTCTACCAGGTCTACCATCAGATGGCTTCGGCCCCACGTATGAATACTGCGTGGCCTGCAGGTCTGTCGGAAGTCTGCTTGGCACTGGTCTGGGCCCAAGCAATGAAATTTAACTAGAGGACCTAACATACTTGTTACTTTACGTACCATGGCAGGGCTGGGACATCCCCCTTGATATAGGTAGGCTATGCATGGGCCTACATACCTGCGCACCAACATAGTTTAGGCCAGCCGTAGGAAATCTAAATACTGGATGGCAAAGTGTGTGATCATTATGTTTAGTTAAGGGTCTAACACTGCAGTGCTTCTCAACCTTCAGTGCCACCGTGCTAATTGCTTCACGTACAGCTGAGGAAAATCTTACTTCTCTTTCCATACCGTGTGTAGGCCTTTTTACGATTTGGCCCTCTTCCGTTCAAAACCAATAGAGATAAAAGGGGTATGGCCAAAATTAAATGGGTATCGTTTAAACAGGGAGCTGGAAGACCTCCCTGGTTTAAATATGGGTTTGGACAAAGGCCCCATGAAAACTTGGGGGACACGTCATCTGATTTACAACGCATATCCCGAAGAATATTTTTAAATTACCTCTGACAAAAGAGGATGATGGGAACTTCCCCACTCCCTGGCCACACCACCGGAGATATGTTACCCTCTGTCTACACTTGGCCTCGGTATTGCATGGAAGTACTACCTCGGATTTACCCTCTGCACCGCATTGATTCGTCAGCGAAGAGAACCATTTGGAAATATAACTATACAATAGCCTATGTGCTTTTAACGTGCTTGGAAACGGACAGGAGCGGAGTACAAAGTACGAAACAAAAACCGGGACCAGACGTGAACACAAAGGAAAACCTATTTACATTGAACCTCCCTGATTGAACTAGCAAAGAGAACAGATAGTCTATATAGGTACACGTGAAAGGGATATCCAGTAGTGCAAATAGTAAAATACCATGTGAGCTATACCTGTAATTATAGCTCCATTTTTTGGACCAAATGCTGAACGATTTTGACCTCATTAAGCTGAAATACTTTTCTTTGAAAATTTCCAGCGAACAACCGGAGTTATCCGGCCTACCATTCTTGGTTCCATACCAGTACCTACCGTAAGTAATCGCTAGTTTAAATGGTTTCACAAGGAATTGAATCTATTGCCCTTTACAACTCTAGCGTGTCGTATGCAAAAAGTAAATTCCAACGGTTAGCGTATTTCATTCATATGGATGCTGTATGCCCTAATTACCATATCAGCTGATGTGAACGAGCAAAAGTCAAACAGGTGCCGGTGAAGTGTCCCCCGGTTTAATCAGTATATGCATAGTTTCGTCTGCACGTTGAATAAAAATTGCGCAATTGGTAGGCACATGGAGATAGCAGATATTGTAAAGGACAAATGCAGAGTATATATGACAGATGCCGAAACTGCCAGTGGGCTATGCTGGTTAAAGTTTGACTGAAAGCAGCAGAATTCTTGCTTCGCCACTGTAGCATTTCATGAGTTAGCAGTGGCGTAGCAGCTGGTGGCCTGGCCGGGGGGAGGGGGGGGGGTCCATCCACAAAAAGTTCACCAGTCTTTTTCATCCACAAAAAGTTCCCCAGTCTTCTTTTAATCATGTCACTATGCTTTGTCACTGTATTTATAATTTATGCAGAATCTTTCCCGCTTTTCCTTTAATATGAAATATTTATGCTCTGAAAGTTATGAAAGACACTTCTTCACACAAAATAATGACACAAGCGTTAATTTCATTGATTACATCGGGTTTATCAAAATATTTTGCACCGTCAATATTCTTTAGAATAGACAGACCATTAATCCACATTACGAAAAGTACGTACGGGTAGGCTGTTAACACCATAGGCCTATATCCCAAGCACAAGTGAACAGCTGGTAGCTAGTCAGCTGGGGATTATTGCGCAATCGTGTAGACTTGCCGGTTGTAATACCTCTACTCAAGCCCCGTCTTTGTGTGGTGAGCGTGTAAACGACACGTGCTACCAGGTCTTCTAGTGCCTTGACGTAAAACCAATGCAACCATGGTTGATTGACTTTGTGCTTGCTTTTGACTGTTATCAGAGTCAATACCTCAATCGCCGTATCGGATCTTGAACTCCAGTCACAGGGATTTGCGATCATGTAGTTCTGTGTACACTGTACTGCAGCCGTCCACGCACAACCTGGGTGTGTGGGGTTGTGAGTTCTCTCAACACCCTTCAATATTTCCAGCGAAAACCCTCTCACTTGAGGGACACCCCCCTGCCACTCCTTCCTCTGTTTATTTACATTTTATACCGCTTTACTGAAAGTTCAGTGCTTAATATCCTTGCAAAAAGTTAACATGTTGGTTCGCACCTTGTCTGAAATACCTCAAAATGGGCAGATACGCAATTCCGGACATTTACAAAAAAAGAAAACACATCCAGTCGACCTCCCTAAGTTTGCATGTTTGAAAAAGTAATTTTTATCAAGAAAAAGTTTTATGTGTTTAATCTGACCAGATGTGTCAAAATCGCGCTTTGGTATCATCTCTCTCATCGTGTTTTCAGTAACCAGACTGAACACGAAAAGCATAATCAGGGCTATGTTCGAGATCTCCACGTCCCCAACCCCTCTAACTATCTGCCTCACTGTATAAAACAGTAATGAAACATATACCCGTCTGTGAGGGTTAACTCTTCAGAACCCTGCCCCTCTGGGTTTGCAACACTGACCTTTCCTACCTCTTAGGCCTGCATAAACAGCATAGGCGTACAAAACAGGGGCTGGGGCTACACTAGCCCCCTTGAGTTCGTCGAAACCTATTTTTCTGGCAGATTTTTGTAAAAAAAATCCGATGGTAATATTTTCCAGCAGTATAATTTTTTTCTCGGGCAAAAGGGGCTCTTCTCGACTCTTCTAGGAAAACAAGGAGGAAGGAAGTTACCTCTCGACCCCACTTACAAAGAAAGGGGTCAAATTATCATGTCTGTAGTCCTCTAATGTCCTCTGGAAGTAGCTACAATGCTTCACTCTAATGCTCATAGTTTTGAAAAGACCCCAGAGCTTCCGTGTGGGCTTCACCCCCTGGACCCCACCAGGGGCCTAAGGCGAGCCCTTGGACCCCACTTCGACGGTCGGGGGGAGCGCTTCGCGCTCGCGAGGCGCCTTCGGCGCTGTTGGCTTGCTCCACCCCTTCCATGCAGGTTCCAGAATAAACCTCCGCCAATGTATATGTGCATGCCTCATGACAACGTTTGTCAAGTTAGTATTCACGACACTCGTATTTGAAATCATAATACAATACAGTCATCTATCAACTTAAACCACGGAGTCCCGATTTGGTAACCCCATGCTTAAACTGATACTGGGTAAAACATATCCGTTGCACCATGAACCAATTACTTCCGTTGGTAGTGATTCCACGAAGTTACCCAGGGTGGAATATCCAGTCGGATGTGCAGGGAATTCCGACTTTCTGCATGACTGTGACAATTTGGTGTGGGTACATCGATAGAATTCACTTTACACTTCCTTTCGAAAAGCCAGAATTGAGCCTTACTTCCACTCATTACATATAAGCTTAACCGTGAATAACATGCTCGGCGTTCCATCTGGAGGTGAAGTGTGAACTAGGTATGTGTGGTTCATAGGAGAGGGGAGGGGGGGGTAGGGGAGGGGGTGAAGGAAATCTAAATATTTATCTGAAGATGAACAGGTACACAAAACACGGTTAGTGAAAGATTCGGTTACTTTTCAATAAAAGATATATTTTATCTTTTCGGAAGAAGTATCCTCCTCCACCAGTCCACATTCACATCTCAGACAAACGGTATTAACTTTATCACCGGCTGCCAAGGTTCATATGGCGTGTACCACGGTTTGTGTTTTGGGGTGGGCCACTTTAACCTGAGTTATGAGTTCGCTATATTTGCAGTAGCCAAAACTAAATTAAATAATTTGTTTTCATATTTACATTTTGATCTCTTCAAATTTTATGGGGCCAGCATGATTTTGGTGCACATACCTATAAAAAGTGGGCCCCAAATGGCCCACGGGCTGCCACTTGAGAACTTAGGTTAGGACCTATGCAGTGGCATTCATTCCACTCTGCTGATGAAGTAGGAGTTGAAAATTATTTCCCTTTTCCCTTTGACAAATTCCTTGTAACTGTGTATCAGGTTTCAGTCTATATATATATATATATATATATATATATATATATATATATATATATATATATATATATATATATATATATATATATATATATATATATATATATATATATATATACTTCGTTAGACCATGTAATGATTGCTTGCCGTTACAATAAATCAGATGTAGGCAATATGGTTTTTTTTTTTACTTTAGCAGTTTCCAGTGAGGTTCGGGGCATGGATTTGGGGGGAATGATACTTGAGCTGTAAACCTCCCTTTTGCAGATTGCACTTACATATTTTTTTTAATAAACCTACTCATTTTATTTGGAGTATTTTTTTTTTTATTTTCCGTTTCTTGATTTTATAACTGAATCTGATCCAGTGGACCTGGCCTCAAACCATAATCATCTTCATAATTCATGTTATACTTCAGAAGTTCCTCATCTCTTCTTTCAAATGCAAGGAACTGAGGAAATTCCAACAATTTATACTAGTTTCGTGTGGTGTACTACAATACGTTACCATTTGTGTACCACATGCGGTTACGACAGCCTAACGGCTTCGTTACACAGGTGT
Organism: Holothuria leucospilota; assembly: GCA_029531755.1. Taxonomy (NCBI): domain Eukaryota; kingdom Metazoa; phylum Echinodermata; class Holothuroidea; order Aspidochirotida; family Holothuriidae; genus Holothuria; species Holothuria leucospilota. The sequence continues at coordinate 19,417,354 of CM055971.1, forward strand.
CTTCCAACTAACTTGAACTAGAGCTCAATCCTTCAAAGAAAAGTCTTTCGCAGCATGAAATGTGAATTGCATAAAACATACCGTTACCATGCCCACTTAGAATATCACCTCTCAGGCAAACTTGCCATGGGGAATAAAAGCTTATGTTTTTATAGGACCGGAAAAACTCCAGTGACCACTTTCCTGCCCTAGAAGTAGACAGCTCTCGGCAAAATCTCGCAGAATGAGGCCTTTTCAGGATTTAATAACGTTCTGTGTGCCTGAATTGACACATCCATCAGGCAAAGAAAGAAAATTCCAGTAAATTTTCTTTTTCATAAATTTCTTGATAAATCATGCCCAGGTAACCATTTTACAAATTCTTTTGCGGATTACAGTCCAGGTCAAAGGTTATACTTTTTTGGATCGCAGCAAGAAATCTTTTTTTTAAAGAGAGAAAAAAGAGGCAAGACGTTCGCACAATGAATCACATGGATGGCTCATGCAGGCGAACCCCTGGAAGGGTGGGCCCTCTATGGCAGCTTCCTGATGAAAGTGCAGCGGAAGTACCGTACTACATACATCGATTCATTATTACACAAAGTCAAGGCAATTTCTTCATTATTTATACAGGCCCGTAGCCAGACAAGGTACTGAAGGGGGCCGGGGGGAAATAGCTAATTCCAGGTGAGCAAAGTTTTTCCAGGGGGCGAGATATACTAAAATGCATTAAAACAATGGTAATATTTTATTTTCCAGTAGGGGGGCGAAAATATATTCGGGGGTGAGATATACTAAAATGCATTAAGACAATAGTAATATTTTATCTTCCAGTAGGGAGCAATCTTTTCCAGAGGGGTTCTTCTCCCTCCTGACCCCCTTGGCTACGAGCTTTATGTGTACAATTTTACTATGAACTTCTGGAGTTTTTATTTTACTTAACTGTTCTGAGAGGATACCATTTGATATGCACTGCAAAGTGTCTACTGCAATGAATCAAAAAGAGTAAAATGATCATATGGTCATAGGCGAACGGAACTACTACGGTACTTCAAATGGGGGGAAGAGGGTGAGTGCAGCACTTTTTTCCTGAAATTTAAAATTACATACAAATTTGAAATTGTAGACTTTAGGTACACTTTTTTTAAAGTCACAATTCAACTAGTCTTAGAGGGTATTACAAGCAATAATTGGCTTCTGTCTTAATGCAGTTCACACAGAAATTTAGACGTTACCTGGTTACATGGACACTCTATGACTGATAGCAGTGGCAGACATCATCCCAGAAACGACCCGGTGAAGTTGAAGTTAGTCCCGATAGGGTTCATTTGAGTAATACATGTTGGGCTCGGAAACAGGGCATTGTTGAGCTCCTGAGGGGATAAAACGATCACAAAATCATGAAAGAGTATAGGTGAAAAAGTCAACTAAACTCAGCCCTAGTCACGATGTCACAAGTGGCCTACCAAACTGACTGCCCTTTCTTTCCCTACATCAACAGGATACCATTGAGGGTTTGCATAACCAAAAATGAGTTAACAAATTACGTTTGCTCCGCAGGCATCGGTATGTAGTCACAAGCACGGAGACCACCCATAATCTGATAAGGCAAACAATATTTTAGCTTAGATTCAGGTTTACAAATCAACGCACTATCAGGAATCATATACCGAGAGAGGAGTGACTGATCGACTTTCTGATATTGTCAGGGAAGGATAAATCATCTCTTAAGGCCTAGACATCGGAATTCACTGCTTCAAGTTTGTGTCAATATTCATTCAAGAAAGAAAACTTCCACATCGGATGTGCTAAGGCTCCTCAAAGTAGTTGAACTAGTCGTATTTTAGGCCCAATAGTTGCAGACCTACCACCCCGCCTCACCACCCTCCCCTCACCCACAAGCATAAGTAAGGGACTACTTTCCATTTGGGGCTGAAACCCACCCACCCCCACCCCCACCTCCACGGTCCAGCCCTCACCCACCCACACCCTTTTCCCTCAATGTAAGATATTTTTAGCACGCTTAACAGAAACATAGCAGATATTTTGCCTGATAATAGCAATTTTCTGCCCCGCGCTTGCTTCGTAGACTTACGTGTGCAGGACCCTGAGTATATTCTCTTATGTAGCGTATGGTTTAGAGGCTCCTTGCCCCACAGTGCGGGCAATACAGCTGCAATGGTCATTACTGCAAGTTTTAAATGTATGGGAAGGCAACTATAGATAATGTCCAATACTAGACCTCTGACATACAGCTTTCAATGGAGTAGTCTGCGTAGTGGCCGTATTGTTGCTCACTAAGTAATTGACAGATAACTAGAAATGAAACAATGAGTGAGCTAACAACCTCCGCGGGGTAAGCAATGGAAATATGTGGGGACGCATTGCCATCCATCCATGAACTGGTACTAGGCCTACTCATTGGTGCTGTTCACTTTTTATACAACTTGATAATATAAATTCAACTTAGTCTGTTCACGCAAAACGTAGGTCTTCTCATTGGCATACTTGGATTGCACGTTGACAAACAGCAGAAGCTCCCCCCCCCCCCCCCAGCTCTCTGACGTGAAATATTCTTTGCTACGTCCATGAGCTGCTCTTAGATACTATGCGATACAAATGTTTCAACATAAAGGAGACTGAAACCATCTAAGGTAGTACTTCCATGCTGATACCACCTTGGAGTAACCCCACGTTTAAACTATACGGAATAGGTCCATGGTTTAACCATAGGAGTCCCGGGTATGTAATACTCCCACATGTCTTTCTCGCGAATGGTCTATATGAAGCGGTTTCCATTCCTGAAAGAGAACACTTACAGCCATAAGCTTTGTACTCTTTTCGGAAAGCTACCGGTCAACAACCTGGTAACCATAGAAAAGACATATACAATGTATGGTAATTCCTACTGAGTCATCTACCACGTCTACTGACCCACCGTGACCTTTAGCTATTGGGAGCGGGAATTCCAGAAAATACTACCCGCGTAAAATGAAGAATTAAACTTGAAAGTTAGACTACCATAAATGGCGGGAAAGAGGGAACCAGCCCAATACCTGTTAAACTCACGATGATGTTAACCACGGAGTTGGCAATTATGACTATCATCTTGTTGAGCTTACTAAGGATGGAGAAGCACTCTTAAAATAAATTATAACAAAGTTGCACTAAAATGACGAATCAACATTGTTTTCAGTAATTAGATAAAATGAAATGAATGAAAGGAAATATTAATAGTGTTGAAGCAATAGGTCGAAAACAAGAGTGCCTCCATTTCAAACATCAACTGAACGAATAAAGTGTACGGCTGACTACGCGGGCTACATAAAGTTTCAGCACATGGGGTCTGTCTTGCTAAAGGATATTGAATGAACCAAGTTCAGAGAGCAGTGGTCCTAGTTTATTCCAATCTTTTTAAGATTTCTTAATGATTCATGGGCATATAAAATTCAAGTCATCCATAGCTGAGTGAGAAATTTCACAAATGCGGATACCTGGTCCTTTGAGTTTCAAACTTTCAAGTGAGACTATGAATCAATTTCTTTGTTTTCAAATCTTTTAGAAGTGAAACCAGCATCTTTTCACCCGCCTCCTCCATTCAATAATCATACCAGCCGTTGCAGTTCCTAATTTCACCAAATTCTCGGAACCAAGGTAATAAACTTTACACAAAAAGTGACCAGGATCGCAATGCACCAATCACAGCTCTACAAATCTTATAAATATGCATATCTAAGGAATAAAGTCTCGTTTCTATTTTCCGGTCGCTTTTAAAGTGTATTCTGTAGTAGAATTAGTTGCTGGTACCGGGCCCATATCTTGGTACAAATGTTAAGTTATCGGTTGAACAATATACGTCTGCTCATCTGCATTCGTTGTATTATGCACTGTGGTGACTGTGAATAGGTATCCGAATATCCGTCTTTTTACAACGGCAGTCATGATGCATGTTTACAATTACAAGCTAGACATGAATGTAAATCTCAAGTTTATCACTGCAGATCACAAATGTATTTATTGGCTTGATGAGAATTATTATCATTTTACGATTGAGTGAATCTGGATTTCTTTCCTGCCTGCAAGCATGGTCTCGACGGCGGTTGGAATAGATAGGCCTTGACTGACATTTAAGCTCCTAAGAGTAAAGCGCATGTATGAAAGTTTTGCAGTTACGCTATTTTAATATGCTGTACATGCATTTTTCAAGTTCGATTAAATTTTAACCGAATAGTAAATAGGGGGATTAGTGCGTCCACTCTTCCTTCCAAAAATTACTGAAAAGACCCCTTTGTAAAACAATAAGTGTCCCTATTTGAAACTTAAGAATTTGCCTTTTTGAAAAGGCCCTCTCCACGTCTTTTCGCCCTCATCTTCTGTTCGAGTTCTAACACCGTCTTAATGAAGAGATTTCAAACACATGAGGCCTATTTGCCTTTACTAAACTGCTTTTCACAGGCCCTGAAACTTATTACATTTTAACCTTAAGCAATTGAAAGGGCCTTGTATTCTGAATAAGACTGCGATTCCATGGGCTGTAACGTTCGAGTCCGGACTCGGACTCGATTCCGGACTCGAGCCCGTTTTTCGCCAAACTCGGATTTGGCCCGGAATGGAGGGTCACGGCATTAGAATTGGTCCGGATGGGCTGCAGCTGGACTCGGACTCGAAGCCGATTCCCGAACTGAGTCCACAAAAATGAAAGTTTAATAAATGTTACTTATGGCTGCATTCTTATTCAGGCGTACAGTTAAATGGTGCAGTTTCACAAGTGAATGGTCACGTACAGTCAGTTAAGCCGCGGTCACACTACAACGAATTCGGATCGGATTACGATCCGATTTTTGTGAGTTTTTATTAAAATCTTCTCCATTTCGGGTCGGAAAGAACCCAAAATTTGCCAACCTGTGTAATTATGTGATTTTTATCGCAGGACTACGAAAATTAAATTTATACGAATTATTTCGTGACGTCACATCGACAGATGGCTTTTATCGGACTACGCGTGTCCGATAAAAGCTGTCTGTCGGTGTGACGTCACGAAAAAATCAGTTAACATTTCATTTTCATAGACCTCTGATGCAAATCATGTATTTACACTTGTTGGCAAATTTTGGGCTCTTTCTGACCCGAAATGGAGAAGATTTTAATGAAAACTCACAAAAATCGGATCGGAATCCGATCCGAATTCGTTGTAGTGTGACCGCGGCTTTAGATTACCGGGTGAGCCAGAGTATGAAATTAACTCCAAACAAAGCCCGTTTCTAATTAAGTGTAATTGCAAAATAGTACACTTATTATTTGTGTTAGATGCTAATTGTGAAAAATGGCCGGCCTAGGAATTGGCCCGGTATTGGGGAACCTGGAGCTAATCGGAATTGACTCGGAATGGGAGGGTACTGGACTCAAATTTGGTCAGTGGATAGTGGCCACTGGAATCTGAATTGACCCGGAATTAGGTTAGATAGACTGAATATTCCTTTAATCTTTTTCGCTCATGGGAATGTACCTTTCATTCATGCATGTACGTTGCACACAACATGCACTCTTTATCTATGCTAGTCAAATACTTGAAAAACGTGTGGCAAGGGAAAACTTTGGTCCCCACCTTGTAAACACGTTCATTCTCTAAACAAGCTTAGCAATTGAACAGTACATGAGGCATGTAGTAACAGAACACGATTCATCACAGAAAGTATATTGACACATATTTATACATTAGTACATGATAAGACGGTACCGTACTATAAGCAATTCACGATTGCTTTAAAGGTAGAATTGCGCATGGCACGGATCATGATCATGTCAAGTAAAGTAATTTAGAATTGTTGTTCAATGACCCCATTCATTCATGATCATCGCCGTCATGATCAATGCGTCCTTCAAAAATCTCCCTTAGCTCGATTTAATGTTTTAAACTGCTATTTTGTGTCTCTTGCTGATACATACACACCGTTTTGTAAGAAAATGAATTAAAAGGTTACTGACATTTTCAAAGTACAAATACCCATCTTGACCCCCCCCCCGCCCCATGCTACCCGATGCTTTGTCCCTTACCTCCCACTAGGATGCGGTCCCTGTACCCTCAAATTGGCCAGTAACGATCCCATGATAAGAACAGCGCTTAGATCTCCTTAACACGTCTGGTACTGCATAAAAGTTCGCACCAACCCCTCCCTCGTATAAAATGCTGTCTCCAATCCCTTACCCGTGCACCTATTTGAAAAAGAGAGCTGACATCACTGCACTGGTCAGTGGTCAGCTCGCTGACGTTTCCATGCCATTGGTTTGTCCACGATGTATAAAATTAGGGAGAGACAACTCCCTGAATGTAAGTACTTGAAGACTATTAAAATTCGTCTACGTGAGTTTGTCCAGGGAGTTGATTCTGCCTGAAGGCTTCTGTTACTTTTGGGTACTTTGAGAAAGCTTTAAGTGATCGAGATGCTGAAATTCTTTGATATTTATATTAGGCTCTTATAACACTGTGGTTAATTGAAACCGATTAAGCTGTTATTTCTTGGCCATGATAACACTCAGCTATTCTGGTGTAAAGCTGCATTCATAATTGAAAGTGCATTCGGTTTGACAAAGACCATTTTGTCTGACCGAAAGCGTGAGAAAACTTCAAATCTATTTTCGGACTTTATCGAAAAGTACAACGTGACAAGATCTTCACAGAATAAGTTCCCTGGAAATGCCCTGGAAATGAGACTTGTAATGTGAGTACACAATGTCGTAAGAATGAGTACAAGTGAGAAATCTTTATGTGTGAGTACTGGGATACGAGTACAAGTCCTTTCATAATCACACAAGTACAAAATACAAGTACAAAATTAGAATGTTGTAATTTTTAATTTTGGTGAGTTGAGTGCAAATCCATTTTCTTAAAGAATACGCGTGTGTTAAACTTCACGTCGGCTGATTCTCTGAACATGCAACACATAACAACCTAAACCGCCTCTTACTTTCTTAAAAAAGTGTAACGTCCACAAAGTTACATGACACCACCCTCTGTTACTGTAACTGAAGCTACTAATTATATCCCATAATATTAACTGCATTATTTTTTCATTGAAACATTCTACATTGCAACTATGACGTCATCATGATAAATAGCGCTAGTTAATACGAGTAATAATAATTCATCTTTCATTCGAGTTCAGTATTAAGGTTTGGACACCCAACCTTGAGCACAATGACTGTCTTTCCACGAATCGTTACAGAACACACCACGAGGACAAAACTGGCCTTAATCCAAACCTTTACTTTAACTTGATGTCAAAATATTACTAGAAATGAGGAAGAAATCATTTTCCGATCCGGAATCAATTGGATAACTGTGACCCACTCAGTCCCTAGATTTAGTTAAACATGTCAACTTTAGCATTTTAATATTCGTGAACATGATCAAGGACAATTCTGGCTCAGTATACTCCTGTGATAAGACGAACAATAACTATATAAAGAGAATGAAAAGGAGTGCAACGGAATTGAAGTAACTAGGTATTCCATTCGGATGTGATTTCTTTCGGTCCAGTGGGCGTATAAAGGTCTCTTCCTGCATTTCAATATAATTGCCAAAGCAAGAAGACCCAGCCTGAAGTATTGAGGGACAACGTTTTGGAGGTAGAGGAATGACATGCGCAGCTGGCGGTATGTGACCTCAGTGTGACATCAGTAGTAATTTCTGATACGTGAAACCGGGAAAGAACGAGTAAGTCACCTCTGCTTCGCAGGGTACCGTAATAAATGAACGGGGTGATGGTTAGATGTAAAATATAAATACTGTTAACTAGTTTCCCATAGGTAGACTACTCAGAAAATACGCTCGAGAGTATAGATAAGCTATGAAAAACAGGCTCTAGGGGTAAGGGCATGCAGTGTGCCATTAAAATCACTGTTTTCTCCACAATTAGGCCACCTCCCCCGAAGTCCCTCACGATATTTCAAAATTCAAATCATATGTCACATAGAGGTGATCCAGTGGTATATTCTAGGCCTATGTTCAGGTTGTACACAAATTTTTGGACAGCCAAAGTTTAAGAAGGGTGAGCATGAGAGTTACAAAACCCAACAATTTACAGTTGCCCTTTAAGTTTGTATTTATCGATCTGTTGGTATAGACAAGTGTAAATTATCTATGGTTTCCGGCCGCGTATACCGACCGCCGAGCCCAGGGGTAAGAAAAGTTATTCGCAGGGTATTCTTTTTGTATTGTGATTCCTGTTGAGTGCAATGTCAACTGGTTGAACAAGTTGGGTAGACTTTAAGCTTACATATTACAGTTTGTTCTAAGTAGTCGTGAATGTATTTGAGGAAGGGCTAGCTTTATTTGAAATTCCTGGAAGACATTCTACAGGAGTACAGGATAAGTTTGGCACCTACTGGCTGTACTTTGCCGCAGTATACCTTTTATCGGTGAGTCATTTGCTCAAACATAAGCAGGTAAGTGGGTTTGCCCTCCAGCACTCCACTTACACATGCTAGCCTATACATGGACAGCCGATTCGACATGACTGGATTTGGAAAAGGTTTAACCAGTGAACAGTGCCACCCACGTAAAACCGCAAATTTGGTGTAACTGGGCCAACATGAGTTCAGCGAAAGGTAATGATGTGCGACTTAATCCATTGAAGTTGAAACCTGGTAGAGTCACATTGTGGTAAAAATACGGGGTTCATGAGGTTTCAACATAAGTATGCCAGGGTTAAATATGAAATTCATAGCGGTTTTGCCGGCTATATGAACAAAGCCCTTGTAATCAAGTATTGGAAAGGGTCATTGTTGAAATGTTGAGCACATGATCATGTCTTGATGGGGACTATTGGACCTGGAAGCTGGGCTGGTTTACAACGTCCCTTTGAATAAGTGGGGAAATGCCAGGAGGACAGTGGAAACGCAGCAACCTTCTGTCTCTTCATATATGAAAAGATGGCCGTGCTTTGACTATTCCTTCGGCTAATTGCTCGCAACTGAAAGGCGTTATGTGGTACTGAGGTTAGAGGTAAGGCAGTTGTCATGTTGTCTGATCATTCCGGGCACATTTTAAGACAATTAGGCTTATCAACAAAAATATGGAACATTTTCCGGTACTTTACAGGTATGTACGGTATCGTAACAGGGTCCGTAGGGTAAAGCCGCGCAGGCACTTTTTTTTTTTTTTTTTTTTTTTTTTTTTTTTTTTTTTTTTTTTTTTTTTTTTTTGCTTTTCTTGAGTGGTTGTGGTGGCGGTAAGCAGGGTTACATTTTGTCGGATATCGTACATTTTGTCGGATATCGTAGGAAAACTACCGTATAAGTTAGAAAAATAATAATACAATGCGTCATGTTGTAGGATAGCTTTAGGGGGCCACCCCTACCCGTACCCCGGCTAAATTTGGGAATGACCTTCCCCTTGGCTGAGTACTGCAATAACTGCATACACCACTGTGTTCTGCTAGATACCCTGGTACCATATTAACGACATGTTCCAGTGGCATTTCACAAGGGTATTATGTGAAAAGCAAAAAGTTAAGTTCATGTCCTCCAAACCCTGTATAGCAATACCTCTATTATTCCTAACTCTAAGATATCTCATTTTAAAGGTTAGTCATTTCGTCAAAAATACCTCCACTTCTCAATAAGGTCGCAGAATGTAATGTAAAGTGGGCACATTGCAGCAGATTCCTTTTGTTTAACTTTATAACTGAATGTCCTGTTTGTCCTTGAAATTTGATACTGTTGGAATGTTTGAATATCTTTCCATGTAAATCCAGCATGACACTACACTACATGTAGGGTGTAGGGAACATAGGGGTAAATATTCCCAACAGTGGTGTGGTGTGAATAATATCATAAAGAAATACAGTGCTATATCTAAACAATGTGCTGCTACGATATCACAGATTTCCCATCATGCACTGTATCTCTAGAAAAATTACATCTCTTAAAAATTAGTGTCGTATATATCTTCCAAATTCTACAAGTTTTTCCGCACTTTTTACAGTCATTGAATTTAGTCCCTGACAAACCCCATTAACTCATTGTGGGCGACAATCCGACTACCTAAATAATGTACATGGCTTCCGAAGGATTTCATTACATCAAAGGATACCATTGAAGATCTATACTAAAGAATTTTTTACAGTTGCTAAAATTCAGACCTGATCTTGGGAACTTTCTTGGGGTATCATACATTTAAAATGCGTAACGAATGTTCATGGGGGCTCAGAACCTAGATGAATGGACCATAGCCAGCGAGTCTATAATGCAGGGATCCATGGATAAAAGTAGGTACAAAAATACAAAAGTAGCGGTAATTTTGAACCTATAGGGGTATTTCATGTGACATCACGGGACTGGGATTGCCCGCGGATTGCAGGTCAAATCACACGCACAGTAAGCGTATTTACAACACACGCGTACGACAAAACCATAGATACTACTGTGACACAATGGACGCTCACCCGGCAAAACGCCTGACAACCAAAGAGGCGCGCAATCACGTGCCGTCGGTGAAACACCCCTATAGGGTGTGTATGGGAGAGGTATTCGTGAGAACACCTTGAACTAAAGTTGCATGAACTAAGGGACTTAACCACACATTGAACATTGGATAAATCTGCACAGTCTTCATTCAGTTTCAAGTATACGATCTTTCTGGTAAGTCAATGAGTTATCTCTCCTAAAAATTCTGTGAAAAAGCTTGTCACTTCCGAGGCGTATGTAGTTGTCCTCGCTTGGGGGGAGGGGGAGGGAGGATGAACGCCGTCCTAAAAACAAGGTTTTAAGGGAAAAGTGGAAATATTTGAGGGTCCTTTGAGAGTCTTCTTGATGCAATTTAGTGCAATACATTGGGCAACTTTTAAGGGAAATTACTGCACATATTTGACATTTTTCACTGACGAAACAAATAAGTGATTTTTCGTCCTTGAATGGAGGGGAAAGCATACTTCCGACCCACCACATTTTGAACCGGGGGCTTTATTGCCCCCCACACCCCATCCCCGCTTCCTACTCCTACACTCTTAAAACAATTTGGTCAAATTGACCAATGACTGGGTCAACTATGCACCGAACCAAATATGGTCAAATAGGTTGACTAAACTATGGTCAAATTTTATTGGTCAAGTTGACCACTTATTGGTCAAAGTTGAGCATAGTTTAGTCAAACTATTTGACCATATTTGGTTCGAAGCATAGTTGACCCAGTCATTGGTCAATTTGACCAGGGAGCTGGAAGACAGCTCCCTGATTTGGCCAAACTGTTTTTAAAGTGTAAGTGTCACTTGATTGAAAAGAAACATTAAGTTTAGCATATACCTGGATGCGTTAGTTCAGTGGTTGACTTTTCCCTTACATGTAGTAAGCTATTGTCTTATATAGCGCAACGTAAATTCATCACTTTGAATACTGACCGAGTCAGCAGCTCAAAGCATTCTTAAAACTCAAAAGTAGAATTGGCCGCGTAAGTTTGGGATAACCATTCAAAGTTCTTCGAATGTTAGCAATACCTGTGTATTTTACACCTCCTTCGATTGCAATTGAGTACCTAGGGACGTTGCCTGCGAAAACTGCCTGTGGGTAACATCTCCACGTTTAAAGCTCCGTCAACCTGGTGACGTCATTGCTCCGGGTTATCTGCTTGAGATGGGAATGGTGTGCCTTGGACAAGGACTGTACCAGGGAGTTTCTGCAACTCCCTGATGTGACTGACCACATGAATTATTGATGTAAGCTATAAAGTCTTTATTTTGCCACAATACTTCGGTGGGACTGTAAAGCCCCTGTCATACTACATGTGCTACGTAGCGACGCGACGCGATACGACACGATTAAAATGTTGTCAGGTCTTCCACACTACAAACGACATTTCTTCGTCTCTCAGCGATATTCCAGTACCCAGTTAATCATGTGATGAGAAAATTTCAATTCTTCCTCATGATTAGTCACGCAAAATATAGCCCAGCGACAATAAATGGGTTAAAGTTGTAAATTTTGCAACTGAATCTATCGCGCCAAGTGTGAAAGGGTGTATTTACATTGTTTTCAACTTTTTATCGTATCCTTATTGCGTGGTCTTGCGTCGCGCCTAGTGTGAACGGGCCTTAATTCGACGTTGCGCTGCAACTTGTTATTGGCGATAACCGCGATTATTAGTTCTGTTATGATGAAAATTTCTTTCAAGCTGGGAGATGGTTGAAGCAGGTCACAAAAATGCTAGAATTACATCACATACGTAACGTAAATGATACGCATACACATTTAATATCGCATGGACTTTTGTCACCGGCATATAAATTTTGCGTTTTATTCATGTATTGGGTGGAAATCATTGCGAAAATGAGTCGTTTATTAATTAACCGTTAATGTTATTTATAATATAATTGATAACCCGTCTCCACCTTACATATAGATTCGTAAATGGCTGCTGCAACCAGCACAAAATCGTACGATAGTTGATCTTTCGATCACGCCAACAACCAACTCCACTAGCTTTAATGTCCAACTCGTGATTTACACATACTCAAGTACAGACACAAAGTGGTAGTAAAAGGCGCCTGTCTGCATACGGAATTAGCGGCTGGTACTGGTCCAGCCAATCCATTTTACCCGCATCTGTTGAAGAGCTGTGATAAGAGGCGCGAATTTCGACGAAATGCGGTAACAAATGTTTGATGAATCGAGGGTAACCGTTTACCGTTAGGTGTGCCGACCGTTACGTAATGAAAAGAGTAGAGTATAGGTCAATGATCTGATGTATACAAAAAGGGGGTCACGACTTCGATGCTACAGATCGCATTTACTGGATAATTATATGTTCATTTGCATACATGTCAGCCAATTTGTGTTCGATGAATGCCTACGCAGTTCAACAACCTAAGCAGCAACCATACTTTTTCCAAAGTAACCTCGACTCTTTGGCAAAGACCCTAAGAGCGGAAACCAAACGTTACCTACGAGGGCGCTCTGCTCCCCAAATACGTCCCCTGAAGGAACGCTAAGACCTAACGTGACCAACCTCTAGATTTTCAGACCTCTACATCATGGGACTGCCATGCGTGGTTCCCTTCTAGGCTGGCTGAAAAGAACAGATACTGCACATGATCTTACCCAAAAGGCCAAGAAACAGCACACTAAGAGTTATTACCTTCACACAGAAGGCGTAAACATGTACTGTACTATTTTCTATGACGTACATTACTCCTTCAAACAATGACTGAGGTCATTCCAATTGCATCATATTCATGCCCCATTCCCTAACTTTTCATTGGTTCTGAGTATAGCCTATGGGTAGATAAACATATTGTAAGGCAGGGCTAACACTGTAACGTTTTACGACGAAGAAGACTATATCAGTACCTTCTTGCAGGCTGCAGTCTTACAGTCACCACTTTTAGGGGTCTCACTGATTTGGGAGAAAACCTATGGACAGCTATGCAGGTTGCCTATAGTATTGGGTCAGTCCTGTTTAACTATACCATCGAGTTTTCGCTCCCATCGGTTTCAACATTCATTTATAGGCGGGGGTATTTGTATGAACGGCGTTCCATAGAAGTACTTCCATGATAGGAGCATGGGGCGTTCTTATGACTGCACGATGAGAGCATGGAGCTATTGCTCCATGACAAGAGCACGAGGTCGCCACTAAAGTGGTAACTCTCTGATGGGAGTTATCATGGAAATATCAATCAAACTACTGATGGGACTCCGGGAGCATCATCTCCCTAAGCCCTGAAGTAGATCGTAGACGTATATTTTAACGACAAGACAGATGATGAGGAAGTCGATACTTTGACTCCTTTGGGGCGTTAAATTACCTTTTCAAAACTGTTTCATCCATAAGGAGGTTTCCACACATATCAAATAATCATGTACTTCCGGTATGTCCGCATGAGACGTTGTAGGGGCCAACTCATTCATAAATCAGTGGGCGGAGTTCCGTTCCGCCTTGCCATTTACAATGATTTTCATTGTTTTAAGTTACACAATTAAAAAAAGTTTCAGACTAAAATGATTTTTATTGAGTGGTCAAATTACCTTGTTTTAATCACCTGGCTTAAATGAAGGCCAATCGTCACCCCAAGTTAATGGTCGTCAGTTCATTACAATATTGGGAATTAAAGGACATAAGGAAACGGTTGCTTTAGGCAGGGACTCCCTCCTTTACTATCTTAGGGAATAGGTAGTATAAAGCCTCGTCAAGGTTCTATTTAGTAAGTGCTGATTGTCTAAATACCAAAAATGTTTTTCTTCGGCATAGTTTGACACGTTCTCTTTATTAATCTACCTAAAACCCTTATAAGCTTTCCTTATTTGTCCTTGCGAACAGCTGGTTACTGTGATCATATTCGCGGCGGGGTACTCATTCAGATTAAATAAGTGTCTATTTTAATTGTCACATAGCCTGCATAGCTGGCTGCATCATTCTGTGAATTGCCGAAATTGTGTGGAGAAAAGAAATGAATGTCGGCAAGTTATCTTTGTTTCGCAGTGTAAGTGTTCTTTGGAATAGCTTTTTTTTTTTTTTGCCTACTTTGTTGTCCTACGCTGATGGTTGTCTACGTAGCAACATACCTCCATGGTAGTAGGTTGTACGGCATGCCTGTTTCAGCGTTGTTTGGGAGGCCGTAAAGGTCTGTGAACACATTAATGTCATACCGCCTATTTGATGTAAAAGCATTAAAATGTTAAAAAACAGTCCCAAATCCCATCAAAATCCATCAAATATTGACTATTTTTACCAGACAGTTACTATTTTTGCACTAACATCATGAATAAACCTGAGCTACATGCAAATTTGTGACGTGAAAAGAGAGAGGGAAAAGATCAACCCTTTATGATCTGCATACTGCAAAGTATTATGCTAGAGCTTCAAGGGAGATAGCCTGCATAACTGTCCGTAGACAATAGTAAGATTCCTTATAAAGCCAAGAATGTCTAAGCAAACTAAATCGGCTCCGCAGGTGCATAGAAGGCTACTCCAACATGTCAACAGTATCAAATTTCGAGGCCAAACATTAATTGGGCAATGTTAGCAAATACCGAAGCTTTTTAGACAGCTTGCCCACGATCTCATTATATGTAACCTTGACTACACAATTGGAGGTACACCTATTTCATGACAAAAAAGAATCCTGGATTTTTTGAGGTGAGATCATCTGGATAAGAAGATTGCCACGGAGTCTGGTTGATAGGATACTGTATAAGACTTTTACTATTGCTGGACCTATTGGTATTCAGTATCGGAATCGGCCGCTATTACTTATTTTCGTCCTGTATCGGAATCAGTTAAATGTATCAAAATTGCCAGTACTACCTAACCGATATATCTCTTCCTAACTTTAATTAGCCTAAGTATGTTTGACTGTAATTTTAGTGCTCAGTAACTCAGCGGGCTCATTTCTCAAAAATCTGTGTCGGCCGAACTTGAAAATTGGGATATCAGTATCAGAAAAATAATAGAAATCAGAAATAATGCTTGTAATATGGGTATCGACAGTTTTGTCTTCTCTTTTATATAGGATTCTTGTTTTATGATGCCCCCAGAAAATGTTATCGAGAGAGAAAAGTTGGAAGTAGTAAGCATGTATGTACACTCAACCATGCAGGATATGTATTACTACAAAGTATAGCCTACTGAGACCATGGAAGTACTACCTCGGAGGTATAGTACTTCCATGCTGAGACATACGTATGTCATCATGTTTGAAGGCACCCGATCCTCATGGCTTTTATACAGTTATAACTGATCTGTGCTATAATTTCTTAGCATGTGCTAGTTATAACTGCAAATGTATAGTTCTAACTGTACATGCTATGAGAATTGGTTCTGAAGGCTACTATCTAATGATAAACCCACATTTTTTCCTTATAACTTATGAAACTATCTTCTATCTTATAAAACGTGAGGCCCACTTTACCAAAACCACCACTTACAACCGGCAAATACGACACTGGATTCTCATCTCAAAGGCAATACGGTACTCTTTTGCGACATATACTCGTGGAGCTATATTGCCCGACCGGTGGACGTGTATTACTCCTGCACCTCGGCTATATTCATGGGCGTAGGAGCTCAAGTTGATTGGGAGGGGGGGGGGGCTGTAACGACATGCCCGAAAAATATAACCAAAAATTTCAGCGCGCCCCACGCGCGCTCGACATGTTAATGTACATATCATATAGGCATGCATCGGTTATCATACCGCATGCCAATTACGTACAATAATTCGCCGCGCTATTACCTTTCATATTGGTTTTAATTTTGGCGGAAGTCGTTACAACAATAATGATAATAACCAGTAGTGTAGTCAGGATTTCTCTCATGGAGGTGGGCTGCAGGCATTATGTTGTGTGATCGCTGGCCTGAGGGAGGGGTCTAAGGGGAGAAATTTTTGAAAAATTAGGTGTCCTAACATGCAATCTGGTGCCACATATGATACCTTTGAAATAAAATATGTGTTTAAATATTTACGTATTTTAGGTACTAGAAAAACGGCATCACCCTCTCCTCTTTGAAAATTTTGCAAAATTAGGTGTCCTTACATGTAATCTGGCGCCACATATGCTACCTTTGAAGAAAAATTTGTGTTAGAAAAATTTACGTGTTTTAAGTACTAAAAAATCGGCATCAGTGAGGGTGGGGCATGGCCCAATGGCCCCTCAAATACACTACTGATAATCATAATACATAAGTTTAATCATTAAAAAACACACTGATGAATTAGTACCGAATATATAGCTGTTGGTGCAATTCAAATCAGAACTCTATATCAATTAACAAGGAAGTCTTTTTAACTTTTGATTACCTTTAGCTACAACATCGCATTAGTTTTCTTTCAGTAGGTGCCCGAAAAATCCTCATCATATTGCCCGAATTTTCACAAAAAATTTTTGTTGGGGGCTGCAGCCCCCCAGCCCCCTCCCCCCCCCAGTCTCCTACGTCTATCAGCCTGTATTGGTTATTAGAGTATGTAAGTGAAAGATTGAACACCTGTTACGAAGGTAATAACAGGGAGTTGCTATTTGACAAACAGACAAATAGCAATTCTACGACGCATAACCTCGGACCAGGTTGTAACGGACGAAGCCTTGTTTGACATCTCAGTGCATAAACTTCGCGAGAGATCGGATATTCCGCATTGGACATTATTACATTGTAATCAGCTTGCCTATACAGTGACCATTAATGAACGGGAAATAGCGTCATTCACAATCAATTCACATCCTGGAACGTTACGGTTATATCGGTTTATTTGCTGTAGAGTCCCGCATAATAAAGCACCTTCGTTACGTCGCAAACCGGAAGTTGCAAATTCCGTATAACTTTATACGTCTCTAATTGTGTCAGCGTGGCAATAGATCTGGATCGAATTACAGACAGTGTAGACTAAGATTGCTAGAAGGTTTCGTTTAATTTGCACCTCATTAAAGAATGTTATGGAACATAGTTTACAACAGGGTGGGATTCACCTGACTTTTCTCCTTCATATTTCCTTTTTATGGTACAAAACCTTGCTATGACAATTTTCTAATGTAAAGTGCTTGATATGGCCCATTAATCTGTCCCTTTGCCAGAAAAGGTACGGTACTGAAGGGGGTGAGGGGGCGAAATATTTTTTCAGGGGGCGAGAAATACTAAAATGCTTTAAGACAATTGTAATCTTTGATGTTCTAGGAGAACATTTTTCCGGGGAGGCGTTGCTCCTTGCCCACCCCCTTGGCTACAGGATTGCCGTAAGTCTTTCGATATTATGATACATGTGCAAAGAAGACTGCGTACCAGCGTCGATCCGCGTAGCATACTTTATGTAAAGGATAAATAATTCCTACTTGGAGTTTCCTTCTGATAGTGGAAATTTAAATGAAAACAAATACAGGTCCTGCAAACAGCAAGGCGCATGGCATTAAAAGATTACAATTGAAATATCTTGAGGCAAGTCAAGAATGTCAATACAGAGCCATATTAGGTCCCTAATACAACAATGCATTTTCGTGTCTCGTATTCTGGTATTAGTTAAATTTATTTAAATTAACGTTTGTGGATCATTGCTCAATATTTTTTCAAATCCCCAACATACAGAGAAACTGGAACGTAAAGTGGCTCTTTGCATGACATCACGATAGACTTACTACAAGTTAACATTTTTACAAATGGCGGCATCTTTATTGCTGCCAAAACGCAGCATCTCGAAAACAGGACAAAATGTGACTCAACGTTGTATGTGTAACTTGTTCTTATTTTGTGTGTGTGTGTTTGTGTGTGGGTGTGTGTGTGTGTGTGTGCTATGGCACACATCTAATGCTTAAAGGGCAATTCTCGTCATCCCAGACAGTTCCAGTTCTCCCAACTAAGCAACCCGTAGCTCCTCCCATAACTATGTAAATCTCCTCTTTGTACAGACACAAACCTATTTTATTGCTTCAGGCCATGTCCTGGTGAGCATACAAGGTTATAATGTGTCATCCAGGCACTGCACTGTGTGGCATGTGATTTACTCGGTATCATTTGAATTTTCAAACTTTGGTGCCAATCAAAGAGCAGGAATCAGCGGAGAATTTTGGTACCCAAACACCAAAAATGTACTTTGGGGTGACGACTGCTTGTCTTTAAATTTAACTTAAAGTGTTTTTTTTTTCAAATCATGTAGAGGACAATTAAAGGGGAATTTTCATGATCCCAGACAGTTCCAATTCTCCCAACTATGCATCTTCTAGCTCCTCCCATAACTGTATGAGGCTCTTCCTTGTGCAAGAATAAACCTGTTTTATTGCTTAAGGCCATGTCCTGGTGAACATACAAGGCTATAAAATGTAATAAAAGTACTCTCTCTGCCTTGTGTGGAATGTGAGCTACTCTGCATCTTTCAAATTTTTAAACTTTGATGTCAATCAAAGAGCAGTCACCAACTGAGAATTTTCATATACATACACTAAAAATCTACTTTGGGGTGATGACAGTCTGTCTTTAAGTCATCTCAATTTGAACTATCACAACCGGATACGAGAATAACTCGTAAATTGTCTTTATCTTGTTTTAGTTCAGATTTATGCAAGATTAACTCTTTCGATGTCCTTTGAAATCCGATGTTCGAGTTGTGACACAATACATGTAGTCTACTTGTGCAGAAAACAGATACAAGTCCCCATGAACATTGACTTCGTAGATATTGTACGGCATATTAATAGAGTCCACTCAACAGGGTCGTGACCTTCAACAGACAATGACAGGTAAGTGTGGGGCTACTGTTTATTCTCTTTAAAGGGAAAAATGCAGTCACCCCAATTTGAATTAGTGTGTACCCTGGTATCCTACTTCATGAATAGATGAATGGCTCTGTTTAAGTCATGCATGTGACGATGTCTTTTCTTACTGAATTTCGGAATTCATGCAGAATAAATACTTAAATATCCTTATACATAATATTTTTGTTTGGATAATTATGAAAAACATTTGTAAAGGAAATAAGAGAAAACTTAAAAGATATAGGTGATGTTTCCAAATAAACCTGGGGCGACTCTTCTTTCCCTTTTAATACATAAATGTGAAGTAAATCCTTATGTAAAAAGAGATGTGTCCTTCCAGGCTCTAGGATAAATATTCTGTTTATTGTATGTTACATGCAGAGCATTAATATGCGGTTAACTAATCTGCTAGGTACCTTTTGTTAGCTTTGGCTATATTGTGGGGGAGGTAATTGTATCAGTATAAGGACTTTGGCAAGTTGAATAGCAAATCTTTGGTTTGATCGGGGAGGTGATAAGATGGACAATGTTGGGATAACACTCTCATGCCTATAACTGATGATCTCTACTATAAAACCATGCAGGCAAAGAAATTCACAGGATGCTTTTTGAAGACACTTGTGGTGATACCGCGAGCAGAGTTTGCAGACTTTCACTCTATGTGTAGTTCGAATACACCATATGCACTAATTTGATACTTCCATGGGCGAGTCTAATTGCCCCCACAACACAATAAGTCCGTACCTAGTATACCCACTTAATAAGTGTCAAGAAGGCATACGGTACTACATTTGAATTTTAAGTCACTTGGACGTTATGAAATATAATAATTTACTGAATCGAAATATTTTTCCGAATTTTGTAGAAACTTGATCCACAGCGTGATAAGTTCGTTATATGACCAAATCAAGCGCCAACCATAAAATTGCCCATACAGTAATATCCTGCGAAGACAAAATCGACGATATAGCTCTTTCATCCATGTTTCAAGGTATACCATGACTTGAAATGTGCCGCTCAGAAGGATGCAAGGAAGGAAACAACACCAGGTAACATTCCGGTAATTTTGGTCGTGTTTTTTGGGTATCTGAAATTTTCCGTGTGAGATCAGGGAAGGTTACGTGTTATTGAGTTAGTAGACTCAAGTTTTCTCAGTGGTGTAGCCATAAAACATTTTAAAAGGGACTTGGGGGCTTCAAATACCGAAAAGGTATATTTTTCACTCTGGAATATTTCAGTGTGGACTCCTGGGGAGTGAGACTTATGGAAGTTCCCCCCCCCCCGTAGCTACGCCTCTGATTTATCGTCACATTTGTCAAGGGCCTAGGAAGCGGGGGGCTAGGAGGCTTAGCCCCCCAGTCAAAAATGTGGGGGCTGAAGTATGCTTCCGCCCCCCTAGATCCAAGAGCAAAAACCCCTTGTTTGTCTCTTCTGTAAGAAATGTCAAAAATTTGCAGCAATTTTCCTTTAATTTTGTCCAAAATGTTGCACCAAATTGCAACTGAGGACCCTCAAATACCCAAACATTTTCCAAAGGGGGAGGGGGACACCCCTCCCCTTAGACCCCTCCCCCAGGGCTCAGCCTCCCCCCGCCCAGTCTCGAAAAAAGCTTCCTACGCCTTTGACATTTGTATCCATATTGTTGGAAGAGTTACAAGCCGATCCCATCTTCGGATGACGAAAAGTAATTTCATGATGGCATTTTACCGGGGGCGTGTTTGAAAGAGCTACATTGTTCATTTCACGTAATTCAAAACCCGGCAGCAATTTGCCATTTGTCACGGTGACTCAAGATACTGCTTTTTCCATTCATGCTTTGTAGTACTTTTGAGGAACAGACGCGTTCGGAAATGTTTACACCTAATGCATCATGGGAATAGGTCAAATGTGAGATGTACGACAAGCACAAAGGCTCTGAGGCAGTGCCAAGGTACACCTGACCTTGTGACCCAACTGGAAGCACCGCATTACCGAACTCACCTATTACGAATGGTAGCATTTCGTTGAAGTACCTATTAAACGCAATCATTGCCACTGAGATGCGGTTTTAACCTCAAAGCATGATTTTTTTGCATTCTTAAAAACATCAAATTTAGCCATTTGAAATGCCTCGGAGGAGACCACTGAGGTGGTTTTCACAGACCGGAGCGTTATACCACCATATACGTATTCAAGGAATCATTTAAATACTTTCTAATCTCACCCACAGAGTAAACTTCTCCCTACTCATTTTAATTTTAACCCCTCCCCTAATTTAACATTAACAGGACAGAGACACAGCACCTAGCTTGCACTGAGTTCAACTTGCTCGAGTTACACACACACTGACTGTGTGTGATCTTAATTGCGAGTGAAGCTGTTGTTTGAATGAATGTCAATCAAAGTGTAGTAATCGACTGTATTTGGAACTCGAGGGCTATTCCTAAATTTGTTTGGGTAGGAGGTTGCTTGTAGGAGGCCGGGGGCATGCCATATCCCCTTTAATTCATTTACCATGCATGAGTGGTGAGTGGCAAAGTTTACGAATGCATCAAAATTGACATTAATGTAGTATATTTACATTCGAATGTCTGTGGTCGGCCAAAACAGGGTTTTATTATGTTTTAAACAAACCTTACACCTGTCATAACAAAACCAAAGATATACTGTTTAATTTTTATTATTTTTTTAAACTTAGTCATGTGTTCATTGCAATTTGAACTTGACTGTCAACTCAGGTCTTTTTTCCTGACGGACAATTTGTGTTACGTCGGTGCCTCATGCAGTTATGAAAACGGTTATTTCGGGAAAAAAACTTTCTAACAGAATTTGCAGCTAGTCGAATCGTACCTTCAGATGTAAAAGTAATACAAATAAACTGACAAAGACAATTTGATTTAAGAATTTCAAGTATTTAGAGTGAAAGTTGTATTTCACTTTCGACATTACAGTACAATGTACATGGAGAATACACGTGGGTTGCCAGTGTTGCAAGATTGCAATTGCCGACGCACGCGTCATGCATGTCAATAAAAATTCGTAAATTTGGATTTGGACTTTTTTAAACATTTTTGATATCCCTTTTATTAAGGATGACGGATTCAGCTGCGGCAAGTGACACAAGTTGATAACATCCTGGGATACTTCCTCAAGAGATTTTTCAGTGTGCAGTTCCGCAAGCTAAGATGTGTACATGGGTCACTGTCTTCAGAAATGTCGATTAAACAAACCACCCACTTAATGATATTAGTTAAAGTGATTAAGAAAGCAAATTAAATGAATGCATGAAGTTTTTACCAGGAATGTTTCCCAATTCAGTGTGCGATGATATTGTTATACCGCAATGTGTGGGACACTAAACGCATGTGATTGGTTTGGGTGGAATTTCCAGGCGGACTCCGAATGGACAATTACCGTTTGTGTTGAAAACCATATTTAGAGAAGAAAATCTTGAAATTTAAAACGTGCCAGGAAATTATGAAAGTCTACAAAGTGCGAATTATTCATATTACTTTACCAGGTTTCCGGTATTTAGGGATTTTTCGTAAAAAACACTGATAGGCTATAGTGAGTGACGTTCACGGTGTTAATGGCCGATGTAAGACAAGAAAGAATCGGCTGGTCGAGGCAATATTGAAGATACGAAAACTGCATGAGTTTTTACCGAGGTTCTAATAACATCTCATTGCTACTTGGTATTAAGAACACTTAAATTTTACCCTCACACACGCACACACACACACACCTTCCATCAGAGGTCCTATACTGGCATGATGAGGGGGACAGAGGTCAGGGGACGGGCACCGATACTGGGTTAGGTGAAAATTGGGGAAATCGATTGAGGATAAAATACAGAAAAAAAGCAGAATCAATTCTCAAAAAAGGAGTTCTCAAAGGCAGGATACAACGTCGCTTTCTCGTTACAAAGGCTGTTTCTTCGTGCATTCCTAGTTTGTGTAGCGGTTTGGGGGATTCCCCTTCACCAGGCTGCTACCCTTCAGCGATGGGCACACTCAGTGAAAACTCTCGTCCTTTCCGATAGCCCGCCCGGCGGACGTGTATTCCTGCGCCTATATTGGCTGCACTCGTAATACCAAGAGTAAGAGTATGTACGCCAAAGAGGAGTACATATTCGACACCTGCTATGAAGGTTACCTTTTCGAGGGCTAACTCGTTCTTGACTATACAATCCATCCCACTGTCAGATCAGGGAGTTGCTATTGCAACTCATTGGTCAGATTGATAGATGATGAAATCGCACCGCAAGCCACGACAATTCACCGCCTGACCACCCATGTATGGTCGATTGCAAAAGTTGGATCGTTAGCCAAACTAGGGAGGGGTTGTACAACACCTTAAACAAACAATTGCCATCTCTTACATGCTGGCCAAAGGCTTTCCTGCCAAGCACAGGTTTCTTTTACCTCAGTCCCTCTTTTATATAATTTCCCCAAAGTTTAGAGATGTTCAAGTATGCCGTAGCGTACAACATTCGGCCATATTACGTATTACGACTTTCTGAATATCAAACCTTACTCACACTGTCATAGATAAAAACATTAGATCAACACCAACGCATGCATAGCGTTGACGATCCAGGGGCAACCATTATGGGAGGCATGCATGGTCCTCAAATGTTCGCCCCCCCCCCATCCTTGTATTTGGTCAATGATGAAATAGTTTATTAAAATTTGTGAAGCCAAGACGGCTTTAATAAAGTCATTACTTGATTATCCAATACAACTATAGCGCCGTTCTGCCCTTGACGAACATAAAAAAAAAACACTAAAGCACCGTGCCACGGCCCGTTAGTAAAACAGAACAGGCCCACTTTTATTTCCAGCAACGTAATTGAATGAAAAACACAACGTGCATCATTGCCAGGCGGCAAAGCCATGTAAGTTCCCAAAGTTAATTTTGAAGATGTTTGACTTGTCTCCGACTCAAAAAGGTCGGTCTTCCTAAAAGAAAATTTCGACAATTATGGGCTACACAGAAGATATAACAAGGATTAGTTACTTTGTAATTCATAGAGAGACTTTTTACGTCTAGGATAACAGAAGATGTACAAAGTTTGTTTAATTGGTCTTATGTGTTGACTCAACATTATACCAAAGAATACACCTTCAATTGTTGGCGATAATAGAGAAGATGTTGTGGCAGACTCGCTGGAAGACTTTTGTCCTCCGAGTTTGCCAAACAAACGGCAGACTGCCCATGGGAAAGCATTAGCCTTCATACCTCCCAAAACTTAACTCCAACAGAATATTGTAAAGTGTCAGTTTCTACTCCTGACTTATTTTCATCTAATAGTTATCCAGGCTTTATTATCACAAGGCTACATCTGTCATGTCTATCGGGGAGTTGCTACAACGATTGCCTAGAATCATTACATCACACATCAATCCGTCGAAGAGGTACCATGAAATTAAACAAACCGAATCCAGTCCATTTCGCCAGTGCTTGGGTTCAAGGGGTGTAGCTGATTCTCTACAGGGGATTACCCCCTCCCCCATCCATTGTGTCAAGAAACTAAGGACAAACTTCCTTCTACCAAACCTTCAAGGAGCATAACATGCTTCCGGACACAGGTTTGGGTGAAGGTGGACTAATAGGGGAGGGGCAGTGGTGTGGATCAAGCCAGGACCAATTTATCACAGTTGAGACTTATGCATTGTTTCAAAAATATCAGGGGTCATGAAACCCCGATAGAAACGATACCCCATCGGGGGTATAGATCCATGCTAGCCCATGGATCAGAGGTACCATCATAATACCCCATGAAGCAGAGGTATTGTTAGGGCAGTTTGCTCATTCATTCCTGGCTTTACAACCAACTTAAATCTCATCGAGGTTTAGGAAGATTTCAAACGGCCAACTACGCAGTCTACTTTCATGGTATCCTGCGGAGCGGACCTTGTTTGCTTTGACCCTCTTGAAGGCTGTCCCAAACATAGGATATGACAACAAGGAATATAATGTAGGACTGTCTGTTACGTACGCAAGCTTTCATAGTAACTCCATGGAAGTACTACCATGGTAACTCTGTGCTTATACTTTTCCTCGTGTATATCCATACCCGAGATTTTCGAAAACGATGACTACGGGCTCTTTTCATTGTAAGGAATTCAGCCCGAGGACCCAAATCAATATCTAAAACAAATTGATCAGTTACGCAATTGGAACGCAAAAACGCAAGTCTTCCGCTTTAATAGCCTATATTTCAGGCCCTATAGCAATTCAAAGGCAAGAAGAGAAGACAAAAAACACCTGCTCCTACACAAACCACACCCAGGTTATCTAGAAATATGCTGTTTGGGATCCGTCTCCTATATTTTCCAGGATAGAGTACTAACTACAAATCCGGTCATGACAGTAATTTCGAGCATTTGATGGAAAGGGGATAATGTAATGAACTGTTTATATTTAAACCGCAGAAAAATATATGCCTGCGGGATATGACAGAAAACACTGATTGTTATTTATTTTGCGTGCCTTGATGGAACCACATCCCGATACTAAAACAATACAACTCATTATATTGTGAAAAAGAACAATAGAAGAGCTGTTCCCTCCTCCGCCTATTCTTACCAGTCGCTGAAACTAGAAATTGCATTGTCTTTCAGTTCAAGTCGCTCTCTTCTTTCTTTTTATGTGAATACTTTAAATACTTTTTACTGATCTTCATTTCCCACGATGATTTGCGAAGGTTACCTTGACGAAGATTTTCTTGGCGCTAATGGAGCCCACCACTAAGATATTACGTACAGTATATTCTGTTATACATTATTGCGTAGGCCTACTGTATTACAGTTTGTATTCATGAAATCAGGGAGTTGGCCACTGTACTACAGAGGCAACTTCCTGACGGTATTTCTTCACGCACAGTGAAGTCCTGGTTCTCATCTGGCACTTGCCTACGTACCAGGCAGTACAGCATATTCTAGCTTGTTCAATCATATCCCTGGAAGTCAAAGAGGGGCTGAGCAAGTAGAGTCCGCTTCGCAACATACGGTAACCTGGCACGGGAATATCCGTGATCACGAAGGCGGAGCTCCCAACGCCTGTTGACTCCATGTTAGTCACATTTTGCTCACACTATTGCAAGGACTGCTTTATCATGTGTGGTATCTGTTCTTTTCATTCAATCTGGAACGGGGCCATGTATGTCAGACCTATGGTGAAAGGGTCTGATGGCTGACTAGCAGTCATGTTTCTTTGTGTTCCATCAGAGGAATGACCTATCACCAACTAATGGGGAGCAGAAGCCCTACAGGGGTAATGTTAAGTCTTTGATCTTCAGTTATATATGGTAAATAATTTTGTATGTGAATGCAAAAAAAAAAAACTATGGCGTATGTCTCTCGTGTCAATTTTCTTATTTTGAAACAGTTGAGCTGAACAAATGATGAACCTTGCTCAAGTATTTTGAAGTACTTCACATAAGTCTTTTATTTACATTTAATGAGCTAATTCAGTCACAAAATAGTATCAAGATAGGGTAGTTGTGTAGACAGGGTAAACTAAGTGAACGTACTTAATTACCGGTACTTCACTGAACACTTATCAACAGATCAAAAATGTAGAGAAGTCGTTACGCAATGACCAGCTCCATTTATCAAATATAGGTGCATAGACTACACTGTATTCATACGGTAGGCTCCTGTAAATATTCAGGAGTACAGGGTCCACTAGATCCAGTGTTTACTGGATCGAAGGGTCTCTATAGAGTACTGACCAAAGATCCTTACTCTAATCATAATACCAACCGTTAGCCATAATCGTATAACCCTAACCGTAAAACTACTTTATAGGCTAATACTTCTCCTAATCGTAACCCTATAGAGCTTATGCATTGACGTCATGCGACGTCAATTTGGCGCCAAAACAGTGAAGCACAGTGCACGCACGACGTAGACTTCGCACGCGACAGTAGAATACTACGCGCGTATCCGACCGATACACGAATCAGCTGTCTGCATTTGCAGGGGTAAGTTGCAATGATACACGCTTGCCTCCATTGGAGGCAAGCGTGACGTCATATGCATAAGCTCTATATATAACCCTACTTATAATCCTAGCAAAAGTCCTAACTTAACTCTGGTGTCTCTTCGGGGTCGTAAGTCCTTTAGCGGTAGCTTTTGGGTGGGGAATGGTCCCCAGAAATTAAAAAAGTATCAGGTATGTGATCAAACATCATCATTTTTTCGTACAAATTGGGGGCAGAGAGATTTCATCGTTCTTCTGCTTCTCATTATGCTCTTATGGTTGATTGCCCCACGTAGAAGAGGTAGCCTACTTACTCGTTACAAACTTTCAAAACATATGTTACAATGCTTGAAAAATACATGCATCCAAATGGTCTAACTCCCATCTTCATACGGCATTCCCGAATTGAGACATAAAATGTAGCTTATCCAATTAATTGAAAATGGTACATTGGGCAATATTTTGTGATGTCATTTTTGTACAACTCAAATAACCGTCTTTGTTTTTCTTTTTCTTTGTTTTTCGAAAACCACTGCACCTTGTGTCAAAAAGTGATCACTGTCTTACGGTTATAGGATGACATCGCTATACACAAGCCCTCTCCGTACAAAACGCTATGCACGGGAACAGACTGTTTCAAGGTCATATAAACATCTTAATTTCAAAAGGAAACAAAAGCAGGTAATGTGAGTTGTACAAGAAGAACATCACAAAATGATTATTGCGCAAACGAGTGTTTCAAATTAAGTGAATAAATTTCAACATTTTATATCTCAGCCATGGGCGTCCGGAGGGGGGCAAGGGGGGCACTTGCCCCCCCCCCCCGGAAAATCAAAAACTCAAAAAAACGAAGAAAAAAATAAAGAAAAAAACGAAAAAAATATAACATTAACATTTCTTAACAGTTCAATCAGTGTGAATTTCTACTCTCAAAACAGGAATTGAATAAAAATATGAACTCAGGCCCCAGCAGCCCCCCCCCCCCCAGCATATTTTGGCATTTTTTAAAGTTTATATTTACGATATTGCTTATGTTTCCCCTTTTTATATGCGGCAAAAAGGCCTTGGAAGTGCCATTTCCAGCTATCTGGGAAGCATTTTGGGCCAAAATTTTCTTGCGCTCCGCGCCAACCCAAGGTGGCGCGGGGCGCTGAGAGTCTGTCTACACGCTTCGCCCCCCCCCTTGACAAATTCCTGGCTACGCCTTTGTCAACACTGTGTGAAAAGTAGCATCTAAACTCTTTTCTTGGAGTAAAATATTTCCCATGGAAAAAGTTGGGCTCCTAAAAAATTTTGTCCCCCCTTGAATTTTTTTCTGCGGACGCCCATGATCTCAGCAACGGAGTACGCTATGGAAATGGGAGTTGGATGAATGAAATTCATTTTCCAACCTCTAAAATATGTATCTCTGTAATTCTTGACTTAAGGTCCACTTTAAGCATTTCCTAATTTTAGGGTGAAGTCACACGACCAGCTTCGCAGGCTACAGCCCCACCCTGGAGCCGGATACAGATAATTCTAGCCTATCATCGAACTCACCCCTGCGTTATTTGTGTTAGGGTATATGCAGAATTAAGCTATGTGTCCAATTTTACCTCCTCCCTCTTAAAATATCCCAAAAATGTGTACGTGTGACCTTGATGTATGTGTAATAGTCATGGTGTCATCGTTTCAGGCCATACAAGAACATATTAATGATCAGGAAAGCATTGAAAAGTATGAATTATTTATCAAGAATGTAATTTCAATGTCTTTATGGGGAAGAACATTACTACTTTCACTTCTCGCGTGCTATTAATCTCCGTAACCTAACCCCCTTGGGTGCTTTTCAATTCATAGAAATATTTTTACTGGTCTGGCACTAATCTGGGTCATAAAATTGATTTGAGTCACTCGAGTTACAAAAGAATTTAAAATTGCTTCATAAGCTCCAGTTAGCAAAGTTGTTGATTTCCTTGAAAAAAATCACTTTTGATAGTTTTGTTGATATGATTACGATGATATCATCGCCTATTTAAAATCAATTTTACGCCCAGCAAGATTTTTGAAAAGATTATTTTAAGCCACTTTAGGGGGCAAATAAATACATTTAAAGTGGCAAATGAGAAATCATTCAGGAAGTTTATTTTGAAAAGTGCAACCCATGGAATACACGGGTATTAACATGATGTCCACAACTATACCCGTAACTACAAACCATTGACGCAGTTATAATGAGCGGAAGGAGCTTGTGACTCCAATGGCGAATTGCGGTATACAGGCAATAGCCTAATCTGATACCATTTTGGATTAATATAGAAAGAGGTGTAGAAGTTATGCGAAAAATGTTTTACTTACGGGGCCCCATGAGGGTTCCTTTCGTCCACTTGCGGTATATGGAATAAAGGGCCCCGGTTATATGTTTGGATATAACAGTATTAGAACAGGTGGTTTTCTTTATCAAGATTTCCTCATACTAAGGGAGGAAGTTGAAATTTCTCACAGTTATCGGAATAATTTATAGTGCCCACATTTTCAGATCAGACCGTGTACACCACCCCATGACCTTTCAAAAGCTCACCACTAATTCAAGACAATTCCTCCGCTTGTTAAGACTACCTAACAAAGTTAAGCCCCATTTATCGGGAGAGGGAACTCAGTACATACATATGGGTCATTTCCAGAAGTTATTAACGAGTTAGCTGAAGTACTCAGTGCGTTAAAATGTAACCATGCGGGGTTGTCCAGACTTAGGCTCATTTACGTCTGCCGTCTCTCTTGCAGACTGGAGTTTCGAGTGACGGTGGTATCGAGGTCGCATCCAGGGATGACCATGCTATAGTTAGAGGAGATTTCATAGCTCAAAATGTCAGTGACAATGATATAAGTACAATGATTGAAAATTACTTACATGGAAGGGAGGGGGGTCAGTTTGTACCTG
Organism: Holothuria leucospilota; assembly: GCA_029531755.1. Lineage (NCBI taxonomy): Eukaryota > Metazoa > Echinodermata > Holothuroidea > Aspidochirotida > Holothuriidae > Holothuria > Holothuria leucospilota. Next base: position 19,447,448 of record CM055971.1, read on the forward strand.
TTGAAATATATTTATACTATTGTACATGGATCATCCGCTCCGCAAAGCCCACATTTATCATACATGACGGAGAAATAAGTCTCAAATGATTAGGTCCATTTGACGCTGTGAATATTCGACACATCTTAGGCCCCACTGACGAAAGACAGAACGCCTCTGAAGCAGTCTATCTCCTAGAAAAGTTGCTTTTGTAGAATCCAAGTCATGACTCGCCCCTCCTGCCTCCGAGTCCCTTCATTACTAATACTGGCTTACACTGTGAGGTTGTTGAATATTTTACTGAATAGAAATAAAGAGTCAGAACAACAACTAACTGGATTCAAACTGATGTCGCTTATCACCAGATCACTTGTTGTGACTAATGTTTAGTTACAGTTTTCGTATGTAATTGTACTCAGTGTGTAGAACAGCCCCAGTTCCTTCGTCTCGACAACAGCTTCCTGGTTTCGATACTTTGTTCGAGGTGCGAGGTTGAAGGTACCGGGATCGAATGGATTAAAAACGTCCTCTGTGTTAAGATAAGAAACACATATTTCAAGTTAATATTTTATTTCTTGTAAAAGAGGAAGCTTTCTAGTGAAATTTATGAATTCACATCTGAGCTTGTATAGATAGTTCTCACGTGACGTCATAGCAGCTTTTCACGTGTATTATTTCAGCCATGTCTGAGGGCAACCCCGGTATGTGTGTACAGGCTTGCCCTCAGACATGGGGGTTGCTAACCCCTAGTTGTGACGTCACTGAGAACTATCTATTGGAAGTTGAAGTTTCTGCTCAAGTAAACTTGAAACAAGAAGCAAGGTGATGCCTCAGTCTCAGATCGGTTAGAATTAGTTACTCAGTGTTTAATTTGTATAAACTTTTCAGTACTGTCTTTCTTGGTCTCAGATAGGGTCACGAGTTTGGCTAAGGGATAGTGGTATTCACACGATACGAAAAATATCAGACATTCAATTTCTGTTATTTGAAAATCAAAGCATTCCCACTATCATTTTCGATTTTTTTACAAATAAAGACTTAAAAACAAAATGGCATGCTTACTGTAGGCGAGGAAGGGATGACGTCACTGCCTAGTAACAACAACGAGCCAGTAAAGCGAGTCGTTACTATGTCACATGCTTGTATGCGTATACCGTAGTAATGAATGTGGCTTACGAGTCATTTCCAGACGATGCATGATTTTCAGCACTTCGATTTCTAGATAAACTTCAACCTAAATGCCCGTATGTTCGACTCTGCAGTGTCCCGCATGTATAATTTTTCCCCAGGGCACCTTGGGTCCAACTGTAATTTTTCATCCTTACCGTCTTAACCTTGACCCTAACATGAGCATCAATTTTTTTTTCATTTTATTTTTCATGATTTCTATGGAAATTTTCAAAAATCGCCCCTATTCGTCCTGTGTCTGAAAACATGTGCCATGGAAAAGCAAAGGACGGAGGGGGGGGGGCTAAAGCCGCCCAACCAAAAATTTAGTGGGGCGGAAGAATGCTTCTGCCCATCCACCCCTTCCCTCCCCCTCAATTGAAGGAGGAAAACCCCTTATTTTTTCCCTCTGTTTAAAATGTCAACAATGTGCAGCAAATTTCATTAGACTTTGCCCAAAATATTGCACCGAACTGCATCTAAGGACCCTCAAATAGTCAAAAAATTTTTCAATGGAGACTCACAGGAGGAGGGGAACAACCCTTCCCTTAAACCACTCCCCCACTGGACGGCGGTCAGAAACAAAGTTCATCCCCCCCCCCTCCCCTCTTCCCCAGTCGAGAACATCTTCCTTATATGCGGTACAGTACGGTAGCATGCAGTACAGGTCACTGAGAGGGATTTGCCTTGCATTTTGCCCCTGAATAGCTCAATTGGCACACATAGTTATGGATGCTTAGTCTAGCTACACGGTCTAAGGCTCCGCCGACAGAATTTGAAAGATGAGGCGACTCTCCCAGTGGGAAACAGACAAAGGAATGTGCAGGGATATCGTTTAGTTTTACTTTCTTTTTGCCACAAATTCCTCCTAATCTAAATAAAACATTTATTTTCCCTTTCATATGAGGTTTCATTTCTACCTAAACTTTCCCTTCTATGGTGCTCGACTTCCTGTAATTTGTTCGGGTGTATAATATCTTTATCGTCCACCAAGGTGGATTAGGTTACTCTACCGGTATACGGTGTACCGCTTCATTACCAATGCCGTAACCAGTCCACGACAATTACTGTCGCCGACTCGCCGTGGCTGCATTGGCGATCACAAGTAATAGCACCGGCGATTAATCGTGGAGGTCTGGTTGACAACCACCTTGCCCGACGACGTTATTAACACTTTCGTCCGAGTGGCAGAGACCGACTCCCTGCCTCCTCCGGCACTCCTAGGTGAGATCCTTATGGTAACATCCACGGCCACCCTTATATATTTGGGAGTTTTGACTGGGGGGGGGGGGCTTGTGGTGTAGCCTGTGACACAAGGCCATCAAGAGGTTAAGAAAGGTGCGAATGCTTTGAAAAAGGACCCCTGTCTGATGGTCTGTAAAGACCATAGTGTAATTAGTAATGCCTCGGGGCCTACATAATAACAGGGCTCCGGTAGTAATCCAGGGTTTCCCCGACTTATTGACAACCCTACTTCCGTATCTGGAGAGTACGGTCGATGTTACAACAGAACAGGTTATCAAGGAATCGTGGGAAATGTTCAAAAAGTTACATAACTCTCGGAATATAAAATCCAAAGAGAGACTCGCAAATGCCACTCATCCAACGGTAAGAAATATTGCATCCAGACATTAAAGTCATGATCGGCGTCTTCTCTTCAGCGATGAAAAGTCTACTTTGGACATGTTTTTTTCACATTTTTTATAACCGTTCAGACGCCACGCAGGGTGCTGAAAGGTAAAAAAAGTGACGTTTGTAGTATTATGTGACGGGTAAAGTCGAGCGCATGACCTCAAAGATAAATGAGACCGACTGAGAAAAGTATTTCAACAAAAAGGCCAAAATTATAACAGAAATAAAATCTCTGAGATGCTATGTCCTCCATAAATTACCCAGTTACCATGTATGTTATCAATTTTCCCCCGTCGTATGCAGCAGTGATATTGGAACATGATATAGATGGTTGTATTGCCCAGTGTAAATCATTGCGCAATGTTCTTGCCGACTGAACAGTTTACTTACCTGAGATGTCTAAATGTGAAAAGCGATAAACAAAATTAACATTAGGACCACAGAAGTTGTTAAAAGAGACGGAAGATTTTTCCCGGGGATTTATAGCTTCCTTCTATTGTGGAAATTACTACAGTATGATGATACTTAAGTGATCATGACAATTATAGATCTTTATACACTAGCGACATACTTCTCTAAATGTCATTGTTTAATGGTGTATGAAGATCTTTCTCCTTTCTAGCAGTATTTACGTCACTGAGGGGAGCTTCAGGGTTTGAGAAATAGACCAAGCAGAAAAAGGAGCACGTTGGTTTATCTAGTACAGACCTTATGCATATGATGTCACAAAGGAGAAGGTGCTCCCTCGTTTGGAGGAAAATGGAGGAAAAGCGCGTATCATTGCAAGTTAGATAGTTCTCAGTGACGTCACAGATAGGGGTTAACAACCGCCATGTCTGAGGGCAAGCCTGTACACACATGCCGGGGTTGCCTTCAGACATGGTTGAAATAATACACGTGAAAAGCTCCTATGACGTCACGTGAGAACTATCCATAAATGCAGACAGCTGATTCGTCAACCAATCGTACACGCGCGTAAGTCTACTACACGAAATCCACGCCGTTCGTGCACGTGTGCATAAAGTGTTCTCTGGCACAGCTAATATTTTTTGGAAAACTTCCACCTGAAAACTTCGGAAGCTGTAGTCTCCGTTGTCCCCTCCCTCGTTCTCTTCCCCGCGACCCCTGTTCCAGTGACCCTACAGGCAGCCTGTTGGTCATACGAGGTCCTCCTGCTCGGCACTACGTTATTACTTTATGAGTATACGAGGACCCGCATGGCCCATACTAACATAGAGTCTGTAGTAGGACTAAATTCAGCCGTTCAGCAGTGAACTTCTTTTCCGTTTATTATCTTCAATGGCGGCCGGTTTTCATGGTTCACTAAAAACTTGAGGTCAAATCTTGGTCTGCAGGAATGATAATTTGTGATCAGTTTATTGATGTGTACAAGTCAATTGCTGTACATCCTAAAAAACGCGATATTTAATACATCAAAAATTCTTTCCATTTTAACCAATCACAATAACAGTACAATGGGACAGTGTCTAGACGTCCACTTCGCCGTTTGAATTATCTTTTTCAATCCGGGCATTATCAACTTAAACTAACACCAACAAAGGATTAAACGCTGCATCTATTTTGTAATCCAGTTCTTGAATCATCTTGGTTTGTTCAAGCAAGAAACCTCAAATTTCCTCGAAGTTTTATTGATATACTGTTATTGGCGCCAAGTTTGGGCGGCAATAGCTATTGTGATTGCTTAATCGATTATGTCGCCCATGCCGTTGGCCTTGATGAAAATCAAAGGTTTGTAAAGATTTGGGGCTGATCAACGGAAGTGGGAATGAAAGCCGTGAACAAGAATGCTTTGAAAAGTACACCTGAGTCACAATGCATACGTTGTACTTTTTCTTGGATGGGCCGTTATCACGGAAGATTTATGCACAATATATCGTTGGACTATATGCGCCGCGAATGGTGAGGTGATCTCGTGAGAGATGGGCTGCAACTCCTCAACTAGGGGGAACTTTATACCAGCCTGCATGCCACACGCAGGGACACTCTCTTTATCAGGGCTTTCAACATCGGCGTATATATGACTCACATGATCAGGCCTCGACAAAAATTCCCATACCAACTCGTCATTTGGCGGGCGGCATCAAAAATCCAGTATCACCTCAGTGTGAGTGAAGATCTCAAAGGCGATATGTTACTCGCCAACGGCTATAGTCAGAAATACGTTTTGTCGAGCCGAAGCCTACCGGTACCCATGATGTGTAGGCTTACCCCAGGCAGAGAAAATCTCTTTTCGCAAAGATAAATGATAGCATTGCCTCAAATGTTGTTTGGCTCACCTGGCAGATAGGGGACTGCTCTCTGTTCCGACGCCTATTTGTTCCGACGTCTCTCTGTTCCCATAAGCCTTCTGATGAGGTCAGTTTTAGGATAAGGGTTAGGTTAGAACCTATCCCCTATCCTAACACTGACCTCATTATAGACTTGTCGGAATTTGCAGACGTCGGACTGAAGCGATGTCGGAATATGGAGATACCCTGAACAGCTAATTTTGTTCCAGGTTAGCAAATGGAGTGTCGTAAGGTTGCTCCTGGACGCCAGTAGTTCCCACGACGCCGCTGATTCGTACCGGGACAATAATCAGGTTCTTCATGTTTGGACCTAGAATTGTATCAGGACAAATTTGACCTAGAAAACTGGCGCAAGTTGATTCAACCGGAAGGACGCATCCACTTGGAGATACGGGAGTACTTTGTACTACTTTACTTAATTGAATATTATCACCGGATGGAGGTTTATTGACAGTTAAGATAGCCCAGTTAAATTTAAACTAAATGCTTCCTGGCTGGTTCTATATCTTGTGCAGCTCCCTGGTATACCTAACGTATGCGCTTTTCGTATCGTTTTTGGCATTTGCAGTTCGGTGATACACCATGGGCTTGTTATTTCAAAGAAGTCCCTTAGTGCGATGCTTTTTCCTTTTTTTTTTCGTTGGTGACCACTATGTAGCCCACAAAGTGGACAAACTTTTTTCGAAAAAACGGGATATTTTTGGCGCATGACAGAGATATGCTACACAGGCCAACCCCTATCATGATTCCCCATGATTGTCGTGACCCGTGGGAATAATATGTAACACTGCCAACCTTATAGCAGAAAACATGTACCACCAGATGGTGCACAGGAAAGTTAGACTATTTGGGGGTCGCCACCCGTAGTATGGAATGAGTAGCCTTAGTGGACGAAGAAATTTTCAACTGGAATTCTTCACCTGATCATGTATATTCCACTAACTGAAACAAACTGAACTTAAGTGGACATCGCGAATGCCCTGAAGTAAAATTTCGTTGTGACTGCGATTCAGCGGGTTTACAACTAACTGCTAGGTTACTTTGCGGTTTTCAGCGCTACTGGATCTATAGATGTAGTATTGTTGTGGCCTCCGCCGGACTGAGTACATGATGGGAGAATGCTGATGCCTGCTGCGTGGGTGTCCCTTCTTTTTAGTAGTCGCGTTAGTATGTATGATTGTCTACATTCTAACATGTCTACATTTAATTCAGATAGCTACTTAGGTACTGATTCAAATAGACATTTGGAAGATAAACACGCGAAGCTAGAACTGATTGAGGTTTTACGGCCAAGTTTAGTGTACCAACAGTACGCTATGTAAGGAACACCAAGGGCGGTGTCGCAGACCAAGTGTCGTAGGTCGTTCACCGCGACTGATTTGAGTAACTCGCGCGATTTCTGCAGGGGAGTCCACTAACCACATCATTACGGTGAAAGACTGGCATAGCAGGTGGGAAATGATCCCGGTTTCTTTTCTTTTTTTTCCTTTCTTTTCTTTTTGAGCCAAATACCAACAATTTTATTGAAGTATTCAACTATATACAAGGACACAATATCCAACAAAATGAGTTTGACATTGATAAAGGACACACAAAGAAATGCAATTTTCACTGAGTTGCTGCGGTTGTGTGTTATGTGTTACATTGAAAGGGATATGGGCGTAAGGACACAGTCGTAAATTCAATTTTATTAAGGATCTTAGAATCAGTGTAATTCTTTTGTGGGGCATCATTGCCGTCAGGGGGTTGTCAAGAGAAAATGTTTAACTATCACCAAAGAAATTTTCCATTGGAACTTTTTCCATGCTGGTTGAAAAACTTTTTTCAGGGACTTTGAAGGGGTCTATATAGGCTCTTGTAAGTGCATGAAAACACGGGTGGATGTGCAATTCGGATCTTGTCCGTTCAGGTCTTTACTTGGCACAGATACCAGGATGTCGTGCAGTGGTGCACAGCAAGAAAGTCTGGGAAAGCGACTATTGCAGAACCGTAGTAAAGGGTCTACAGGGGCTCCCCCAATTGCTTTCGCTACCAAAATGTTTTGAGAAGAATACTAATTAGGCTACTATTGCCTTAATAAATGTTGTCACCTGAAAATTATCCCCCCTTATGACATTTCGCCCCCTTCAGAAACTTGTTTGCCTATGGGGGTGGACCGAAGGTTGTGACTAGTACACTTTTGACCATCGGATGGGGCTTGGGGTGATGGTAGTCCAGGGAGCAGGAAGCTAATCTTGACCCCTGATTCGTTATCCTCTAAACGGGGTTGTCCTACACTACTCCACAATCCACTTTTCCTGCAGCTAATGAAAATGATATGTAATATCTTAGTCCTACGCCCCTCTGGTCCAACTGGGCCATTCATCACACCTGTGAACATCCCGTTGGTACTACAGTAGATTGTTCTTGACATGCTATTGGTCCTGGCAGTATTTATATAAGTTTTAAAATGTCATCGACTGTAGAACCAACTCTGAGCTGTAGTACAACTGGGCTGTTCGACCAACCGGGACTTTATATGACTATAGGATGCTCCACACACTCGCCAAACAGGGGTGATCTCGTCGGAGCGGGTGTTCATTCACTCAACGACCAGTAGGCTATACTTGAACAGAGTTAACGATTAGCATGCAATGGGTTACCTAGCCAGGAGTTAAACGAAACTACTAAAAGCAATTTGCCTCTTTTACACTGTAGAAACACTTGGGTCAATTTGACCCAAAAGTAGGTCAGGAGGGAACCGACTCGACGGACCAAAATTATTGGGTCAAATAATGACCCAAATAGGGTTTCATTTGACCCAAATTAATTTGTGACCCGAAATGTTGGTCCAGTTCCCTCATGACCCAAGTGTTTCTAGAGTGTAAGAACACTGGCAGTATTCATAATTTTTGGCCCAGAATGGCAACAAGAGGCTGTCAGTGTGTCAGTGTAGGCCGTTCAGGATAGGTAAAGTCTGAACCATTCTGCCCCCGCACACACACGGGCGCACACTGACACACTTAGTCTCTTGTTGCCATTCTGAGCTAAAAAATTATGAATACTAACCAAAGTTTTAACTTTAAGGGTTTCGTAATGCTCTTTTCATGAGCAGGACCATAAAAGTTGTTATTTCTCATCCTGAAATGGCATGACTCCGTGCAGGGATTTTGTATAGCAGTACCGCATGCTCTACCATTAAACCCTATTGAGAAAAATGCTCCTAGCGCGGCATCTGAGATATGCAATGGGTCCTCGAGACCTTCCCCGTCATCCGATGTGGTGGCAAGGGAACATTTTTAATTTATTCCAAAATCAAAAATTGATATTCAAGAACATTAAGTGGGAACGGGGAAACTTGAAAAGGCAAATGGCCAGTTCCTTAAATCATCTAGGCATGTGACAGTATTAACTTCAATCATGTGACAACTCCTTTACTGACTTTTGACATATATCCATTTTGTTTTGATACATCATAGCCTATAAAATGCTTTATGGGAAATGATGTAATCTGTAAAGGGGCTGCCTGATCACCCCAAGCATAAATAGAAAACTCGGGTATCTATATTCACAACTGGTGATCAGGGGTGGCGCCAGGTGGGGGGGGGGGCAGGGGGTCACTCCCCGTCGGGGAAGGCTGCCCCGGTGGGGAAGTCCTGGCACCACCCTCGGCTTTTGGTGACTGCATTTTGACTGACATAGTTAAGCAATAGCTTCAGTTTTTCAAGCCTGTACTGATCAATGACATGTGCTATTATGGCCTTGAGCAACTTAACGTCAGCACAGGCTACTGCAGCATTGTCTGGGAGGTGCAATTACCATTTCTTCCTTTTCAAATTGGAGGAGCGACTAGAAGTAATTTTAGTTGAGGAAAAGTTTTGTCTGGGCCACGGTAGCTGACCCTCTAACAAGTTCAGTAAATGTTAAGAAGTAAGAGAGGGTAACTTTTTGCCACGTAGAGACTGTCTATGCCAACCGGGGTTCAAGTTCACCTTATAACCTTACTGCAGTGGTGAACGGTTTCCATTATTCAGCTTCATAGACCCTCTGATGATCCAAGATCTCCCCGTGTAATCTTCTTGCCATTTCCATACGGGACCATTTCGTATCACAAAGTGCATGGGCTCTACTCGTTCACCTATTAACGCGACAGGTCTTGTATGTAACGTACTCACGGTGACGTGCACTTTCCACGACCTAGACGCGGCATTGTGTCTGAAGTTTAAACTAAAACCACTGGCTAGGTTTGTTACAATCGACAAGTCTACTTTACAACTTTTATGTGAACAATTGTCTTCTTATCTATATGATTTGCCAGGTTGCTATTTTGCTTTTATCAATCTACCGCCTTTAAGGAATGTGCCGTATATTGTTCTTTTTGCGGTTGCATGATAGAACACTTAAATATCATGCTGTGGTGCTAAGCAATTTATGGTGATCTATGCACCTTTCCGTCGTCCTTTACCGCAATGAAGTGAACTTCGTACACCGGGGTTGTTAACAGGCCGTTTATTTTAATTCCCAAGACCATGAGCCAAAAAATCCCAAGAATTCCCACCTTCGTATATAAAACAGAACGAAACATATGCGAGTACAGAAACTCAACTCATCAAAACTAGGAAACGCCAACTTGGAGCCTTTTCTCTACTTTATCCACGTATGTTAATTTAAAAGGATAAGAAAAACATATTGATTGGCTATTGTCAGGCATATGAGACCGGGATCTGAGGGTCGGTAGCAGCCCCTCCCCTCCCCTCCGGCGGGGTTAAAATATTTCGATTTCAGGGCAACGGAATGTATCTTTCAGAGTAAAGTTCATGTCATGATTGTTTGCAAAGTAAAGAAAATAGGCTGGATGGGAAGAAGAAACTTTCCAATGTCAAGGGTCCACCTTCCTGCAGTAACTAATTCCCAAGATCTTGGGAAAATTCCCAAGATCCGCCGACGCTGTTCAGTTTAATATGATCAAAGGCTTGCGTTGCTTAGTCGATTTTAACCTGCATGAGTGATTTTCTGTAGTGTTTCCGTTACCGTATGTTCATTTATAGGACGAACAAGGGTATGATAAAAAAATTGCGGTTTAAAAATTCAACTTTATTAGATCAAGGCGTACAGGTTACAACAAACTTCGTATATAGCCGGGTGTTAAGTTACAGTTCATACAGTCCCAGTTACTGGTTATAGCGAGCCGTATGATGTAACATATTCTGTAGCGGGATTGTAACACACTGTAGGTTTATGCGTGCACATACAGTATAACTGGAATGCTTTTTGTCAAAGCAGGCAGATCAACTGATCAACTTTACCGTTTCGAATCACTTTTCATCATTACATAACAACGAAATGCTCCTAAATCTGGCACTATAAATGAGAAGAATCGCACATTTCGAATCAATTTCAACAAACCGTCATATTTTGTACTAGTGTAAAAGTATAGAGGTACCTGATGTGACGCCACGCGACTGGGATTGTCCGGCATTGCCGGGCGGGCACAGCACACGCGCACTATAAGCGTATTTCCAGCACACGCGCACGGTATAACCACAGATACTACTGTGACACAATAAACGCTTGTCCGGCAAAATGTCTAACAACCAATGAGACGCGCGATCACGTGACGTCGGTGAAAACACTTCTATAGAGCTTATGCACCTACGTCACGTTTCTCTGTTTTTCCATCCAGGCGTACATTGTGCAACAATTGTTACTAAGGTGCTGTCGTGAGCGCGTATCTTTAACACACCTACTACGTATGGCAGTTCATCCAGTAAGCCAAACTGAGACGCGCTGACGTCACGTGCATAAGCTCTATAGACCTTAAAGGCTATGCATATGACATCACAGAGCAGAAAGTGTGCCCTTGGTTGGAGGCAAACGCGTAACAAGTTACACCAAAAACTGCAGACAGCTGATTTGTGGACCAATCGGATACGCGCGTAAGTATACAAAGCGCGTGCAACGTCTACTCGTGCGTACAGTGTGCTTCATTGATATCAATGCTTGAGGTCTATAGTGTAGGCCTATTGGCGATGCTCAAGTGGTGTACCACAAAACCATACAGTCATGCATGATGTATCATATATTTGCCGTTGAGTTTAACGTTTCTTGAACTATTGTTTACTTTGGATATATGTAATCGATGTCTCATAGGTCAAAACTGGCACAGGACTCGAAGCACTGACACACCATTGTAAGGAAATATTTTCATACTACAAGTGACTCTGGTCGAACCAATGTGCCCGCTGTAGGACAAGTCTGTTTTCATTTTACCCTTCCCCCTGAGTGCCCCTACCCGACATCCCACCCACGTACAGCCTTCCTAGCACTAGGTGTCATATATGCACCTCTTCACAGTGTGCATGCATGTGAAAGGTTCGGCAATATTGGTGCTAGACCGCGGAGCGGACTCTGTTTGCTCAGCTCCTCAGCTTCCCAAACCACTGACTGAACAAGGAATAAGGAATGTGCCGTACAGCATAGGCATATTGGTGCAGGAATAACTCACATGCGCCGGGTGGCCTCTCCCCGAGTCCCCTTCTCCATGGTTATGACAAGGTGACCTCCGTTACGCAATAACACCTCATGACATATACAGGAATTACACTTCTGATGATAGCGGTAATGGTCAAAACATTTGTTGCAGTTGCGGTGTGCGCGGGAAGTAACTGAGCGGACTCTGTTCATGCCAATAGCATAATAGCATGATGGGGTAGTATCATTGATGAAGGAATACTGCTGTACAGCCTGCTACGTACACCACATGGCAGTCCCCCAAATCTCATCAGGGCCTTCCCCGAGGAGCGTATGAAGTTTTTTCGTTCAGCCCATCGCTGCGAAAAACCAACCGCAGCAGCCTGAGGGGCGGCAGCCACAGAGGCGCTAGCTGCGCAGGCTAATCAGGGCCGGATTCAGTTGGAGATTACTCACACATTTTCGACTTTCACAACCTACGTTCCATAAGCATCGAAAGACATACTAAAAGCTGAACTGAAAGCGTAAATTGTTTCGATGATGACATTTTGTAACTTCCTATGGCTGTATGGAGACAGATCAACATAACATCGAGAGTAAACATGGTGAAGGTATACTACCTCGCTGGTCACATGTGTATACGTTATCGCGTGAGCGGCAATAAGGCTAAAAGGAGACGATTCAGCTGCCGAGCAGGGTCGTAACATTGAAAAAAATAACGTTAGCCCCTCCCAGGCTCCTAACTTCTTTTCCATGATGAAGTTGCCTTGACAGCTGCCTGCTTTCTCCCCAGGCAGAATCGTAACCAGACAAAGTGTTGTAGAGGTAACATATTTTCGGAGAGGTGGCGAGACATTCTGCTGGCGGCTAGATGGGTTAAGGCAAAAGTAATTTGTGTTCTCGAAAACTTACTAAAAGAGACAACTTATCTAGGGCGGGTGCTCCCTTAGAACTCCCACTCTGGTTACAGGCCAGCACTCTGGTACTCAGACCTGTATCCTGTGGACACAATGCCACGTTGAACTCACTTCCCCCCCCCCCCACCCCATCTCATGTTTGTATTTAACTGTGTTGATAAAATGATCAAAACAGACACTCCCTGATCAAAACTCGGTAAAGTTGGCCATAAAGCTCATAGCCACTTCCCCTTCCAGTTGTCACGTAGATTCTACACCCTTCTCTTCCCCTCGTGTGAATCTCTGCAAACCCAATGTATCCCCGTAGGGAAGGCGATTTGTCGTGGGCATGGGGGAAATGACGTGCAAATACCAAAACGTTAAAGTATACGTGTAAGTCGTATACATAGATACGTACACGCCTTCGGACCGTTAGTCCGAAGGGCATGCCTATAGTTGCACGTTAACGCATAGGTAGGCCTATAGGCTACAGCATATACTTACAATATGTATGATTGTCGTGCACTTAGGCTACTAGTAGTTGAAGTACTCATGAGTATCCGCGAAATTTAAAGTTCGTTGACCAAATATTGGGGGGGGGGGGTTGAAATGTATTCTGTCCACCAACCAAAATGTTGGGAACATTTCTTAATCGATACCCCATTAAACACAGGCTACGTATTCCCTGGCTTGGGGCAGCAGACACTTACGGCAGTAAACTGTATTCACGAAGCATCGTCTTCGGTAGTTGGTAGCTCGCCATAACAGAAATGTGTCGAAGGTTTGGGCCCACCTTTGTTTACACAATTTTGCAGCTCAATCTGGACCACCGTGACAACAAGGGGTCCACCTCCTTGACCGGAAAAAGATGATGAATACCAAGTGGCATTGAAAGGCCCTCCTGGCATGAGAATTCTTGTCGATGGAAAATCGGTAACAATAACCTACAGAAAGTAGATCCGTCCGGTTGTATTCTTGACGTAGATTACCTTGCCTAAGGTCATTTCTTTGACATCGATAGACATTCAAGGTCAGAGAACCAAACTTTTTAACCGCCAATCAAATCACACACAGGTAGTAACACTAGAGTAGAATCGATAGGAAATACATTGGTGACGGTCAAGCAGACCTGTATTGCTGCAGATAACGCAAAGTCGCTCCTAGCGGACTTCTCCATTTTCGTCCCTGGTACCTTCGCACAAGGCCCTTACTATTTTGCGCTCAACTTTCAGAATTCAGGTACTCCGATGTAGAACTTCCATGCTTTCAAATCACCCTCCTCATCTTCAAATTCACATCCACCTTAGTGAGAGGAGTGATCAACTTCACAAAAGAACCTTGACCGGACAAATCCCTCCCCCCTTGGCAGTTTCCCCCGACAACTCCCCTCCCCCCCCCGTGCACTTCCCACCGGACAATTTCAGAATTTCCGCCCTGAAAATCCGTACCCGAACAATTCCCACCTATGACAATTTAACCCTCGGACAACTTCCCCACCATAAAATCTGGAATTGACTTGGTGAGAATTGTCCCGGAGGGAAAATTGTCCTGTAGGGAATCGTCCTTGTTGGGCAATGTCCGGGTGAATTTTCCTGGGGAGTTTTCAGGGAACCAGAAGAGCTACGATTATGGAGATGATAATTCAGGGGGATTTAAATTCGCCGAAAAACAATATTACACATAATCTGGTCTGCACTGTGGGGGAACAGGGCCCGCCACTAGAAAGAACCACCATTACCCCGCTACTCTATTGTCCGCCCGACGGACGCGTTATTTCCTCTTGCACCTGTATCTTACACACTAGTTATAAATGTGTTAGCCTTCGTATTCGAAATCCTGCTGCGAAGAATAACTGCCCTACAGAACAAGTTGCTTGCTGTGTGCGGCTGTGAATGTCTCCGAGATCGACTTACAGAATCCGAATTCTCATTTGCATGGTTACATGGTGTGACCAGTTACGCAGGTAACACTGCAACTGAGGTTATTGCCATTTGTAAGGCCGCTTTCGGCTTCAGCCTGTTTAGCTTGCGGTGTGTCTTTCCCTAAATTTGTAAAATCTTTCGATTTGTGATACCAAGGACTAAAGGAGGAGTACGCGTTATTTAAACTCTGCTCCCTGGGTTATGTCGGAATCGGATGTACTCTTTCCAAAGTCCCCACAACTTGTGGCTGAGAGCCGAAGGGCGAAAACCAAATTTATACCCCCTAAGGACGGTTCTACCCCCCCCCCCCGGAGCTACATCCATGAAAGGACACCAAGGGAATCGGACGTTGTCCTTGCTTGTAATTAAATGTACCCCATAATGGCATAAGTCAATAGTTCTGAACAAGTAACATACAATCATTTACAAACTCAAATTGTTTTCAACTAGTTAGCCCGCTTAGCAGCCGGGTTTTTCGTAGCGATCAGCTGAAAGAAAACACCGTCCTCCCCGCGACCTAAGTCCGAACATGGAAGTATTCCCTCCGAGGTTGTACCAGGGAGTTGCTATTTGACAAATAGCAACTCCCTGGTTGTACTATAGTGGCCCTAATAGGTCTTTCATTTTGAGTCAGTTCCTTACAGAACTGAGGCATTCGTAAATACATACAGATCACTACCGGTCTAACCATGGAAGTACCTCCGACTCCGAGGTAGTATATACTTTCATTGTATAACATGGTAAGTGCATGAAAGTGATGAGTGCTTAGAAATGGATGTGGTGCACCTGGATATGTGCACCAAGTGAACGATTATATCATGGTTCTAAGGATTTCCGCTTTTCAAGGAACAGTGTCTATAAAGTTTCAGAGAGGCTTTGTGATAATGTGAAATGACGATGGAGGCATCTCTTACCTGCAAAGCTGCCAGTGTTGCAAGAAGGTAGTTTGTCAGTAGTGGACTCTTAACCCCCAATTTATGGTGCAAATTTTATTTCCTGCAAGGGGCCATTTTCACTGTTGTGGCAAAATGCCTCTCCCTCTATACCTTTTCCTTAGCTACCGGTATTTTGCGGTCTATAGAGGCCATTTTAGTGTTTTAGTTGACACCTTGTCAGGTGGGGCGGTGGGTGATTTTCACAGCTTTTGGCATTTTTTCACCCCCATTGCGTGGGAGTTTTTGTGGGAGAGCAAGGGGTATCGCGGAGAGAGTAGAATTCACCGAGCAGTCTAATGGGCAATTAGCCTGCATAGCTGACTGCAGGTCCTTCCCCCTTATCATGACAGTGAGACAGTGGCGTACAGTATTTGGGGAGCATTGGGCCATGCCCCCCCCCCCCCACACTGATGCCAATTTTTTCAGTAGCCTACCTAAAATACGTAAACTTTTTAACAAAATTTTATTTCAAAAGGTAGCTTATGTGGTACCAGATTGCATGTAAGGACACTTATTTTTTCAAAAATTTTCAAAGGGGACGGGACACCCCTCCCCTAGGATTTCTGTATTCACAGGTGTACGGGGCCATTTGGATTGGGAGCCACAATTTTTTGCCCGAATCTCTTATCCTTTTTAGAAGAACTTTGCCCAAATTTTTACAGATCTGCCCGAATTTTGGGGTTTTCCAAAAATTTGGAGGTGCCTGCCTCCTCCCCCCCCCCCGCCTCAAACGCCCATGTCTGTATACCCAGTCAATTTCCATTTGGCTCAAAGACAGCCTCAAGCCTAGGTCCTTAGCCTATAAAGTTTACACGTGTTAACTTTACACCGTTCTGGCTTCAATGGTTTTTATTTCTAAAGCTGTAAATCGAGAAGTATTTAAAAATAGACAATGGTTTGGCATGCGGCTATACATATAGCCTATATATCGCTGTGACAATCGTTAGTGGTTGAGGCCTACTCATTTCCTACACAAGGATGGCCTGGCGGTATGAACAGTCACTCTACAAACCGGAAACCGGTGTATGCTTTTACGGCCCAATGCAAACAGCAGACTTTGAATAAATCGGCAAGTCAAATATTTTATATACAAAGGATGGCTTGTCGTACAAGCCTTCCTTTATGGAAGCACCCATGTAAGTTTCACACGATCGCACGGATCCCCTGTGCTGTTGACCTTTTCGCGCTATTACGATTGAATGCACTCGGACAAGTTTACCGTTATAACCACTTCTTCAGGTACATACAAAGCTATAAGATGATATCGTGCATGCGACTAATAATTTCCGATGTATTATCTTGATGGTATTTGATGCTTGAACACGAATAACGGCTCAGTGCTCACACTTTTGACTTTTATGAATGTAAATTCAACGGTTGGGGGAAATTTTGCCGAAATGATATATCAAAGACGTATCGAAGCTTGAAAATCAAGGCTATGAATATTCATAAATGTAATTCACGTAATCGACTCCTTGGTCCGATCAGGGTGTTGCCTTGGGTTGAGTAATTCACAAGTAATTCAGTAGTTGTCCATACATACCCTTTGCATCGAGTGAAGCCCCTAAGTACGTGGGGCCGCTGTGTCAATTGTGGATAGCCTATACTAATATTCTCGTAGGGCATCACTTATCAACAGCCTAAAACCTTGATACTGAAAATTTGATACTATACCGAGGCTATAAGTCTATTTTCAGAATATCAGCCCTTTCAACCGCACCTCGGACTATGGAAGTACCATATCCCATGGAATAATACTCCCACGCATGACAGACCCATGTTGTAGAGGTCTGAAGGTCAAGAGGTTGTGTTCATGTTAAAGACAAGCAGTCATCACCCCAATATATATTTTTGGTGTGGGGGTATCAAAATTCTCAGTTGGTTCCTGCACTTTGATTGACATCAAAGTTTGAAAATTCAAATGATGCAGAGTAACTCACTTTCCACACAAAGCAGAGAGAATGTTTGGATTACACCTTATAACCTTCTATGCTCACCAGGGCAAGGCCAGAAGCAATAAAATAGGTTTGTGTCTGCACAGGGAGGAGATTTATGCAGTTATGCACTCTAAAAAACATCTAGTCAATTGGGGCACGAACCGGAATCTTGTCAAATATTTGACAAGATTTGTTTCAAAATTGACTAGAAATGGTTCAAAAATGAAACTATTCGTTTCATTTATGAGCCGAATCTAGTCAAAGATTTGACAAGATTCCGGTTCGTGCCCCTATTGATTAGGTTATATTCAAATTTGACTAGGACATTTAGAGTGTGGGAGGGGCTACTAGTTGTTAAGTTGGGAGAATTGGAACTGTCTGGGATGACGAAAATTACCCTTGAGGAAGTACTGTAGCTCCTTTGGGGAGCAGATATATACGCCTCCTTCGAAAGTAACCTGTAACGTTTGGGTTTCGCCCTTTGGCGCTTCACCAAAGAGTGGATGAGACTGGAAAATGTATACTCCTTCCATGCTTTAGACTGGGTGAAGAAGCCACGCATATAACAGGCCTGTGATGTAAGGGCCTGATGGCTGAGAAGCGTGAGTAGCGTTAGTAAGTCATAGTGCCACATGAGGAGACGTAGAAGGGGACGTTTGTTTTTCGCCCTCCGGCATCCAGATTCCCCGCTTGGCGGACGTGTATTACTCCTGCACATAAGTTGGCTGCACTCGTAATACCAGTACGTCAATAGAGGAGTACATATTCGACACCTGCTATGAAGGTTATCATCCAGCCTAGTCTACTACTAAGGGATTTATAGAAAAACAGATTGTATGAAGAAGCATGAAAGGTTACAGGTATAGATCTGAGTGGAATAAATACAGGCTCGAAGCTACGAGGCAACTTAATCTGGAGCACTTCCCTCCCTCATTTTTCTTTTGTAAATTCAAATTTTAATTTCAGTCACAGACGATGATGAAGTGACTCTCCAAACATAAACTACCTTCCAGGAATGGGTGGGGGTGGGGTATGTTGTTAGAGGGGTCCTTGTGAATGGGACCATTACTCAAACGGACCCCTGCTACATTAATTCACTGAAGGTGACGATTGAGCAAGCATGGAGAGGGAAAGGTGGGACGACACCCTTGAGGAGGCACCAAATCGCATTAGTGTAAGCATATTACCCGGAAGCTTCCATATACTGCAAAAATGTCGTTATTCTCTTTTATTTATTGTTAAGATTTCTATTTATTTATTTTCATTCATTCATTCATTCATTCATTCATTCATTCATTCATTCATTCATTCATTCATTCATTCATTCATTCGTTCATTCATTCATTTATTTTATTAGAGTAAGGGGTGGTGGTTCCGATAGCCTTATTGCCTTAGTATGCCTTTTGGTGGAGGTAAATAACGAGACTTTTACTTCTATTAAAGCACACGAAATTTATACATACACAGACCTATATCTGTCTACAAGGCAGGCCTATCATAAGGCTGTGACGGTTAGTCCAAAACCGGAAACCGGATTCTGCAGCTGCTAAGAACGGTTTTTAAATCAAAACCGGTTTTTTCAAAAAAGTACAATAGCCTTGCATAGTGAACCCTGTACGAGGTCTAGCCACATACTGGGAATTGTCGGAAGTTTTATGGAAGTTAGGGTCGACAATATTCCCACATACATTTGTTTTAAAAGATAGCAAACTTTGTGGCGAAAAAATGTGAAATTGTCAAATTTTGAAACAGAAGTCAAACCTCGATCGGTTTAAACTGGTTATTTTTCAATACCAGGTTTTTCGGTTGTGCATAAATTTCAAAACCGAATCAAACCAAACTGGTTTTAACCGGTTTCAAAATCAAAACCGGTTTTGTGAACAGCCTTGGCCTATCATATCTCTTTTTGGACGCATGGCGTTCGTTATCGCCAGTATTTATGCTGCCATCCACTTATCCTTATTGACTGGCCACGTCAGCCAGGCTGTTATCCACATCATTGACTGGTCAAACCAGTCCTGCTATCCTCGTTGACTTGGTCACGTCTAAAAACACGGACAAAGAAAGGCGGAAACAGATATACCCTTTAATACTACGGAAGAAGGATGCTAAACTTAATTAGTAAATTGCTAAAAAGTTTCACGACAATCGTTTGTATCTTGCAGGCAATCAAATCAAGTACCACGTTTTCCTGGTTGTGTTACTGCCGGGATATAGGGTAGGAGGCACCTATTGACTTACATATACACAAACCCTCACTCACCATTAGGAGGAAAAGTATGTAAAGTTGGTGAAATCTCTGTAGCATTGCCAAATGTGCCAACACAGTATTTTCACAACCTCCGCATGAAAATGAAATTTGGCTGAAAGGGAAACCCCCTTATTTGATTAAATTTGAGTTTAGATGAATATAGGGAGTGATGGGTGAAATAAATGAAACGTGCTGAGTAGATTTATAAGTAACCTATGAGAGAGAGAGAACTGCATAGCGAAGTCTGGAGACATTGCTTTCTATCCACTTACTGGCGAGTAACACTGGCCTGCCTATTGCTCAGCAGGCTAATGAGCGGTAGGTCTAATAAAACGTCGCCCACTTGGGTCATCATAATGAGTGCAAGATCCTTGAATTCCGATAGTCTTGTGATTATATGATTGTATGACCATGACATTGACAATGTTCAAGGGCATTTACCTATATTTACACAAAACTACGATTTTTATGTCAATTAAACACTCAGCAGTTTCTGTTAGGATTCGAGGTGACGACACTTGAAGTTACCGCCCCTATTCAAAACATTTCTCTCTACCTATAGTCGAAAGAAAGAGAACTAATAGAATCAGAAAATCTAGAGATTGAGGAATTGTGTTTCCGCGGCAATTATGCTGTACAGCCTGCTACGTAGGCAAGCACTTGCCAGCAAGTGACGTCATCCATAGAAGGAATTCTTTATATACGCTACGTCACTTCCGTTGTTTGTATACATGAATGTAGTGACACGAAAATCTAGTAATGTGGTTCATGACCGAAATTAAGTCGAATTATGGCCGTTGTGTACAAGAAGCATGGGGTACATGCATCGTCGGCAGGGTACTCTTCGTACCTTCATAACAATACGTCCCTACCCTCACCCCGCGCCATCCACCGTGAACAGGTGAATAAACTATCCAACATGCTTTTTCGAAAATGAAAAGGCGTAGGATCATGACTGTTTGCATGACTGTTTGCTTTGTCCGTCAGTCGGTAAATTGTGCCGATGAAATAATTGCATCTGCACTAGAATTGGTGTAGTACTTTAGGGGAAGATGGTAACGGTTTGATCAGTTGTTGGGGGGCAAGGAGATGCCAATGGAGTGGTTGGCCCAAAGGTGAACTATTAAAAAGATGAAACAAGGGTGTGATCTTCATTTCTTAAGTTCGCGATTGGCGCTCTCCCAGGCCCGGTACACCATGAAATATACATTAGGTCTGAGTTATGGGACCTATAATCAGTACTGAATCGTTACCTTACGGAATTGCCGAGCAGTGGCAAATTTAGAAGGGGCCGACTAGGCTATGGTCTAGGGCCCTGCGCCCTAAAAGGTGTAGGCTTAACAGATATGTACAAAGATCATGGGTAAAATACTTTACTAACGCATCGTGTTTTCAAATACATTCATAATATGAAGACAGGACTTGGTCGATGTACTTTTTTCCAAAAGTCCTTTTAGCAGCATATGTCGAAGGGCGAGAACCAAACGTTACCCCTGAATGAGTTCTGCTACCAGAGAAGGCTACGTCCCCTTATGATGAGACACTAAGACATAACATGACTTTCTATGTTCGAACACTGTTGCATTACATGTAACGCATTCTGTGAATTAGTAACAATAAAATGTAGCTCACATGTAGAGAACATTTCAATTGAGCTAGTAAATACGAGTTACCCAGGGTCCTTAATTTCTACCAGCCTAAGGCTCCGTATTTTTCAAAAAAGTCGCCAAAGGGCGAATGCCAAAACGTGTACCCCCGAAGTGGTTCTGCTTCCTGAAGGAGCTACGTGCCCAGAAGGGACACTAAGACTGAACTCCTTTTTCCAATGTGCCCTCGACTCTCTGTCAAAGAGCCGAAGGGCGAAACTAAACATTACTCCCGAAGGAGTTCTGCTCCCCAAAGGAGCCACATCCCAACCTCTTGACCTTCAGACCACTGCATCATGGGTCTGTCATGCCTGGCCCCATTCTAAATTGGCTGAAAAACAGATACTGCACACGATATTGCCAAAAGACCGAGAAGCCTAGGGTCCCGCGCACCCTAAATTCACCCCTGTTACTGAGCTTAGGGTGTAAACAGTCACCCCAATCCCAATTGAAATCAACAAACACTGACTTGTGCTGCTCATGTATGGTTCTTTTTAAATATTTAATCCTCTATAAACTTACAACATTTAAATCCATGCAACACATTGGTGTACTAACCCTATGTATTGACGTCATAATCTACATGACAACCGACCGACGTCATATTGGAGGACAAACAATGAATATAATGTAAAATATACTATGTAGTTACAAGCTTACCTCGACCAGCTCGCACTTCGATTTTTATGGTCGTGGACGTCACATGCACACGGTCAATAATCTTTATGCAAAGTAAATGTTCTGAACATTGTGGCAAATATCTGTGAGAGAAGTAAAACTGGAAACTTAACTTCTCACTGATGTTTCAAGATATTGTTGGAATGAGGTGACTGCTGTGAAAATGGAATAGAAACTGCATACAGAAAACAACAAATCCTCCAAAACTCAGTCCTCATCACCGCCTCCCATATTCCCCGCAGCACATCTAGCGTGGCACGCTTTCACCAACACCCTTGCCGTTGAAGCCCGCCTGAATACCTTACCCGCTAACTGTACTCGTCATAAAAGGATTCGCAACAAACCCTAACTCCAAAGCAGGGGCGGACTGACAATGAACTGGGCCCCGGGGAAAATGGGTATGGGGCCCTCCTCCTTCCCAACCTGAATCAACTTTCCCTCACCGACACTACTTATAATGACCACAACCTATCCCACATAGGTTACCAACTCAATACCAGTCTTCACATTAACAAGCTCACTTTTCAAAAAAGTCTAATGTTTAATTGAAGTTAACAGATCACGTTATTTTTTAAATACAATTATTACAATAATATGATTTAAATAATATGATTTTAATAGTCAGAAACTTCCTAGCTTCAGCTTATTTCCTATTTTCTCCGATTTGTTATTTCCCTGGATTTCCGAATTTTCCGATTTTCATTAAAATTATCGAATGGCAGTGTGGGTCCTCGGGCAGTGCCCGGTTGCCCGACTGCTCAGTCCGCCACTGCTCCAAAGGCGTCTCTATAACCTCCGGAGTCTACCCCAACTCCTTTCCCGTCCCTCCTACCCACCCCTCTTCATTGCTCACCACATTATCTAATCCTCAGCCCCTCTCCTCACCCCACTCTCAATATTTTTCACCCTTACCCTTCCCCCCTTCCTAACCCCCACTTTTTCAAACACCTGTTTTCACGATGGCCCTCACGAGAGCAGTTTGGCTTTTAACGTTTACTTCTTTGCACCAATTAACACTCAAAAACTCTTTAACACTATCACATACAAAACCATTATCAACATTTATGCCCACAGATTTTTTTCTGTCTTTGATTTGCTGCTGTTCCCACCCCTCCACCTTTTCCTGACCTCCTGCCGAATTCACCCCATCATATTCTGCTCATCATCAATGTCAACCGGCCACCAGTCCTCTGTAGGAATACTTAAATTGTCACCTTTCCAAATGTTTAAGTTGTAAAAGTTTCTTTTCTGCCCCTTAAGTTCCTCGGAATTATAGGAGGGGGTATAGGTAAAATTCATATACATCATTCCCACAGGTTTTGAGAAAGCTCTCAAATTATTTTGAAAATTATTTGACTTAGCCTATAACCTCATAATCACAGAATCCACTTCTTTCAAGGTACAGGCTGCAAACAGAACGGGGTGACCAGGGAAGCATGTAGGCAGCATAAGGGAGGTATCATTCTGACACACCGGGCCCGTGGGACGAAGGGGTCCTACAAAAAGTGGAACCTTTTTAGGCCAAAGTATGCATGGAACTGAGTATTTCGCAGATTTATCATGAAAGCCAGAGATAGGCGTGGGCTTCTTTGTTTGCCCGCTTGGCCGACGTACATTACTCCTGCACCTATATTGGCTGCACTCGTAATACTATAGCCTACGTAGGGTCTCTGTGGCTGCCACCCTCTTGCACTGCATGCCGCCCCTCCGAGTGCGCCGGAGATATCAAAGAATTCCTTTCAGTCTGTAATACAAGTAGTTCATTAATATATATTAGCTTCGTGTTCGACAACGGCAATTAATCTAAGTCTGCTTATGCATAT
This sequence comes from Holothuria leucospilota, assembly GCA_029531755.1. Lineage (NCBI taxonomy): Eukaryota > Metazoa > Echinodermata > Holothuroidea > Aspidochirotida > Holothuriidae > Holothuria > Holothuria leucospilota. The sequence goes on from CM055971.1 coordinate 19,471,073, forward strand.
GGGTATTACTTAGCCTATCTAAAAAGGAAAGCAAACTGAATATTCATTCTTGATAATTCATATATTTTAATAAAGTGCTCTTTAGTTGGCAAGTGCAAAATAATTTCAGTTTTTCCATAGGAAGGTAATTTACCAATCAAAATCAGTAATTTTATTCATAAAATACTCTTATACGTACAAAATTGATAATTTTAAAAATGTTGAAGAAATTTTCGGTGAAAATGTGGAGAAGATCTCTCTAGTAAGTAGTGATCCGATGTGTGCAAACACTGACTACTTTGCCTGTTGGGTAATGGTGAATATTCATGTGTTTTAATTATATCGTAAGTACGTATTATAAACATTCAATGGGCCCTTTCAGTACCTTACGCAAAGTAAGTTTGCGTCAAGTTTTCTACGCATATGAAAGGCTTTGGATCCTAACGCCTGCGGACTTTGTTTTTTTTTTTGTTTTTGTTTTTTGTTTTGTTTTCTTTTCTTTTTTTTTTCTCGTAGCGATGAGCTAAACGACAAAAGTTCGCTCCGCGGGCTATTGTACAGCCCACGTATATACGTGAAAAGAGGCGTGCATATTCGACACCTGCTAAGAAGGTAACTTCTCCGTTGAGTTTAAACCTTGGCGTCTAAAGTTACATTCCTATATTGCTGGAGAGATACCTCCACCCACGAACGTCAGTTTATAGCCAGCTATCGGAAGACACGTTTGCGAGGGCGGACCGGATCCAGGATACAACGAAATAGGCGGTCATTTGATCATTTGCCAGTCCTCATTACATCTTAGATGAAAGTAAAATAAATAAGAGCCAGTACTACCAGCATCCTTTGGTAAAGTTATCCAGTTTATAAAGATTTATTCGCATACTATAGCAAGCAATATATTTAGTTGGTTGATTAGCCTTCACATATTCAGCAAGGGCAAAACTAATGGGGGCACACGCATGTTCCCAGTTGTGCTTCTTGGTAAAAATGGAAATAGCCCATGTTAACATGTTTCTTATTGCCGAAAATATTGGTCGGGCTGCCCATGAAAGGGGTCCAGTGTCATCAGTTGTTGTCCAAGTGATTCTGCAAAATGGAAACTAGGAATAGGCTATGATGCATTATATATGCTTTTACAGGACTATTTCGTTACAATGCTCTTCAATCCAGTACCTCCAAATCAAAAGCCGCAACTATTACCTACCGGTATATTGAACCAACCGTGCTCAGGGACCAAGTGTTACGAGGGAATTACCATCCAGCCTTGTTCTCAATGATAACTCCTTGGTCTAATAGAGGCTAGTACACCTTCGAAAGAAATTTAAAATGAGTCCAGAAAATCTTTTTTCTTGAATGCTTTTCACTTCTGACTCAACACATGCGTGATCATTGCAATTAGGCTTAGATGTTAGTGAAACTTAAGTTAGCCTATACCAGTCGTTCTGCAATGACGCTTGTTAAAGACACCAAGCACCTTTTGAGAAGTACCTCTTTTCCGAAAGAGTAACCGACGGGTATACCGGCACTCGTCACTCAAATTTTGCAAATCGTGAGTAGCATCATTAGTTAAAGTGTCATTAAGGGTTATGGGGAACACTCTTCATTGTGTAGGGCCACTTTTAGGCCTCCTTTTTAAGTATCAAGAAGAAGCCGCCGAAGACACGAAATGACTTCAGCCAAGCCAGGTCACTGATCATTCACAGAAGTACGACTAACTAGATCGAAGTTCTGCTAGTTCACTTAACCCTACAACCATTTATTTTAACCCTGCCCCCCAATGCAAATAAGACATTTGGTCTACTGTACCTTTGGTTTGATGGGCGTCTTCCATCTAGAGAAGTGGTTCGAAGACTTTTTAGATGGCGGCGCCATCATCAACTTTTCATCTATACTAGCCGCAACCCCGACCCTTAGCTAGCCTGAGTCGCCGTTCCACAACGACCTCATTGATAATGTGGTTAAAAAAAGTAGGCCATTCCTGGCGAAGGAAGTAACACCAACAACTTAATTTCACAAAAATATATTCTTTTATTATTTTGTAAAAAGGTCATCCTCATCAACTTTATTCATGCACGCCCTGCTTCTTATGACATTTTGTCAAGGGCGTGGATCCATCTCCAAAGGTGGGGGGACTTTTCACCATTTGCGAATCGCCGTCCTGGGGAGGGGTCTAAGGGGAGGGGTTCCCCGTCCCTTTTGAAAAAATGGAAGTTAGAAGGTGTCTATACGGCAAATGGTGCAATATTTGGACACAATTTAGCTTTTTAAATATAGTGTCAATTCGTAATCTACGTTACATTATTGAAAAAGTGGGAGACTTATTGGAGATGTCCCCCTTCCAAAAAATGAGGAGGACGCGTCCCCTGCCCCCCATGATCCACGCCCATACATTTTGTAAGAGCCCAATGTATAGTGTCGTTATAGTCGTTATAGATTTATGCTTATAAGCATTTTCTAATCAGTGGCCTATGACGGTATACTCTACCCTTCCGAACCTCTAGTTTCGATCTCAGTATCTTTTAATTTCAATTTTCAGTTGTTGCTAAAACTGAAAAAAAAAAAACATTGAAGGTAGAGAAGGCCTATGAATAGTTCCTTCGGAGATGTGTCAGCCTACCCCTCAAGTTTGGTGAAATAATCATGTGTCAACGCAGAACACTGAAGTAGCCAGGATTTTTTTTGGGGGGGGGGGGGCAAGGGTTTGCATCTCTTGAGGGCGTTCTGCGGCGTTTTGCTCATCGACTAGATAGGAGGCCGAGAATACTTCAAGAACTGACGAATAGGGCCGGGTCCAGAAGGTTGACATGAAATTATTAATTTACGCCTATTTAAAGAATGGGTTTAATTTGCAAGGAGCGCAAAGAAGAATCCCCCGCCAACCTTCGACACTGCTGATAAATCCACCCATCTCAAAGTCCCCCACGTCTAACCTACAAATGACCTTTAACCCCAAAAGTCATGAATGATGTCTTCGATGGAAATCCCACGATTTAAGAACAAAGTGTGGCTATTTCAGTGTCCAAAAGTTCCCCGGGAAAGCTCCTTCCTGTCCATTGAATAGCAGCACTCTATCTGTTCATTGAGTTCCCTATTAGCACCCTGGTCTGTTTAGCATAGGTCTACCCAGACCATTCTTATGATGAAGACGTTTAATTAAGCTTTCTAGATAATAAGAAGCTATGTATCGGACACAGGCCAACAATAAGATACTCATTGAATAAAACAAAACTGAAAGAGAAATAGTCTAGAAATAGAAACTGGAACCGTATCTTTCATATTTCAACCCGCACAATAAAAACACACACCCAGCTATATGGTTTTCCCCGAAAATCTTTTATTAGCCTCAATTAGCATAATACCAACCCCTGGCAGCGTTACCTCATAACCTTACACCATATCTACATTGTACTATGCGGTAGCCTTCATTTCAGCAGACAGTTAATTCGAATTGACTAAACCGTGCTGACGTAGCCTATCCGAAACGTTTATATTATGAATGAAACATTGTGCTAGTAACTACGAATACTATCCCCGTATAACATACAGTCCCGATCTCTTAAACTGCTTCAGCACAGGCTCCAATAAGCAAATGTTCCATTAAACAGTGTAGTATAATCAAACGATAATTCAAACCGTACTATTTTTTATGAATGAACACAGGACACGCCCCTTTAAACCACGTGTACCGATTTTACTACGTGAATCACCCACGTGTTTTAGTTTTACTATACTGACGTCGTACAAGGCAGCCAAGACATGACTGTTCTATTTCACAGACGGGGCATATAAAATACGATCTATAGTAAGGAAACGCATAACATTTGTAAATGTAATAAACAGAAAATTTATTAACGGTTTAAAAAAGTACCAGCGTAAGTGTTATCCGAGGCTGTGAAGTATATATTCCACGTAGATATCACTTGGGAAAATAGGAGTGTAAAATAAGTCTAACACGTGTGGATGCATTTCATGCTGGATATAATATGAGTGTGTGTCCCTGTATACAGCAGTGTGTGTATTTGTGGTATACATTCAGTTTCGAACTAGCAAAATTGTTATGTTATTTGTAGTTCAGTGTCGGGGCGTAGTAGTTGACGTGAACATAGATGTATCCCAATCCTTTACTACTATAGCTCCCATATTGTATCTGTCATAAGCGTAGGAAGCTGTTCTCGACAGGGGAAGGGGCATGAACGTATTTTCGTACCACCGTCCTGGGGGAAGGGTCTAAGGGAAGGGGAGGGCCCCCTTTGGAAAGTATGTTAATATTTGAGGATCCATAGATGTAATTTGGTGTAACATATTGGGCAAATTTTAAGGAAAATTACTACAAATTTTTGACATTTTTACAGAGGGAACAGATAGGTTTTCGTCCTTGAATTGAGGGGAAGGAAGCATACTTCCCCCACCACATTTTTGACTGGAGGCTTTAGCCCCCCCCCCTCCCCCTCCCCCGTTTCCTACGCCTATGGTATCTGTTAGGCGGTGTGGTACTGTTAAAAAGACCAAGGTTAACAAACAGATTTGCAGAAAGATGTGCATATATAATCATGCCCATAATTATAATAATGCTACGTTTAAACTTCCCTCTTAATGTTTCTTTTGATTTTTTTGTTGTTTAGGCCCACTATTAGTATCACTTTACTTGAAAACTACCTATTTTTTCTTCATATTTTTGTCTCCAGAGGGACAGTACCAAGTAAAGAGTGACTTTCACTGTGACACAGAACCTAATATTTTTTGTTGTTTTAGTTTATTTTTTGTGTGTCTTTGTAAGTAACAGTGCCACCCACCAGATATAACAAACAGTAGTGAAAAGATACATAGGTTTCTAACCTGAATTGGTTGATTACGAAGATTTCTCACAATATACTCATCGATGGTGATCGCCTACCCCATTCCCTCAAGACATGATTTTTCTTTAATAATAGCCTCTTACCACATTTTAGTGTAAATGGTTCCATCATGTAGACACGATGTTTCAGAACATTCAAGACGGGTTTTCATCTTAATTTATTTTATGACAATTCAAGACATTTTCTGAGGTAAGTATATGGTATCACTCATACGTAGACAAGTCAGGCCAGGTACAACTGTTTCAGTGACTTGTATCGAGTCAGTGATTCGAGACTTGTGTGGAAAGAATTACCTAAGTTGTGACACAACCCCGGAACACGAAATTCTGTCGCTACGGCAACCTCATTAATTCGTTATGGCGATTAGGAAATGGTATTTCGAACAGTTTAGTAGCCTTGCCTATAATATCCCAATCATGTGTTTTTCGACTTCTTTTTATCCCACAGAAATGAAAATAGTTCCACCGACGATGAGTGGCGACCCACATTCGGCAGGAAAAAGCGATGATTTTGGAGATCAAATATTTCGAGTTTAAGCCTTAGTGAATTTGGTCGCCAGATATTTGCAGTCACTGGCGATCAAAGTGGAAGGTAATTGTCCAGGGCTGTTGTGGAGACGACAATTCCAAGGCGAGCCAACCTTCGTTAAGCACATAGCCTAGTCCCTGAGCAGCAAATCGTGTAATGGTCATTTTAAATTCCCTTTTCCGCCATTTTGTTTGGAAGCCTTACACCGGGCTACCCAAAACCGTGTCTCGACTCAAAGTTGTAGAATCGATACCCCAAGAGCCTGACTGGGCTGAAGAGTTCCTGAGCCAACGATAGTCTGCGTGACGTAGGCCTACTTGGGCAATAGACTTAGTACGTCACAGAACAGAAAATGTGCCCTCGGGTGACGTAAGCGCATGCAGTGATGTGCATGCTAACGCGCGATAGCATGCAAATCATTGGATAAGCGCGTATAGCATTACAACTCACACCAACCCAAACGAAGTACCAGCTACTACGCCGTGCGTACAGTATGTGCAGTCATGTACGGCACCTTATCCAGCTAGCTTCAGTGTTTGTCCTCTTACATGACGTCAGCGTGACGTCAGTGCATGGGTCTGTAGGAAAACTCTCATATTGATTAGACAAAGGGCAGGCTACTCCTAAACTTTAATCTTCTGATATTACAAAACTGGTTAGGCCCAATAAGGTGTTTCAGCGTGGAGGAATAACCATCTACAGGTGAATTCAGCTACAAGGCCCCTATTCATCCAGTAAATGAGCCCGTTCCTCGGACTCTTCGACGCCTCGAAGTACCTTTCTTCAAATGCCATTTTGTGAATAAATGAGTAGGTGCCTACCCCTGCCCTTTGAATTCCCTTCAAAAAGAAATGAACATGTCTGATTCAATGAACACACACAAATCATGATCACTTCTAAGTCACGCCCCACCCCACCCCCACTCCAAAGAAAGGGGGAATAGGAAGCCATTTCAATAGAATGTATGTGCAGAATTACTCGCCTTTAACATACAATTACTAGGGACTGCTCGATCCGTGGGCAGGTCCCTGCACTTACTGTCAAAGGGAAAGAAAATCATTGTAATTGCTGCACTTTGACCCTACCAGTTTAACATAACGAAAGCTAAAAACCGTTTGAAAGAACTCATTATCTTCTGATCATAAACTAAACTCATATATAGTTTACTCTGTCGCTAACATTGGCTACCAGAATGAATGTGCACTAGGCCTATATTCCACCGTCTTCACCCATACCGACTCATTCAACAAGTTGTTACATTTTTCGGCCGGAACTACTTCATACTGTAAGTTACAGTAATCAAGTGACCCCATATTAAGTTTACTGCCGCTGCTGCGGCTTATGATATTATAAAAGAGTGTATACATGTAGGACTTTACATAGCAATCAATCATAGTTAAGCAGTACTGCCTCCTTACATCCTCGTCAACATCCTACTCACATGCTAACATATACCAGCAAAATCTCACAAAAATTACTGCAGCCCACTATCTGAATATGTTATTAGTTTTCCGACCCGCATATTTTGTACATGGACTCTCTACATTCCTCCTCAGTGAATTAAGAAGTAAGTCATGCGTACTATTTGACGATGATGTAACAACTTATTTCAAGGGGGGCTAATGTAGATAAAAAATTTACAAGCCCCTCCCCCCTCCCGACACACACACACACACACTCGCTCGCACGAGAGTAAACCTGCAGCAACAAGGGGAGGCAAATTGTACTCCATATTCCTTGTACAATGGATTGTGCAACGGCACACATACGAACCTATGTATACCGGATCATTTGAGAAAATTATGAAATAATAAATCGCGCTTCCAGTGTGGTATAACGTGAGTGGATGAAGCAATGTAGTATACAAACATTCCAATGGTAGGCCTGTAGGCTTCGCACGTACTTTGGCCTTATTATAGTGCTGGTGTGTTCTAAAGCTGTAGTCAGTAGAAGATTGCCCAGTTAGAACCGAATTTTTTCTTTCGTATCACTTGTTGAGTTTCAGTAGGATTAAAAGTATACCGTATGGCTACGAATCCTAGCCTCTTACTAATCTATAATATGGGTTTAAGCAAACAATTCACTTTCTTATGTAAAAGAGTAATTAAATATATGCAAATCGGTGAAACTCCTATTCAAATCGAAGATGTAGTATTCGAGATGTCAGCAAATGAAGTTACTCCATTTGTGACTCAAAGTGTGCTTGAGGCAAACAGGGGTTAATATCAGTTCCTCACATTGATGAGAAATGCTATGTTTCCTTTGTTTTTTTTTGTTTTTTTTTTGTTTTTGTTTTTGTTTTTTTTTTCATTCTGTTGTGTTGACCGTGAAGTTTATAGAAGCAGAAGCTCCCCTTGGGGAATTTGAAGTTTGTAAATTTGTCATGCCCCTCATTCATTCGCATTCCGATAATATGGGATTATGGAAGAGAAAATTGGTTACAAAGTTTAAAGAAAAACAAAAGAGTATTCATTAATGTGACGCTATATCGCGGATGTCATATGTGCTTGCTTCAAGTTCACTTTGTGTTGACAATGTGACAACTTTAACTGCTCATATCTTGAGAACCACACAATGGATTTCAATGCAAATTTCACCAGAATGGTAAGAATAAGTACCCCTCTAACATATTAAAACTTGATTTGAACTTAGACCCTTCTCTTAATAGTTTAAGCTCTCAGTACGATACCAACATGATAGGGCATAGCGAAGGCAACTTTGTGCTACTACAGTACTATGTCGTCTGAATTTCTGTCCAGGACGAATGAGGGCGATTTTCAGAAATCATGAAAACTTATGTTCATGTTAAAGGGTCATGGGGTAGGGTTATGCCGTTGTGAAGTCATGGTTGCCCCCATCTTAGGTAAAATAAAAATCACGCAGTACACCAGGTCACGCATCTTATGGCCTTAACATTGATCTGATGTAGTAATATTCTGGACCACCTGTGACCTAGGCCTAGACGTTGCCTCGGAACTTGCTTTTAAACGATTGGACTATATTCATTAAATGGCACATGGACCATTCAACATTTCTGTGGGGTTAATATTTACCTATAACTACTTATCACTGCTTAGTCCACTCTTAATGAATGGGTAACTTAAAGGAGCACACCCATCACCCAAACTAAATTTGTGATATCACGCCCAGTGTGTGATTGGTCACCGTGTATAAACATATGAAGAATCAGTTTGTCTTGGGAATGAAAAGGAGTGGTAAATAACTCTAATTGGGTGAAAACGTCACTCGAGGAAGAATGGAGTATCACTCGATAGCTATGTTACTCTGGTCACTCTTTTGGTAGAATTCCATTCTTTAGCATTTATAATGAAAATCACTCTGATTGGTCAATGGCATGTGAAGATGTATGTAGGATTTCTCTGGACCTTATACATATGACGTCACAGAGCAGAAAGTACTCCCTCCAACTGAGGCAAGCGCGTATCATTCCAACTTTCACCGCAGCAAATGCAGACAGCTGATTCGTGTACGGGGATACTGACGTAAGTCTACAAGACGCGCGTGTGAAATCTATGCTGTCGTGCATACCATGTACTTCATTGTTTTGCCGCCAAAATGATGTCGCGTGACGTCAATGCATAAGGCCTCAGAGAAATCCTAAGCTTAGCTAAAGCTTTATGATTTCTCTCAATTCTCTGTAAGGTCTATAGTGAACTTACGCGGGTATCAGACCAAATCAACTGTTTGCATTTGTGTTGGTGTTAGTTGCAATGAATGATACACGATTAGGCCTACCTCTGCCGGATCGGAGGGCACACTTTTTGTTCTGTGACCTCCTACGCATAAGGTCTAGATGCATGTCATATATATAGGCCAGTGGGCACCACAGGTCACGGTTGCAAAGCATGATGAGCACACTATGAACAAGCAGTAAAATGTCGTCGAACGCGTCTTACATCTACAGTACTTTCATGGGCGGAACTGGTCATGTGACTCTACTTATCAGCTTCAATTTTTCAGTGTGGGATGATTCGTCTAGTTGATAGCAGGGAGTTGCCAGGCGGAACTCCTGTTGATAGTATATGTCGAAACTCTGTAGTTACCGTACGCAGGGGTACATTGCTAAAGTAGAAAAGAGATAGCAAGCTGACATAGTTGGCTATCGTTGGGCAAAGAATCTGCTAAGTGGGAGGTACAGGTACAGTAGCTAAGATAAGAGAAGGCAGAAGTAAACTTTTAAGGAAAATTAGTGAATCCCCTGGGACGAGGAAATTGGCACTTCAGATTCCTGACGAATTTGCCTCCCCATAATTGGTCCTTAGTTTTCTTAGTTTTACATAATTATGGGGGATACAGTTCAGGTGAGCAGTGATACTGAACAAACAACTGACTGTCAAAAGCACCTTGCACAGAAATGTACATCAAAGCCCCTTGAATTTGCAACGACCAGACAGTATCAACAGTTGCAATTGACCCGAGAAACCCCCCAACCCGACCCCACAGTTTCAACGGTTGCAACTGACCCGGTATAAGAAACTCCCAACCCGACCCCTGGCCGATACAGGCCTGCTTCAAGTTTCTTTACACATATAAATGATAGGACTATTTTTCATGGAAGTAATGTTGAACGAAAGCTAACAATCAGACATTGGCTTCACTTATTATTTTGGACTGTCGAACAATTTTTACCATGAATATTCATAACGGCCTTGTAGAATTGACGTCATTTATGTTGTTTAACTTGTACATGTGCCAGAGAAAATCATTAAGAATAAAGGGAGAGTCCATTTGTCCGTCTATATGCTAAGTACAGATAAATCGTCCAAAGGTTGTGCCGCAAGTAAAATCAAATAACATCCTTCTCAAAATTCACAATTCATCCTCAGTATTAGAAAAGGGTCGCAACTTTTGAAGTTGACACGACTTCTATTTGCCTGACATCAAAGTTCACAGACAGTGACACAAAATGATGGTGCTTTTACTTAAAGTATTTTTAATTCTGTTTAAAGTCTTCACATTTATCTCGAAAAAAAAAAATGTATTGTGAGTTATAAATGTACTTTGTTAAATTAGTAGTTCTGCCAGCACAATTAAACAATTCCTGTCAAATGTTTCATTATATCCTTCTCTTTAAATCTGGCCTGAGTAGCAGAGGTGGTTCAGCGTTTAAATGCTTTTGCTTCGTGAACAATGGAGACCGCACAGTCAACTGTGCAGGCTTTATCATACATGCCAGCCAGGGCTTTCCGATGTCATAACAACGGCAGTGCTGATCACGGTGCCACTTCCACTTAAAAGATAACTACGTTTGGAGGGGTTTGCATTCCGACACGAACATCTGAGTTGTGACCCCTCTCATTGTGACCACTCTCCCCGTTGAAAAACCGTGATTCGATCTTGACGTACATCCACATGATGTATTATTTATTCGATACTTAACCTGTCAATGACATTTCAAGTTTATTCATACGATTTTGCGTTCGTTCGTTTCGATGCAAAAACTCTAATAACGGAATATCCACACTACCAGAGTGCAATGGACGGTTCCTATAGGAATAACTAGACAGGTTGGTACTTGCATGCAAGTACAAAGCCCCTGAAGATGGTATGCCTATGAAACAAAGACAAAGAGACCAAATATTGGTGCCACCTGCTTTCTTGATCACATAAATATTGCGTGAGGACAAAAAGCGGCAAACGGCCTGCAATAATTACTATCTGAGACTGAGCAAAAATGTTCTGCTGCCAAATTTTCAAACCAAGTTAACACACTATGCAAGGAAAGAATCTTCCAAGCATGCAGGCAACAGACGGCCCTAAGATGTTTCTACCTATACTTTTGGATATTCGTGGCTAAAGCTAAGACGTTCCAACGAATTTGTGCGAGAGATCCGCGTGTTAAACATGCGGGGATTTTCAAAGAGTTGGTCGCGTCTCCCGTGTCAGAGTTAGCCTACGTGGCGGCGTTCAAGTATGGAACTATTTAGCCGGATCATAGTTAGTCATTTGGCAAAATAGAAATAGAGTCAATAAAACAACGCAACGGCCTCATTGTCTAAAATGGGCTATTAATTCATAATGGAACAATTAGGTTAAGTTGGTGAAACCGGGAAATGGTCCAAAGTTCCACTTCATGAAATACTCTTAATAACTGCGCGGCAGGCTAGGCTAGTTTTTTTTTTTTTTTTTTTCGTAGGATGGCGATGGAAAAATCGGTTTTACAAAAATTTTTAAATTTGTTTCAAAATCATGGTTAGGGTTTAAATTAAGGTTAGGGTTACGTGGGCAAGGGATCATATTTGACCTGTTCTTTCATAATCCGGTCTCAGAATTTCAAAAAATTAGTCGAAAAGCTGTTATTTTGGAATTAGGGGTATGGCCAATTTCCAAGAAGCTGATTCGTCCAATGGCATGATTCTTCCATTTCCATCCTACGAAAAAAAAAACCTCGCGCGCGGCAGATGACGGATGCTGGTATGTCCATAGTAATCGTATTCAAACCCATACGTATAACACTGAAAAGCTCTCATACGCTTCTAGACTGGCCACAAAAGAAGGCGCAAATTCACGTTCCAAAATAAGCAATTCCAACAAAATCTGTAGACTTAAATTATTAAAATGACTCGTCATACCGGTATATACCAACCAGAGTCCTGTGTACATATAAATATGGACCGCTTTCATGTTCTAGTTAAGCGAAGTTTTTCATTGATTCCCTTTCCATAAAACTCATGTACACTGAAGCACGAAAACATTTACACATTTCTGGTTACCCTTAGGACATACCCTACCAAATATGGCAAAAACAAAGGACAAATATTCGGTCAAGGTGAGAGATGAATCAATTTGATAAAGATTAGATTTCCAGGTTAGATTTCCTAGAATGTTTTGACAGTTTTCCACTTATCTCACATCTTGCAAGTCATCTAGCTAAGCCCCCCTGCCTAGCATCTTCTTCAGATTTCGGCGTGAGTCAGTTCAACGGTACTTCGGCTCGCGTCAACTTCCTTATAAGGAATAAGCCTCTCCATGATTGGGTACCTTGGGCACGCGAACACACGCTGGAGATCTGTGACCTTACTTGACCTTTATCGAAAAAGCGTCGGCGATAGAAAAGGATGGCTGGCTGGTTCTCTGATAAGTTCTCCAGATGGAATCATATTGAATTATGACTTTTCGTTTCTGCGAGGTAATTCACATTGTACCGTACAAGTTCTTTGTTTTGGGGGTAGAAAAACACATGTCATTTCGCGGTCAAAGACAAGGTATGTCCGCATTCTGGTTTGTAGATATGAACATGCAGGAAGTATGTATATTAATCCATTTCGACATCCTGGTGTATCCACAACATACACAGATGACATACCCGATTGAGATCCCGTTGGGAACACCAATGAAGAAGAGGAATTCCTGTTTGCATATGTGGACTGAACGGAAGTAAACGAAATGAGGATGTTTTAGCAGTGCACCCTATTTTTTGTATGGCCTTTACACCGTTTCCTCACCCCATGGAGCTCCGGGTAGCAGCTCCTTAGAACAACATGGTGGCATCAACACAATTTGTCACGCCCTATATTCGCTTTCGTCTTTAGTTGGGCTGTAACTCAAAAATGCTGGGCATATTAAATCTCCGAGTCTAGCTGGGCCGAGGAGAGGTCAATTGGAAGTTTGGGAAGGTGATCAGAGCTCAAACACCCACACGGGCTGACCCGCGATTTTTCCTACGTAACAGCTAAAATCGCCACCGAAAGATGTTCAGGAGCTCGAAAAATTTTAATTGCTACGAAAGTCGCCAGGCTATCTAATTTTCACCAAAACAAATGAAATATCCCCCCTCCCCCATTGACCCCAAAACGACACTGAAGACTTTTAGGGACGAATTTTTCCAATAAACTTCAAGTTATAGTTTGAATTGGTCTTTGTTAAATTTCTGCCAGGCTCTTCGATTGTGTTTCTTTATTTTTATCTAGGGTTTTACTTTTTAGGTATTTTAGGCATTGTACTTTTAGCGTCTATTTCCAGCTGGACAGTAAGGAAGTTGGATTAGGTTGGATTTTAAGTTTAAGTCTTTTATTTTGTCAGAGGGTGGACAGAGGCCTTTTATACGGCGTTACGCATCACTCAATTTCTAGGATTTTAGGTGTTTGGATCGAACTTGTTTTCAATCTCGGACGCACATATGTAAGGATTTTAATGCTTGCTTCGGCATATTTGGGTCGTCGAGTGGCAGAGTGGTCTATTCCAGCTGCTGTGCACCAATGTGTTTCACATGTGCGTGGGTTCGAATCCCGTCCGACTGTCCGATGTACGTGGGTTTTTCTCCGGGTACTCCGGCTTTCCTCCCACTTGGCACACTTGGCACAGGCTTGCCTCTAAAATCGGTAATATATATATATATATATATATATATATATATATATATATATATATATATATATATATATATTAATATATAAGGCCTTAGGGAGACAATTTTAGGTCGCTTGACACTACAAAGCCCTGATAGCTTAGTGGTTAGAGCGGTCGATTTGTGAAAGAGCCTTGGGTTCAAGTCCCACTCATTTTCTCTCTGATTTATTTCTCCTGTTCTTTCCCTTGTTCACAAAGGCTAGGTCAGTACTTGAGATTGATTAAATTTCATGATCGAAACAGTTTATACAACATTCGACTGATATATATGTATATGTATATATATATATATATATATATATATATATATATATATATATATATATATATATATATATATATATATATATATATATTATTTAAGACTCAACAACAACAGCTGAACAACAACAAAACTATTATAACGCAGACGGTTAAAAGACTCAAAACAAAAATACACTCAGATGGAATGTATAACCTTGGAATAATCTGATAATGGGGTTGTACAGGTTGCCCGCACAGCAAACATTAAATTACTCCAACTGAACGGCCAAAAAGATCCGGTAGAGCCTGGCATGACCACAGCCTCTCAACAGTATCGAGTTACAACTAATCCAGCTAAGCAGGCAATTGACTGGGTAGATCTAATCGTGCAGATGAAAATGCAAAATAAGACCGGTATATAGTCCTTCAGTTATGGCGAGGTTAAATCACAACTCGTGATGAAAGGCGATATTACACATGGTCAACTCATTTGAAGCTTAGACTATAGGACATTAACTTTTCTTATAAAAATGCTTGTAGTAAGTCTAGCGTTATAGCGATACACAACAGATCCCTTGATTTGTAACACTATCTTTCATTTGTCCATGGAGGAATAGCCTTTCTCAAATTTCGCAAACCTGGTTTCACTTTTTTCATGACCTTTCATTGGCCGCAAAAGGGTAATGAAGTGGCCATAATGTTGCCTTTCTGTAATCTTTACTGAAATTCTGGCATTTCAGATTTACTATATATGGGCAAAAGTATCGCCATACATTTTATAGGCCTTACTCGTCACTTTCAGAAACAGACTGGCAACTAGCCTTCGTAGCGGTTCCCTTTAGATTCCACCACTCGAGATTATCCTTTCGTGGCCATGAGCTGAACATCAAACATATTCCATTCCGCATGCTAACTGACAACAAGAGGGACAAATCTAAGGTTTTAAGCCTAGGATATGTAGGCTATGATCAGACTTGGATATGAGGCTATCAGACGTATATTTCTATCTAATCCGCATAGCTGACAGTATTATCTCTCCCATAATCAGTGGTTTGTGAATGAGTAGGGCGAAAACCAACTCTGCTCCGCCGGCTGCTTGTTCTAGTGTCAAACCAGGTAAGTTGCCGTTGTCAAAGGAAAAACTCTCTGGTTAAACTTTTCACGTGCAGTGCATTTTGCATTTAAACACCATGCTAATTGCTTAACTCATAGAGTTTCTATAGGTCTACACGCTAAATGGTCATTACGGAAAATTACATCACGTTTTAGGCACCTTTTCTCTCGAATGTCAACAAAATCTGCATGTCGGCATGCTCTGCATGTCGGCATGCTCCGCATGGTGATGAGGTCGACATTGGTCAAAAGTTATTAGCCAAAGTCCAGGATGCTGTTACCCTACTTTCCTACAGGAATTGCGGTCCATACGGTATAAAGATGGGGTGCACGGTTACTTTTATTACGTGAACACATTGGACGGCATCCCCATACAGCACAATGAATATAATGAAAGCGTATATAAAGTAGAACATTAAAATGCACGTGCGTAAACCAAACGTCCAATAATTTATAATACTTTGCCCATACAATATGTAACATTTGCCCGTCCAACATGACCATGATGTCCCATACTTATCATTGACATCGTAACACCTTCAAACATCATAAGCCTATAGGACCAAATCTCTGACCCTTTTTTGGAAAACTTCTGCCTGAATTTGTCCACATTCTGCCCGAATTTAGGTGTTTTCGAAAAACTGGGGACACAGTACCCCTACCTTCCCCTTCCCCTGCCTCATACACATATACCTGCACACGTCAACGGAGGCTCGTTCAATTTAGGGAGTCACTCCCTGGTTCAAAACCGGGCCTGTCCTCCCCTGGCATTGTGGTCTGCGTCCTCTGTTCACTACTGTGTCTTTCACGTGTGAACATGCGTTCAAGCCCGATCGAGGTACGAAGAATTTTTTTCGCTACGGTATTTTACCGCAGCCTTCAGTCTCCAGGTTGGCCCGATTTGCTACCAAAACCGGTTACTCAACGGGCCAACTTGAAGTTTCGGACGGAGAGAATTAACCAGCCAACTTTGCGTTTTGCTTTCCCAAGCCCCGGTGAGTGGTTCAAACAAGTGAAGACCGAGGGAGGGGAGGGGAGGGGGACAGAAATGAATGACATTGGAAATGTGTCAAAGACGGACGTTTTTCCCTACTAGCTAAACCAGGGAGCTCAACAACTCCCTGGCTCAACTTACCCATCATCTACAGGAAATGCATGCTAGTTCTATACACATTACTTCACATGGATTACCGCTTGGGTAACACCAGTATATTGTCAGGCGTATACTATATAGGCACTCAAGCTAAGTAGTACCTGAAAACTAACAATGGATGACTGGAAGAGAAGATTACTATGAGACCAAAGGTCAAGTGAGAGGAAGCACATTGTAACACAGGAAGTTTTATAGAGGATATCTCATGGTACTTAGAGTGGAAAGTCCAAAGTTCCTAAAGAAATACTTATTTCCGAGAATTGCAAATATAAAGTAATTAAGAGAATATCTTGTGACAGGAAACTTCAAAGATGAAAAATATGATAAGAAAAAGAGGTTGAGTTCGTTACAACGTTCAGACCATAAAGAATTGAGAGGGGCCGTCCCTTCTTCATTTAGACGCAGGGGGTAAATCATAGGATAGTACACCCTTTCTTTCATTGCTGTTGAGAAGATTTTGTTAAATAATGACCATATCCTTGATTCATTCCTTGCCCTTCTCCCCCCCCGGCCCCATTCCCCTGGAGTTGTAACATGTCGCTTACATGATCATGTTCACAACAGGCCCGGCGCGAATCCAGGTTGGGGGCTCAACAGGGAGCGAGCCTCCTAATTTTTGTATACTTGACAATTGACAATGGATTACGGTCCAGTTAACTGAAGCTAACCTCTGCTGAAAATTTCATTCTTTTGATTATTATTGTAAGGCCCTCAGAACTCTGGAATTTCTTATAAATGCTTCGGTTTCCTTAAACTCTTAATGCAAAAGAGTGAAATTCACTCCAAAAGAGACTTTAGTTTGGGACCACTCCCAGTTAGAGTGAATTTCACTCGGAGTGGAGTGAAAATTCACTCGAAGTAGAGCGATATATCATTCCATGCGAGTGAAGTATCGCTCTATGTTGAGTGAATTTTCACTCCACCCCGAGTGAAATTCACTCTTACTAGGAGTGGTCCCAAACTACAGTCTTTTTTGAAGTGAATTTCACTCTTTTGCATTTAGAGTGTATGTGAGGGTAATGTGGAGACCTGGAGCACTGCAAACAAACTCTGGGAGGGTAGAAAATCACACATTATGGCCGGGCCAAAGTCCACAGAGACTGCATGCAAAAGGAGTATGCATGCTTATTTTGGAACAAAAATTCATGAAAGGGTCGACCAGGATATACTGAGCTTTCTTATCAGCGAAGATGCATATAGCGCTGAAGGGAATGAGCGGATTTCCTCCTCGGGACCCAAAGACAGCATTTGAGTTGGTGGGTTACGGGATATATCGTTTTGTTCTTTGTCCACATGCATTTGTGGCCGTTCCGTTGAGTCGTATACTGTAGTATAGACTATAGGGATTCTAAAGTGATTTGGACTTGGACCAACGCTTTAACTGAAATTAACTTTATACCAATGGTAGTAGCCATAACTCTGCTGAGTACTTTTTCTTATCAAAATTTTAGGCTCCTTCAAACTTTCATAGGCACACGAGCCGGGGGCTGGGGGTTGCCTGCAGCTCCCGGAGTTCGGATAAACCCTATTTCTCGCGCAATTTGTTGGGGAAAATCGGTCAATTTTGTCGGGAAAGAAAGTTTTTCTTGCGCGAAACGGCTCAGCCCCTCGAAAAAATGTCCCGTTCGTCCATAGGCCTACAATCCTCTACGGGCTATTTTAGTGCACGTCGCGAGCGGCCCGGCTTGAAATATAAGGTTATAGGCTATCCTGTGAACTTTTGTATCATGGCGCAGAAATACGGCCTAGTAGTTTACACTGCGGAGTGTGTTTGCTCAGCCCCTATTTAAGGCTTATCAAATATGACTGAACGAGGAATATGCCGTACAGCCTGCTACGCAGGCAAAGTAGTTCATAGCTGCACTGCCGTGATGCACTGTTATAGGAAGAGACCGCACCATCAACTGCTCAGGGTACGATTTGTCAAATACGTGCGACCCCGAAACTGATATTAAATAGTTAAATTTAGTAACCTTGAACTAAATGATGTATAAAAGACCAAATGCAGATTTCATGTGATTTATTTATTTATTTTTATTTTGTTTTTTCCATTTCCTTTGATTATCTAATGATTCTGATTGTAATCGATGTTATATCTTTCTAAGCACGTAGTGAAGTTTTTTATCGACAAAAATTTCTTATCATTTTTTTTCTGGATGATGTCACGCGAGTACCTTGGAAACATGTGTTCCTCTAATTCAAGAATACCTATTTTTAGATTTTCGTACTATTCACACCTGCTACAAGTCTTTAAGTTGCTCAGTAACGCTGTGAATATATGATGTAATCAGTGAAGAATCTCGTGTAATCTACTGACTCAATAATGATAAAGATGGAGGTTTCTTGAGTAAAGAAAACTTCAGCAGTAAAGTATTTGCCAACACTGACAAATCCCTTATGCTCCACAGCAGATAATAAAGAGGCCTTGTGATATACCATGGATAAACCGTGGCTTCCTTTTCAACAAGGCCTGTAAGTCCGACAATTAGGCGGACCTGTCTCGAACAAGGTCAGTAGGATTCAACATGAAAGAAATAGTTAAACTGTTTAAACAAGGCCCATGGCAGCTTCAGTAGGGCCTCTGAAAGTGGCTCTAAAAATTTTCAGAAACCTTTTTTCTCTCTCCTTCACTACAAACCTACGTAGTCCTATGTATAAGGTTTTCTTTCCCATCTTAGCGGAATGACTCTAGCTAAGTTCAGTGGTTCACCTGAAATGTTTCGCAGGTGTCTTTGAATAGTAACGCCTGTTAAGTCTGGTCTTCCATGTAAAGCTTCCCATAGCTTAAGGATCTCCCATTCTTGCTTCATGGGAAATGTCTTTATAACAAGGGCGTAGGAAGCGGGGGGCTGGGGGCTTAAGCCCCCCCCAGTAAAAAATGTGGGGGCTGAAGTATGCTTCCGCTCCCCCCAAGATGTAAGGGCAAAAACCCCTTATTTGTCTCTTTTGTAAGAAATGTAAAAAATTTGCAGTAATTTTCCTTAAAGTTTGTCCAAAATGTTGCACCAAATTGCATCTGAGGACCCTCAAATACCCAAAAATTTTCCAAAGGGGAGGGTGGCCCCTTAGACCCCTCCACCAGGACGGCGATCCGAAACAAGGTTCAGCCCCCCCCCCCCCCAGTCTCGAAAAGCTTCCTACGCCTATGCTTTATAAATCTATGAAGATGGGTCTTCACAACCTTGAAATATTGGATATATACCGTACAAATCATTTGAATTCTGAACATGCATGTAGCTTCAAATAGTGGGACATCTAAGGACCAGTGGTAACACCATGGGGTGTGAATGTGTGTGGAGATAAAAAGCAAAATCGTTTGGGGGCTTATCGGTTACATATTTTTTTATTTTTGAGGGAGTAATTAGGGAAAGGGGGACAAAAGATGACGTAGGCGATACCTCCTACCCACCTTAGTGCTGCCATTGCAAAAGAATTACTACTGGGTAAACGCAGAACGAATCTACGGAATATTTAACTGGGCTTTGAAACATTCTTTATTGATTCAAGCTTGTAGGGATGCATGTATATTCATTATAGGCCTATGTTATACAGGCAGGGGCCGGGCACCAGGGGATCAGCAACCTGCAGCCCCGACAAGGCAACGGATTGCTTGAATAACGGCGAACGCGAAATTTTTATTGAAATGTGAAAATTTTGGGTTTTTATTAAAAAAAATGGAAATGTTTAGCTTTTATTGCAGAAATTGTAAGTTTGTGATTCTTATTGAAGGAAATGGGAAGTTTTAGGCTTTTGTGGAAGAATCTGCCTTCCCTGAGAGCAAAATCAAGTAATCTGCCAGGGAGACATGTCTCCGTCGGGAGGGGATTACATGCTAGTATCGTACCTATTAGGATCTCGACTAAGTTCGAAAGTTACCAGGACGGGGGCCTTGGCCCAATGCCCCCACCTGGTGCTACCTTTGCATACATACCTTTGGGGCCCGAACTTCTCATTTTTATAATGGCTATAAACCTCTAAAGCAGTGTCAAGGAACTAAACATTTTTCACAAACTTTTCTGCCCGACCATTTTGTAAACTTGTTAAGATGCTAAACACAAATTTCGGACTGACTCCTTAAAGGTATTTTAGGCGTTAAAGGGAAATTGTTTTACGACGCTAAGCGACGGCGAATGTGGGTGAAGCCCGTGGCTTATAAATTACAACTTCACGTCGGGTGGTAAACCAACTCAACAATTTAGATCAAAAAGGCCGGTTCAGATAGGGAAACCTTAGATTACTCTTGAATAAAAAGGGCACCTTACTTTGACCCGGCCGGGGATCGAACCCCGAACCTCCCGGTTGCTAAGCTTCATCGCCTCATATGCAACCGGCCTTTATCCACTCGGCCACGGTAAATTAACTTAAAAATTAAGCAAACTCAAGATTGCAAAGAGCAAGTTAGTTGTAATTACTATAATTCAAGTTAGGTACGTACATTCTGGAAGTTGCTAGCAACCTCTGGGACATCGAACTAATCCGTGGTCGTTTCATACCATAACAAAACCTGTTCTTCGTACTGGGTTAACACTGACCAATGTAATCTGTCTGGGCAATAATATAATCGACACGTGATGCATGAGACAACTTCTACTTCAACATTCAAGATCAAGATATTGTGACCAATGCAAATATTTGAGGTCGCAAGAGTTCCAATTTTGATTGGCAAGATCCCTGCCCAAGGAGTTAAAAAACCTCTTGTTCTGCGGTTTATCTTGCCCCTTCAAAGCTGCTTACTCGACCTAAAAAAATACGCATAATTTCTTACTTTACAACTATATTGTCTAGCGATTGTCGTGTTTTACTTTCATAAATTTATTGTTTTGTAAAGACCGCTGATAGGCTTATGAGTAGCCTTTATAATAGGGTACCCACTCAGGACTGTCTACCTGACCAGAGGTTGCGAAGTGGTCAAGTATTAACCAGATTAAGGTCACCCGTGGGATAATATACTTCGAAAATTGCCACCACCAGCGATTTTAGAGGTCATTTTCAGAATTCACACAATAATTCATACATGGTAACCGCACATACTGGGAAATGAAATGTTACAGAGTGACTGGGTAATAGTTCTCTAGGCATATTTTGGGCAAAATTGAAACTATTTCCGAAATATTTGACAGGAAAAAACCTCACCCGCAGGTGGGGTCATTGGTGAGGTGGCCAGAATCAAAGCAAATATTTCAGAGGCCACGGCCAATTTGGTTTGGAGAATTCAGTTCACGAAAATTGCATTACTTCCTGAGAACTTTTTACCAGTTATAAAAGACAACCTGTTAGGGCCTTTCATCAAATTTGTCACATCTGTCAGAGCCTGCATCGTCAGACCTGGTTTATTTTAACGAGTGACACGTCGCGGTTAAACGCATGCACACGTGTTTGCCTCGCAGTGGTTATACACAGTACGTACGGTATACGCCGAGACACCGAGAGGTTACTACGGGTCCACGAACTGCAATAAACCCTCTTCAATATCCTTTCGTTAATATTCATGTTTAGTATACGTTTCAGAAGATCCGGATCTTACGGCACCTTAACCCGCGGAGCGGACTCTGTTTGCTCAACTCCTCTGCTTCCCAAACCACCGACTGAACAAGGCGGAATATGCCATACAGCCTGCTACGTAGGCAAACGGCACCTATCATCACACACTATTTTACTTACAATTCGTCACCACGGATTGATACAAGCTGCAGTCTTCATTTGTTGTGATACTGCCCTGGCGGCATTAGTCACGTGGTTATTTTGGCGGGGTAAATTATTTTCCTGGATTATCAGGAAAGGAACATAATCCTTCGTACAGGAAATTTTTACATTAACGTTTAGTGAGCTAGAACTGAATGTTATAGGCGAACTTTTGAGGCCGAGTAACCATGTTATGCGTTGTCCTTAAGCCCCTTTAGGGTTAACATATCAGAGTGCAAGTTCAAATCTTGTGCCCGACTTTAGTCATGAATGATTGAGCCCATATACAATGTGGAGGAGTCCACCAAAAGAGTGCATGCATTCGTGCATGTGTACAGATTAACATTCCGTCCACGCCCACGTCTCCACGCTCGTTATACTTCACTGGGCGCTACTGCGGGACGCTGCCCCTGCACAGTCCCCATAGATAAGATGGGCCGGGAAGTTTTGTAATTGGGAAACTATAGAGAAAGTCAGACAATATGAGGCGTAAGTATAGGGTAAGTTGTAAAGCCAGAGGCCATGGGGCCCTACAAGGGTACTTAGTCTTTTCACCATAAATCAGTGCACCAAAAGTTTCCTGATTAACGGTATAGAGAGCATAAATAGAAAACATTTTGCTACTCAATGTATGATATTGCTTAAGACAGGTCACGTGTCACAATTTTCTGTACCTCCTAATCCCATTCTTGCTTGCATGCAATGCCGTCACCGTGAGATAACAAAGTTGACGTTGAAAGTTTCATTTCTTTTTAACGGTTACGTAATACAGTGTATTATAAAAGAAAAATCCTGTTTCTGTGTTGCACATTATGCTACGAATGTTTCATATGCTAAGAGATATTCGTCAATGTCACGTGAAGTCTAGATACGGTCGCCAACGATGTCAGTTATTAATGACAGACTCAAAACTGCTATGAAAGTTTCCTAGAATGCAAACTGGGCCACCTTTCTCTTTCAAAATGACTCTGAGCCTACTCAGGCTTGGGATTTTACGGCTAAGATTTCTGACTGTACAGACAGTCAACTCAGCAAGAAGTCCGTAGGAAACCTGTCTTCGGGTTCATATAACGTACTGAAAAGTTTCTGAGTGACAAATGTGCTGACCGACAAACTCCTTGATGAATCTTTCCGCTTACGGTCCTCAGCGCATTTGCCAAGGCCAATGTCGGGTGATTCCAGTTTATCCGCCTAAACTTTAAAAACCTCAAAGATTAAGATTGCCATAATGAAATGTGATACTTGATGCTGTCCTAAAACAGACAATTATATTCCTCTATGTTAATATGAAAGGGTAAATCCGTGAATTTCGTGATTTCTTCTGTCACTTAGAGACCGTAAAGGCCCGTCTACACGATCATACATTATCCACGAACACCGTCATACAAACTGACATATGCGTGGCACTGTCTCTTAGATTTCCTCTTGGAATATGCAGCACCGTGTATTGGCGCACCCAATCCTCAGCATGATATTATGCATGATAATAAGTCTCGGGACTTCTAACCCTAACCTTATTTCATGTCTCTAACCCCAACCTGACCTAGGGACATAATATCAGGAATGATATGCATGCATGTCTCGAGACACGAATGTGATACATTACAAAACAAACGTGCGATTTTTTGGTACGGCGATTTGTTCTCCCCTCAATATTGAGGGACATGACCCCATTTTTCCAAATAATTAACTGTGATAAAAATCAAAGTCAGTTGGCGATTTCTCAAATATTGGGAGACATCCCAATCGCCGTCCATGGCACCGTTTACTATATTAAGCAATGTTCATGCGCGATATAATTTAGTCCTTACCTTCTCGGACGTGAAATGGTTGTTGATTTTGGTGAATGTCCCTATAATCGAGTAATGCGCAAGTTTAGGCAATGATTTCTCCATAGGCGTAGAAAACGGGGGTGGGGTGGGGGTGGGGTGGGGGTGGGGGCGGCTGTAGCCCCTAGTAAAAAATGTGGGGGCTGAAGTATGCTTCCTCCCCCCTCCCGATCCAAGAGCAAAAACCCCTTATTTGTCTCTTCTGTAAGAAATGTCAAAAATTTGCAGTAATTTTCCTTACAGTTTGTCCAAAATGTTGCACCAAATTGCATCTGAGGATCCTCAAATACCCAAAAATTTTCCAAAGGGGAGGGGACACCCCTCCCCTTAGACCCCTCCCCCAGGACGGTAATCCGAAACAAGGTTCAGCCCCCCCCCCCCGTCTCGAAAAGCTTCCTACGCCTATGGATTTCTCTTAAGGCCCGTCTACAAGATCATACCACATACATGTGTGCATTAACATCATCACACAAATGTTTGAACACTTCTTGGGAAGATGAAACATGCAGCTAAAAGTTTGAACACCTTCATACATGTTGGACGTTATTTAAATTTGTTGGGGAAGCAATCCACAGGATCATACTTTTGTCCATGAGCATCGTCATACAAATGTATGATGATGTTTTTGATCAAATGTATGATCGTGTAGACGGGACTTTATAGTGACTGTAAATTATGAGCAGATGATAAGAAAAGATCGAAATGTTTTCAAATGTTTTGAAGATTTGTTGGAAAGACTGAAAGATGAAAAACCGCCCCAAGACGAAGCTATATAGCATCCGTCCATTTTCAGCTGGGTGGACTAGAACCGACGGAGTGAAGAAGTATCTTATTCAACTACAGTGACCATGGGCGGCGACCCTGGGGCCGGGGGGACATGCCCCCCCCCAATATTTGAGAAATCGCCCATTGACTTTGATTTTTCACAAAGTAAATTACTGGAAAATCTGGACATGTCCCCCTCCCCCCAATATTAGAACAAATCGCCGCTCTTGACAGTGACCGTAACAACCCGGGATCTAGAAGGTTTCGAAAGCACAACCTTTGCCTATCTAGATGAAAATCTGCCCTCTATGTTGCTACTTATAATTGTTCAGACTTAGGGAGAAAAATCCCACTGTTTTAGCGTTTACGAAATATGATCATTTTTTTCTCCGGAACTGAGGCGAAGCAGTCACAGTTATTGCCACCCATCCTGCATATATACGGTTTTCAATGGGCGTGGGCCTATACAGGGGAAGTAAAAACTGGGTGTAACCATCGTACGGTAGGGAAATCCCTAGCTCATCGGTGTGGCCGATATTGTTCAATGCATGCATGGCAGTACCGCAGAATACATTATTTTGATTCAGGGAGGAACTTCTCAAGTTGCCAGTCAAAAACATCATTGTTTATGCTACTCTAAGCTCCCATCCCACATCACACCTAACCTGGATGGTAGAATATAATCATTGTTGTGAAGACGGGAATTTTCCAAGTTCCAATCAACATCCATTATTGCTTCTCCCACACAGTTGCCCATGCCCACAGAGCACGTGGGTGTTTGAAGTGGGAACTAAATACGCTGAGACATGGAAAATGGAAGGGAACGTGTAATTTCAGGCCCCTGTACTTCCCAGAAATTAAGGTGTTACAAGTTTCGAGCTTCTACGAATTGCTTCTTAAAAAAAAAAGAAAAAAAAAAGAAAAAAAGAAAAAAAAAGAAAAACACCTGCAGATTTTACACCCCAAATTTTGTACTTTACCATAAACAGCAGTAATGTAAGATGCTCAACTTTAAATTTGTTACAGTTATGCATAGGCCTACTGCAGGACTTGTCATAACAGCTTAAACTGAACTTAATTCTAAATTAAATGTGTTTACTGCAGCGGTCGAAAAAAGAAACATAGGCTTATTGATCAACCACCGACCATTTTTAGAACTTGTTTCATTGCTGAGATGTAAGTGTACGTGACTCTATATTACTTGTACTTGCAAAGGCTGATTGCACAATGATTTTTGACGTCACATTGCAAAATTGCTTTTGTTTTCTTTTAAAATTTCAATGCAGAAATAAAGTTACAAAATTTGTCAGACACTTTGGATTGTTAGTTATTGCACAATTAACTATTTGGAAGAATTGGATAAATTTCAACATTTTAAAAGCCAGCAACATGGAAAATAAAGTGAAAATTGGAACCTGACCACGGAATTCCATTTTTAACCTCTCTAACTTGAATATTTTTGTTTACACATTACACATATATTCCTAAGTATTTTGGTGTGAAGGCGTTCATCTGGAAAAAGACGCGCGAAGCGCGCCAGCCAAGAAAAGAAATGAAAAGCAAAATGAATCCAGAATTATTGGAATCATTGCAATGTCGTCTTATACCCATATATCAACAGAACATTAATAGTTATGGAAAAAATATTCGGGAATGAAAAGTATATGAAAAGTATCCCCCCCCCCCTCACCCAATTGTTGGGGACCCTGCCTTACTTCCAAATGATTGCAACCCTGGTCACTCTGTACAAAACCTGAAGAGGGTTCAAGTTACTTGACTTCATAGGTGTAAGGTGTTTTTTTTTCTCCCCCTTTTTTTTTTTTTTTTGAGGACAGGCATATCAGGGAGGTGATATTAGATCACCTCCCTGGGCATATGACTAGAACAAAGTGTTGTACTACTCGAGAAAATAGCCCGAGTATATTTTTTTATCTGCTCGAGATTTACGTTTTGCGTGAAAAGCCCGGGTTCATATGCTTGACCCACAAAAGGAGCAAAGCACATTACATGTCGCAAATATCAGTGCTTCCTCATATCCGACGAAGATTCTGTATTTCTGAATGGATAAAATGAATAAAATAAAGAAAGGAAAATCGAATCGTAAAAAACAGTATGTTCGTGCACAAGAAAACTGTAACGGTAACGCTAAATAAGTTGTTATTCTTTGTTGTTTTCTTTCTTTCTTTCTTCTCAAGGATCAAAACTTTGGTTTCTCGTAAAACCATGAATCTATCAAGCTGTGTCGCTCATCCTTGATGTCACTGGACTCAATCGTTACTCTTTGATTTTAGGAGAAGTAAGGATAGAACCGTTGCATTGTAAATAAGTCACTTTATCAGACGCAATCATACACACATCGCATCCAAGACAGCTGAAGTTGAAATTGATTAAACACACCCTCTTAATTGATTAGGGCGGATATTAAAAGAAAAATCGAAATCAAAGCCCAAAACACTTCTTATGTTGTGATTTCAACCTTAATGAAATTAACTCAGTGTAGGAATGATCACAACCTTACGGGAACGCCTCCCTGTTTAGGTTTGCTGTCTGTCAATACACATCCTTTGTTGTTTCCGAGGGACAAAGGGGAGCATCCCATTGTTACAACATCGAGACCTTGTATGCATTCATCGCATTCAATTCAATTCCGCTATGAGCAGCCTTGGCCCACATTTGAGTGGCCTTCTTGACCGAAATACCCAACAGCTTTTAGATCAGAGATGTCTACACATTAGTCAGGGTCACCCTGCCGGAGGGAATGTGTTCACATTTGGTCTTTTGTATCCCTCCACTTATCCCTGGTCGAGGGATATAAGGGAAAAGACCAAATGTAATCACGTTCCCTTTCGGCAGGGTAACACTTACTACCTACACGGCTGGTGCATTACCCAGCTACCTGACAAGGGTTTTTACAAGGCCATGATTGCTTATGTTTTTTTTAAATAGTTCTTTCAGATTTGTTTATGTTGTATTTTATTTGGTATTTTAACGCAGGTATGCAATTATCTGTTAAGATTTAGTGTAATTTTCAGGATTGGTTCGTTAACTGCCATTGATTGAGTCAATTTAAAGGGAAATACAGTCACCCCGAATTGAATTAGAATACCGGGGTATCCTCCTTATTCATGAATGGCTGTTTAAACAATGTGACAACAGGTTTGTAAATGACATTTTTACTAATGAAAACCAAACCCTTTGTTCACCTTGAGAATGCCACATTAATGTTCTGAAAAATTACGAAAGATACTTGCAATAGCCTGAGATAAGAAGAGATTTGTAACATTTAGTTCATCTGTCAAAATAAGTTTGGGGCGACTGGTTATTCCCTTTAACCCCTCAGTCTGGCCAGTGTCTTTCCTGATACCGTCAAGCGGGTAAGAAAGTCGTTGCTAGAACCGAAAGCTACAGGCAAACCTGCCAAACAGACCAAAACTTATACCTAACGTAAACGCGCAAACTCACAAAAGTGAAGTTTCTGAGATATAGTGGCCACTTGTTGTCACGGTGAAATGAATATTTATGTAAATTATTTTGAATAACAGTAGCTTCTCTACCTTTTGGATATGTAAGATCGTGTGTAGTATTTGTTCTTTTCGGCCAGTCTAGAACGGGACCCGGCATGACAGGCCCATGAATGTTGAGGTCTGAAGGTCAAGTGGTTGGTCATGTTCAGTCTAAGCTGTCCCTTAGGGACATAGTTCCTTTGGAGAGCAGAACTCCAGAATAACGTTTGGTTTTCGTCCTTCGGCTCTTCACTAGAGCAGGGAGTTGTCAAATAGCAACTCTCCGGCCAGAGAGAGGACTTTGGTAAAAGTATTTTGAATTTTTATTCTTGAATGACACTGTTTAAAACAAATATCTGAACATGGTAATACTTGCTGTCAGTGGCGAATGATCGGGTATATACGGCCAGTCATGGCCCAGAGGATGGGGCACGAAATTTGCGATGAAAGGGGCGCATACAAAACGGCGCAAACACCGAGTCCAGTATGACCATAAAGACGATAGAAGATGGGGCTCCTAGAACGCACTTTCCCTGGGAGCTGTAAGCCCTCGCTACCCCGCCACTGATTGCTGAGTGTCATGCCTTTCGCCGTTAAGGCCCGCCTACAAGATCATACATATGTCCATGGACAACGTCATACAAATGTTTGAACACTTGTTAGAAAGATGAAACATGCAGCTAAAAGTTTGAACACCTTCATACATGTTGGACGTTGTTCAAATTTGTTGAAAAGCATCTTACGTTTGTCCATTGGCATATCGTCATACAAATGATGTTTTGATCGCATAGACGTGGCTTTAATCTTATCATACAGATGCGGAAGTTCCGATCATCCCCAACACTCTCAGAAGCCGATTTAGCTGAGAAAATCTGTTCTCTTTCGACATTTTGAGAAACGAAACTTCAAACATGCCGTCAATACGCCTAACAAATTTCAAAACACGGACATCGTAACTAAATGAGCCTAACATTTTTGTCGAGTAAGCATCATTGTTGAAAGGTGTGGTCTTTCCACTTCAAAAGTCCTTATTTTCCTCTTTTAACAGTTTAACAATAGTTGTTTGATAAACTCTGTAGCTTTGCATACAGTGTTGATATTTTTATGCTAGGCCATATTATTTAATTGCCAACCGGTTGTCCGCATGGCTGAAAGGGGATGTTCAATTTTGTAACCTTCAGTTTCGCGCCAATATTGTCATTGATACTAAAATGAAAGTATTTAGGGGTAGCCCCACGTAACCATATACGTGTATCAGTCTATTAGCCTAGAAATATTCGTTCGTCCGCTCAAGATACATTTATCACTGCATGATCTGATGGTATTTCAAAACTGAGCATTCCAAAATTTCAGTCTAAACCACTTGAAATTTGATTCTCGGGTATGCAGTGAACTAACGGCTCGATAGTGAAACAAATTCATTTCTTAGAACCATCTCATTCTGGGTCTTATTATTTCAAATTTCATCATGAGAACTTTTTCGATCAGTGGGCTGGGGATTAAAATTGCCATAATGTCATATCGTGGGGAGATCGTTGTCCGCAATCTGTCCTAATGTTTCAAATGTTCCCGGAACGCAGAGCAGTTCTATTTCATTATTTCTCTAAATTTCAATAGACTGAAAATGTATTTATTGAACTGGTAATCTGGGCTTAATAGCCAGGATGGTGAGTGCGGAGTCCAAGCAGGGAGTCTGTTTGCAACTCCCTGGTCCAAGTAGCCGATGCTGGTAAAATAATTGTATCGAAGTGTAGGCCACTAAATATATGAGATAATTACAGATTGCTGTGAATCCTAAAGCATATCAGACACGAGACCCGAAGAAGACTCGTAGATTCCTCTCTAGCTATTTATAAAGCCCTCATGGTATATAGGCTATCAACGATATAGCTTGCGAAATGAACTATTATTTTTTTTAAATAAAGGCTACGAAAAAGTTACACTCCACATGCTTCCCATGCACTTATCCGTCGAAATATACGGCGAATATCACTAAAGATTTACTTCTACACGCCGATGTAACAGACCTCAAAGCCAGCTACGCAGGCAACAGCCACAACTTCACTAATTGGAATTGAACAATAAAATAAAAGAACCTACTGCCATATAAATATTTAGTAACATCATTTTCCCTACATAAGACATTGGTTAGATCCATTGAACAAATAATAACCTTGAGAAACTGTTAAACGTACCCTTTCTTTCTCACTAATTGGAGGGATTTCTTGGTTGCGTAATTATTTCGGATTTGGTGTGATGAAAGAGTTTAAGTTATAGTATCATGTCCGGTCAGCTGAGTCAAGCGGAGATTTACTTTTACACCCCCATTACCCTCAATGTTTTTTCATCCTTCGAATTTAAATTTTCAGGATAAGTGGGACACTTGCGACCTTGGCACACATTTAAAGAGGGCTCCCAATGGATTCATTTAACACTTTCCCGTATAGCTACGTGACCAGTACTTCCCGCCGACCGCCGACGTACATTTCCCGCCACATGCAATTACTAACTCGAAGCTAGAATTTTGCCTGAAAGACTGCCTGGAGGTACCGCTGAACGCAGTTGCAAAGTTTCGTGATCCACACTTCACTGGCACTGGACCCAAGCCAATCTTTTTGGTAAATATAATACGAGGAATCCCCACTCAAAGTAAACGAATAAATTCAAAACTAACTCACAAACTACAAAGAATGAACACAAATTTAGAAGACCTGCAAAACATTAATCAACATGAAAATGCAAAACAAATTGGCTTCCATGCAGAAGCTGAGATTTTTGTGAAAAAGTGGGGGAAACTGAGGGGTAAGGGGTGGGGTAATGGCCTTGAGGCAAAAGTTTCTAAGTAAAAATGTGAAAATCGACGGGAGCACGTATAAAAAGTGGGGGAGGGGCATTTGCGATTAGCAAAAGTTGGTAGCTTACTAGCTCGAGGTGGTGGACAAGTTCTGCGTTCAGCTCGTCGTTATGATAAAAAGAAAAACATGGTGGAGTTAGCCCTGTTGCGGAAGCTAAAGAGCCGCTACGCAGGCTAATAGCTTATCTGCTTACATGAGAGTGGACTGACAGAACTAAATTTTCCTTTTCAGTGTAGTTAAGTGTGCGAGACGCTAAATCCTTTGTCACCCTCGGCCCTTCTGTGTGTGTGTGAGAGAAAGAGAGACCAAGAGTTCAACACAATAACAGTACAAAGTCTACCATAGGCAGATCTAAGGCCAAAATGAACTCCAACGAGGCAGGGGGTTCAATTTAATTTTTTTAAATCCCTGAGATGATTATGAGTGACGAGTGAGAATTCTTGAGATGATTTGTGAGAACTGATCTACTTAATTCCAGTGGGCCCCAGTAAAGTTTAAATAAATGCCTCATATCCTTAGGGGGCTTCTTCTCCTTCTTGCTCCTTTAGGACATTCCCCCCAGACCTCACTGAGAGGCCCTAAGGTGGGCCCCTGAGCCTCGCGCCTCGGCTCCCTTGGCATTCGCAAAATGTATGTCAGCCATTGTTTCGCAAAAAAGCAACACAACGGTGACAACGATCTTTGTCTCTGAAACCTATAGACAACTTGCTGAAACGGCAATGTCTGATCCCGTGGGATGGGGATATTGCGACGGACACTTAGAAAGGGCGAAATCCATCCTGAAGGGATCGTAGAGTAGATTTTAGGGTGTCAAAAGATGAGTTCCGTGGGGCATACAACAATACGCGAGGTAGGCAATGCAACCTCACTCGACTACGTTGTACCCGTATTGCCGTATCTAGATTGTACAAGTGGAGGAGATTATCCAGTATTTTCAACATAATGTATCTTGTTTGCCCGGCCAAGAATACTTGAGGAGGTAGCTCCCAGCCTATCCTCTTTTCCAAGTTACTTATACTCTCGGCAAACAAATAAAACGAAGAAGACAATTAAAAATAAAAACATAAAAATATAAAAATATAAAATTAGCTACGTCCCACTCTCGTTACTATAGCAACTGACGACTGTCTGAGTAATCCCATAGTTGACTTTGTGTATAAAATGACCTCGTGGAATTTGTATGAGGCCAAAATATATCGTACTTTCTCGCGTTTATCATTACTTTCAACACTTTTGTTGAACCGCTTTTGTCTCAGTGATTAATTATTACCGTCAATTTCACCTGGGTTATTGCTCAAACTGAAATCAGAAATATTTCTAGGAAACAGGCTCTTGCGTCAATAGCAGAACATAAATCATTATCTAAAATTTCACGTGTTGCAAAGTAGTCCATTTTTTCCACTTCTACACAACGAAAGTTTAAAGCGAAAGGCTATGTTTATAAAGAGCGAAAACGAGAGAACAAATATTGCAATCGTCAGGATCGATTGCCATAGTTATGTTTTCATTTTTAAGGTATTTACCAAAAAAATTTCATTCAGACAGACGATGGAATAAGAATATTTTGACTTTTAACTTATTGTTTTCTTTTTCGTTAACTGAAAAAACAAATTTGAAAGAAGTACGTTATTTAAGAAGGTGGGGACTCATCTATTCTGTCACGTGACCTGGATATGAACAGATGTCAAAACGACTGTATCTCACAACTTAAGGTCTAAGAGCAACAAGGAGAATAGACGAGTTGGGAAATTCGGTACTTCCGGTCAGGTCACAAGGTCAAGTGTACCAAGACAACGGTAACGTATTTAGCTCTGCGTGCTCGGCATGCAACACCCGCGCTGTGACACTGTACGCGTGGTACACTTAACCTTTGACCCATTCCCATATTGCATTGCGTGGAAACATTTCCCAACTCGTCTATTTCGAGGGGATTCGAACCAGGGAGTTGTCACTTCTGTCCCTGTTTGAACAAAGGACATCACATCACGTTAATGTAAGGAAAACTGATGGTAGCCAATTTCATGGCACTTTTTTCTTTTCTTTTTTTTCTGCGAAATGGAACTTTTTTAGGCCTACAGATTTGTTTCTCTTTCAGTCACAATCCCTCTTAAATGCAGTCATAATATGAGCGTAGCTTGGAACCCCTGGAAATGTCCAGGGCGTTTTACCAGGCACTCCATATGCTGCCATGCAAGCCATACGAGTTGTCGCTTAAACCTGAAGCAGGTTTGAAAACTAACTGGCTGGACGGTACAACGAGGAAGGCGACAACAGACCATACTGGGCGACCCGGTGTTAATACTTTAACTGGTTCGATGACCGAAGGGATAAGGGCGGTCACTGTAGCATTTGAAGCAACGAAGTTTTGGAACTGAGAGGTCCGGGGTCAAATCCTCGACTGGTCTAAGTAAGGTTGTTTTTTCGTCGAAAAGCAATTCAGGGTTTTAGTAAACAAAATCAGGAGCAAAGAAGCCCAGTTTCAAATAAATAAATCCTCAGTTGGTCAGCCACCTGACTTTAAGTAACAATTTGGGGACGGTCCCTTAACATGTATGGTCACTGAGGGTAAAGCCGAAAATTATATTGATCATCCAGCGCCGACCATAGCCTACGTTGTAAGTTTGGAATTTTCAAAGTTCATGATCGCCTCTCTCCGTCTTAAAACAGTGAAACTTCACTCCGATGGTCCGGGAATTCCCACAGTTTGAAAACCTGGGCTGTATAGACAAGAACGTATTCTTGTGTGCCAATACGTTGGCAACCGGCCATATTTGCCTCCTGCCCTCCACTCCCCCTCCTTTTCGAGAATCGAAAGCCTGGATCTGCGGCCACTGAAATACAATACACTGTACGTATGTTTACAGCCGGGGGGGGGGGGGCTTGATTCCCGTGAAGGGACACATACTCCATCTTTCTGCCTCCGTGGTAAGGCGTATGAATGATATTATCATCCATTTCTTCACGAAAACAGATCGTATCGTTTTCTTTTTCGTTACATGAAGTTATACATGCCGGAGGACAGGGGATGCCCCCTTTCGCCCGAATGAAATTACAGAACATAGTATATGTGTTCAAATTCAGAGTTTGCATTTATAAATCTCGCACGGGAAAAATTACCTTGCCCAAGCATTCTTGTCATCCGCAAATGGACGTGTCTGGCTACGTCACTGAAAAGTGTCAGCTTTACGGATTCAAGGTGGGGTTTCAGCCTTATGTAGCCGTCGCCTTCCCCACCCTGTCCCCACTAGCCATGATTTATCCCCCTGTATGTACACTTGAAGGTAATTAATACTACAAAGCCGACGAACTATTTATTTCTCCGGCGAGACAAACCAGGAAATAATTAACGCTAGACACTTATCTAGGTATGCACATTTTCCCCAGGGTATACCACAGGCAAAGAAAACTATACGCATTTTAAAACAAACTCCCTGTTTAAACTATTCATCATAAAATAAAGCTGTAACTGAAGATAATAATAGCTTGCACTAGTATATTTTGGTTTTTCAGAAGGTGAACACTTGGGCTCACCCCTCGATGCACAAATGAGAAAGATGATTTCTAAAAAAAAAAAAAAAAACTGTTGAGGAGGGTTGTATCCGAATTCAATAGCAGAGCTTCCGTATAATCAGTGGGTGACGGCAACCCCAACCCCTACCCAGCCCCTCCCTCCTTCCCCCCTCCTTCCCCCTCCCTCCCCCAAAACGGCTGACCCGTATGGACTGCTGACGACATTTTCAGCTTTTTTATGCTGGTTTTGTCTAAAGCTTTGTTAGGCATGGCACTGGGTACAGAAATTTCCTGCCATATATGCGGTAGTTTTAGCTCAAAATTTTCCTTACTCTTCGAGCCACCCCAAGGTGGCACGCCGTTTAGATAGTTTCGGGGCATTTGGGGCTAAACCTTCTACAGAGCGCCCCAAACACCATTCTCGCCCTTGACCGGCATAACTAAAATCATGTACATGTGTACATAGGTTTCCATTCTGGTTACCAAATTAAATGTGAGTCTCGTTCTGGTGAAAAAATAATTGTAATCTGAGATACGACATCACCCCTTTAACCCCAAGGTTCATCCTTTTTCAGAAAAGAAAGATTCAAACCTAGGAGCATTAGACCTTACCTGAGCTATTCCGTTTTCAGATAAGTAGCAAGGTCCTCTCTACCACCATTGTCCAAACAGTGTCCATTCCTGCTTCCAAAATACTTGAAGTTTTGAAATCGGTTGGATATTTTCGACACCCTCTGTTAAAGAAGGACGAGAGATTTTTTTTCTTTTCAGTTTCTTTAATTGACGGTGAAGGTAAATACTCATTTGTGAAACTGTTAGTCCCAAGGCTAGTCTACTTTTTGCACATTGTCAAGGCTTCGGTCTAATGCAATTTGACATATTTTAAATTTGTTACATATACAAAAAGATTGGATGACTAATTGAACCTTCAGACTGTCGTAATTTGTGTTCAGAACTGTCTATTGGGAAATTAGGGAGGGGCTCGATTGACAGCGTCTAATTGCTCTGTGGGGTAAATCCCTTCAAATCCCTCCAAGAAAGACTTGCTCATAAAGCTATGTTCCTTTAAAGTGTAAAGCCGCCTACCTGTTCATCTTCGATACCATAGTGTATACAAGTGTATATATGTTATGTATGCTACTAAATGATTGCAAATCCACATGTAAGGCAGAGTTGTAAAGACGGATGGACGGCTTTCATTGTCCCCATCTTAATTCATGGAACCGCAAGAAGGCGTACATATAAATTTACGAACTTCGTAGTTTAGGGTAAGATAAAATGCTGAGAAAGAATCGCGAACTGAGCCAAAGCGTTCTTGACCTCCCTCGGAATTTTGAGGGTTTCGTGGATGATATCGACACATGGAAAACTTAACAAAAAGTGTCACGTTTAAATAAATTTCTGGTTATGGTCAATGACCGCTATTATCTCCAACAATTGCTTCATGCGGTTGTTATGGGAACATCACACGCTGCGGCTTAGCACTGATTTCTGCTGCCTAGGTGTTCTAAAACTGAGGAAGGGAAATGTGACATGCACCTCTTACCGTGCTGGGAGCCCGATGCCCCCCCCCCCCAAGCATGGGGTCCAAGCTTAATGACTCCTTATGTCGTCCATGGACTGCCCACGATGGAATACAGTGGGCGAATGCCAGGTGACTGCGGCATTATACAAATGTTAGCTTAAAATGAAGCTGAAATTGCATTGGGTGTGCGCTATAACAGGGGTATTGATATCACTATCATTTTAGTCCACAACAATTAAAACCCTAAACTGCAAGGAAATTTTATCTTAGAGAAAAACAGTTACAGAATTAACCTTGGGACCTTTGTTAGACTCTGTAGGGTCTGCTCTGATAATTTTATCCTTTTCAAAATTTCACTCCCTCTGCAATAAGATCTGCAACCATTGCTCTTCCAGGAATATGCTTTCTCCCTCTTTGACAGTTTGAGACGGCGGAAGCGTAGAAACAGGACGGACGGGAGTAGGTAAGAGCGCATACTCTAGACTGAGCATGTACTGGACTGGATGCAAATTGTGATTGACATGGAAATGTTAAAAACAT
Organism: Holothuria leucospilota; assembly: GCA_029531755.1. Lineage (NCBI taxonomy): Eukaryota > Metazoa > Echinodermata > Holothuroidea > Aspidochirotida > Holothuriidae > Holothuria > Holothuria leucospilota. Next base: position 19,507,524 of record CM055971.1, read on the forward strand.
AAGAGGGGGAATGACATCGCCGAGAAAGACTTTGAAAAGTCTAGACCTTTGTTGACATACCAAAAATATGCAAGGCTGGTCAAAGGGTCCTTCACTTGGGGACTGCTCTCTGTTCCGACGTCTTGACCGGGTCGTACCAAAGACTTTAAAAATGGAACCTACTGCCTTTGTGCTTGGTGCTCAGCATAAGCAATGTGAGTAGGAAAAACAAGCCAGTGAGCCACAACTGGTAAAAAGGCCATGGTCGTCTCGACTTGAACCAATTGGTTAGAAACTAGGACGTTAAACCTCATCTAAACTAACCTTTATTTGAGAAGTTCGAGCTATGCTCTGCAGGGTGGCACACGCTGTGAAAACGTCTCCCACCGATGACGTGCTTCAGGACTGTATAAAACTGCCGTGGATGCACTAATGTACACAATGTTTGGGGGTCCTGCATATGGCCCCAGTCTAAAGATGACTGGTTGACTGGTTGAGACGTGGAAATTTTAGATGATCAGCTCAAGAAGGGGTTGTGAGGGTGAAATATTTCAAGCAGAGAATATCTCACTTCGACACGGATGTGCCGCAGAACCTTGGTTTATATATTTTACAACCACGTTTCCAAATCCCATGAACCAATCAGGGATCCACATGCATGGACCATCCAGGGAATCCTTTTTATTTTAACAAGGAACTTATCCACGTTCCACCTCAGGGAACGGTTTCCATGGTTCGGTCAAGGAACTGTTTCCATGGCCCGATCAGGGAGCTGGAAGACTCCCTGGTCCGTTCAGGGAGCTGCCTTAGACTTAAAAATGTTACCTGACCTGTTTTACTCAAGGGCTCTGTGTGGCCTTCATTTTTTTCATATCTCTGAAATGCATACACCATAAATTACTTTGTTCCCAAGACGGTATTATCAACAAATAATAAAAGTCGCAGTATTTAGTCCAGAGAGACGCCGCTTGGACATCAATTATTAACCGGTTTTATTTTCATCTTTAGGCTGAAATGGCATAACTAGTTCTTGCCATAAAACCGTGCTTTTTACGATCTTTGTTATTTCATTAAGGTCAGCCTCCATCAACATTTGGGAACGTTCTGAAGGTAACACTATGGTAATATTTACTCCTTTACTCAGAGCTGACGAATATCTCACCCTTTTTGGACTTTTTCTTCAATTCCTGTATTATCCTGGGAGAATTTGTCCTTGTGAAGATTTCAGCAAAGGAATGAATGAGGGATTTAGTTAGGCCAGTTTAAATCACAAGGAATGCAAGGTGAAATTTGGCTTTGTAAAACAGGTGGTTTTAAAATGTAATTTAAGCAGTTTTCCTTTCATTGCGTTATTCGCATAAAACAACTATTGAAAGAGCTGTGGTGTAAGCGTGGAATTATTACGTCACGTCCATGATGTGAGGTACATTAGCACGGCAATTGGCTAGGAGAAAAGAAAAAGGAGGGGCCGGGAGGGTTGCCAGTCTTACCTGACAACAACAAAAAAAAAGACTTTGTGGATGAGGTGGCTCATGATTGACACATTCCCTACCGGACTGAGTTAAATGAACTTTTTTCGATATGTTTGCCTAATCTTTGGGATTTTCCTCCAACACTTGAGAGGGGTAAATGTCCACAAGTCGGATGGTCCGGTGGACCTAATAGTTGCTTTGAGGCCAGTTTTACATTTTATGTTAGGTTTGGGGTTATGGTAAATGGATTCGTGGACGTTTGGAAAGGGGGCAGACCTTCGAGAGACCTTTGAGCCAAGCCGAAGTTCGGTATAGGGCTCTCCTTGAGAGTTGCATCTCGTTTCAAGCTAGGGAGATGCTTTCAGGCCGGAGACTTGCCACGTAGCAGGCTGTACGGCACATTCCTTGTTCAGCCATAAACCTAACGAGGGGCTGAGCAAACAGAGTCCGCTCCTCGGGCTAGTCGGAGACATGAAAGTGCCACACACCAATGGAAAGGCGCACGGAAAACAATGCATTAAGTGTTGGAAGATTGCAATGAGCAAAAGAAGGTGGAGCTTTTATCAGCTAAAGGACACGGCAATATCTTCATAGGGAATGCGTCATAAAACTGACACCAAGATCCAACGAAATTTGTTTCAGCATTCTCAGCTTACAGCCAATAGGAATGTACCTTTCCTTAAAAGTAAATCATTTTAAGCTCTCATTCCACTCGGTCCTAATAGTGGCGTAGGGGGTGATGGGGGTACTTGTGAAGAGTAAATATATGTGTTGCTAGCATGTGGCCTATAGAATAACGTCTGCCACCCCAAAAGACCAAGTTGCAATGACACTGAAACTAGTCAGAGACGAATCAACCTGAAATCTTTGCATAAATGGAAAGAATGAAAATCATTTCCGGTCATTTCCAAACACTGACAAAGCCTTAAAGGGATTTCCCAGTAGCTTTTCACAACGGTCTCATGTGAAAGGGACAAAATTCCAGTTCATGCCTTCCAAACCCCTTGGCAATACTCTTTCCCTAAATCGCGATATCTAATTTTAAAGAGTACTTATTTTTGTCAAAAATACCTCCATTTCTCATCAAGGTCACAGAATGTTATGTTAAGAGGGCACATTGCCTCAGATTCCTTTTGTTTTTCTTTACAACTGAATGTCCTGTTTGTCCTTGAAATTTGATACTGTTGGAATGGTTGAATATGTTTCCATGTAGATTTAGCACAAATCTACACCATATGTAGGGCATAACGAAGTTACTAAATATTCCCTACAACAGTGTAAATATCATAAAGTAATTCAATGCTTTGTAAAATTAATGTGCCGCGATGACATCACAGATTTCCCATAATGCACTTTATCTTGAGCAAAAAGTGCATTTCTTTGAAAATTAATATCTTCGAAACGCTATAAGCTATTGAGATGCAGTGTTCACCTCCCTGAACAGAGAAAATTTTTCTGCATTTTTAGAACTCATTGAATTTTGTCTCTGGAAAATCCGTATAACCTCCTTCCTGAATTATTTAGTGTGCTCCATTATCTTAGAGTTAAAACCCATAGTGTAAAATGAATTACACTATGGTTTCTTGTATAATTAGCGATTTCCACACTGCATGTTCTCCTATTACTGACAAACATGGACATGCATAGCATATTCTATATTCTAGAGTCACGACCAAACTTTTCCGGCGACGTTTCTTTAAATTGCTTTTTTTTTTCATACCAGTACCAAAATTTCCTTCAGTTAAAGGGAATAAGCCTATAATCCGTAAAGTAGTTTGTGGCAATGACGCCCATCATTGTCTCGAGATCCCGTCAAAGTAGGTCGCCGACTATACTCAGGGAACGTACTTTGTAGTACACGTACTCGCATTTTGGCTCATTTCGCGTGCACACATAGTACAAACGTACCCGTGGGATTGGATTAATGTAACTATACTGTTCAACTTCCTACGGTATAATGTGGAGGTCACGAGAAACTCAGAAATAACTATGTCAAAGGGTAAGACATGCCTAATCTCCGAGTGGAGGCGCTATGCACAAATGAAGCAGTATACTCGATTGGAATGCCTTTGTTTCCAAAGTCTGTTGCAAAATTGTCTCTAAAATCCCATGCTTCTTTATTCCTTTCATAGACATGTTCATTGTTTGATATCGTTTGACTTTCGCTTTATAGTTGTTCCTTTCAATTTGGCCATCACGAACACTCTAAAAACAGTTGGGTAAACTTTTACCCAACGTTGGGCCCGTATGCCACCTCCTGCACTATTAGGTAAGAAACTACCCATCCATGTTGGTCAAAAATGACTCTTTACTTGGGGAAAATTCACCCACCGTGAAGTCCTTTTGACCAACTTTGGGCAGTTTTTTACCCAACTTTTTAGGAGGTGGCATAAGGACCCAACCTTGAGTAAAAGTTTACCCAACTGTTTTTAGAGTGAACCCTACGTGACAGACTGACAGTGCTCAAAATTCTGTGTAAGGGTAGGGATGCAGGCGCGGATCCAGACATTTGAAAGGGGGACTGAAAGCCACCTGGAATATTCTCCTAGATTAACATTATGCTATTCAATTTTCGCGTATTTTTTATTGTTGATGTGGCGATAAAGGGGGGATGAGGCCGGGAAAGCCCACCCCCCTTGGATCCGCTCCTGGGATGACTTCTCACTGAGAGGAAATCTCTAAAGAGAAAATCCCACAAGGTCCTCAACTACTTTTTGTGTGAAGAAAGTTCCCTAAGTAATACCCTTTTCGAATACAGCCAGCACCCCACCCCATCCCCCTCCCCAAAGTGAAACCACTCTACACTCCAGGCGGAGCCCCAATTATTATGAAAGTAAACACCTGTTCACCCATGGAAGTCTTCTATGGTTTACCTAGCCACATGGAAACGGAAACTAACTTGGCTTTTGCACAATATCAGCTTCTCTGTGATTTGTTTTCCAGCACTCTTTCCTCCGTCCTATTACGGTTCCCGAACAACGGTAGACGTCTCCCCAAGTTCCCCCTCCCCCGTCCCCTTCCAGCAATTGTTCCCCGGATGATTCCCACTTAGTGCAATTTCAAATTTTCTGGTAATGGAAGTTGTCTGAGGGGTAATTTTCATGAAGGGGAATTTTCCGAAGAGAAATTGTCTTGAAATAGATTTTTTGCTATGTCCTTGCACCTCACAATGCATCATCTACTTGAGCCTGTTGCAATGGAAGTTTCAAGGTCACCGTCAAGAAACTATTCCATTGTCTTTCAATTCATATGTTTGACTCTCACTCAAACCTTCTCCTGCGCCAACTGTGTCCGACTCAGTGGGGTAGCCAGGAGTTTGTCGGGGGGGCGGGGGGGCGAAACCCATAGACAGACTCTCAACGCTCCGCGCCACCCAAAATGCCGTCCAGATCGCTGGAAATGGCACTTCCCGGGCCTATTTACCGCATATAAATAGGGGAAACACTAGCAATATTGTAAAAATGAACATTAAAAATACCAAAAATATGCTCAAGGGAAGGCGGCTGCCCCCTTCGCCCCCCCCCCCCCACGCGCCTGGTCCGACTCAAAGGAATAATCCGACTTACAGCCAAATTTCTCGAACAGGCTTAGGGCTTGTAGTCAATGCTGATGCCTCCCACTGTAATGATTCGATTATGCCCCAAGCTTCCTTTTCAAATACGGCTTCGTTTATACACACTTTATGACGTATTTTTGAAAAAAGTAAACCCCTCCCCAACAGCAAAACTATGCCCCTCCAAACCAACATTTTGCTGGCCTTCAAAAATAAGCTGACTGCAGGTCCGATTAGCCCTTCAAGGCGTTTGATATACTGAATTGCGTTACCACTACCGTCATGCTGGATAAAAATTTCCAAATCATTTGATCAAACGAATGACAAAAGACTATACGTAGACTTATGTATACACAGTGAACTGTGGACATAATGCTGTATGTACTGTCTGCAACCAAGAAACTGTTGTCACCTGCCTTGTACCATATACTCTTCACGCATTCCTACACACTTATACGTAGCCTTTGTTGGTCTATTCGACACCTGTCATAGCCCCGCGATAAAATCTGGCAAGCTATCAAAGAGCGATCATCTGCTCGATTTCCATATCTTTTCAGTGACATCAAATATAGACCATATAATAGAACCCCCTCATATCGTAACAATAGGTGGATTCTTTGTCTGATATGCCTCACACCAACACAGTATAAAGTAAATAGTTACCTTAACGGCGTTCCATATAAGACAGGAACAAATAAGCATCAAGCATCAACGTTCTTTTAAACCAGGGAGGTCTTAACACCTCCCTGTTTAAACAAAACAATTATGAACAACTTTTTGAATCCAAAGTTTTTGCAGGAATGTACAATGCATTTAAAGAAATAAAAGATACAGGCGGCGAAGCAGTTGATATAATATTTGCCAGAAAAAAAAAAATACAAAACAGACCTAACCAAGCATGGAGAAATTATAGGCTTATTGTCACAAGTCAATATGTACACATGCTGCAGGCTAATTACTAAGTTGTCAGCTCATGTTCCGTGGAAACTTTTGTGTTTGCTCATATCTGCATATGCTTTTCAACTAGTTTTATTTCAGGCTGGCACGCTTTGATGTACAAAATGGAAATGGTGTTCTATAGCCACAAAGAAGACAATTGGTATGAATGGTTATTATTAAGATTGGCTTAGTCGATTTTCAGTCAAACAGCTGCCCAAGCTCTCAGCTGTCACCTATCTGAAAGGTGTGAATTTCGGGGACTCTTCTTCGATTATGGTGTCCTAGATTCGACAAATGCTCACCCTGCAATTAAAATTCTCATATACTGAATTAAAGCATTACTATACACCAGACGGGGCGGTTTGCATTAAGGAAAAGATGCGTTTCCATGGCATTAACTCAGAGATGGCGCCAGCGAGGAAGGGAGCATGGCCCCCGTCGAGGAAGGCTGACCGATCGGTGGGGGAAATTTTCTCATTTTGTCGAAGAGCCTTGATCCGTACGATGAAATATATAATCCCGACGACGCTCTTAGGAAGGGCAGATTTTACAATAAGAACCAAAAATTTCCATTTTTCTCATAAACCCAACTTAAATTTTTCAAATTTTATTCAATAAAATTTCGATTTTTTTTCAAGTTTTCTTCAATAAACATCCAACCTTTTCAAGTTCCCTTCAATAAAACTCCCAAATTTTCAATTTTTTGTAAAAGAAGTTAAAAAAAAATGTACGGAGCTCTTCGAGAGCCCGAAAGTTTTACGTTGGACATCGTTTCGGGAACCCGTCGCCTTTGGGCAAACCCTAGTGTCACCCCTGATGTAACTGCGCATTGCATAGAAGCAGGTTCTTCAGTTGAAAGCAGGGAGTTGACTTTCACAACTGTACTTGAAAAAAAAACCGGTGTCGTCCAACACACTTTGCATTTGCCAACCACATGCCCAGTATGGTCATATGGGGCTAACATGTGCGACTCGGCCAGCCGCACAGCCCCATTATAGGCCATTTGCAAATGTCATTGGTGAGTGATGACACAACCCTTTATTAACGCCTTTGCCACTCACATGCATAGCCGTAGGAAGCTGTTTTCGACTGGGAGGGAGCTGAACGTTATTTCGGACCACCGTCCTGAAGGAGGGGTCTAATGGTCCTTTGAAATGCAATTTGGTACAATATCTGAACAAATTTTAAGAAAAACCATTGCATAGTTGTGACATATTTTACAGATAGAACAAATAAGGGTTTTTTGTCCTTGAATTGAGAGGGTGGAAGCATATTTCCTAACAGCCACCGGAACCTGCTTTGAGGTATCATCTGATCATTTTAAGTAGTAAGTTTCTATGACAACTGTCTGACGTCGGACTGTCTTTGAAAATATTTGCTGGACGATAAAAAATAACCATGCTACAATTCTTGAAGATGGAACGAGATGGCCCTGGTCGGTTAAGAACTAGTCCACGGAGCGGACGAAGTTTTTTGTTTGTACAGCTTATCGCTACGAAAAAAACCAACTGTCTGACTGTGGGGGTAGCCCGGTGGCGGCAGCCACAGAGAGCTGCTACGAAGGCTAGTAAAGAACTAGCCTACGTAGTGCCTCTGTGGCTGCCGCCCCTCAGTTTGTTTTTTCGCAGCGATGAGCTGAACGAAAAAACTTCGTCCGCTCCGCGCGGTAGTAAAGACCATGCATGCCATCTTGCACTTGCGTGTTAGACCTCCTAGACCGCGTAGTCGCTCTCTCCTCCTGTCCTCAGTGCTACCGCCACACGGGAGGCCGCTTAGCTTGTGATGAAAACTGAAAGAAAAACTTGGTTTGCTACGATATAGTTCTGTTCTGCCTGCATCCCAAGATGTTACACAAGAAACTTATTCTCTGCTATACTTTACTTATTTAAACAAAATTTTTACCTTTCATACGAACTTTTCTTTTGCATAAGAGATTAAAATTATTTTATTAGTTGATTTTGCTTCCGTGGTTCTCTTTTAGGCCTACCTCATAATTTTCTTTGCCGCTGTCACCTGTAGAAGGTACGGTACAGTTTATCATTCGGATGAGGCAATCTGTGAATGTGTTTACATAATTTTTTGGTGTATTTTTTATTGAGGACTTAATTAACTTTTTAAGAACAACTTATCAAAATATGTGCATGAGAGGTACCATCCTGCCGATCGCGGACTGATTCAAGGTAAGTGGTAAGATAGATTGCGAGATCTCGAGAAGCGTGTAATTTTACAGACATCCTTTTTGTGTTCTTGTTCTTTTTGTGTGAACTGTGTGTTCGTTCCTGTGTTTGTTTTTGTTTGTTTGTGTTTTTTATTATATTTTCTAAAACAGAAGATATTTATAACTGCAGCTAACAAAGCGAGAGAAGTGACGGCTTTCTTTGGCACCATACAGTAAAAGTAAAACTTAGTTCAAAATAGATTGGCCACCCCTGTAAAACACTTCAACTATACAAAACAAAATATTGTGTTTAGGAGATAAGGGACAGATATTAGCTTAAAGTTATACCCTTACTGAAGATAACACTCGAAGCAAGTCTACATTGTCATTCTGAGCAGCAATAGATAGAACAAAACGTGATACTGGCCTTTCCCTTGATTTTTCGCTCGCCACTGGGACCAGTAAACCAAATTTCGGGGAAACGCTCAGCAATTTTTCACTAGTCCGCATGTCTCAGCTAAAAACCCTCACAGAGACTGTCGAATTTTCTATCAAGATTGGGGTTGGGTTTTTTCAACTAGAAACTTCATAGGCCTATGCTAAATTAACTTTCAGTATGTAGTGAAATTCGTTAGATTGTATTTGCTGATACTGATTATAGTTACGAAGAACCGACAGTTTTCAGTCTTGGATGAGCAACGTTTTAGTCCCCACTGTTTTTACACGAATATAGCTGGCGAGCTGGAGACTGCTAATTTCAAATCCTGGTGATATGTTTTAGTACCAACGGACACTTATATGCACTTATAGACTGGTGCTCCGTCGATGGAAATAATTTACCTAGGTAATCTGTCCAGGAGATCCTCCCGTTCGGGGGAAAACCAAACCTCTCCCGAATGGGAGAAAACTTATGCAGCACATTGCCAGATTGTATAGGCTTGCTAGCCGAACAAAGACAAGGTTTAGTTAAAACAAAGTCTACTCAAAACCTGCTTTTTTTTTTTTTTTTTTTTTTTTTGCAAAACGGCTCGGTGAACCACATATTAGTACGTGGTTTTTCGTTGCTATGACAATGCACCTACTGAAAATACATATTGTACATTCCACCGGCAAATTTTGCAAGGGGGTTCAAAAACCTATTCGCCACTGGCAATGTACACAAAAAACACGTTGAGTAGTGCGTAAAATAGGCAATATGGCGGCTCCCATGACCAATTTTTCTGCCGATTGGGGGAATCTCCCTTACTGTTTATGTAGTATTTTACAGTAATTCATTGATTTTTTACTATTCAAGACTGAAATATTTGAAAGTGACTCTTTGAGGAAATTAATCCAAGTTGCAGACTTACCAATCTACCGCAAATTAATTAACTGGAAAATATATCAAATATTAAATAAAGGTTTTTCCTGTTTGGACTAATATTTCACATGTCTCTTTCATAATCTTACGTTCAGGGCTCGGTTGAATGTCCCTTCGGTGTGATGAAGTTTCTACACATTTAGGAACAAGTTACACAAGATACAAAACTCAGGCCTCTTTCCACAACAGGATACGGAACCAAAGTGGCGTCACAAGTCTCTCTGGGACAGGACTGAAAGGTAAACAGCATATTTCAGACCGAGATTGGAAGAATGAATTTACCCATAAGGTTCCTGGTTCAAAAGAACGGGGACAGCCCTATATTCTGACACCTCTTTGTCTGCGTGATTCAGTGCTAGGATAAGGGTTAGGGGTGAGAGCACTATAAGGTTCACGTGTGTCGGAACATAGAGACATCGAAACATAGAGGTGTATCAAAAAGGACAGCTCGGTGGTTGCATTGACTGGCTAAGTCGCCTCTTCCGAGTGGTATTTCTACAGGAAGAGGGCTCGGGAGGAAAGAGACGCTCCTGTAACAACAGGGAAGGGACAGTGGTTTAAAGGACAACAAATTTCTCCACAGACAATAAAATTCCTCCTACCTGGCCTCCTCTAATTAAGAAGAAAAGTACCTGTTAAGGACACCTCCTGTAGAAAGCTACAGTGGCCTCCATTGACTATTGATTGATTGTTCAAGGCCATATCAGCAGACTACTATGTGTGAAATGTCTGCTATGCTGAGTAGTCATTGACCAAATCAGAGAGATGATATTATTTGAAGTTATGTGCAATTAAAGTGAAGGTACCAATTGTTAATAGAGATATAGGGATATTTCTAAATAAGTCTGGGGTGATGCAACGGTTCCTTTAACTTCTCATTAAGGGAGTCTCCCATTCTAGTACCAATACATGCCTTGCTGTCATGGTGAAGTCGGTGTTACGCAGCGCAGTACTGTTGGCAACCACGATCCCATCCAGTGCCTCATGGTTTGTTTATATAGAGTGGCACTTACGTGATTCCAACATGACGGTCTGAAACTAAAACTGTGTTAGTTACAGTGGCGTGGCCAGAATTTTGGAGAGGGGGACGCTGGGGCCAAGCGTTCCGCCGGAGGGGCACATCAAAATGAAAGACTGACCTCTTCTTGAGGCGTAGTGGCACGCAGTGCTCCCCTGTAGACGTTGGGCCCCAGGTGCCCACTGTGGGGCCCCTGCATGGTGGAGTCCAGGGACAACGCTCCATCGGGGGTGAGGAAGCAAAGCCGCCGAAGGCTCTAGGGTATTTATAAGTTTTTACCATTAGAATGAAGTATTAGACTATCTCCAAAATGGCATTGGATGTGCACTAAACAAGCCACAAAAATAGAAATCACAATTTGACCATTTTTGTTGACCTTACTTGCACTAACGATTAAATGATCGGGGTGGGGGAGTGGGTGAGTGGGGACGACAGATCATTTTAAGGTTTACATTGAGCTTTAAAAAATTCACTTATACTGCTCAACGGGGATTAATGTTGAGACAACTACCTTCCAGGTATGCCAATGAGGAAAAGGCTTCACATTCAGAGCATCGAAGGTGCATATACGGCTGCGGATCCGGGGTTCGCAGCTTAAAAAGAATCCCTTGAATGTTATTCAATGGGTTTGGGTGCCTTAAAATAAAAGGTATGGCAGTTATATTTCCTGCATTTTCTTCAGCAATAAATGAAAAGGGTGACTAGCGCCCGCTGAGAGCACCCCTGGGGTTCGCGTGAAGCTGGCAGAAAAATCTGGTATTAAATAACTACGAAAATTTCGTATACTCCTTTTGGAGGTATCACCACTTTATGATCCCTAGTGTGGTGCTTGGCCCCTCCTCGGCGGGGAATCAGGAGAGCAAAGTTTCCCCTTGCAAATTTGAAGGCACCGGTACTTAAAATAACTGGACATTTACCAGAGATGGTAGAGAGTGAAGCTATTTAATTATCCTCATATTATTGGATACGCGTTGAAAAAGGCAACATAAATCACAATGTTTTAAAGTTTTCGAACATAAAATCTGACTATAAGATAATCAATGTGGGAATTGCATTGAAGGGAGAGGACTCACGGCTTCGTTAGTCAGTCCCATAGCTGGTGAAAATAGTAGAAACAATAGCTGTGGATTACATTTCCCAACACATAGTTCATCAAACAGAAGCGCGCGAAGCGGGCCACAAAATTGTAGTTTTGTGAATATTTATGCAAATTTAGCGGCATGATTGACTGATAAGTTACAGTGGGTCCCCGTGTTCACATCGAAATATGCGCTAACGGTGTCTTCGTGCATAATTTTCTATGGGACCATAGACGGTGGGAGAGGGCATTGCCCCTCATTTACCCCTTGTTATGGACCCATGACTACCCCTCCCCACAATCATTATATCACATTTAAACTCTCTCTAACCAACATAATCCCTCTCTCAAAAATATCTCTGCAGCAAACATTTAATAAATTTCCCTACAGTGACCTGTCCTTTCAAATTCTTGAAGTCACTGAAAGTTCAAGTCCAAAGGGTATTTATAAGTAAAAATTTGTTTAATGCAACGCAACGTATAGATATCAGTTTTGCCAATGTATGCTTGTCCAGTCAAGGAAAAGAAAGCGAAAACGAAGGTTATCTAAAGGGCACCTTTAAAAGTTCAATCAAAGGTAAAAGGGACTCTTTCATAAGTCAATTAAAACCAATTTCTCGTCTCGGTCGCGTTATGATTATAAGGATGACGAGCCAGAGTTAGCCGTGTGGATGCCTTCAGAGTGACCCAAGTACGACGGGCGGAAGCAGCTGCTCGTACTGCATTATACAACCAAATTGTATATTATTAAAGAAGAGATTTGTCATTTACATAGGTTCCTTCATTGTGTTTGAGCATTGTTGCAATCCATGTTTGGTCGCCCGCTGAGTTCTAAGATTTCGCAAGGCGGGGCAGGGGTGTATCATTTGGAAAAGTCCCATCCTAGTTGAGAAAGGTTGGAGCAAGTTCGTTGAGGCCGATGAGCAACATAATTGTGGCAAAATAGTGGATAGACTCACTGTAGATAGACCTTACCACCTACGACCTCCGTCTGGACCTTCCCAGTCTAACCCCACTACCCCCCCCCCCCACCATTGCCGTTGGAAAGAAGGAAACTGGCCATAAATCCAATTTATTGCAGGACGTATTTTCCAGATCGTACAGATTAGTTCCATTCTAATTAGCCTATATTAGATAAACACGGGAACATGGAATCACTATGGGCCTACCTATTATCGAAGGACTGAAGTTCATTTTGAATCCAAAACGAAGCGATCGCACGATCTATAAACATGAAATGTTTACCGCCCCACTTCAACGCCCATTATCGTCTGCTTCGTTTGTGTATACGAAGGGCGAGCTTTGCCTGTGACGTCATAAAACGAGTGGCAGTCAGCGCTTCATAACAAAGGCCCCAAAATCTCTGCCTCAGTGGAAGTACTTGTATGTTACAATCAACCCCGAAACAATTAAGGGATTTGGGCGTATCTTTTGTTTATGACTTTTTGACCGAACAAAGTCAATTTGCTGTACGTAATATCCTCTCGGAGCGATACGCCAACTCCCGTCAAAACAAACGTTAGCCGTAGTCGGCATACAACCTGTTGTCGACAGGTGTCAGATGTCGGAAATGCTTTGCATTGTCAACACAGTCACGAAAGATTCTTTTCACGTAGGACAGCCACAGAAATAAGGAACAATAATCAAAACATTTGTGTTAATTAACAAATCATCTTCAAAATTTCCCTATTTGCTCTTCTTTTTTCCTGTGTAGTTATTTTTTCTTTCTTCTCTTTACTATTTGTTTATTTCTTATTATTAGTATTGTTATTATTATTTCTTTATTTATTTTTATCGTCTGCACGTCGTAACCACGTCTAAGATTTCCGGCGTAGGCAATACAGCGTTCTTTGAACTCAGTCGTCAGCTGAGAACTATAGAACGCCGAAATTGCGAAAATTTTGTATTGATGGCTACCGTTTCAGTGACGATAGTAACTACCCTGGCCACATCCACGATGAGTGTCGCAACTTTCATGATGATGACCGGTTGATGAAGCATGGGATGATATCATGGGTTTTCCATTTCGGCGCTCCAAAGAAAATCGTACATGAAGGGATTTTCTCATATACTTTCCCTTGGCTCTACACTGCTGGTGTGTTTTCACACCTGCCTGAAAGTTGGCGACAAGAAAACAACATTCCAAGGTTCGCCGAAATTTATGAACAGGGTAGGGGGCTTTCAAGTACAGTATTATGAAATGAGGTCCACTTTTACTTGGTTTTTAATTTTTGCAATAATCAGAATTTGAATTACAAAGTTTGATTTCTCGTGAGCTCGATGAATATTTCGCGGACCACTGTAGAGTCCATAATGGTCTACAAATGACCCTTAGGTTGCCAGTTGAAAACCTAAGAAACAGGACAAACTGAATAAGCATGTGGTGAGATCTTCGGCCTCCGAAGCCATAGTAGTGCTTTGCATGGTCGAATGTAGGGCTAATACAGGGCAGGGGCGTAGCTAGGATGAAATTTTTACGGAGGCCTAGGTATCAAATGGGGGGGGGGGGTCACGGCATCGATCGACGTCCTTAATTCTTACACATTTTAATTAGATGCACAATTTTTTTTGGGGGGGGGACCTGGCAAACATTTGGGGGCTCAGGTCCCCACCCCCTACCCCCCTCCGTAGCTACGAGCCTGATACAAGGCAAGAGTGTGGTATCATCAAAACTGGAACACCCACTTATCTTTGGAAACGGCATCTGCAACTTACATTAGGCGTACTAACAAGTATTTAAATGGAGATGAGGTGTTTGCCCTGAAATTTTCCCCAAGTGGCAACCCAGTCATTCCATCAATCAGTTCTCCCTGAAATAACATCTTTTACCTTGAAAACTACACTCGTTAATCGCGAGGGAGGATGAGAGGGCGTCGACCCCAGATATCGGCAACCTACGCATATGCGCCACTAACACCTCCTTTAAACAGAAAAGGTGACTGTCCAATAGTAGGCTACACTTACAGTTGAAAAATCGAACATAAACATACAAATTAATGCTTTCTTTGTCTTTCGCTTTTCCTTTTGTTAATGTTGTAATTTAACAAAAAAGATATAAGTGTCGGTACATTGCCAATCTTCAACTTTCGTTTCAAATTCGTGGGAAATGGATAATCCAGGTAAAAAACAATTAAAAATTAACGACTTGGGACAACGCCCTGGAAACCCATGTGGGACCGTACTGGCATTACCTTTACTAATTACTTTACCATGACATATGTTGCGAACACAGCGTTTTCGATAACTATACGGGCCTAAGCTATCAGCATATATCTCATATTCTGCGAACCAAAGGTTAGGTTGCTTATACCTTCCTGGTTTGACAAAACTGGGATGATAATGTCACTGATTGGGAGAAGTCCATGAGCGTCACTTTTTCCAGAACCCGAACAAATATAACAGGTACGTATTAGAATCCATACGGCTTACAAAATAGCAAATTCAATCAAATCAAGCTCGAAAATGGTTGAAACAGCCATTTAATGGATTAAAATGGTGGGAAATGCCGTAGATTACACTTCCAATCTTCTGAAATCCAATTTTTTTCCTGGGCCCTAAACAGGCCCCGGATCCTTCGTTTCTTGGGCTTCGCGATTTGCGCTTGAATTATTTGCGTCAAGGTTATGTCCTCCTCACTTCTGAGAAACTGTTGACGCTCATGGAGAAACCCAGGCGCGGATCCAGGATTTTGAGAAAGGGGGCGCACACACCGTCGGCCGAAGGCCGACGAGCGAGCGCCGAAGGTGCGAAGCCAAGGCGGGGGATTTGGGGGGTCCTCCTCCAAGAAAATTTGAATTCTAGATGCGCTTAGATGCTATTTCCCAGCATCTGAGAAGCATATTTTCCATACCTATTTGCTCATTTTTTTCACAAAATCGTTGGTCACCGAAAAAAGGGGAGGGCGTGCGCCGGATGCGCCCCACCTGGATCCGCGCCTGAAACCGTATCGCTCTACAGCTTTGCAAATAATTGTCTTTCGTACAGACTGTTTCAATAGAATGTACTCACCAATGCAGCTTAATTTACCTTGCAAAGCTAGTCACAGTTGTCCTTGTTTGTACTCGCCATTACGATAACCTGCAGAAACCTACACTGGGATGGGCATACAATTCTGGGGGAGGGGGTATTTCCCACTTTCCTTTCTGGCTATTTCTTTTCTGCAAAATCTACGTTCTGTGATTCGAGAGTACTTCAGGCTATTTTCCTCTTGATGTTTATTTCCTTGATTCCTTCCCACTCCCACTTACCCTACTATCATGTTTCATTTTTGTACGGAATCCACGTAGAATAGAGGGCACCATGTAGCAGCCTGCATGGCAGGCTGTCCCATAGGCCGTGCATTCAGACGGCTCTGATCATCCATTGTACAACATTGCCATACGCAATGATCGATTCTCTATCGCGAATGAAGTAAACAACCTCGATTTTCGAAACTGAACAACACGTCTAAAAATGAAATCAGTTTGGGCCCGGCTGGGACTTCGAAACTGGAGAAGAAATGAAACAACTCCTTAACCTGCTTACCTCAGGCATGAACTGTGGTCACTCCGCCAGAGGAGTTAACATCAACTCCCTGCTTCGCTAAAAGGATGCTCATCCGAGCAGACTGTCAATTTTTTGACGCCGGTGTCTGATGGTAACGTCACTTTACGTTTGTGTGTGTGTATGTGGCTTTTTGCACATGATTGATTTGTGTGTCACGTTTGCCCCCAAACCGGTTTAAATTGTGTGGAATTAATCGTCGAATCTCAGGCAAGCTGTATTTTTAAAGCCAGGATTTCATATCAGTAAATTATGATTTTGAATCCTTTGTTTCGATTGCTAAGAGCATTAAAATTTGTGTTCCTTTGTAATATTTTCAGAAATCTTCTGGTTGTATAGTTTTTAAGGCGGTTATAGAATTTTAACTATAGTAGAATCACCGTAAATCGGAGAAACCTTTGACAATTAAACACCATGATCTTTCAGTAATATCTAGATTATAGAGTCAGACAGACTCCACTCATGGCATGTCGACTCTTCAAGTAGGTGTAGGTCCTATAAACCGTTAAACGTGAATAAACAGATTTCACGAGGGTGAAGCAATATATTTCTGTATCAGTTTCGACAGCTTCAACCTTAACAAGCTTTGAGAGGCTTTCAGTTCGTTTGCAGTTCATTTCAGAGCGCCCTTAAAAGGGTATATGCAGGCACCGAAATGTGCATTTCCATACCCAGGTAAGAGGAATTATGTGTAGTTTTCTTTGATCACGTGACAATGTAGCTAATGATTACAGCTTCATAACTGTATGGATAGTCTATACCTGTGACATATAATATTTGTAATACATGTGAAGGCTAGTACTTACATTATCCCGTAACAAAGAAGATACTTGTGAGAGAAAATAAGAGGAGAAATTTAGCCAGTGGAATACGATGAAAGGGGCGTCATCCTCATCCCAGCACCTCAGATTCTTAGTAAGGGGTTAGTTCAGTCGGTGGGTGTTGGGTTAATCTAAGAAAATATTGAGATAAGTTAGTGGAAAGAGGTCAGTCACAGATAAAAGAACTGGTTTCCCAACGCACCCTTCAAGCCCGTAGCCAAGGGGTGGGGGTAGAGGGGAGGCGCCCTTCTAGAAAAAGTTTCTCCCCATAAAAATAAAAAATATCATTGCCTTAATGCATTTTAGTTCATCTCGCTCGGTTAAATTTTTCCCCTGGAATCTGTCTCGCCCCTCCCCTTCAGTACCTCGTCTGGCTACGGGCCTGCCACCGATGAAAATTCCTTTAATCTGGGGTCGTTAGATTCACTTTATGTTTCAAGGTAATGTTTGGGTGACTGCTTGTATGGCCTTGAGAGATGGAAGGCGATGTCAGAATGGTATGAAGCAATACTTGCCCCTTGAAAAGTTGAACTGAATGTGGAAGGATACTACGTGCACTCATACAATATCTTAAGTTATGTAAGTTTAACAAACCAACGTTTCATGTATGCATTCATAGTTTTGTTAGCAGGACTGCTACCGAATTTTTGAGAATTAGGGAACCCAAGGATCAAAAGTACTCGGCAAGCATCGGCAGTAAAGACGGCTGGTACTCCCGCATATTTGCAGACCTTTTACGTCTGTTGGCCAAACATGGAAGACACAAAATCGGTTCTTGCTACATTGTTTCGTCCACAAATGTCATAGGGCGCTGATTTTGTCATGCACTGTCGGTTTGTAAAAACGGTGGGTTGCACCGTCAAATTGCAAAAAAGGTTTTTTTTCCTCACAATTCTTTAAAATTTGTTTCAATTATTTTAATCGGTATGTTATAGGCATTCTGGTATAATGCTACCCAAATTATGGTGATTCTTGAAGGTGCAAATAATTGTGTCGTAAATGATCGAATGCCATTTTCAAATTCGCCTATGCCTATTTACGCCTAAATCTTAAAGAGAAAATGCAGCCTAGTCACCCCAATTTGAATTAGTGTACCCCGGTATCCTAATTCATGAATGGCTCTGTAGGAGTCATGTGATGATATTTTTGTTACTGAATTGTTCAACTCATGCAGACATGCGGTACTTAATTTACCTTTAAAATGAAATATTTTGTGTTGGCCTAGTCATGAAAGATATTTGTAAAGGAATTGAGAAGAAATTTGTAAAATTTAGCTCATGTTTCAAAAACAAAATTGGGAGTCTGTTCTTTCCTTATAAGCTTTGGACGTAACCTAACGACTTAAACTTATGTAAGTCAGTAAGTGGGCGGGAGAGGGACAACATGCCGTAAGTTTGGGGCTTCGACCAGGTAGGCCCTGTGGGACGGTTTTCAACAGCCATAGACCCTTTTCCAAATAGCAATTACAAAGGATTGTGGGATCGAGTTTTGGTGTGTGTCGTTTTCGTCAATGGCATTTTACTGTGGACAAAAAAATGCGTACTTAAAGTCTATCCCATAATCCTTTGTAGTTGCTATTTGGAAAAGGATCTATGGAGGAGCAGCTTTAGCAATATGGATAACCCTTCTCTAAGTTTAAGTCACGGTTTAGACTATCTCCGTCAACCTGTTGATTAAAGTTACTTGAGTCCATTTAAAAACCTATTCGCACACGAAAAGTAAGAAAGGTTGCAACGCTGATGCATTTTTACCTTAATGTTGTTATTTAGGCCTACTTGAATACTCCCCCAATTTATGGCAAAGGATTAAACTCCTCCAATGACACGTCACACATGGTAACCTCTGCTACATATATTCCAAATATTCTGATACTTAATTCAAGCAAATTAAAGGGCCAATTCCTAATCCCAAAATCGTTCAAATTCTACCAAATCGTAGTTTATTATCAGCCCAATCTTGACAACTGTCTGAGCAGTGAGAACCTCCCACCAAACAGAATATTTGACGTCCCTTTCCAAACAATCTATCCTAGTTAAATGTAATGACCTGAATGTGTTGCATCTCTCTACAGCCACTCTGCAGCCGCGCATGTACATAACACTAATCTGTTGTCAATGACCAATGGCTTTTGTACTTTTGGTGGAGAGCATCCTGAATTTTTCTCCTTTGCATGTCAAGTAGAGAACAACAACACACTTACCCCAAATTTCAGGTACGCTACTATGGAAATCTTCCTTAACAGGAAAAATGCAGTCCCCCCATTTTGGAGAAGTTTACCCCGTCACACTAGTTCAGGAATTGCTCCTATCAATCATGTGACAACATTTTTGTTACTTCTTAAATTTATGCAGAATAGCTCCTTGGTTTACCTTCAATATTCAATGATTTTATTCAGGAACATTATGAGAAATACTTGTGAGAGAAAGAAAAGGAGATCTGTAAGATTTAGCAAATTTTTGAAAATAAACTTGGAGTGACTGCCTTTCCCCTTTAATGACAAATTTTCGTGTTGAGCACAAGCACATACCCAGAGTCTCAGTGTTTATGCAGGGGGATTAAAGTCAAATTTTCATCCCCAGTTTAGGGTTCAGAAAATTTGAGTTTATACTGTTACTAGTGCTGGTACTGTCCCCACTTATCCCTGAAAATTTTTGTGATTCACTTTCCCACTCCCACCCCCAACCCTTCCCCTCTGACTAGGCCACTTGTATATGGGCTCACAAAGTAATGATTTCGCACAAAATATACATTTCAAGACTGTTACAAAGCATGCAGGTTGATATCAACTTCACAGTCGGTAATAATATTACATATTAACAAAGTGTCACATCTAAGCTTCTTGACGAGCAGTTTCTTTCATCTCCGACTGAAGAAATCAGTCACTTGAACTAAAACATCTTTTCTTCCGCTTTCGTGCCCTGATTAAACACCGGCGTATGGATACAAAACCGACTGTCAAGAGAAACCTGGAACGTATGTTGCCCTGCACTTAGTAATCACTTCTTATCAACATTAGTTCATAGTTAATTAACCTGCGCCGTCGATCCGTCACCTAGAGTGTTACTCGCAACGTATGCAGGCTCGAGATTAACCTTGACGTTCGAGAGAATCGAGACACGAGAGCATCTGTATGACCAAATATGATCATTCGTGAATATTCATTAGTTATATTCAATGAGTCAGTAGCTCAACTCGTACACTGTAATGAGCTTTGTTTATGATCTCACGATGAAACTGTGATGCATTTTCAGTCTCCAGTGCTTTTGAGTAACCTGTGTTGCCGGCATGCAAAACCGTCTCCAGTGAAAAATAAACACGGAACATTTTGGCAATAAGAAATTACAACATTCGTTATGAGTTGGCAAAATTAATTAGCCTACCATGAGATTAACTCTTTAATTTAACATAAATCAAATATATGTCTCATACAAATGTTTTATAAAACCAGTTTCTTTTCATAAGAAGGCTATACAGTTTTGTTTTAATATACATTGGATAGGGCTAAGTGTAATTTGTTAAAGGCCTAATATATAAGCCTACAATGACAGCAAAATGGGGAAAATGAGTACACAGGTACAAAAACGGCGAACTTTCAATCAAACGAGAACCTAAATTCACAAATTTACATTGAATACGATGTACGAGGTCTTTATATTCATTCATGCAGTACTGCAGCTGGTTACACTCTTCATAATATAGTCCTATGCCCTATGTTCTCATGAGGCTGCCCACGGACTATTTGCGGCCTGCGACGTGTACTAAAATGACCCGCGGAAGATTCAAGGAGCACAAAATTTAAATAAGAAAATAAACCCTTATACCGTGGTTCTGCATGGGTCCTACAATTTTTGTGACGTTAAAACTCAAGGTAGGGTGGCCCTTGACTTCAAATATTCGAGAACCCTTTTCCTATTTTATTTTTTACTAAACGTTTTTACATTCAGCCTTGACTCAGATAAACGGCAGAAAATACAGCCAAGCCTCATACCAGCTGTCACGTCCAATTGTATGTCTCTCTTTATTTGTTTGTAGCTTCCCGCTTGCGTCAAACACCGTAAGAGAATCACTATACCTTTAGCGATTGACAGCTGGCACATTCGTAGTACCCATACTATGAGCAAATAGGTTTCACGTAGTAGTGTAAACTTAGCCAGCTGACGGACCCTCCCTGTTCATTGATGAAATAGCTTGCCTGTAGACGGTAGTGAATGTTCCCTGCATGCATAATCATGTTAATAAAATTGACTGTCTGACTTTACTGCACGCTCATTTGATCAGACGGATCTAGTTTCAGAATGTTAAACTGATGTTTTATGTGTAACATTGACGTCATTTCTCGTCGGCGTACATTAAGCGGAGGAGTTATGATAGCCTGCTGTGTGTCCTTACTATGAATTAAAGATAGACGAATCCATTTTAAAAGGGGACGCAAAGTTTGGAACGAAATCAAAAAAGAAAATAAAGACGTTTTCTTGTTTTATTTGACAGAAGTCGTATTTGAAGGAAAAATTTGGTCGCTTACAATTTGGGCAGCGATATTATGTTTCTAGCTCATGAAATCCTTGCATACGGTAGTTAAAGTGAAATAAATTTCATTAAAGTGGCCCTAAAGTCTAGAATCAAAAGAATACATGTTTTAGTGGTGGAAAATAAATTTTATTCACCCAACTCCCATTTTCAAAGCTTACTCCTTTGCTGAGATATAAAATGTTGAAATTTATTCACCTAATTTAAAATAGTCGATTGCGCAATAATTTATAATGCCCTTCTTGTACAACTTACATTAATACCCGCTTTTGTTCCTTTTGAAATAAAGATGTTTATATGACCTTGAAACACTAATTGCTCCCTTGCAAACCATATTGTAGGGAGAGGGCTTATTTTGCCAATCACAGGAGGCCAGTGATCACATTTTGGCACAAGGTGTAGTGGGTTTCGAAAAAAACAAAACAAAGAAAAACAAAGACGGTAGTGTGAGTAGTACAAGAATAACTCACAAATTATTGCACAATCTACCATTTTAGATTGAGTGAATAAGCCTCAACATTTTATATCTCAGCTCAGGAATGTCCTGTAAAGATGGACGTTGAAGCATTTGGATGCATTTTCCAAGCTGCGTAACAAATATTTTTGAATTTTTAGACTCTCGGTACAATTTAATTTTCAGCTGCACCTAAATGTATAGCTCCGAATGGACACCAGACCTATCTAGCCAATGTCTCAATTATCGAGCTTTTACATCAAGTCTGTTACATGTAGCACTGTTTTAGGTTGGCTGGAAACAACAGGTCATTTATGCCAGGGATTATACTGAGCAGATAAAATATGACACCTTACAAAAATAATGACAAAGAATACAAACGTCTGAAATATTTAATACATAGGTTGCCACTGCAATAAAGAAATACGGAATTTACTAGGCCTTCTAATCATTCTGCCTATGAATGACATCACGATGATCCTGTACGGCGTGTCTGAAGCAATACCGGTAAGCTGTTTCTATAAAAATTAGCATGTTTCCGGCATTCGGTTTCGAAACGCCTAGACATAGATGATAAATACATCCAAATGAATACTGAAAGGTTCCCGTCTGGCTCTTGCGGCACACCTCCGCAAACAGCGTCTACCACACCTTCCTCACTGCTGCAGTAGGGGAAGGTGGGGCCGGCTACGCTGACATATATGTGTGGACAGTCCAAAGTAACAACACTCACACATTTATCTATAAAGTAAAAATAATATTTGTACTCCTTTTAAACTAAAATAAACAACATTTATTTCAATAATCGAGCTCAGACCTCTTTTAACCAAAACGGCTGATTCACAAAGGTTATATATCTTTTAATGTGAATACAGGTATGAACTTCCTCTTTCTTCGTTTGGGCAAATTAATCGCCACAAATACAATCATACCAAGCTGCCAAGCAAGCGTTACGTTGACAGAGCAGTGCTTTCATATACTGGAATACGTAAACCATACTGCAAGTTGTTTATTTTTCTACATGAAAATGATGCAGAGGAATTCCTCCGCTCGAATTAAAATGGTAAATTATGTCTTGTCATAAATTTGTCCTAGGCCTTTTTGAGTTAATCCATTTAGATTAGAGGTTCTTTGATACGGTCCAGATTTTGCGGTCAGCGTCTCAGTAGACTCGATTTATGGTTCATGTTTTAAGAAAACTCGTGTTAGGTCATTACGTTCGGTAAGATGATATTAGATAACGAAGTCAGCTCGATATTCGATAACGAAGTTAGCTATGGTTGTTTGTGTAACCTATATCATGTAAATTCATAACATATTTTTATTTGTACAGCTCAGTCTGAGTCGCCTAAAATATACGCTACGCACCAGTCCCGGCGGAAGTCTTGTTATGCTGCCGGGGGACTGAATAATTCAACTTCTGGATTGGGGAACTGAACCATTCCATTTCTCCCCTTTTTTATTTGCATTTTCAATGGTAATTTTGGACGTATTTAGACAGAAACCTTCAAATTGAAAATTATTTGGACTGTACCACCCACCCCCAGCCTGGTTGCGACCGCCCTGCACGCACGACTGTCCCAGACCTGGAAACCAAACGAACAGGTTTATGCTCGGAAGACTGCAGTGCTAGGACTAAGATTCAGGGAGGGGGGTGGGGGTGAACGAAATTCTTAACAAAAGAAAGCGGAACTGCGTTGAACAAGACCTGAGGTCTTGCGAACGGCATTTACTTAATACACTTTGACACATTTACCAGTAGTAGCCTATTGGAAATGGATTTATACTTGTGTTAGTATAGGCATGGTGGCCTACTCGCACTCGTCGAAATGGTATCTCTAAGGGTTTATTTGTAGCCCAGTTGAAGGTGCCAACCTTTGATTCAACGTAGTTCCTTCGACGAAAATGCTGAAGAATTTAAACCCTAAGTTTTGGCGGCAAGGGCGTGGATTCATCTCCAAAGGTTGGGGGGGGGGACTTTTCACCATTTGCGAATCGCCGTATTGGAAGGTGTCTATATGGCAAATGGTGCCATATTTAGGCGCAATTTAGCTTTTAAAATGTAGTGTCAATTCATAACCTATGTTATATTATTGAAACAGTGGGGGACTTATTGGATATGTCCCCCTAGGCTTCCAAAAAGTGAGGGGGGACGCGCCTCCGTCCCACGCCCATGTTTGGCGGGGAGAGTGGTCTGAATGTGGGCCATTTTACTCTAAATTTTTTCATGTACCGTATATTATATGTTACAGCATATGAAATGAAGTACTAATTATGCACTAATAAAGAAAATTGAAAATATTTGGGCTCTTTTCCATATGAAAAATGTATTTATGTACAAAACCATGAAGAGAAGCGTCCAGGAATGAACCACACGCTATAAAAGTTCTGTTATCTCAAAGTTTCAACCGTCCTGAAACACAATATATTCAAAAGCAGTGAGAAAAGCCTACTTGCGAGCTTTCAGATGAGGGGTAGGGTTGTAACTGGCAAAAAGTTCTACACGGGTCCAGATGCCACTGAACAAACCGAGTTTAGTATGTAAGTCGAAGGAGGAGTACAATAGACGAGTTGGGAAACTCCGATTTACCAGTGCATGCTGGGAAGGAAAGTGTACCATAACAGAGACTGCATGTGCAAGACAGATATTTTGTGCAATCACGCACAATTTTCGAGTTTAAAAATATTGTTCACTAGACATCAGTCACGGTTCAAAGAGAACATTCTTTAGAGGAAAAGTTCTTTATGAAGTTAATCTCCCAATTTTAGACCGAAAAGGTTGGACAGTATGACGGTAAATTGTGGAAGACAAAAAACAGCTGCTCAAATCCTTCGTATCCGTGCGAAATATGTCCGTGGACTTGATCTGTGGTACTACATGGTACAGCAAAATCTAATTTCCCAACTCGTCTATTGAAAGTGAGCTACCCAAAGGCTCTCCACAAACTGACAAACTTAGAACTTGATGACGTTATAGTGTCCCAGTGTGGGTCCTCGCAATGAGTGATTGATTATGTACTAAAGGGTCGAATAAGAATTGTTATCATGTGATGATATGGTGGAATGTTATTGTCTTTACCTGAAAATGAGATAACTTTGTGTACAAAGTGCATTATTTTCCATGGTAACCACTGTGGCTATTTAAAAACAACACGCTCTATTGTCACATTGTGTACTTCTGGTTTTCTTCAAACTATGTAAGTCCCACACGATGCAGAATTTTCTCTCCCCTCTCCCAAAGTTGAAGGACTGCGTACAAAACAATACTGACGTTACAAGGGTACACATAACCGTCTCTGACAGTCTGATATCGCAAATTGCGACCAGTAGTCTGGTATTTTGTAAATTTATTGTTGAAAAAAATCGACGTGAAAATTATCAGTACTACCATTTTGATGAGTGATCGTGTTACGTGACTAAGCCCCTGAGTATACAATGAACTTCCCAGACGCATGAACCAATCAGAAAAGTTTTTGTTATCACATGATGCCCTTTTTAGTCTTTGTTAGTTAATTGCCTTATTGTTCCGTTGTAGTATTGGTATCTGAGCCAGAGTTTGGGTACTGTGCAGATTAAATGCTTTGTTTGCTTATACGTGTTTATAACTCCGGCGCAAACCAACATGTTATCTCACTGATATAGGTTCACATGTATGGAACGCGAATTACGCAAAGTTCGTCAATAACGGCGTTATCGTTAGTAACAGCGGCGTACATTGAGTTAATAACGGCGTGATTATCAACAACAGCGTGGTAAATGTTGGTAATAACGGCCTGATTTTAAGAAACAACGTGGTTAATATCGGCAACAATGGTGTAACTTTAAGTAACAAAGCGGCAAAAGTAGTTAACAGCGGCGTGTTACGAAGTGGCCTCGTACAGCAAGAGGTTAACAACGGCATAATCCTTATCAATAGCGAGCTAAATGTCTTTAACCATGGAGTTACCACCTCGGAGGTGGTAACTCCATGCTTTAACGACCTTTCCGCGTTCAACAGGCTGATTGTAAGTAACCATGTACAGTAATATGAGTTAACAACGTGAAAGCAGTCAATGGCGCTGTTTCAGTCAACGCAAATGCAATTAACGACGATGTAAATGGAAGCAACAACACGATTGGTAGTGAGGCTAAGTCAATGCAGCCTATGCAGGGAGCTGGAAGACAGCTCCATGCTCAATGTTCATGGAGCTGGAA
The DNA here is from genome assembly GCA_029531755.1 of Holothuria leucospilota. Lineage (NCBI taxonomy): Eukaryota > Metazoa > Echinodermata > Holothuroidea > Aspidochirotida > Holothuriidae > Holothuria > Holothuria leucospilota. The sequence goes on from CM055971.1 coordinate 19,533,619, forward strand.
GACAGTTACATGATCAATGTTTCATGGCGCTTGTACTTAAGCTGCTGGAAGAGTGGATGTTTTTTATCGCAGTGCATTTGAGGATTTTATTGAAGCTTGTACAAAGTCATATACAGATCGAAGGCTTATCAGACTCAGAGCTAGAGGTGTGCACGAAAAATTTTGCTTGAAGAATACATACAGCCTGGCCTAACGAGATCCGTTTGGGATCGGATAAAGGATCAAAATAATGCCCTCTCCGATCAGTGGCGTCACCAGATTTTTTTATTCTGGAGGAGCACAAGGTGGCACAACAGTTCGACGAGGGCACAACTAGATAGTGGCCGGATGCAGTATGTTGTGTTATCTCCGGCCTGGGAGAGGGGTGTAAGGGGAGGGTGTGTCCCCCTCCCCCCTGAGAAATTTTTGAATATTTTAAGCACCCTCAGATGCTATCTGGTGCAATACTTAGCATCATTTGAAGTCATTTTTTGTTCCATTACAAGAAATAAAGTTAAACAAGTTCGGCGCGAGCAGGGGGGGGGGGGTCTGGAACCCCTCTGGACACGCGCCTGCAACTTAAACAGAATGCGACCATTAGCCGGCGCATAAATTACAAAGAAATTTTGTCCAGATTACCAGAAACGGGACTTCCAATGGCTTATAAGAAAATTCATACATTATTTATAGCCTATTTTATTTAGTCACTGAGTGAGGTCATTTTATAGTACCCCCTTCCCTCCCCGTCTGCTTAACATTAGGCAGTGACTTCCACCAGTGATGCAGACCGCGTGTTTGGTCTAGCGGTAGAGCATCCGCCTCTCACGCGGAAGGCCCGGGTTCGATTCCCAGGTCGAGTCATACCAAAGACTCTAAAAATGGAACCTACTGCCGTTGTGCGTGATGCTCCGCATAAGCAATGGAGTAGGGAAAACAAGCCAGTGAGCCACAACTGGAAAAAAGGCCGTGGCCGGCTCGACTTGAACCAATAGGTTGGAAACTGGGCCGTAAAACTCCATCTAACTAACAAATCCACCAGTGATGCACCCAGGATTTTGGACTGGGGAGCTAAGCATTGTGGGAAGAATATCTAAGCGGAGCGCCACCATTGGTTGGCGCGGAGCGCAGGGTTGCCATTTTGGCGCTTTTCCGCCAAATTCCTAAAATTTGGCGCTTTACGGATTGGTTGGCGGCTGAAAGTTCTATTTGGCGGCTTGGTGCTTTTTGGAGTGTAAATTTGGCTCTTTTCTTCAGTCTGAAATACGTTCATTCAAACACTATGTTGACATTCAATTTCACATCATTCTTTGCTTACCGTTGCCCATTTTTTATGTTTGAAGTCAACGTTGCCTTGTAAAAGAATGGTAAATTCTTATAATGTAGTACGTAGGCTATAATAATATGATCAACTTCATGCTGTAAAACGTGTTTCTGGACTCAAAAGACGCCGTGTGCACATGCTTCTGTTATAGGGTTTACGGTCGTTTCGGCCCCTTGCCAGTTCGCCCCCGAAAAACCAGTTCGCCCCCAGGCGATGACCAGTTCGCCCCCATAGACCTACCAGTTCGCCCCAAGTGCTGACCAGTTCGCCCCCTAAATTATTGACAATATACCTTTGTTATTTTCGGCATTTTTGTGCCTTTTCTTCCCTTATGATGCATCCTTTGAGGCAAATATCAAAAATTACACAAGAAAATTAGCAGAAAAGAGATGTAGTGCCTAATTCCGCGTACATGATACCTGATTGGTTGTTCTTAGTTGATTGCACATGTGATCGAGTATGGTCAAGAATATATTCTTCGTGTCCTAGTTTTTGTCGGCATTTTCCAAATACAATTCCATGCAAATTAAAAAAAAAGTTTTCCAATATACCTATCTCATGACAATTGTATTTAAGTAAGGTGGAAATGTGATCACGAACTTAACAAAACTTAACACTAAGAAACCACTAGACTTCAACTAGCACAAAGATGTGATGCGCTGGCCTCATGTAGGTATAGCGGTATTTCAGTTCAAGTGAGTCCCCTCGTCTCTTTTGTTTCCACATTTCATGCCATTTTGCTGCAACTGTATTTGAAATTTTTTACAAGAACTAACAGTTAGTGTTAGTAAAATCGAGGGGGCGAACTGGTAGGTACTTGGAGGCGAAACGACTTCCACTTTGGGGCGAACTGGCAAGGGGGCGGAACGACCGGGGCGAACTGGCAAGGGGGCGAAATGACCGGGTACCTTCTGAAGGCAGAAATACAGTGCATGTTACAAAGAATGTGATATTGATATGATGTACAGTGTAGGCATACACACAAAGGAGACCTGCACATTTTTCCAGATTTCAGTTAAAAAACTTGTTTTTGTCAAAAGTGAGCCAAAAATGTGTAATCGCGACCTAAACCTGGACCTTTTTTGGTAATGAGAGCATTAATTTTTGGACAAATTTTGTTTGGCGCTTTTCTTGGCGGCTAAAAAATTTTGTTTGGCTCTTTTTGATTCTATTTGGCGCTTTTTGAAACGTTGTTTGGCGCCATAGCTTTCTTTTTATCTGGCAACCCTGGCGGAGCGTTCCAGAAAATTAGTTTGGATAAATTCCCCCCAGATTACCGGAAATCGCCCTCCTCAGGCTCTGCTATTAAGCTCCTAGGAACTAATCTTCTTAAAACTGTTGGCAGATTGTCAAAATATGGTGATGTCTGCCCCTCAATATACAAAGTATGATAAAATTTTTACGCTTTTTTGACTGTTATGTGTTACCAGTACGTTATAGTAAAGAACAATTTGCCACACTTCCTTACCTCTGGTGGCTTAAATATAAGCCTACAATATTTTCAGCTTACTAAAAAAACAAGAGCTCATTGGAACCCCCTCCCCTCCTTCCTTTGGTACGCTACTGGCTTCAAGAATTCCAGAAAAAGGGACCAAAGGGGGGGGGGAGGCAAATGAGCTGACTAGGGGGACCGTTCAGGGGACTGGGGGGCCACGGCCCCCCAGCATGTATGTTAAACAAGGCCCTGTATGGAACCACTGCTACCGCACTTCGTTACTGTTCAATTGGCTACAGTGCATGTGTGACCACAGCAGAAAAAAAGTCATTGGTGCTCTTGACTTTAAATCTCTGTGACTGCAGGTAACTGTTTGCCTACGTACGTTGTGCATGGGCATTAAGGACCATTATCTCAGCCCAGTGTTGTAACTAGTCACTCAATTTTGCAGTCGAGTCGAGTCATTTACTACTTTCAATGTGACTCGAGTCGAGTCAGTGACTCGAGTCAATGAGTAAAATTATGATACAATTGCTCGAGTCATTTCCCTTTTGAAAATTAGTGACTCGAGTCATGACTCGTTACAACACTGTCTCAACCTCCATCTGAAGTTTGCGAAAGGTACAGAGTAGGCTTACACATTTAACAAAATATCAATTTTGCAAAATTAATTTTTAATGTTTTGGGAAATTTAGAAATTCAGGGACATTTTTATAAATTGGGGACACTTTTTAATCGGGCACGGAACGCTGGAATCGGGGACTGTCCCCGAAAATCGGGGACGTCTGGTCACCTTACCGTAGCTGCGCCACTGTGCCACTAAAATTATATGAAGTTCATTGCAACTGAGAGAAACGAGATCTTCAAAACCCCACTTATTTTTCTATTAGGCCTATTCTTCTATAGCCAGGCTATGCTACCATATGTAGGGCGCAGCCCCTCCTCCCCGACGGACCGCTCAACTCCTAAATGGCTCCTGTCTCCTCTTAAAGGAGAATTTTCATGATCCCAGACAGTTCCAATTCTCCCAACTATGCAACTTCTAGCTCCTCCCACAACTGTATGAAGCTCTTCCTTGTGCAGGAATACACCTATTTTATTGCTTAAGGCCATGTCCTGGTGAGCACACAAGGCTATAAAATGTAATAATTATAAAAGCACTCTCTCTGCCTTGTGTGGAATGTGAGCTACTCTGTATCTTTCAAATTTTCAAACTTTGATGTCAATCAAAGAGCAGTCACCAACTGAGAATTTTGATACCCCCATACTAAAAATATACTTTGGGGTGATGACTGCCTGGCTTTGAATTTTAGGTTTTTACCGTATTGAGGCATAGGTAGGCCCCTATCTATACCCACCCTTCGAAGAGCCCCGAATTATTGCATGCTTTGACCTCTGTTTGTATATGTTAGTGCAGAAAGTTTACAAAGAAAAGTGGCAAATAGTCGAAGTTAACAACATTGGTGTTCTTGTTACCGTATTGAGGCATAGGTATCTATACCCACCCTTCGAAGAGCCCCGAATGATTGCATGCTTTGACCAAATTCTTAGGCTCTTCTTATTTTGAAGCGCCCCTACAGGTCATTCTCGCCAGAGGTCTGAAACGTAGCCTACGTCCCCTGGCACCCAGCTAAGAAAAGCTTCTTACTCCCGCGAATGGACAGTATAGTTTACTTCACCCTTTCATTTGAGACCACACCATGCGTTAAACGTTTTGCCGCCATATGCCATATGCTTCTTTGTTCTTTACCGTGGACTTTGAGTTTCGCAATTTCCCTAGGAACATTTTCGGAACCTTCCTCATCTATCAGGTTCTTTCATTGCTTGGACTCAGTATCTCTGGATTGGAAAAATCGTTCACTAGGATTCCAGCATTTCGAATTAACTTTACGCGCCTTTTTATTTTTCATCCTGTCAAGCATTGGTCCTGCCGATACGGAGTCATTCCGCCTCGCCTCCACATCAGCCGTGTGCTTTAAATATAGCCAGTACGGTAAGTAACAGCGCCATTGAAGTTTGCGTTGTTGATGCGAATCGTGTTGTTGCTTCCGTTTACATCGCCGTTGATTGAATTTGCCTTGCCTGCAACAGCGCCATTGACTGCTTTCACGTTGTTAACTGCTTTCACGTTGTTAACTGCTTTCACGTGTTTACTTACAATCAGCCTGTTGAACGCGAAAAGGTCGTTAACGACATTTAGCTCGCTATTGAAAAGGATTACGCCGTTGTTACTTCGTATCACGCCGCTGTTAACCACTCGTACTGCGTTTTACTTAAAGTTACTCCATTATTACCAATACATACTACGTTGTTTCTTAAAATCAGGCCGTTATTACCAACATTTACCACGCTGTTGTTGATAATCACGCCGTTATTAACGCAATGTACGCCGCTGTTACTAACGATTACGCCGTTATTGACGAACTTTGCGTAATTCGCGTTCCATACACATCAGGTTTAAATTTGGGTTAATAATCTGAAGCTAGCAAACCATTCAGCTGAATGCGGGGAAGCTGAATGTTAGGCTGCCGGCATGGCGGACGTGTATTACTCCTGCACCTATATGGGCTGTGCTTGTTATACCAACGGTTAGAGTATGTAGGTGAAAGAGGAGTACATATTCGACACCTGCTGTGAAGGTAAAATGTTAGGCTAATTGATTTGTAACCTGCGCAGTGGCGGATTTAGGCGGGGGCGCACCCGGCGCGCGCCCCCTAAAAATTTCCAAAGCTTATTTTTTACTTTCACTAAATAGATCATTTAGCCCACTTGTTTCTACATAATGTTGTATTATCTTATAATTTTCAAACTATGTAATTATAATTGTTACAAACTAATAGCAATTTAGAGCACACAGTTTCAAGTTTTCCGATAAAATGTCAATAGAGTGATATCGAAGGTCTCAGCCCTATTTCGGACCACGCTTTATGTAGAACACTAAACTTTTTCTTACAATCCATCTGCTTTTTGGGTTCATCAGATGTGGAGTTTTTCAATCAACGGAAATCCTCGTTGATGTTATCATACACTCGTCATGGAAAAAACAAAAGAACCGTGAAAACGTCCATAGGCTACGCACCATCGATAATGGAAGTTCAAACTGTATGTAAATTATGCTATCAGTTGCAATCCCATTCCTTTCAAGGTAATTACGAGGAATTCGGGAAAATTGGTCAATTTCGGGAAATGTAGAATAGTGACAAAATTTCTGGAAATTTTGAAGTCTGGAAATTTTGAAGTTTTGTTTGATAGTAAGCTCAAGAAATATGGCGGAATATATGTGTTTTAATGTAACCTTTCCAATGAATATGTTATCATTGAAAACAAGTATTTATGATGTCTGTTGCACTTGATCTTATTTTACGCCCTCCGGATGTGTATGCTAATCAATATATTTTGAATAATTCTTATTAAAATTGACAATAAACTTATCTATGCCAGAGCTCTCATGGTCACTAAAACTTACAAAGTAATTTTTTTAATGAGAGAGTCGACTGAGTGCTTAATTAGAATGATTTCTGCCATAAATGTAATTTTACGAGTATTTTTCCTTTTACATTGTATTATGGAAAAATTCTGCTATCCCGAGGGAGTGGAGACTGAATCTACATGCCACTAATGAAATCAATGATAACGCAAAGCGTTTAACAATGTTTATTTCTCATGCACATGACAATAAAGTGGTATATTTCATCAAGCAAAAGACTTTAAAAGCTACTGCGATCTCAAATATGAATCAAGGCTTACAGCAGTGCATCGTATTCTTGGTCAGATATTTTCACCATCGTCTTTGAAGCTGTTGGAGACCCCAAAATTCAATTCTTTCAGTTTTTTTACGTTCATAGAATTATAGGTTGTAACGAATTTTTATTCAAAATTAAAAAGGAAAGATTCTCCTCTCTGTACCTTGTGTGAGGATCCCTCTTATCTTTAGACCACTTTTTCCGGACCTATAACATTACGACATATTTTTGGAAAGATATTTCATCAAAAGTGTTTAAAGAGTGATCTTAGCTTAAATCAAGAGCAAGTAAATTTTGGTTTAGTTCATGAAGCAAGTTTTTGAAATTTTCTCACTTTTAATTGAAGGGAACATTTTTTGGCAAACATAAGCTCAAAGTAACGACTGCTTAGGTTCTACTTACAAGCCTGGGAAATGCCATTTGCGGCTATCTGAGGGTCGAGATTTTTCAAAATTTTCTGTACGCTCCGCGCCAACTGATGGTGGCGCTCCGCTTAGATATTCGTTCGGGCAGATGATCGACCGTCCCGTCAGCGCGCCCCCCCCCCTAACGAAAAATCCTAGATCCGCCCCTGCTGCGTACCTACGGTACTTTCTCTGGTTTCCGCGTACGGTGGATTTTTTTAGTAGCGATGTGCACATGGTGGACGAAAAAGTTCGTCCACTTTGCCGTTTATCCACTCTCCGGTCTAATTGATGTAAGACGCCTAAAGGAGTGGCTAAAATGTAAATGATTCTTGTGAATCTGAATCTGACGCTGGAGGCAAGCTGAAAGTAAGGCTAGTTGACTTCTGAGCATAAATTTTCATTAGTTGCGTTCACTCGTCTGATGGCTTTGGTACCGTTCATCATTTAATGACATGACTGTCGTGTTGTCTTCGACCAGGCAACAACTGCAGGCTGTGCGGCGTATTCCTTGTTCAGTCATATCCCTAATACGTGTTTGGGAAGCATTAAAGAGGGGCTGAGCAAACAAAGTCCTCTCCGCGGGGTGGACAACTCCCTGCTCCAACAGACTGTTTGCTCATACCCCTGTTCATTGACGATCCTGCAGTTTGTTGTCATGGACAGTATACCGTCGGTACTGGGTCGGTCGGTGACACGTCACTTCCGCACGACAACAATACGTTGGACTGAAAACAATGTATTGCGCGAGTGTGCTCCCATATGGTCAAACTGTAGTCAGTTGTTGTTTTCACTCCAAAGTCGCTAGGGTAATGGAGAAAGACCCAGATGACCGACCGATCCCATAAAGATCTTATGCCGTGACGTCAGCTCTTGCTTTATAAGTGCCATCCCAGAGAACATGCAGCACAACTGGGTGTGTAAAAGAGTGTACTTGTGTGTTCTCTGCATGCGCATTCGCACTTCGGTTTTCCCTGTGACATAATGTGTATAAGAACAATATAGAAAAATTCTTTACATTTGAACCACAAGTGCCGCAAAAAAGGGCCGCACTGGGCGACCCCCCCCCCCCCCCGCTACGCTACTGCATATAACAAGTGGAAGTTGTTACTATTCATCATGTCTTGTTAAGTTCGAGTGGCCGCCAAAATGTGCTAAGTAATTCTTACTGTAGCTTTGACTCTATGGGTGTGTGTAACTCATACGCCGCCAAAAAGTGCTTTAACTGAAGTGTGCAGCCTCCAGGGCCCTGTACCCATAACGGTTTCGCATTACGCGAACTCTGATAAGAGCATTCTCTGCGTGTAGTAATGGGTAAAATATTCAGATACTTGGTATTTTGAGTCAGTGGATAATTTAAAGAAAACCGTGTGGTGTAGCGGTATTAAAAGAAGGGTCTAACCTCGAATCAAGTTTGGTAAGTTAGAGGGGTACTCATTCTAAGCATTCTGGTGAAATTTGCATTGAAATCCTATGTGTGGTTCTCAGGATATTAGCAGTAGTCACATTTCCAACACAAAGTGAACTTGAAGCGCGGCATATATGGCGTCATAGCCTCACATTAATGAACATTCTTTTTTTCTTTAAACTTTACAACCAATTTTCTCCTCCAATCCCATGTTTTCGGAATAGAAATGCATGAGAGCCATGGGAATTTTATAAACTTCAAATTCTCCATGGGTTGCTCCTATCCCTATTAACATCAAGGTCAACACAATGATAGACTGAAAAACAAAGGAAACAAAGCATTTCTCTTCAATGTGAGGAAGTGATATAACCCTGCTTACCTCAAGCTCACTTTGGGTCACAAATGTAGTAACTTCATTTGCTGATATCTCGAGTACTACATGTCCGATTTGAATGGAATTTCATCAAATTGCCTAGATTTAGTTCGTCTTTTACATATGAAAATTAATGTTTGCTTAAAGGGAGAATGCAGTCACCCCAATAAAGAATTGTATAGTAGACTATCCTATTTCCTGAATGGATCTTGAGAATCATGTTGCAGAATTTTTCGCACTCAGTTGTAAAATTTACAAGGAGCAACTGCTTGGTTTACCTTGGATATGCAATATTTATGTCCTAAAATTTTATGAAAGATACTTGGAAGAGAAATAAGAAGAAATTTGTGACATTTAGCTATTGTTTCAAAATAGGTTTGGGGCGACTGCTTTTGACCTTTAAAGTTGCTGACACATCCCTTGCTGGGCCACAAACTTAGATAACGTAACAATAATGCGAATACGGTACGGTATGACCAGTTATCTGGTTATACAGGTAAGGCTTAGACAACCTCTTTGATCAAGCCCTACATATTTTATCAGTACCCATGTTTGCACTGTCCGTTTGCTGTCGACAACCGACCGCGTCCAAGTCTAGTTCAGGCTAGGTAATTTATCGTCGTCGTCGTCTCGTCGTCGTCGTCGTCGTCGTTGTTGTTGTTGTTGTTGTTGGTGGTGGTGGTGGTGATGGTGGTGGTGGTATTTTTGGTGGTGTTGGCGGCGGCGGTGGTGGTGGTTGTTCGCATGATGAGTTTTGTTGCACTGCCCGCTAAAGTGGGACAAGCAAGCTAGCGGTCCTATGGGAGAAGCGCCAAGGAGAGAGCCGCGGAAACTGCCAGGGTTTAAAGTAATGGTGTCATGCCACAAAAATCTGTTTTTAAATGGGAGTTCAAGAATGAAATCAACCAATGAAAGATCCGTTGGAATTATTTCAATATTTTTTTCCGTTCTCAGCTCAAGACAAACCTCTTCAAATGAATCAAGTTAAACTTCTAACTTGAATAAATCCCTCAGGGCATACCTGTACCATTGTTACATTTGTCCTTGAAATGAAGGCTGGAAAAACAACGGATAACATTATACACATTTTGTGACTCCATTTTCGACGTCGCAAATTTCCATGTCATGTTTATTCATGATGCAAGTGTAAAATAGCAAATACCCTGTAAAGTGATCAATATTTAATGGATTTTGATGGGAATTGTGGTTTTGTAGGTTTTTACTGCTTTTTACATCAAATATCCAACTTTTTCATTTCCATTTCACCAGACCTTTAAGGCTTTTTTCAATGTTCGAACTCAGACAAAGCTTTATACTAAAGAAAATGATTCCACAATTAAGAAATGGAATTCCTGATATACAGGTATAAGTCACAAATCTTCTGAAATGTGATGACTAGATTTCGAAGCTTTTTCAAGAAAGCTTTCATCATGAATTTTTTTTTGTCCTTCTTTTATGGTGGATATAGAGAAACGTAAAGCAGTGTGAGATTTATTTTACATGTTCAAACAAGGACCCATCCTTGTCGGTTGACTCACCTTTATCTTGGTAGAGTGGATTTGCTGATTCTAACTGAATGCTTTACTTTCTTATTATCACGTATAAATTACGTGACTGCCCGAGTAATTGCTTGAAATTATCTTTTTACATACTGAATAGGAATGCATTATTGACTGCCAAGATTCGTAAATTTGTATGCTAAGGAGGGACAGGTCGTTTATCTAACTGTGTAGCTGTTCGCGATTGTACACATGCATTCATTGGGCCATCGTTGTTCAATGCTGCATGGATTTATTCGTCCTGCCTGTTACGCGCGTCGGCAAAGCAATCCCACAATCAACGCTGTACGCTTCGATAAATGACACGTAAAAAATATCTCGGTGTATAGTATGACCTGCTGAGTATAGCAGGACATACTCAGGGTCTTATCTTGTCCCCCATCTATAGTAAACTGTGAGAGATTATCTGAAACGATAAATTTACGGCGAAATGGTTGAGTCTGCCATAGTACGGTACTTGAAACAATGCCTATCGCCACGCATGTTTGAGGTGTAGATAACACGGCGTGTGAGTTCTTGCGAAATACTAACCAGTTATCAGTGTGTAGCGTGACGGATTGTCAGCTGTTAGGTCTCCCAGGATTACACGCTAAAAGCTGTGAACATGATTTGCAAATAAAGACTAGTCGATTATTTGATGGGGTGAATAAATACATAATTTACGTAGTAGCCTACGTATTGTCCGTTGGTCGATAAAATTAGATAACGGTACTCTAAAATCAGACAGTAATTAGACATGTCTAAGATGAAAAGAAGCACTTACACACTAATTGGTAAGGCGCCGAAAAATCAAGTTGTGAGATAGGCCTCGACTTGGATTGTTTTTTTAGGTCAAATTGAAAAGACTATCAAGATTAACAAGGTGTGCTATACTATTAACGTACGGCCGGGCAAAAACTGGTCGGGGTTATTTCAGGTCAAAAAGCTGGCAAAATTTGAGAACAGAATAGATAGAAAATAAAATGTTGTCCTTCAATTCTAGAATTTTTTACCCTATTTTTCTATTTTTACCCTAATCAAACTTTGCCTATTGGCCTACACCAGCGCTTCTCAACCTTTTTTAACTCGAGGACCACTTTGACTCTCAGAATTTTTCTGAGGCTCACCTTACAAAAAGTTTATTCTTTTTTCTTTATTTTTTGTTTTTTTATGGCGGATCTCGCGGCCCAAATGGGAGAGCATCGCGGCCAGCCTAATTTTTTTTCCCACGAGGTTATGGGCAAATTTGATTTTCAAAATTTTTCAAATTTGTTTCAAAATCATGGTTGGGTTAGTGATTACGGTTAGGGTTACGTGGCCAAGAGTTATTTGGCCTGTTCTTTCAGAATCCGGTGTCAGAATTACAATAAAAGGGTCAGAAAGCTGTCATTTTGGAACTAGGGGTGTGGCCTATTTCCAAGAAGCTGATTGGTCCATTGGCATGATTTGCCCATAACCTCGTGGGGAAAAAAATTGCGCTCGCGGCCCACCGGTTGAGAAGCACTGACCTAGACTATACTGTTGGCTATCATTTTGCGCGCTTTGTGCTCATCATATAGGCAGCGGCTATTTTTGTCAAAGTGAAGTTTGAAATTTTGGGTGGGCTATTTTTTTCTGCCTGTGAGAAGGATCCCGTACAACTGATTTTTGCTTCTGCGGCAGTATAACCCCCCACACCCGCTAAATCACACAAACGCATCACGCGCACTGGATCGGTTCTCCCATTTTCCTGATCAGCAATTTGTAACGAAAACCTTACACTTAATAAACTACGTTTCAAAAGTAATTTTCGAGAAATCATCCGATTTATGATATCCTGGCCAACTCGTACCCCACAATATCTAGTTAAATACAAGGGGTCACTTCGGGCTCTTCCAAATGATCCTTGTTCATTTTACCGGCCACTTCGGGTGACCGCGTATTCCACCAGCCTTGTCAGGTAATCCAAGGTCTCTTTCCTCCATAAAGTCTGGTTACGCCGCTGTCCTACAATGACAACGGGCGTTCCGTACGGTATAGCTTAAACTTTTACAGGTAAAAAACGTTTATTGATACATGATTCAATATTACAACTCTTATGTTCTTAACGAAACTTATCTTTCATTATATTTCGATTTGAGGGCACAAGGTTTTTGTCCGAATCTCTGAGCCTTTTTAGAAAAATTCCAACAGATTCTGCCCGGATTTTGGGTTGTCCAAAAATTGGGAGTGTCCCTGCTCCCATGCCCCTTCTCATACGCCTATGCCTTTTATGATGTTTCATTGAATGCTGAAGATATGGACGCACAGGTTATTCTGTATGAGTTAAACAATTCAGTAGAGATAATACTGTCACGTGATTAAAAAGAGCCATTCATGAATTAGGATACCAGCCTGGTTAAGCCCTATATACTAAATAAAATTGGGTTGATTGCATCTGAAGTGTTACATATACATATACATATACATATATACATATAAGCCTACATATTATTAATATATAGTAGGTCGAAACAAGGTAGGTCAAACTATATGAGTAAGTAGGTCGAAAGTTGTATAAACTGTTTCGATCATGAAATTTAATCAATCCAAGTACTGGCGTAGCCTTTGTGAACAAGGGAAAGAACAAGAAATAAATCAGAGAGCAAATTAAGCCAGTCCTTCAATACTTAATAGGCGTTTTCAAAGAGATTTTGTGCTGGGGATTGATCATTGGTTTGGTCTCTGTGATCAGGCTAGACCGGTTTCTGTTGGTTTCAATTTGGCTCATAGGATGGCCCAACTTCATCAGTATGAAGCGTTAAAAGCTGTTTGGGTAAGTAATCAAACTTGTCACTTGATAGGACAATTAACGGAAAGTAACATCTGAGGAACTTCTCGTATAAAACCCGTTGTATGTCGCTCTTATAGCATAACTTTCTCTTATCACAGAAGCCGTCTGTTAGCCGTGACAACATCTTGGGTCCGTGGCAGCTCCCTGATCTTGGGGAGTACATGCTTGTGAGGGTGAACAAGCGCTATCAAGTTATGACAGGTTCACAATAGCCTATAATAACTTTTTTGCGTGGATTTTGGCAAGTCCCAGCGGGGGTCGCTTTTGTTTTCAGTTGCGATGAACGGATTCAAAATGTAGTGCCTTATGTTCCCTCCAATTTTGGTTTAAGTGACAAACCCTTTCGAAGAGGTAAAGGCTGCTTTGCGACGGTCTCTTTATTTCCCTTTATATTATTTGCAGGGGGTTTAGAGTGTCATTTGCAACACGCACGTTCTCTTTCGCACTATAAGCAAGGGTAAAGTGTCGTTCTCAGAGACATCCCGTTGAGAAATTTTTTAGGGGGAGGGGTTACGAATGACATTCTCCAAAGGTCTCTCATATGGCGTTAAGTTATGAACTTCATTATTTCGAGGCCTAATTTTGATAGTGCCGGGTTATAATGTCTTTATCATCATCGAGAAGTAACTCTTGACGTACTTAGGAATTCTTTCGCTATTTTATAGGTTATGGGCGATTCGTGGGTAGTCTTATTTTCCTTGGGTTGGGCTGACGATAGTGATTTAATGAAGGAAATTCCAACATCTTTGGTTTGAAAAAAATAGTTCAGTCTCGTGTTCCGTCGGAGTCTTCACGGCTCCTTTTGGGAGTAGTTTCAGGTGTACAGGGATAGTAGGAAAGAGGGATTTGCATAACCCCAAGTATGACTTTTGCTTGGTGGTAAGCCCCGCCCGTAATTGTCTTAACTGTTTCTCCTTGTGCAGACACAAACATAGTTCACTGCTCAAGGCCACATCCTGGTGAGCATAAAAGACCCCATGTGTAAGCAAAACATTCTCTGTGCATGTTGTGTAATATGAGCTGCTCTGCACCTTTTGAATTTTGTAACTCTGATGTCAATCAAAGAGTAGTCACCAACTGAGACTTTTGCTTACCCATATGTAAAAGTCATACTTGGGGTGATACAAATCCGTCTTTAACAAAAGGATTGTCACATAAAGAGGGCGCTATACCACATTTTAGTTCAACGGTTCAACAGTTACTCAACCAAATAACCTATGTTATTTGTCAAAATTTGTTGATAATTACAATTATCGACAATTTTTTACACAAAAACTATTGAAAATGAAGAACAAATCGACGATGACTGATGATTAAAAAATATTTTTACACTGTGTCATAATCATGTCAGGATTTCCTCGTTGGACTGTTCGTTTCGACTGTACAACACCACAAAGTCCGTTTATTAATGTATCATTAGACAATTGAAAAGAAATAGTTCCGACACATAATTAAAGAGCCCAGATATCGACTTTCGATGAAGGTTTCCACGAAATGTCCGAGGGATGTGGTAAAAAGGGAACTGTTGTGAATTATTAATACGATATAGAATAGACATACGTGGTTTTGATTGTAGTGTCTTAACAGATTTAACCACATTCTATATATATATATATATATATATATATATATATATATATATATATATATATATATATATATATATATATATATATATATATATATATACTTGTAGTACGAGCCGGTAAAATGTTTTGTTAGTAAGGCAAGGACGATCCTTAATCGCGAGTTTATTTAACTGGGAATTTAGAGTACGAATACGACCTCACAATTCAAGAGTACGGTACCAAATCTTCTACAGATACAAATGCTTAAAGGCCCTTTTACACTAGAAGGGATTCGACCCGATGCTATACGATGAAAAAAGGTTGATATGATGTAAAGACCCTTTCACACTACGCGACGCGAAAAAGTTGAGAGTGGAAATTTGATCGCCTCTCGCAGCGAGATATTTTCGTGTGACACCATGAGATAAAACGGCCATTTTGTTGGATCACATAACTAATCGGGTGAAGAAAAAGCCTCCTAAAGTATGAAAGGCCTAGCGACGTTTTTACGCGTCGTTTCGTGTATCGTATCACACGCAGTGCGAAAGGGGTCTCACCCTGAAAAATCTGTGAATATGAGTACTAGTAGAAATTAAAGTAAGGTCTTCATTTCTGTGGTACAAGCATAAATCTATTCTCACGAGAACTAGTGCTGGTTAATGTACCATGGCATAAGTACAAGTTCATACTCACTATACAAGTCTGTTAATCAGTCACTCTCATGATCCATGAAATATTATCGCGAAACAATGCAACGGAAGGAAGTGAAAATTTCCTTCCGTACATATCCCTATACTATTGTTGTTACATTATCTATACGATCAAAGATCAAATTTCATTTAACACAATGGGAAATTTCAATTAGCCTGTTAACCCACTAAGCCTGCGCAACTGTCGTGGCGTCCCTTTCTGAGATCTTATAGATGTGTGAACCCACGGTCAGAGGGTGAACTTCCGTTCACCATGCAGATTCCTCACGTTGAAATATACTGAAATCGTCATGTGGCTTGAGACGAAAGTCGCTTTTTAAATCACTAACGTCACACAGACCAAAAGCGGTAAATCTGGTAGGCCTATCCTAACCGAATTGATGGTAAGGCCCAAACCTATCCACGTGCAACAGAAAAAGACAATAGGGTCCCCCTTATCACACAAAAATGACCCTATTAGAACTTGAAGCGACTCAGATTTGAGGTATCGGGTTTCATAAATGCACCTATTAGCTTCAAGCTGGGCGTGCCTGGCCATTCATCGACTGAAAAGACTTGGAGGTTATGCCAGGCCCGTAGTCAAAGGGGGGCCAATGGGGGCGAAGCCCCCCCTGGAAAATTTTTCGCCCCCTAGAAGATCAAAAATTACCATTGCCGTAATGCATTTTAGTATGTTTTGCCCCCTCTGGAAAATTTTTCGCCCCGTCCCCTAGAAGCTTTTTCGCCCCCTTCAGCACCTTGTCTGACTACGGGCCTGTATGGTTATGCATAGCCTAACAATCAGTCAAGGATTCCTGAATGCAATAAAAATGACACCAAGATACAAGAACAGCAAAACTCTGGACGAATGACCGGCACCTCTTGCAGGTAAAGTGTCCTCGGCTTCGTGTATCATATGGTAACGTTACTGTAGGGGGAAAAGTGTAAATTCCGTAACGCGTAACGACTCAAGCAGTTAGGGCTAAAATACTGCCATTGTCAAGCAAAGGTTATATCAGAGGGCCGAAGCACGCCTTTTGGGAAACTAAAAGTCTCAAAGATCAGTGGTCTCCCAATAAGTGCAAACCGAAAGACCTGCTTAACGTTCAAAAATCGATCGTCACTAAAACATGGTCCAGTATTCTAATGAGATAATTGTAGGTACTACTAGCCTACCGATTTAAAACATTTCACGTGTAGCTCAGTGAGGTCAGCCTCTCCCTTTGGCTTATAGTATATTATCACATGTCCCTGTATGATAAAGTATAAACATGAACTCTTTCTAACCCCGTAATATACTTGCAATTTGCATCACCTTTTGAGACCTTCAGGGAAGTTTAGGCCGTCCGTCGATTCTCCCGGATGTCAAAAGTTTATACATTAAGAATACATCGTTGTCATGGCAACATGACATCAAACAATAATCTGAACCTATGCATGTCCTTCCTACTTCCTTATACAACGATTTCACTTGAATGACCCGAGGGGAGGAGGGACTAATTTTACACACATTCATGACCTTCACAAAACTTTTTACAATTCAGCCTGTAAGAAATACTGAACAACAGCCACGCAGGCTATACACCATTGCGTCGGGGAAACATTTTAAGAGCAAGTGGTCAAGTTGAGAAACCTGGAACTTATTTTGGTAAGGATAACCAAAAATAAATTTTGTTCGATGAAATATGAGGCTCATTTTAAACATAATTACGTGCCTTGCAAAATTAGCATGAAAATGAAACTCCGATCCTAACTTATGAATGAAATAGAAACAAACAAAAAAAAAATATACGGAGGGACTAACCATGTTCTATCCCTTATCATACTTATCACATGATATTTTCCCGCGGATTTAATAAGGACTAACAATATGGAGTTACGTGTTCATCGTCACTGTGATACCGTTCATTTGTGTTAAGTAGCTGCTGTTCACCATTACATTTCCGTATCAAGTCAAACCGCACAAAAATCGTCTGTAGCCATTACAAGACTATAGGCCTACTGTACATTTGTGCGTCTCCTCACTTTTGCATATTTTAGAAACATCTGTCAATCATTCGGCCTGTTTCTTTCATTATTAATCAACCGTACTCATACGCCAAACATGAGAGCTCGCTGCAGAACACACAGACGGTAAATATTCCGCAACAGTAAATATTGGATAACGACAGTTTACTAAGTCTCAATGGAGCGGTAACTTAGGACTCATGAAAGGTGTGCTTACCTACCAATATACACAGTCATCCAGTGACATAAGGAACCATAATGAAAAGAAAAGAATAAACGTGGCTTGCAGCGTTTACACAAATGTAAACCGCAAGTTTCCAATAAACGACCCCACCTCCAATTCTCCGTAATAATCGGCTCTTGTGATTCAGAGATAAGTCACAGAATTCCGTAGTAGAGGATAGAGAGGCAAATCCCTACGGATGTCGAAGGTCTCCATTGTCGAGGATATATACAGGCCTACTACTGTTTTATTTAAAGCGGGCATCCGCCGGGTTGAGATTTTACGGCACCACAAACATTCCGAGCAGGCTATTTTCCCCGAAACGATGATACAATCATGGAGGCATCATCTCGGAAGTACTTTCAAGATCAAATTGCAAATCTCGGTCGTCTCGAAAGACGGACACTGTTTGATAGTTCATTGTGAGGTAAAAAAGTGACTTTTGTCAAAGGTGTGACTGTTGTTTCGTCAGTGTTACTGCTATCTTACCTATTACAAAGTTATAAGCCTGTCCCCTCGATAAAAGTAAGGGCTAGGACTAGGGGACTCCTCAAAAAGCTTTCAAAACAGCTGAAATCGAGGACCCTTCTAGAGAAATGGCACCATGCCCATCCGAAAGTAATAATAGCCACCGCTCTCCAGGTAAAAAATGCTGCATATACGTCTGATAGGATGAATCAAGACACAAGGCTAGTATACGACACCAAGGTTGGTGCGCTGCAGGGCGGGACGGAGAGTGATGTCCCTCCTCCCCCAGTCGCACCCGGACCATGCATAATACCACAATAGATACAGTGGCGGAGCCAGGAAATTCGGTCAGGGCATGGAGGTAGTACTTCCATGGTCAGAGGAGGCCAGAATGGCCTGTAGGGGCGCTTTGAAGTAGATACCCTATGCCTCAACACGATCTCAGTCATGGCTTTTCAACAAGGATGGATCCAGCCTCTGGCTCATGGGGGGGGGGGAGGCGGAAGTTTAAAAAGGGGGGGGGGCAGCAGGTGGTAGTTTTACGTAATTTCTTATGACGCAGGTTCGCATTTTTCTTGTATTTTGGGTCAACAGATTGGTCATGGGCACAACTGCCCCCAGTTGCCCCCCTAGATCCGCCCTTGCTTTTCAATGCCGTTTCTTTTAGATTTCCCCACCTGGTAGAAACTGTTTTCCTATTCCTGGGGGGACAGGAGGACACGTCCCCCACATTTCGATGGGTAGGGGACACAATATCAAATGCCCCCCCCCCCCACACACACACTTCGTAAAGAGTAGTGTCGTGGCTCTATTTGACTGGCTTTTTGAGTGGCATGCAGGTTTGTTGAAAGTGTCTCCATGCAGATTCTGAATGCAGATTTTGTCAGGGAAATCTTATTTAATGAAAATTTCGGCGCGCTTCGCACGCTTGCGTCACAGTTTGCACTCCATCTCATGACCATTAAAAAGTTGATTATACAAGGAACTATTCTGATCACAACACTTTCCGAAACAGAGATACATCTCCAAACATCTGTATAGGGGCCCGCATCAATATGGGATCCTTCAATCTAATTTGTAAAAATGGTGTGGAAGGTTGAAACTTAAAAGCACGTGGTTGCCGTCATACACTTTTCAAAAACTTTTACCGAGCACTTCGGGCGAAGCCATTATCGGTATAGATGGTGATTGCTCAGTAATACACTTACGACGAAAGAGCTGAAACGCGCTTGTTAGTCCTTCACACCTTTTGCTACACCTATCAGGGAGGTCTAACATCACCTTACTGCACCTACTCTCTCCCTTTTGCCGTTTCTCCATTGCTGGAAGCTGTTCGTCTGAATTTTCGTTCAAAATTAGTAAAAATACGATAGATGTAAAGTGCTTGGCGTCATAATCTATATTACCATTTGGATGTCAGGTAATAAGCATTACGCCATTGCCTCATTTTATATAATTGATCCAGAGCTTCCAGGAGGCCCTATACCAGTATCATTTGCCAGCCTTAGATGCCCTTTGAATGCACAATGAAGGAAAATAAAATTTTCATAATATAGTCCAAGAAAGTTTCTGTTGACTCAACGCAGGTATTTTTGCGGAAAAACTTTGCCAGAATACAAGCAGTAAAGTAGCCAAAAGGGGGGCTTCAGGAAGGTTTTTAAAAACTATTCTTCTCTTAAACATCTACTCCCTTCTTTCATCTAACCAAAACGTAGGGTTTACTAAGTTATGGACATTTTCCAGCCATATACGATCAGCTCCAAAAATAAACCAAAGATAGTCAGTACCATTTTGCATCTAAACAACCTTAAATTTACGAAAATTTCTCAAAGGGGAGGGGGACACCCCTCCCCTTAGACCACTCCCCCAGGGTGACACCTTCATGTAGTTACAAAGGAAGGATTCCCACAGCTGTATACAAAAAGCAGTCGCCACTGCAGTTAATAAAGGCATCCAGCCAGCCGGAAAATTAGAATTCACTAAATTATGGATATTTTCCAGCCATATACGATGAGCTCCACAAATATCACAAAGATAGCACCATTTTGCACCTAAGCAACCTTAAATTAACAAAATTTCTCAAAGGGGAAGGGGAACCCCCTCTTAGACCCCTCCCCCAGGACGACACCTTTATGTAGTGACAAATGAAGGAGGGATCACCACAGCTGTATACAAAACGCAGAGCGCATAACAGAGTGCAATTTACACGCCGCCACTCTGTTGGAAAAACATCCAATCAGTCCGAATTAGGGACCTCCACACCCCAAATCATATGACCCTAGCTACGGGCGTGGTTGGGGTCCATGATCTCTGACAATGATCCACGCTGCGGAGCGTGGTTTCAGCTATTTTTGGACATGATTAAAGTAACACCTTGAAGTAATTTCGTGAAATCCGTGTATTTCAACTGGCAGATCATCTATGATGGTGATGTTAACTTTGGAATCATTGGCGTGGCCAGAGGGGAGGCAGGGACCATGCCTCCCAAATAGAACTCTGAAAAAAATTGGTAATGGAACACAAAAATTGGCTTCAAGTGATGCTAAACGTTGCGCCAGATTGCATCTGAGGGTACTTAAATATTCAACAATTTCTCAAAGGGGAGGGGGAACCCCCTGCCTTTAGACACCTCCCCAGGCCGGCGATCAGGCCCCGCAGTTGGCCCCCTCCAAACAAGAATCCTGGTTATCCCAGTGTTTGGGAATCCTAACTCTTATTAGAACAGGAAAACGTCAGTCATCACAAGAGGGGACACAGGGGAGGGCTTATAGAAAGACACGCCCTTATCAAAAACAAAGGGCTTGATAGTTTGTGTGCCCCTACACCTCAAAACGGATTGACGCCCCTGCCCCCCACAGAAGATGACACTTCTCATTAGAATATAGTACAGACAACGGCCGCTGTTTGTGCATTTTGTTATCTGGGCCTGAAAATAACACTGTTAAATTATCATGTTACTTGGAAGTAATGTCAGTGACGGTGCAAGAGTAAAGTACGGTAAAAACCTAAAAATGGCGCCAGCAGGCCATTTGAGTCCGTGGGGGGGGGGGGAGGGGCAAACGACCCACTGACTATATGACGCTCCGCCACTGAATAGGTACCGTATGCCTCAAGTACAAGCAACAGTAATGAACACACATATATCTGTCTATAGCCCAATGTTACATCTACCAAAAATACGGACAATGCATATCGCTTGTGAACTGAAGGAGTTTTCTCGAATACATTTAACACTCGGTCAGTAACAAAAATGTAACCCTTGCCACATGATTAAAAGAAAATCATCTCCCGATTACTCTTGGCCTATCACGGTCATCTTGGGGAACCTGCATCATTGCATTCCCTTCATCCCCATGTAGCTAAAGTCCCTCTTGGCTACCCCAAAAGAAAGCTGCTACAAAAACTAATCTGTCGGTAGCCAGGACTGGGCAGGCCTATAGCAGACTGTATGGCATATTCCTTAATTCAGTCACATGTTGAATTTTTCATTCGTAACGAAGATGTTCGTTCACGTTGATAGTACCGACACGAGAAAGCATCTAGTCTCTGTTGTGGCAATACAAGACCACAGTAGAATCTACGTATATATTATGTTGAATGACACTTGCATACGTGTCCCGTAATCTAGGGTACGAACACACGGTGATTCATCGGGATTGTAATGTAACCAAAAGTACTACGAACCGATTTGGTGTAAAGCAATGATATTCTCTTCGGAATTTTCCAGGTGAAATTTGTAATAGATCAATTTGGAAACTTTAGATGATTAAGAATGAAATCAGCCCAAGAGACTGACACATTCTGTCTAATTAGTTGATCAGGTGAAATGAACTTGACTCGGTATGATTCAGGTGAAAAAAAACACATTCAATCCGACAAGGGATAGCATAGGCTTTGATCTTTCTATAGAAATAATCTTAAGAGAGAAAATAAACTTCTTTTAGATCGTTAGATGTGGCGGTAGTCGGTGTTTGTCTTAAAACCTATTAAATATTTATCCGGATGGCTTGCAATTTTCTAAAGCATGGGCGACGATCCTGGGGAAATGGGGGATATATCCCCCATGGAATTGGATGGGGGATGTATGCCTACACGTGACCCTCTTGTAGTAATGAAAAAATTGATATATTACACATATGCACCCTCAATTACCGATCACCTTTGAAAGTGATTTGCCGCATACATAGGCTAGTATATTTTTCGGCTTGAAATAAAAAAATATTTAACATGCACATATATGTCCCCATAAAGGGTCACTCACAGTGAAAGTATACTATTTCTAGACTTTTTACAATAGACCTTTTTACTTGTTAGGAAATACTTCTGACATTTTTCATAATATCACTTTGCAAAGCCTGGAAAGGGCCATTTCCGGTGATCTAGGGGGTATTTTGGCCAAAATTTTTTGGTAATACGGCTGATGATATCCCCCCCCCCCTCCCCGCTTTCAAAGGAAGGGTTTGTGGAATGGATGTTCAGACCGTCTTCTTCATACATGTGAAAATCTGGGGATGAGAGGAAGTTGTCGGCTAACTTTTGTTATGGTACCTTGAGGTCTGGGCTCCTTGGGTATATTTCAGGTTTACGCCTATTCTAGAAAAAGGTGGCAGGAGACTTGGAGCCTAAACTAATAAAGCACACACTAGAAAAAATACCGAAGGCCACAAATGACTAAGAAACGGATTTGGTAATTAAGGAATGGTCATAGTAAGTTGAAAAAAAATGTTGTAGAGAGTGCGCTCTGCTGACTAAAGATCGTACGTACTCTATAACCTAATTACTCCTGAATTTCACTTGTAAGGTAGCGTATCACGCGGAATAAATTTTTCTTGAACTTCGTCGCCGCTACGAAGACTAACTGTCGGCGGCAGCACGGTGACGATAGCCACAGAGAACGTATACGTAAGCTATAAACACACCTCCCTGCGGAAAGACTGTCAATTAGGCCTATACCTACTGGAGCCTGAGACACTTAAGAACTTGTTAAAATAGCGACACATTTTTGTTTAAATATGTTTTTCTCCACCATACGAGGGATATAGGTAGCTACCTCCCATACATTGTTGCAAATGAGCCCCGAAGGATTGAGGGATAGAGCCTGCAAGAACACTAGGCTACTCGAAGGGCCCGGGATTCAATTTTAATATAAAAACTTGATAGCCTATGGATCACAATTTGCAGGGCTAACTTTTGAATGTATTTTATCATTTCGGTTTAAAATTCAGAGATTTGTGAATGAAAGTTGATTTCCTAAATTAAATACCGGTACCGTCCAACCTCCTTCCTTTATCGCACAGAAACGACTTAATTTCTGCGTGCATGGGTTTGCCACGGATGCAGTAATTCTTATGGTAAATAGTGTAATATTCAGTGCCCTACATGCATTAAATAGCGGTCCTGACCATCAAAGTTGTCCCTCACCGAATCAAACTCTTTCTTTCTGTATTTTCGAAACTTGGCAGCACACACTGATGCTATTTCCTGATTAACAACCCCCCCCCCCCCCAAAAAAAAAGAAAAAAAGAAAGTAAGAAATCCAAAAAGAGAGAAGGCATACGCCTACCGGTTGTCGCAAAACAATTACTGCATGTATACACACATAACCTATTGTACAATATAGAACTTACCCAAATCAATTGAGGATAATTTGTTTTTATTGTGATTTCGTCTTTGTGTGTACTCCTTTTATTCAAACAACAATCGGCACGAGACTTGTTTGGATACTGAAGATGGGTTATTGTTGTGCCTCATTTGCATACAGCTGTTCAGTGGTCGCGCGTCAGCCACGCGCTGGAACTACTTTTTCTTTTGTGATCCCCTTTGAAGCACGCTCCACAGGTTAAAAGGTTCACATGCCTTGCCATAAGATTGTTTATCTTATCCAAACAGTTCATATGATGAGAGTCTTTCCCCGTGTGCTTCTTACATACTTTCCTTTCTCACTAACGTTTATCCAGTACAGGTCCTACTGTTTTCTATGTTTTCGTAACGAAGATGAAAAGAAGGTTTCACACAGTAGCCTACATCTGCCAAGGGAAACAGCTCAAACTCTTTACTTTTGCGTGGGTCAACGGACACCTGTTAACAATCTCCGGTTTTCATTTTTTTCTCCATTAGCAAAATTGTCTTTACCCAATTTTGACTGAGTAGGCTAGTGAAAATCATCCACACAACTTTCCAATCTATCACAGCTTTGTGGAGTTTCCCCTTTAGGGCGGTATTACTATGAACAACACCACATTGCCGGTTTCATTATAAAATATAAATGGCCTATATACAGCAGAGGCTGTTTCCAGACGTTGAACTTGGGGTGGGGGGGGGGGGGTAAACAAACTGACAAAGCAAGCCTTTGAGAGCTGACCAAGTGTGCTAAGAACCCGTGGTTGGAACCCGGGAGGACCACTCTCTGTGTACCCCCTAACCTTCATAGCAGGTGTCGAATATGTACTCCTCTTTGGACCAGTAGCGTGTTCAAAGGGGGGGCCAGGGGGGCACTGGCCCCCCACCTCTGAAGCCAGTCGGGGGAAAATCTCTTAGTCGGGGGATTTAAGGGTTAGGGGAAGAGAAAAAGATTGAAGAGACACTGAGCACTCAACAGGGATGGCGCCAGGTGGGGGCGGGGAGCCCCATCGGGAAGTCTTAATCATACGATAGAGTATGCAGGCAGTCCCCGACGGCGACTGAGGGAGGACAATTTCTCAAATAAGAACCCAAATTTTTCGGCGCGCTACGCGCGCTGTATAGTTACTCCAGGATCTTCAGCAGTTCCATTCCACATTGCTAGAAAGCACATGTCCTGCCAACCTTACCACAAAACATGTAGGCAGAGAACACTGTTCATGTGGAGGTCGAAAATTTCATCGCATGTCGCTAAGCCTAGTTACTGTTCTCTTATGTGTGTCATGCGGTACGGTCAGTTTGTGAGCGACTCACGGACCAAAGTTTGGCTGTTTCATGGAGTAGTCCAAGTGTTTCGATAATATGTATGTTATCCCCGATATGGTCTAGAACCCCTACAGTTTTTCTTTTTTGTTTTCTTTATGTTCTTGATCACATTTTCTTCAGATCCATCTTCACCATCCCCTTGTCGGCATCGGGGCTGTCGGGGCTTCAGGTCGCTGCCTCCGCCCGTCTGGCCACCTGTCGGGCAAATCCTGGCGCCATCCCTGGCACTCAAAACTTAGAAGTAGCCTACAGAATGATATTAGAAGAGATTTTTTTTCATTTTTTGGTCGTTTACCAAAGGATAGAGCTCTTCCAATTGTCCTACAGTGAATAATCAGACAGGATGCTATCATGTCGCATGGTGCACTTGTCGCATCCCTCCATGTCAGTCGGGGGAATCACAGGTTGTGCCCCCCCCCCCCACCTTTGAAATCCTGCACACGCCACTGCTTTGGACGTAAATTAATTGCGAGTGCAGTCAGTGTGAAGGAACAATACACGTTCACCGAGCGAGCAATGTACCCCCTTGATCTGAACAGTGCGATATTTACGCTCAACAATAAAACATTCCTGTAAGGACGGTGTAATTGGTACATGATTTGAGCCGCCAACACTTGATTGCCAAAACGATATAATCAACTATGCATCACCATTGAAGATCAGGGCCCGGAGAGAGGAAAAATACTAAAGGGAGGAAATAACTTGCAGACGGAGGACGCAATATATAACAGGGGAGACATACCGAGCCACTCTACAAACGTCCGGGTAAAATTTGATCCCAGTCCGGATCGGAGGGGCACCTATACGAGTCCGGATCAATAATTTAATCAGATGTGGATCGAAAATGATCCGGACTGGCTAATTTTATCCGGATTTGATTACTGCAAATGACCCGGATTTGGGTAGGTGCCCTTCCGATCCGGATTAGGGTCAAACTTTATCCGGGCGTTTTCAGAGTGTATAGTAAATTGCATTAATGTAACGGTAATTTTGAATTTTCTAGGGAGCGAAACTTTTTATAGGGGGCCACCACCCTGTGCCCCCCCCCCCCCTTGCTACGAGGTTGTTGAGGATCGCGTTGACTGTTTTAATAAATAAAAAAAATGCTGAAACTACAGAAATGATCTGTATACTTTGAGATTTATGACCATGAAATGTGTTAAACCTTGAGTGAAGCACTCAAATTGTACTATATACCTAGATCCGGGTTCATTCCCAGTTGGAGAGCGTTTGTCCACCCCACCCCCATATACATGACGAACTCTCTTATTTACCCTTTCCGTATTTTAGGAGAAGATTTTTCCGATTGTATATAGCAAATAAATAATGATGGTGAAAGAGAAAAGGATAAGCAATGAGCAGATAAACCAGTGGATGCCACCCGAGTACGTGAATCACCGTGCATCGACTATACAACTTGAACAAATGAAAGTTTACTGTCAGCCGGAGAGATCAAATTTTCCTCTGCGCATGCGTTCAGAACATATCTATAATGGCGGATACGGAATTTCTCAATGCCAATTATGGCTACATACAAATTTTTGGAACATTGCTAAGTGTGTCTGTGGCCAAAAGTCTTCTAAGGAGGGGGGAGCAGCCTGGAAGGTCCCTAGATACATCCATGCTACCTGGCTACCGACTGTGTTATCGTGCAAAACCTATCTTCAATACAACACCGCCGTATTAGTTTATTCTCGGTGGAAAACACGCACTTACCCCACTCATCCGGGTCCATGTCCTCGCTCCTGTGTCCTCACTCCAAAATACCCTGCGAAGTACGGTCTCTTCACAAAATCGATGAGGCCCTTGGACTCTAACAGGTGTGAGCTATCTGACCGGTCCTCCGAAGGAAACACTTCCAGAGAAACCTCCGCTATGACACAACTGGTCACAGGGTTACATCAAAACAGCTCTTTTCATTAGACTTCCATTGGCATCTATTGATGACGCAACAAAGAAAGGTTTGAAGTCGATTGAGGCATTCACGATCCTATCATTTTACTAATTTTATGAATTCGAACGAGATTGAAATGAAATTAAAACTAAAACAGCTGGCAGGTTATATGGCCCATGTAATGGTAGTCCCTATACCCTCCTCAAGCAGAAACGATCGGCTTTATAAACCATTGTGTCACTACAAGCTGACGCATAGTAGACTCTTTGTATCAGTGTGTTGTATATGCTGAATTTCCACTGTTTTTCTTCACTACTTCTATATTCATGGGACTTATATTCTGACGAATGTTATGCATGAGGGCATGCAGTTTATCTCAGGGATACGTTCGTCATGAAGGGTATAGTATAAAGTTTGTTCTGGCAGGCTTTATGCTTTGTTAAGTCTTTTCGGTGAAATATCCCAAGGCCGTTTCAACCAAAGAACGAAAGGGGCACCTGCCTACGGCCCAGCTTACGTGGGAGGGGTCATTTTTAAAACGACCGCTCCTTTTATCATAAGATTTCCATAAAGTGGGGTAAATGACACCACGGATATCTTTGATAGTGTATTGTACAGCGACTTGCAACTTTTATCTGAAAACTTAAAGGTTTGCCTCAGTCAAACACCAAACATTGTTTCGTGTATACGGCTCCACCGTATTGCTCTGCCCAGAGCAGCCCCGTATAGTTTGTTAAAACTGCCCTTAATAAAGTATGTTACCAGAATTCCACTTTACCTCCAAGCTTGATCTCAACCACCCACTCACTCGCACAAAATTGCGACCAGAATACGCCCCGTATAAACTGTTCACTGCTAGAAGCTATCCAATCGGGTGGGGGGCGCTGCGAGGAGCTATCCAATGGGGGGGGGGGTGCACTGGTGAACTTTAATTTGAGGAAATGCAGTTCAGAAGACCGAACTACTATTACGAATGAATTACAAGTTTCCGAGCAGACTCTGCACGGCAGCGTGTATGGTCATTGGCCCAGCGGGTCCATGGTCCTATTTAACAGCTTAATTTGCCGAACATCGAAGTGAATGTACATTATCTTGTACAAGGAAGTATGTCCAAACCATTTATTATTTATTCGTGTTTCACCTCTTCCTTTGTCCACGAGAGCTCATTTTAGAATTGTTCCCACGGCCCGCTTAAATCACGAAGCAACTAAAGTACTGTAAATGCAAGCTTAAACCAGCATCAGTGAATAAGTCTCAAGTAGTTCAATATATACTGAAAGTTTCTTCTTGACAGTTGGTCTCCCAGCATGCATGGAAAAGACCGAATTTTAATCATTTTCTCAAATTAAAGGACTAATATTGAACTGAATTAACAGAGTACTGGTTTCCTCGAGATAATTAAGTGCATCGTACATAATCTTAGAGTCGCAACTACTCATTTTCCCGGCCATAGAAACAACCAATTGAATATCAAGGGTCTGCCTCATTTTAATCGCCTGCAGTCTAGTCCCAGACAAGATAGTATATATACGTCTGATTTTATCTTGTCTTTAGTTGATCAGTTCGCTGCTATGCAAATCATCTTCATTGTCCAATCGAACGGCCTTGACAGTTACGCGCATCTATTGCATGTATCTTCATTATTTACAATGTACTTACGCTGTAGACACAAGCACCTCTTTGACTTTGTACAAAGGAAATACTACAAGACAATCAATAGCAACTAACACGTCAAAGTAACTTTGCAAATAACGGAACCGACAAAAGCTCATTTTGGCGGGAAATCGTTTCCAAGGCTACAACACCGGTACTATTTCTTTTTGCTTGAGGAATGCTTTGATAACAACATATATAAAAAACTATTATACCAAACCTTAAAGGGGAATTTTCATGATCCCAGACAGTTCCAATTCTCCCAACTATGCATCTTCTAGCTCCTCCCATAACTGTATGAGGCTCTTCCTTGTGCAAGAATAAACCCGTTTTATTGCTTAAGGCCATGTCCTGGTGAGCACACAAGGCTATAAAATGTAATAAAAGTACTCTTTCTGCCTTGTGTGGAATGTGAGCTACTCTGCATCTTTCAAATTTTCAAACTTTGATGTCAATCAAACAGCAGTCACCAACTGAGAATTTTGATATACATACACTAAAAATATACTTTGGGGTGATGACAGTCTGTCTTTAAAGAAAATGGGCTTAATCTGACGATCTCTACTACATTGTACAATGTATTATAAATTAAAGCTACCCGTCGTTATGGTGATGGCAATTGTCATGGGGTGGGGTTGGGGGTGTGTGATAAACTTCCACAGTAAGCTGTAGGCCCGTAGACAAAGTCTCCTTCAAAGGCCCAACATGTTTCATACTAGTCGCTGAGGGGTCATCAATTTCTTCATCATTTTTATGAGCGTACAACAACAACAACAACAACAACAACAACAACAACAACAACAACAACAACAACAAAACATTTCTTCAGAACCCTCCCTTCGCAGAGTTGCAGTGGCGTAGCTAAGGAGAGGGCTTAAGGTGTGACCCCAAAGGTCTCTCGCCATCCAGAAGGTCCCCACTGTAAAATCCGAGTGCGAAAAATATACATAAGTAAACGATGATTCCCGGCATATTTGAATCCCCGCACAGGGAATAATTTAGTATTCAAATTTTTACATAGCTGTTTTGAGAATTTTTCTTTTTGTAGTGTAAAATCACTGAAAACGGTATGGTTATGCACGCAAAACAGTGCTACACATTTTTGCATTTATGTAGCAATTTGGCCAGCTTGTTTCGCAGACTGAGATGCGATACCGGATAGGCTAAATTATTATAACCATGAAGTGGTTGATACCCCCCTCCCCCCCCCCACACACACACATTTTTCTGGCTATGCCACTGGTAAGTTGAAAATGTTGACTTTCCAAAAAAAATTGTCTTCACTTTGAAAAAATTTATGTCTTCCACGCCACCCCCGTGGAATGATGGAAAGTGGGTTACCCCTAAGTTAAACCATATTCTCTGGGTGGGGCAATACGGTTGTCTTGATATAGAAATGTGCGATTGCTTGCTTGATGCCAAGTGCACACGGTGGAGTAGACTCTGTAAAGTCGCCTTCTAGTTTCTCCGTAGGGTGTACTGAGCACAGTAGGGTGGTATCTGTCCCATTCAGCCGACCTGGAACCTGGACCTGGGCCACGTATGGCAGACCCATGATGTAAAGGTCTGAAGGTCATGGGGTTGATCATGTAAAGTCTTGTTGCCCCCTTGGGGACGTAGCTCCTTTGGGGAGCAGAACTCGTTCGGGAGTAACGTTTGCTTTCGCCCGTCGGCTCTTTGCCAGAGAGTTAGAGGGGACTTTCGTAGTTCACGTAGAAGTTGTTCCAGTCATGTACAGGTGTTGAAACCTAATAAGTCCGTTCTTGCTCTTATTCAGTGGCGTAGCTACGGGGTGGCATGAGGGGCACGTGCCCCTAAGACAAAGCCGTGACACACCAGGTGTCCCTGGGGAAAATTTGCAATGTACAGTTTTATATGTTAGTCCAATAGAGAGGGAGAGAATTCAGAAATTGTGCCCCACCAGGAAAGGTTCGTGCGACCCCCAGTTCCCCCTGCTCAAAAAATCCTGGCTACGCCACTACTCTAATTACTAACTTAATACAACGTAAGGATTGCATGACTTCTTGCGTGGTATCTGTTCCACTCAGCCAGTCTGGAACAGGGCCGTGTATGACAGACCTATTATTGACGGGTCTGTTGTCTGAGATGCAGCCATGGCAAGTCTTAGTGTCCCATGAAGTGACGTAATTCCTTCAGGAAGCTGAATCTTTTCAGGGGTAATATTTGGTTCCACCCTTCAGAAGCTGGATGCTGAAAGAAAAAAGCACTGTGGTTTCTCCAACTGGTTCAATAATATTCACTAGTTCACAGCTCTGCCAGCTAACCTATCGAAGAGATCTTGTCTTGACTAAGGAAGCTTATAGGGAAATTATTCCCAAATTTCGATTATGCCTACACTTTTTTTCAAATCTGCGGTATCGATGATGGATATATGGTTGATCCATGAAAATGACCTCCGCCACAATATAATGATAATGTCCATGGAATGGAATGTAAAGCGGATTTCCTCAAGACAGTGTGGCTGGTACACCTTATGGGTCTCTCTGTTTGCCAAATCAAAAGTAAGCTGGTCATTCTGAACATCAGATATCTTCCTATCCTCAGTTCTGTTAACGTTACCAAACCTAGTCGGTCTTTGTCCTTTGTCTTGTTAACCCTCACCTTAATTGCATTGTTACGTAATACTGCTTTCCACTATTAAGTGGAATTTACATACAACGGTGAATAGTCAAATACGTGTAAGCATACTCGGGATATGTTACGATGTCTTGTCTGGACTTTGGAAAGAAACACAACAATCTCTTGGAAACTTTATTCCCGGAAATAAAAGAAGTTTGACCCGTGAAAAGATGAATGACGCTGTAAATTCCATCCCATTGTATTGCTCTCTCAGCAGATGATTTGGAGGCGTACCCAGGCAGGGCCCAGCTCTTGTAACGAGCGTCCAGCACTTTATACCTCGATCCTTTCAGATTGTCTGTGTGAATCTCCCTTTTGTATTCACTGTTGACCCCGAGCGTGGGCTGACAGAAATAAATTGATCGTTCAAAAAAGTTCAGTTGGTAGGTAACTGTGCTGTGGTTGTAATGCGTGTGTGGTCACAAAATGGGGGCGCTCGTTTCTATTAAAGCTTGTTCGCTGCTGGAGCCTAGCAAGTAGATGTATGGTAAAGAATTTTATGCACTTGTATTGATTCCGCTCTGAAGGGTTTACTTGTACTAAGGAGGAGCAAACCTGGGTCCTATGCTAGGGATGGGGGGGGGAGGGGGAGGGGATGTCCAAAGTATGCTCTCAAAGGAAATTTTGTAGACTGACCTCTCCGTTCAACACTGGTAGGCCTACTGTCTTCGTGCGGCAGCTGTGTACGCGGATGGCATACAAAAAATATTTGGGTCCTACAAACTGAAACATTCGGTCACTACGTCCATGGGAAGGGCTCTCGGGCAACTCCCTCACGGACAATTCTCAACAGGACTATTTTCCCTGGACATTTTCCCATGGGAGAAAATTCCTAACCAGGACGATTTCCCCTAGGACACTGATTCTTAACTAGGACAATACAAATTTTCTGGTGAGGTATGTTGTTTGAAAGGTTATTGTACTAATGGGCGGCAATTGTCCGGCAGATAATTGTCCTGTGGGAAGTGTCCGGAGGGGGGGGGGTTGGGTTGGTCCGAAGGAACACGTCCGGGTGGCAATTGTCACCGGTCAGGGTCAACACGTCATGAGGAATGAAACAGAAGTGGTGGCTCTTTATAGAAGAGTACAAATAGATGATAGAGAGTAGTATTGGATCGATTATCGGTATTCACCATCGGTATCGGCGGATATTCACCATTTTCGTCCAGTATCGGTATCCGTAAAATTTACCTGAAATGCCGATATCACCAAACCGATAGATACCGGTATTGTCCTAGATGTCATGAAAATTGGACACTGTTTGAGTACTTCTTAATGCAAGGTCCAATATCATTACCTCATGAAGATG
This sequence comes from Holothuria leucospilota, assembly GCA_029531755.1. NCBI lineage: Eukaryota > Metazoa > Echinodermata > Holothuroidea > Aspidochirotida > Holothuriidae > Holothuria > Holothuria leucospilota. Next base: position 19,566,028 of record CM055971.1, read on the forward strand.
AAAGGTCACTTAGTTGAGATGTCCAGTGGCCTATGGTTAGTATGCAGAATGCTTATTTCCCAAATATCGGTATCGGATCGGTATCGGCCGATATTGAGAACTAAAATATCGGTATCGGTAATATCGGCTACTTGCAGTTTCGGTACAAAACGGATAGTACACTGGGTTGCAGTCCCTACAGAGATCAATTAGTTAGATAAGTGTATCCCTTATATTCTTCTCAGCATCACCGATCGTCTGCTAAACCTTCAAGTCCTTTGTGCTACCATAGTTTCCTCCTCTAAATTACCGACTGCAGTGGCCAAGTGGTTAGAGCATCCGACTTGCAGCCGGAAGGCCTGGGGTTCGACTCCTGGCCGGGTCATACCAAAGACTTTAAAAATGGAACCTACTGCCTTTGTACTTGGTGCTCAGAATAAGCAATGGAGTAGGGAAAACAAGCCAGTGAGCCACAACTGGAGAAAAGGCCGTGGTCCTCTCGACTCGAACCAATTGGTTGGAAACTGGGACGTTAAACCTCATCTAACTAATCCTCTAAATTATTAGCATCTTGACCGGCGAATACACATTCCACTTACACGTTCATGTCTGTTTTTTACACGACTCCCACAAAATAGACCCGGGCCAGTGGTCGAAACTGTGCCAACTCCTACTATCTGTGTGGGTCATGACAGAACATCGGATGGGATGGGGGTCAGGGCAGCGGCGGAGCTTCCACACAGCCAGGGGAACCCCCCCCCCTTCACTGTCTCAAGTGGACTATCGGCTGCCTTCTTAGCTTTTTACTGCGCCTTATCTGCAACTTTGTAATCCCTGGGACGAGGGGCCATCTCAGTTGACAGGAAGTAACCAGTGTGTCATCAATTCTTTGTAGACCTCTTATGTAACCTTTTACATGTAAGGCACAGACCACTTGGAACCACAGTACTGTTGACTGAGAAGATTGAACTATTTGTTTACTATGGTCACTATGTCCAGTGTCTCTGTGGCCCAATGATTCAGTTATGTATTCTTTACCAGGTTACATGGAAACTTGCAACTGCTCAATGTGTGCATGGGCCTAATTCCTATAGAAGGAATGATATAGCCTAGAATTGTTAAGTAACTTTTATGAACGCATGTTTATCACTTTCTGTACTCTTGTTGTCCCTTTGTATCCTATCTTAACAAAGACTCTAAGATTTCTTGTACATTAACTCAATAGGATAAGGTGTTCCAGGTGTTGAAAGGAGGAATATTTTCAGGAATTTTTTGGTTAATTTAGAAGAATATTCTCTGTAAGAACCTATATATCATTGTAAAGTGCAAAGATGGGGAATTTGAATGAACATTTTATTTTTGTGAAATAATCTTATTATGTGTGCAAATATGCAAATTAGATGACGTCATACGGTTTTTCATTAAAAATCGTAGGAAACCCCTACAGATCACTACTATTTTGTAATTTATGGTACAGAAGATTGTTTGGCTATCCTTTCTCTTTCATTTGATACCAAATTTGAGGAAATTGGACCAAAAATGAGGAAGATATGCCCATTTTACTTTTGCAACACTTTTGCTATACTGCCCACACTGAACTTACACGCACTTGATCCCCTTCCTCAGTCATTGCATGGGGGTATGACCAGTGTACCGAATGCAATTGGAGAGGGATGCTAGGTTATTTTTTCTTCTTGTAGGTCCTACATCAAGGATGAATAACAAATCATATTGGGCGAGGGATGACGGTAGGGGCGAATGAATTTTTTTTAAATTGGATAACCAGGCCTGCAGCCAGACACGGTACTCACTGGAGTGGGGTGAGACAACTTCCAGGGGGCAAAATATTTTTCAGGGGTAAAATTTTTTCAGGGGGTAACATGTGTTAAAATGTATTAAGGCAATGGTAATTTAAGATTTTATTGGGGGCGAAATGTTTTAGAGGGCGCTGTCCCCCTGGCTCCCCCATGGCTTGTGACAGAACAACCAATTGGGGCAAACCTTTCATGCTTCTAAGTGTGCTTCCAGAGTACAGTTTTCCATGCTATGTAGCGTCGGTACTCGGCAGTTCCTAACCTAACCTGGGGTATTAACATAAATTTAAATAATCTCATATTGCATCATTTCTGCAGTTTTTCATGCTTCGAAGTATGAATTGAGAGAACAGTACAAAAAATTGTCCCAACTGGGTGCAACTAAACAAAAACAAATGTTATGACGAAACATACAGAGCCGGGACCAGAAATACTGACCTTATGCACTGACGTCACGCGACGTCATTTTGGCGGCAAAACAGTGAAGCGCACGCGCCCGTAGAAAACTACGCCCGTATCCGACCGATACACGAATCAGCTGTCTGCATTTGTTGGGGTAAGTTGCAATGATACACATTTGCCTTCTTTGGAGGGCGCACTTTCTGATATGTGACGTCAGATGCATACGGTCTATACTAAGTGGAAAGATTGATCAACGGAATACACTGTGGGCTGTAAAGAGGCTCATTTGTGCAAGGAGGGAGGAAACGTCGTAAGTCTACCCAAAGATCAGTGTTACAGGCTATACAAGAATGAGAGGGTCCGTCATTGCATGATTGCACATGTACGCTGAAGTAAGGTAAACTCGTTCTATCAGACACTGAATAGGGGCTCTGGTATAACGCTGCAACGTATACCATCTGTAACCTTCAGGCGGATGGAAGAAACGGTACAGGGGTGTCCCTACCAAGCAGGCACATTGCCAGTCAAGGTGTTGGCCCGGGGCTGGCCGGCGGGGATTTGTCGAAGCTTACTGTACGTTCAGACACCTCATGTCCAGACATGTATGTATGTATGTATGTATGTATGTATGTATGTATGTATGTATGTATGTATGTACGTACGTACGTACGTACATCAAGCTAACCCCGAACCCTAACCAAACGGTATCTCATTACCCTTTGTGTGCCAGGACATAGGGACCTCGAAGCAAAAAGACGTCGGAACATAGAACAGTCACCGCTGAAGGGGGAACATGCAGGGGGATATTTTCAGGGAGAGATATTTTTCAGGGGGAGAAAATAACTAAGTTATTTGAAGGCAACGGTAATTTTGTACTTAAAAGTATTCAAGGGCGAGATTTTTTAGGGGCAGCACCCTTGATAACGAGCTTGCTACTCCTGTTCCGGCAAATTAGCCTGTTATCTCTTTAACGCGTAAGAAGCTGTTTCCGCACTCGTCCTCAACGTCTTGAACCCGTCCATCAAACCCAAAAGACTGAAATAGTCGTAAATATTTCCCTCAAATTGGAGAGGATTTTTGCAGGATTATCGATCCTTCCAAAGATAGCAAGCATAATAAAACCATGAAGACTTGTCTCCAGTCTCCAAATAAACATCTTTCCAGCAAAACGTAACATGATGTCGGGCGTTGTATCCGCCTTTCTTCTCTTTTTCAATTGCGGGAAAATCCATCTGACACTCAACAAAATCCTCTTGTCCGTGGGCTCATGACTGAGTGGGTTGTACCAAAAATATCACTTCAAAAACATTTCAGGGAATTTTTCACTAGCTCCAAACTATAGTTTTCATGAAATGTACTTAATTCCATTAGAAATGATGTCATGGCTGTATAATCAGAAGTAGGCCAGCAAAAGTGGTAAGTTTCACATCTCCATTTGATGACAATGTAATATGTACATTTTTCTTCATGTTTTCATTTGTTTGGCTTGTCTCCATGGGATGTGTAGTTGAGATGTTGTGATAGGCATGGAATATTGAAGGTGAATGATTGTGAGGAATTGAAACCGGCGGACGATTGCCTATGTCTCTCCCGGAAGATTCACATCTACGTAGACAGTAAATCGCCTACTGTATGATATTTGTGACATTTAAGTAGCAGCCTAACTCGGTGTCGGTAGTTACCAGTAGAATAGAAGGACACTGGCGTTAGCGAGGACAGCTAGTGAGGTATAGTCCCTGGGCACTTCACGGCATCCTCCATCAAAAATCCTTTACATATTTATAGGAGATTGTTGTGGTCTTGGTTGACCCAGTGACCTGATTCCAACAGAATGTTCTGAAAAATAAGTTTCGATTATTTGGCATAAAATGTGGCCAGATGTAATGAGTAACTGTGACAAATAGATTTTCTAAGGATTGTTATCCTTATTATGATAACATATTGTAATTTTAACATTGGCGGCCATTTTGCTATTTCCGAAATCTTGGTTGATCGATATCTGGAATAAAATGCCCAGCAAAATACTTTTTGAATATTTACAACAGAATATGGAAAAAAGTTATGTTTACCTGTGTCAAAAGTATTTTGATGATTACTTTTCTTATTATTATTATAACTAGAACAGCAATGCTGTTGTGTAGCTCACACAATTTCTCTTGTCTGTTAAAAATAGGAACTCAAAGAACCAAATTTTACCATTTATTCATCAACTTCCATTAAACCTCTTTACCTTACAATGACAAAAGGTAAGAGAAGAGCATAATAATAAATAAACTCAAAACCCAACTGAAAAGTCACAAGTACGTTTAGGCATGTAAACACTGCAACTGACACCGTTTGATGACAGATCTACAAATATCACTGCATATTTTCAAAATCAAGAAGGCCTGTAAAGGTTACATACTTTAATTAGCAGCAAGACTGAAATTAACCTGATGTTATTAAACTGTTCAAGTTTGCAAAGTACACTTAGTTGCACCTACAACTCCACAAGCAAACACTGCATAGGTTTGCACTCAATCAAAACAAACCAGACTCAAAAAGCTGCTACTGGGGTTGAACTCAAAACAGTTACAGTATTGCAATTCTATCTCATCACATGCCTTGCATTCCGGAACTACAGTATTGCAATTACTTGACTTGACCATCTCAATTGATCCAGGAACAAAATGGGACATATCCCCACAACAGGTTAAACCATTTTTCTTTCTTGTAAGCCAGACTGACCACAGAGGTGCTTCAAATTTTGTTATCATGGATCAAGTAGCTGCTCAATGCAGGGAGTTCCCATGGAACTCATTGCTTAATGAACCTTGATAATACAATTAGTTATCCCAAAGCATTGTGATTGCACAAGCCACTTGATGAACAAAGACTGATGTGTGTAAATGGATCAAATTTCAAAACAAACCTGCACAGGCAGTTGCGAGATAGCAACTGAACACACAACCATGTACACTGATATAAGTGCAATGAATAAACAGCTACCTTTTCAGCAGGCACAGTGAACTCAGCCCTACAAAAATTGCTTAAAAACCATATTTAACTTTTGTATATCAAAATGCAAATAGGCAAGTTTTAATGCTCTATCAACAAACAATCATGTACCAAAATTTCAGCTCAAAATCTCCATACATCAAAAGGCTGAAAACTTTTGTTGAAAAGTTGACGACATCTGCCCCATTTTATAACCTCACACATGTACTGTGTACAATGTGTGAGCTAATAAATCGACATAATTATTTCATTGGGAGCCATTTCGCTTTTCCAGCCATCTTGGTTGACCTACGTTCCTAAAGAAATTTTGAAAAATAATTTTTATTCATTTATCATTAAATATGGCCAGATATTTAGGGCATCTGCGTCAAAATTATTTTTAATGATTATTTTTCATATTATTTTTATATACTATGATGATTGTCATATTGGCGGCCATTTTGTTGTTTCCGCCATCTTGGATAGGTTGGGGTCCTGCCTAAAATGTCAGAAATCATTCTTCTAATTTTATGTACAATCTCATATAAAGATGTAAAGGATTTTTAATGGAAATATGTTTTTAATGATTACTTTCTGTGATTTGGGTGAATTATGTTTTAACTATTTTCTTATTTTTGTGGGGAATTTTTACTGTGTTTTTTTACTCTTCGGTACTTTTCCGCCATATTGGCTTGCAAAAGTACTCTTATGCCCAGGATTGTAAAATTCTGGTTAAATTATAAAACATTAATTTGCATCATTATATGATTTGGAATTTTGGAACTTTGCAATGTTTTTACATAGTTTTTGAAAATAGACCTATTTCATTAATTTCGCGGTCAATTGTTTTCCGCCATCTTGGTTTACCTGATTCTCGCCAAAGTAGTTCCAAAAATTAAGTTTGGAATTTTATACATAAAATATGAGCAAATTTAAGAATAGATGCCTTAAAAAATATTTTTAAAGAATATTTTCTTGATTATTATTTAATACAAAATATTCATACTTTTGCCGCCATTTTGTTTTTGGCATCCATTTTGAATGAGTGAGATCCAAAATATTTACTTTTACCCATTTGATTTCATGTACAGGGGACCATAAGGTTTCCAAATATTGGGTCGGAGAATTGTGGGGGTGCCCGTGAAGTTTCCCCTGGCCCATTGCCTAGAAGGGTTACAAAACTTTGCGATGGTGAGATGAACAGTAGGTGTAAATTTTGAGCATTTTAAACACCTGCGTGTTCTGTCACCATTTTTCGGGGGTGGGGGGGGGCTGCGGACCCATAAAAAGCCTCTAACAGGGGAAAATGTACCCTGCCTTTTCCGGCTACTCCTCTATATCAGCAGCTATGGTATAAGCAAACAAGGCCATCCGTTGAGCAGAAACTTGACAGTAGAGCAATTAAACAAAGCCGAAGACACTTTACCCACAACATAGCAGGCACGTAGCCACGGGGGGAATGGGGGGCACGTGCCCCCCTCCAAATTTTACAATAAAAGGTCTTGCACTAAAGGAGGAAAAATTTATGACGAGACCAGCCTTTTTGGAATACAAATATAGGAAGAAAAATGGAAAATGTCACACCATTTTGCATATAGAGTCCTTAAAATAGGCAAAAATATTCAAAGGGGAGGGGGAACCCCTCCCCAGGCCGGCGAAACTCCAACATCGAGTGCCCCCAAAATTAGTTATTCTGGCTACACGCCTGCATTATATGCCTTTCAAGTTTCAAATAGAGTGTTACTCTCTTGCTTCGTTGTTTCTTACATCTCATCAAGCACACTTTGGGCTGAGGTCGTTCATTACGTAATAAGTGTCAGTATGTCATTTCCCCTCATAAGAAATAATATCCATGCAAATGTAACACCTTCCAGCAAATGTTGCTCTATACGGAGCTTTGCAAGCTGCCGCAGATTCGATTCTACCAGGCAACATGGTAACCACAATAAATGGCGACTGGTAGGCCTACATGCCAACCTCGTTATTCTTTGAACAAATTACATTAGAAAAATTACTTTCTCGCAATGAATATTCATCTACGATTCTGAATTTGCTAAATGTAATCAAACGAAGCCATGTCATGCCATTAAGTACCATGGTATACCATGCTCCACCGTACTATACACCATACCACATCAAACCATACGAAGTCAACACTTAAAAGGAGTCGTTATAGTTTGACCATGGAACTAGGTCCTAGAAAGGACTTTCAGATCTTACAAAAGAGTTGACAAGCCCCTCTCCCCTCCCCTCCCCCTCCCACCCCTCCCTTAATTCATCTCTGGTGAAACTGAAACTGCCACTATGGAATGGCAGTGACCTAAAGGCCAGTTAGGAGTGTAGAAATGTACAACATTAATATCGGCGTTTATAAAATACCATACCACATCTTAGGGTCTTGAATTGGTCCATGCAGCCATGGAAGTTGTACACCTGACAAATATTTCCAAATACGTCAAATGTGTCTTCTACACTTTGGTGCCTACGTCACTGTAATGTGTTGATAAGATGCTCGTCTCGCTCCCCACGAAGCTAAAGAAAGGTCCGAACAAGCCCTAAAACATCCATAATGTAATCATTTTAAAACCGCTGATGACGTATCGAGATCCATAAATGTTTCAAGAATTATATCCTGTGTAATTGTTTTCAGTAACACTTTTATAATGGATTAATTGTTCCCAGGTAAATATTTGTGCGAGATTACGAAATACTGTTGATAGATGGTGAACATGGCCAATTTTTTTGCCCTGTAGTTGTGTACCTCTATATATCAGTGCGGTTGGTGAGGGACTAAGGTATTGGCAGATGTATGACCTCATAGACGGTGATAAGCTAAGAAAATTCACTTTGGCATACTGCGGTAGGCCTTTTGCAAGAATGTTGATTGCAAAGGACAGGGGGCAGGGCACTCTTTAGGGCGTTATTTAGGGACATGATTCCAAGACCAGCCGCCCCCACCTTGAAGATTTTCTCATCTTTTACTTTTCTGTTTGATGAAACTTTTGTTTAGCTAGTAACATATTAGTGTGAGGGTATTAGTATGGGTCCTACAGCCAACGGTCCATGTAACTGGGCTAGGGGGTCTTCGTTCTTTCAAACATATTTTCTGTTCAGAGCCATCAGGTTAAACAAACTTGTAGTGGCACATAAAAACGAGGACTGTAGTGCTGAACCATGCAACTTAAAACATTTAAATCATCGAATTCCAGTTTCACACATTTTTTCCATCCACTACCCCTTGCCTTTCCCTCATTTGTAACCCCTTTACCTCTCCTCCCCTCCCCTCTTCTATATTTGCTCTTCCACCCACATGGATAATTTTCATGTTTGTCATGATGTCTTGTGTGTGCTGGAAGAACGCCATCACGTGCAGTGAAGTATTTCTACAATACGGACAACCAACCACGGACACTGTAGACTGTGTACAGAGGGTTCTTGTTGGTTTTCAAGTTTTGTTTTGTTCATTAAAAACATTTCCCTTCCGTAAAATTAGCCACCCCTTCCCGACACACGCATACACCGTACGTATCCACCCACGCACAGACACACACCGATGAACCTAGCTGCCTTCCCGATATCTGTTCCTACAGTCCACATTTGCTAATGAATTGTTTTGTTGTAAAGGGAGTTTTCACGCGTGCAAAAGTCAACTGCGTTCTGGAGGACAAACAAACGCACGCAAACGATGCGTCATGTACTAAAGCAAAGTGGTGCGTGGCGCAGTGTCCTCCAGAACAACTAGTTCGTCCACTGAATTTGACCTTTTGACCTTTGGTGCAAGCTCCCTTTTGAATGATGGGAACCTTCATTTGATGCGGGTTTTTTTTTTTTTGAAGTCGGTAATGTCCTCCTTATACTCTAACCAAATCTTGGCCATGCAAAAATACTGTGATGTAGGCAAGTGTTAAATTAAAACTAATGACGTCCCGGCAAGATATTTTCCTCTTAATCTTGGGGCAATTGTGGTATAAAATTTTGCAAAAAACATTCCTTTTATTGGTTTCTGAAAAGTGGTTGACTGCAGGACCATAGTCTGGGCGAAATTCCCATGGGGCAGTTCATGACAGCGTTCAGTGGCGTACCTAGGAAACTTGGCACCCAAGTGGTTCCCGGCTTCGTCACCCAGTGCTGCCCTGAGGGAGAGGTCTTAGAGGAGGGGTCTAAGTGGATGATGTGCCATTCATGTAAGGTTGTTTTTGCATACTGGTGCTTTCTTTGGCAAAGCTTTGAACTGATTATATGTTAAGAAATTCTCAATATTAAGTGTCGTTTTTCAACTGGGGGGGGGGGGGGTGTTTAAGTCACAGGGTGTACACCTACTCTTTGAGAAGTTTTTGTGTATGTAAGCTGGTTAAGATGCAAAATGGTGCTATCTCTGGGAATGCTTTGAACTGGTTACATGTTAAGAAATTCTCACTTTTTAGCACGTTTTTCTATTTGGCTGGTTGTAAGGTAGGGGGGTGTCTAAGGCACCTCCCCTTTGAGAAATTTTTGCCTTTGTAAGGTTGCTCGGATACAACATGGCGCTATCTTTGAAAAAACTTTGAACTACATGTTTTAGAAATTCTCATTATTCAGTGCCAAGTGTTTGGCTGAGGAGTGGCATGGTACCATATCACTGCTGAAGACTGGTACCTGGTAAGGACCTTCCCCCTCTCAGTGCGCTTCTTGGAGGGCCACCATTGGATGGTGTGTAGCGTAGGCCTACTTTCTGTCAAACTGCCCTCCCAGACTGGCAGAAATCACAATTTCTTGACCTCCAACTTGCAACTACACATATTTTGAGACTCCATGCCAGAAACTACAACTTCAAGAAGAAAAGCTGAAAAACCTTATTCAGTAAAGTGTAAAGTGTTGTGGAGAAAAGAACTGGACTTAATGGAACTTTACAAGCCCATTAATTTTACCATGTAATTGAAGATAATTGTATACTATTCTATATAAGCATGCTGAGGCACCGCGTGGGAAACAATGCTAAAGAGTTTTAAAGTATAGTCTCCGCCTGTGTTGTGTGCTCAGGCATGAGGAAGGAGGTTCATTCCTCAGTGCAAAGCTTTCTGCATAGCAGCTGTCTGTAGTGAGAGTCTGGGGACCTCCCTGGGAATATCTGAGGAAAAGGTGCCTTGTTTCCTTGGTTCTGACGGCCTTAAAACCAAATACTGGATAATGAAGTTTTTAGTTTTTTTCAGAATTTTTTTCCAAGTAGGACATTTTCATTCAGGATTTGGAAATCTCAGGGGGAAGCTTCCCCTTGCCCCTCCCCTACAGGCTATGGCCCTGGACTGAGAGGTCAGGAGTTTGGTTCTCTCTTGGATCAAAGTACGGTATGTGTTTCGTCAAAAGAGTTATTTACAATTTTGACATTTGTGCTGAAATTTATAACTGCAAGCATTCCACCTCTGAGCTTAAATAATGAAATAAAAGCCATCTAATGTTTAACTGTACCACCAAACTCCTTTTGAGATTTCTTTCGCATTCATGGCAGCTATGAGCAGCATCGAACAACTATCGTCCAACCTAAGGCTGGAATTAAATGTCCCGGCTCTTCAGAAGATGACTTTCACTAAGTTCACATGAACCCTATGATCAGTTGCAGGTTTAGAGTGGTGAGAAGGGTTATCTCCCCTAAGGACCCTTCTTGAGTCCCCCTTTCCTCCATGGTTGATGCAAAAAATTGTGACAAATGCATTTAGAATTGCCCTCTTCTGCAACTGCAATCTAGGTCATTTGGGATTCCAAATTTTCTTAGTACTGGTGCTCCATGTATAACAGACATAAAACTGTGGTGACAAATTTGTGTTTTCAGGCACCACCAATTCCTGCAATCTAGGGTGCAAAGGATACCACATTTTCTGCCCTCAGCCCCAACTATGATGGGCTAGAGGTAGACCCAGTCTCAAGCCACTTTTTATAAGCACCATCCCACCCTACTACCCCTTATTAAAATTCTTATTAAAATTCCTAGGTCCACCACTACCTGCAATGGCATGTGAGTTAGTTACTTAGTTAGATGAGGTTTAACGTCCCAGTTTCCAACCAATTGGTTCGAGTCGAGACGACCACGGCCATTTTTCCAGTTGTGGCTCACTGGCTTGTTTTCCCTACTCCAATGCTTATGCTGAGCACCAAGGACAAAGGCCGTAGGTTCCATTTTTAAAGTCTTTGGCATGACCCGGCCAGGATTTGAACCCTAGACCTTCAAGCTGCAAGTCGGAAGGTCTAGGGTGCAACGGCATGTGAGTGCACCCTAACAAAAAGACGACAACATTTTAGATGAATTCTACAAATAATTCAATTATTTCAACTCAATCATACTGTTGAAAATTCTCATCCAACAACAATTTTAAGGGTTCCATTCAGAGCATCAAAAATTTCAAAACCTCTGATCCCTGATGAAAAATCTATACTAAGAATATACAGCAACTTTTGAAAAGTTGAAACAAAAATTTCTGATAGTCTATCTGCATAACGGATAAAGCTTGTGACAAAAGCATGCATATAGCCTTGAAGCTTAAACAAAATAAAAATAACAATTTCCTTCACTCCTGATAAACCAGTGCATATGAAGGATGCATAGCTATTTAACCACCTCTACGGTTCTCATATCCCACTACAAAACCTATTAAATCAAAAATACAAAAACGAACTAAAATGACAGAAATTGCATTGTTCTATCCAATTTCGTGCTGTCACACAAATGAGTTAGAATCTCAAAAGGCCATCCACATCATGCCCCCTTCCCCCCTGACCTTGCCTGTGAATAAAAGAGGAGACAGTTGGCTATCCCACTTTTTTGTGATGTTTTTATGACTATTAGTCACACCCTTCCCCTACCCACATTAAAAAGTGTTGCACAATAAATGACTAACTCACATACATTCTGTATTCATAAGATTTTCACAAGATTGTAACAGTTTCAGTATCAGTTCTGTATAATTTGAGAAAATACATCAAAATTTACTCAGCAGAAAAGACTGTGTTATCGTAAAGACACCAAAACTGGAATATGAGCCTGCAAACAAATTTCAATCATGTAAAATCTAGAATGTCTAAATTATTCGCGGCTATCAATTTGTCAGTCTATTTGTCAGTTTGTTCATACCTATTACATCAATTCCAAATTTGTTTCATGAAATGAAAAATTGGCAAGGCAAAACATTTCTGGGAAAAATCACCCTCCCAAACATTTCAAAGAACAGACACTCACACTAATACTTCAAAACACTAAATTATTGTCAGACCTTAAAACATAATTAATTACAAAATTTTCCCTGTTTAATGAATTTGTTTTTCTGGCTGGACGTGATGAAGCCTGATGGATATTACAAACACAGAAAAGGGTTTCTTTTTGAGGCCATCAAATGTCAAACCTTTTACGTTCCAAATGACACACCAAATGCTGTATTATATCACAAAACAATGGTTGATACAACCAAACAACAGAACCATTTCCAAACAGCAGTTACAAAGGATTATGGGGCAGAGAGTTGGGTATGCGATGTTTTTGTCAATGGCGCTCTACTGTGGCCAAAAACATCTAACACCAAAATTCTCTCCCATAATCCTTTGTAATTGCTTTTTTAAAAAGGGTCTACTGCCAAACTCCCACTCCCTGGTATGACATGGAATGAAATAACTACCCACGTCCCCTTGGAAAGCAACTTCATAGCTGGTGAGAATAACTAACATATTTCTCACACCTGAAACAATTACAGATTTTAGGAATTAGGAACAAATTCATGATATTCATGACCCTAAGTACTTGACTGCAGATTGGCTCTATTAGTTCTGATACATTAACCCATAAACTGTACATATTGCAAGCAAAAAAGGCGGAGCTTAAACTTGTTCTTGATTGGTCCTTGGAAACGATGTTATTCAACATGTTTCACAATAGTTTTACTTTTACAATTTAAGTCAACTGGGCATCTCCATTAAATGACAGTAGTGACTGCATGAGAGGGAAATCATGAACTTAAAGCTCACTGAGCATGTCACTTGAAATCACATGATAATCAGACTTGGTTTGATCGATTTTAGGTGAACATTTATGGGTTTTTCTTTTTGTGTGTTTGAATATGAAGTTTAATAGTGTACAATCCCCACCCAAATTGACTTGGAATCCCTGTGAAAGTTTGAACATGATAGATATTAGAAGTAATACATGTCTGATGGATATCCAACTCATCAGGTAGTACTCTCCAAATCCAAAAGAGTGAAATTAGGGACGGATTTAAAATTAAGACTGAATATTCACTCTAAAAGAGTGAGGAATGACTCTTTGTGGATTGACATCTTTCAATCCAAATTTAGATTGGTCCCTAATTTCACTCTTAAAGAGTGACTTTTCACTCCAAAGGTGTAAGAGAGTAATTGTTATGTCTGAAACACCTTGCAATTCACCCACAACCTCCTCTCCACCCTTCCCTCTATTTGGTTTTAACATATTTCACATTCCCACCATACTGTCGTCCATTCCATGTGACTATTACAAGCAAAATGTTACAATTCATAATATAACAAAAACTAACTGCATATGAAGTGGAACAGAAAAGTAACAAAAAAAGGAGTAAAAAAAAACAGTATTTAGAATAGAAATCATAATTTTTGTAAACCAAACTTCTCTGAGAAATCATGTTTTGTACAGCTACTCTGAAACTAAATTCCATCCAAATTTTTATGTTGCTACTTCAGCAAGGTAACATTTATGTGATTACCAAAAATTTCAATGGTCATGTATGTGTATAGCTACATATCACTAATATCAATCAATCAAATCAATCAATCAACAGCCTATACACTTATAACTCTGTATAACTGCCAACAAAACTTTGATGCAAAGAACGTCAATACATACTTACTGGTATCTCATAGTGACTGTCTTGATTTGAGGTAATTTTACACCTAGTAACATTTGTAACAACTTGCGCTTGTTGATGGATAGAAAATAAAAGATTTACCAAATTTAGACCCAAAGTATCACGGGAGAGCAAGATACTGAAAAGCAGTATAAAAAACAATACTTAAGTGTCTTTGTTTGTCTTTCTGTGTGTGTATGTGTGTTAGTTTGTGTTCGTGTCTCTATAGTTATGACTATGTAATTATCCACTTGCCATCCCATGTAACATCAATGAACAATTAATTGCAAAATACAAGACAATTCTTTTGTTTTTATTTTTATATAGGATAAAAGTATAACCAGTGGTGCTGAATAACTACAGCTTTCATACCACATACCCACAAAGTGGATGAGTACCCACCCACAAAGTGGATGAGTACCCACCCACTAAGTGGATGAGTACCCACCCACTAAGTGGATGAGTACCCACCCACTAAGTGGATGAGTACCCACCCACAAAGTGGATGACTACCCACCCACGAAGTGGCTGAGTACCTATCCACAAAGTGGATGAGTACCCACCCACTAAGTGGATGAGTACCCACCCACTAAGTGAATGAGTACCCACAAAGTGGATGAGTACCAACAAAATAGATGAGTACCCACTAAGTGAATGACCATGAACCCACAGAGTGGTAGGTTTCAACAGGCCATCAGTTCAATATCTGATGCAAAGCCCATGCTTTCAAGTAGGAACTTTTCCACTTGTGCAGATGTAGGATGAGGCATATAGGAAGCCAAATGCGACATTACACCATCCTCTCCAGTCAAGTGCTGCACCCCTACCCTTCCCAGCTATTACTTTCCCTCACCTTCCCTACCCTGCTCTCTTCACAAATCCAGTGCCCCCCTCCCCACCACTTTATCAAAATCTCAAAGTAAATACCTGATAACTAGATTATCAACTTGATAATCACCCTGAATCAGCTCATGACAATGAGCTAATCTAAACACATTAATTAAAATCATTTTCTGCGTTTAGGAGAAACCGTCACATACTTATTACCTAATGTAACAAACAAAAGGAAGCAAACATCTTACTTAAAAAAGTTTTGTACAACACTGTAAAGCAAAGAAAAGTTACTCTAAAAAAATTTCAAAAAAAACCCCCACAATTTCTCCCTCATGCTCCCATGGCAGTCTGTCTTCAAGAAAGTATTCAGAAAGACAATGCAATGATCTGCATAAAGACATAATTCCTACATGCACCCTGCATACAGCATTCATATACTTTTCATAATTCCAGGTCTAAGCTATCTCCTGGCTTTTAAATGCTCAAAAAGTCTCAAAACTGCCAACCCGTTTTTGAAATCCAGCACTAGCTGCATTCAGATTGAGAACTCAGGCAAGGGATCTCTGATCCCTTACGGTGGGTCAACTCACTACTCCAATTGCTTATGTACTGAGGTCAGATTCAGAGACTGTGAAGTGACTTCATCGAGGATCTGACCTCATTAGGGCAATCACAATTTGTAGTGTATGGGCAATCTTATCCTCCTTCGAACTCTTAATTCTCCATTTAAAGTGTGTCTAAGATGGAAGTTCTCTCCTTTGGCACAAATGCTGATTGCCTTGCATACCTATATCTGAACTTAAAGCAATATGGCCTTCCATGATTGGTTGGTTCAGTGAAAACTGATATAACAGTGCCACCCAGATTTTAAAATAGCAATTCACTAAATTTACACAGACCACAAAAGCCATATCGCTTTTTCCAGGAAAGTATTCTTTAATTTCCAAAACAGCGCCTGAAAATTGGAAGACCATAATTTCAGGAAACAACTGAACAATGAGCTTGGACAGCTATATCACATCACGGGAGAATATGGCTAGTCAGAGAATCAGTTGATGCAGGTTTTCAAAGTTTTGCAAAATTACTGTTATAGTAGAAGCAGATAAGCTGAACTCAGGAAAACTTAAAAATAAAGAGTCAGCTTTCTGGCACATTTCAGGAAAGATGAGAAAATAATATCACTTGTAACATGACTTGTCTTAACACGCAAATAAAAAGAAGTATTAATTTATTATTAACCTACCTAATCAAATTTATTCAGCCTACCAATGGCATTCTAGTAACATCATATACAAACTTTTCACCCTGTCCCGAGAGTGTAACAACTGTCAAACTAACTGGGGACCAGGGGGACAAATTTGAATTCAAAACTTGATTAGAAAAACCTTTGACGTGTTCAGTAATTTGCACTGTACCGTTTTGAGTGTTTCATGACTTTGCATTTCATTTAGGCAATACAAATGCTCTTTATGCATCATAATTGCACAGGCATTAAGTCCTTTAGACGAAACAATGTCACTTATTACAACTATTGCTGAGAACTAGTCTTGCTGTGAGAGCTAAACCTGTTCCCAGGTAATAGGCAAAGTCCATCATATGATCTCTAAGTGAAGGTCCTGGTTTGTATTCAATCTCGGTAGGATAAACCAAGACTTGATCAAATCTAATTTACTCTGAGACAGGTACATATGAAAGACAGCAATACTACAGTAACTTCTGGAATTGGCACTACTTTCAACTTTGGTACAAACACCTCCAAACATCCACGGTCGCATGAAAACTGATTTGACAATGCGAGTGGATCTATCCATAATGCAGAGTTCACACGTACACTGATGTCAGATCGTTATCTCTCTCTCACGGATGATCAGACTCCTGGTGGGTGATCACAATGCACATCATGAATGTGACCGACAATTTGCAGCTTGTATTCGGTCCATTCCTATTCACACAGTACGACATACATGCCATGTATACATATGAAGATTTCATTTGCAAAAACCAATTACCTCCAAGTGATAAGCTAAATTTCAGACATCTCATTACAAGACCTCATTTCAGAAGTTTCTTATTTTTTATTTAGGCTTTCTACAAAAACTGGCAAATGAGAAGTGAACAGGAGAAAATGCTGACTCTTTGGGAGTTGAAACAATTGGACTTATCTGTTTTTGCAATCAAACCTAATATTGTTACCATGCAAACCATGCCTTTGTGCAAAACCATTTGCCTTTGTGCATTACAGCCCATGTCTGATCTCGATCTTGTAAGAGTGTTACCATCTGAACACACACAGGATTAAAGTAATTATTGCCCCTATGGTGTGATTACTGTAATACTGCTGATCCTTTCATAATACAGGCTACAAAGAATCCTCCAGACTCACTCACACATTATAAATGGATAAATATTATAAAATAAAATGTGACAATTTAGGAATTTTGGTCAAGTGTGACCCTTAATTTTTGTCAAATAGCTGAGTCACGACTTTAAATATCACAAAGTTCAACATGAGAAACAAAAAAGCTCAAAACAAGCTTTCCAAACACAAGCTTTACAAATAGCAAAATGTATCTCGAACAGAAACAAGAAGACAATGATTTCTTTTAAAATCATGATATCCTCTGAGAAAAGTACGTAGACATAGTTGTAAAGTCTGAAATAGAATTATTATTCATGATACAGATCTAAAATTTACAAACGGAAGATCAGAAGTTGTTACAATTGAGTCTTAAGCAGACAGCGCCCTCCTTTTCGATGCTCCTCATGAGATGAGTAATGCTCTTATTCCATTTGGAGTCGTTTCATCATTCAAGTGTTTTGAATTATATCTGCAAGATAGGCAGAAGAAAAGAGAAAAAAATTTTGCGACTTCTTATAAAATATGTAAAAAAAACTGAATGAAATGCAAAATGCACACACTATTTGCAATGTGGGCAGAAAATGAATTCAACTTTTGTCCATTGTTACGATTACAGGAAAGGACTACATAAATAACCAGAATGCAAAAATGCATTGAGGTTTCGATGATATATGTTCTATTCCAAATAATGCCATGATGTCCCATATCTTTCAGTCAATGGTCAAATGCTATCTTAACATGTTGGAAAAATACAGTTTTGTGTTCTTATTTAATTTTGGGAATTCTTGGGAAATTTGCACTTTGACCTCTAGTGACCCCAGATGACGATCTTGGGAAATCTTGGAAAATTTTGCTCTTTGACCTCTGCTGAACCCATATAAAACTCTTGACCCCAGATGTGACCCCAGATGACCTTTGAACCCCACCACAAATGATAGGATTCTTCCTCTTACTATAAGGCATCTACATACAAAGTATGAAATTTATCCAAGCTTTCTACATCAAGACATCGTGTTAACAAGGTTTTCAGAGTTTGACCCCCGGTGACCCCAGGTGACCTTTGACCCCCACCAAAAACAATAGGGTTCTTCCTCTTAATATGGGGCATTTATGTACCAAGTTTGAGAACCATCAGAGCTTCCCTTCTTGAGATATCGTGTTAACAAAGTTTTCAGGGTTTGACCCCCGGTGACCCCAGATGACCTTTCACCTCCACCAAAAACGATAGGGTTCTTCCTCTTACCATAACGCATCTACATACAAAGTATGAAATTCATCCAAGCTTCCTACCTTGAGATATTGTGTTAACAAGGTTTTCAGAGTTTGACCCCTGGTGACCCCAGGTGACCTTTGACCCCCACCAAAAACAATAGGGTTCTTCCTCTCAATATGGGGCATCTATGTACCAAGTTTGAGAACCATCAGAGCTTCCCTTCTTGAGATATCGTGTTAACGAAGTTTTCAGGGTTTGACCCCCGGTGACCCCAGATGACCTTTCACCTCCACCAAAAATGATAGAGTTCTTCCTCTCACCATAACGCATCTACATACAAAGTATGAAATTCATCTAAGCTTCCTACCTCGAGATATTGTGTTAACAAGGTTTTCAGAGTTTGACCCCCGGTGACCCCAGGTGACCTTTGACCCCCACCAAAAACAATAGGGTTCTTCCTCTCAATATGCGGCATCTATGTACCAAGTTTGAGAACCATCAGAGCTTCCCTTCTTGAGATATCGTGTTAACAAAGTTTTCAGGGTTTGACCCCCGGTGACCCCAGATGACCTTTCACCTCCACCAAAAATGATAGGGTTCTTCCTCTCACCATAACGCATCTACATACAAAGTATGAAATTCATCCAAGCTTCCTACCTTGAGATATTGTGTTAACAAGGTTTTCAGAGTTTGACCCCTGGTGACCCCAGGTGACCTTTGACCCCTACCAAAAACAATAGGGTTCTTCCTCTCAATATGGGGCATCTATGTACCAAGTTTGAGAACCATCAGAGCTTCCCTTCTTGAGATATCGTGTTAACAAAGTTTTTAGGGTTTGACCCCCGGTGACCCCAGATGACCTTTCACCTCCACCAAAAATGATAGGGTTCTTCCTCTTACCATAACGCATCTACATACTAAGTATGAAATTCATCCAACTTGCTTACTTCTTACCTTGAGATATTGTGTTAACAAGGTTTTCAGAGTTTGACCCCTGGTGTGACCTTTGCCCCCCCATTGACCCCTACCAAAAACAATAGGGTTCTTCCTCTCAATATGGGGCATCTATGTACCAAGTTTGAAAACTGTCAGAGTTTCCCTTCTTGAGATATTGTGTTAACGAGCAAAGTGTCACAAACACACACACACACACACGCACATACACACATACATACACACGCCATCATGACTGCATAGGTTTCTCTTATCATCGAAACCAAAAATAGCAAGTATTCACTTTCTTTATTAAAATTACGTATTGCGAGAAACTGGACTTTCAAGATCAATAGAACTTTCATAAAACTTTATTGCAACCAAATTACTTATTTTAACTTGTACGAACCAGTACTGTCAGAAAATACCTTAGATTGGGGAAATGAACCTTTCAAAGCCTAAATGTTGGTATACTCTAAGCAGCAGCCAGCAACCCCACCCCCCCCCCCCCCACAATTCCCCATGGTTCTGAACAGCTCTGATAATCACCAATCATTCAACATCTATGTACACTTTGTCATGTTATGCTTTAGCCGTGTGCTGTTACAATATGTGCTACCCAATTTTTTTTTCTCTCAATGACCCCACAATAACTTCTCAAAACCTTCCTGTCCACCCATCCCAATACACCTCTCCAATACCCCAATTGTCTCCATCCATCCCTTCCATTCTGAAGGCAATACCTTTCTGCATTCCTCTTCCCTTCCTCCCTCCCTCCCTACCAAATCTCCACTAATAAGGTTGACAACCTTTTTCCCAAGTTCCTACCTCCTCTACTCTACCCCTTCTACTCTACCCCTTCTATACAAAAAATACAACTCTCTACTGATTTCCATCCAAACCTTCTCCCTGACTCCCCAATAAGGCCTACAGCTCCTGACAACCCCCAATCCCTGACTTTTATCTCACCCTATCCCTCTCTTTCCTACCCTTCCTGTTCTAGGGGCTTTGAAAGCTTTTGTGAGCAGATTCCCGGTTTCTGCATAATAATGGAAATCACACTCTGAAGATTAGTTTGTAAGATTTCTAATGATCACATGCAACACTGGCAGGGCCCCCTGTGGGCTGGGGGTTGTAGAATATGCCCACAGTATTCCCCACCTGTTGCAAGAAGCGGCTAAAGGGGAGGACTTGCACTGTATTTGAACAATATTTGAAACCGAACTTGAACCGTATTTATCTAGTTGACACTACATAACACATTCATGTTGGTGTGTCATTAAATCTAATCTTAACTAACTAGCAACACTGGCAGGGGTACATGTAGTTATTGTAGTGAAATAATTAAAGTCATCTTTGCCATGCAGGCTTCAAATCAAAGGATTTCGGAATACACGTCTGCAATATTACAGGTACTTGTTCTCCACTCTGCGGCTCCCCCTTTTCCATGAAGCATGGGGTTTTGACCAAGTCCCCTCAAATGGCAACACATACCCTGTCATGAGAATTCCTACAAAACTAGGACAATTTGAGTCCTGTGTTTTCCATTTTCACAACATTTTTACCTTTGCCCTATATAATATCAGGCAGGTTAAACTATTCACCAATGTAGCCTCCCACAGTGCTTCTCCCTCCCCAGTCCCAATCCTCCTCTCACCCAATCTCCCCTCCCCACACCCAATCTCCTCCAATAACACATGACAACACACACCCTTCTTGGGAATTCCTATAAACTTTCTTCAACTAAATATGACCACCTGAGTCCACAGGTGAATCCGTTCATCATGCCTGCAAAAAGCTGGACGCAAAGACGCATTGCGTCCGCAGAAATCATGCTGCAGCTAGAAATTTTCATCTTAGTCCCAAATTAAGGAGACCAGGTGAGCTAGAAATTTTGGTTTTCAAAGTATGTGCGCCCGCGAAGTTTTGCAAGTTTTGCAGCTATGCCATTCATGAACCAATCACTGAGACCCTGCCCTACTCCAAGGCATTCTAAACTTTTCACCTGTCTAATGCCCCCTCCCATCTAAGCCCCTACACCTCTCATCCCAATCCTACCCAATTACAAATGACACCACATATTCTTATAAATTCCCTCCAACTTATTCTACACATGGTAACCCGAGTCCAAACTTACCCATTCAAACACCACACTACCCTTAACCCTGTACCTCCTAGAATCTTTAAACTATTTACCTTATGTCAGATATACATCAGATACCTACTAATCCAGCCACAACTGTCAAACCACAGACTTAGGATGGGATCCACTGACACCAACCCTGACCACAAACTATCAGTTATACCCCAGTTTACAAACATTAAATCCATCTTTTATCAGTTAGTGGCATTATGTCTGGTGCTCCATGGGAAGTATGCTCTGCAAAAAACCACCATAAATCTCCACCATGTCCCTTGCAGTTTAATAATTTAAACAGACTAAACCTTTGCTCCCTTGCCAACCTCCTTGTAATAGTTTCAGTCTTGTGCTATCAAAATTGAGAGATGAACTGTTGGTCATGGCAGGAACAGTATTACAATTGTGAGAGGGCTGGAGGGATAGAAACAGCTTATAATTAAAATCTATCCCATGTATGATTCAATACCAATACTTAATCCATCTTTTCAGCCCTGTTTTGTTAGTGGATGGGGAGAGAATAGGGGGGAGGGTGGGAAAAACTTAAAATTGGAGTAAAGTTGAGGGTAAATACTGCGATAGCCAGCACTGAGGGCACAAACACTCAACAACCTTCCTTTGAAACTTCAGGTAAATGTTTCACCACACACACCGGGAGGGGGAGATACCCCCTTCCCCCACACATACTTGCACTAGGGTTTTTGATCTGTACTTGTAAGAAATTATGTTAGCTAAGAAACTATTATTTTAAAACTTTTGAAAGTCAGTATATCAAATGTTACACAGAAACAAGATATGCCTTTTTATGCATGGACCAGCCATTTCCACATAATGTAGGACATACATCAACAAGACATTTCCATCTTTAAATAATAATTCCTAGTTCTTCAATTTCTGGAAGATGGTATAACTTTTCACTAAAAAATTGGTGCTACAGTATTGTTATCTTTTTAGCCAAAAGTGAATCCAAGCAGATGATCTTTTACCAGCATTCACCCTGACATCCTGTGGAGAATGGTATTAGTGAACTAGTCGTACTTATGACATTCCAAGAGTACCACCACACCCTCAAAGTAACATTACAAGTTCAGGAAGTGGGGGTCAGGTCATGCCAAAAATGTACCCCACAACTGAAGATGCACAATAAAGATATCTCTCAAAGTCAAAGTAATGTCCATAAAATTCAAACAAGGAAGGAAATCAAATATATGGAATATATCCTGTCTGTCCAAGATATTATACATCTAAATAAACAGACTTAACCTCACTCACATTGGTCAAATTATTGAGGTTACACAACTAAAACGTGACAGTGTAACATAATCGTAAGATGTTTCTGGAGAATATGACTATGAACTCACGCCTAAATCAGTATCTAAAAATTTAGGACATACGTGTTGATGTTTCCCAAAGTAGCATCTATTTTTTAACTTTAAGTAATGAATCATTTATAAAAATGACAACCCCACATCACTTGTTTATTGACCAGTCAGCCGAGTAATGGCTAAAATAAGCCTACATTTACTCCTATGATCATATAAAAAACAAATAAAATAAACATGACACTTTATTCATCAAAAAATCCTTTCCTCCTTCAAGAGGCAATACACAGCCGGCTTCTTTTGCAGTTGAAATTTGCCATAAATGTACAGGGTTTGCTTTATTTTTTGTTGCAGTGCATCGCTTCTTTGCGAAATCTATACCGCTCAGTCTTTCATACCTGCAGGCCTAACTTTTGTTTGACAACATTGTACAAATGTGTGCTTCTTCATTCTTCCCATTCCTCACTAAGAAAAATGGTTAAAAACTAGCTTTACTTCCAATCTGAATACATTTTTAATTTTTTCAATTGTAGCTTCTAGGAGAAAAAGTACAATTAAAGTAGATTTACAAAAATTAATGGAAGCTGTCAAAATTTACAGACATTCAAAGGCTGTAACTGCTGTAACTGTAGTAGAATTTGATAAAGTTTGCCCATGAAAACTTTTGTCTGCTTTAAAAAATTTACAAAATAAGTTACGTTTTTTCTTTTTGCTAAACAATTCTGCTAATAAAAATAAAAACATTCTCTCTTCTTCACCTAAACATGTACTTTGAAACAATAAGGACTTTCTCAAAGACTTTCACCTTGCAAAACTCTCATCATTCCCAGTTGTTTGGCTACAGACCTGTAAAAATAGCATGACTTTTCCTTCTTTTCTAAAAATTTCTCACCAAGAAAACTGTTGGTTTGTCCTAAGTATAATGTTTTGGTAGTCGGTTTTGGTCATCACTGGTGCCCAAGTACACAGAAACAGACATGAAGTACTCTACTGGGTTGAAATGGTTTCTAAAGTTCTTTTCTTTCAAACTCCTTTTAATTACATATACAATCATTGAAAATCATCCCTGTTTAAATGCAGCTTTACTCCGATGTCACATGACCACTAGCGTAGGTGTCTGTCTACAAAGAGCTGTAATGGGGATGTACATGTAATGTTTTCTTTAGTTCATGGGTCTCAGTGAAACAAAATTGGTTCCTGGACAACTGCCTCCCCCTGCCCTCTTTCTACCACAGTACCCACCCAGACAATTTTCTCTCATGATTCAGATCCTGGATAATTTCAAAGTTTTTTGTAGTGAAAAAGTAGTCGAGGGAAAACTGGTTTGGAATGGTCGGGGGTGGGGGGGGTGAAGGGGAATTGCCTGGGTAAAGGCCTAAACAGTCCAAGGGGGAGCTGTTCCATAATCATACAAATACACCGTCTGATATTTCACAACTCTAAAACACCCACAAAGTTTGTATTGTTTCCATTCAGTGAGGCAGAATACAGGTTCAGGTCTATTACCCTCACCCCAAAATAGCATTTTACAAATTTAAACACAAAGCAATCAATCATACACATCATGAATGAATGTTCTAACCCCACTTGCAAGAATACTTCTTTCTCCTTTGCTCCAAATGTAAATGAACCACTGACTGAACTGACAGGCCAGAAACTTTCCCTTTTTGACTTTTCACCACCACTATAACCTTAAAAATTCACTTCCAAAGAGAAAAAAATTGACGTTTTATAGAGACATATTTACGTCACACAGAATCAACCCCAAGTAGGAAGCACACTAAAAAGGCACTAACAAAGGAACAGAGAACCTTTAAAACAGTCAACTTTGTAACCCTTAACTTAAAAGTGCGTCATTTGGTGCAAACTTTGATCCTCATTCCGACATGTACAGATCACGGAGACGTGACCACAAAGTCGTAATGCACAGGAATATAAACAGTGAACTATAGTAAGGGTGGAACAAAGACGGCCAGAAAATTGTAATGAGGAAATGAAGGCAATACTAAAAGCCATGTCATCTAGGGTAACTTGAGCGTGAATCTATTGTAAGTAAAGGTTAAACATAATTCTCAAAGTGACAGTTGACAAAGGTCAGGACAACTTCTAATATTTATATCATAATGAGAAACAAAAACCAACGTATAACATCCGTCAAGATTTTTAGAGTTATCTTTTTCTATTTACTTTATTTGATTTGCTTACTTTTCTTTCCACTTTAAAGGGTAAATTAATTGTACTTTCCTGACCGCTTTAAAAGATTAAAAGAACCTGACTGACCACCCCCCACCTCCCACCCCTTTCCGAGATGAAAAGTTCTGATATCATTTTTTGATATAACTAGAAAAGACTGGAGTTTCCCCTTTCCATGAATTCTTTTTCCTTCACTTTTGTTTATTACATTAAAGCAAATATTTAAGCAATACCATTTAGCATTTATCCCCAAGAACAAAATTATAAAGTTACAATTTCTGTTTGTTTACAAGATAAACAAAAGATAACCTAGGGACAATCAGGGGGTGCTATTCTTCTTTGCATTGTCTTAATCTTGCTTTCGGAAACATACTCCTTCGAGAAATACGAAATACCCACCCACTTTAATGAACAAGAAACCCAAACAATTTTGGACACTACCAGACTTCCTTCCCTGTTTGAGATACATAATCCGCCTCTACAACTGGCAGCTTGCCAAGCAATAAGCAAAAAGATGGCGCTATACAGTAATTATACCTATAAGGGAGTAGTGTTATGTGTAAGCAACACATATAATATAGTCATGTAAGTCAGTCCTGTGCCATTTGTTTGTGTAGAGACGAGTGAAATGCACTTTTACAAAGAGTTAAATGTTATGTTAAAGAGAATACATAGTCACCCAAATTTGTTTTGAAAAATCAGCAAACTCTTCCATATCTCCACTTATTTGTCTTACAAGTACATCTGAAGATGTTTTTGAACATAATAAAAACAAAAGGTTAAGGAAGGAAATATTATCCATAAATTTAACAATTCAGTACAAAAATATTGTCACATGATTAAAAGATTTCACAAAATTAGCATACCAGGGTGTACTAATTTTACTTGGAGTGACTGCATTTTGCCGTTAAGCTTTATGCATCGGAAACGGGGGGGGGGGGGGTATCAAAGGGTAACAAAAGAAAGTGTAAAATGATACTAGACAATTATCCCACAATTTGTTCTGATTCAGACAACCAAGAAGTTTTGGAAAAAGATCTTAGTTTACATGAAGCTACTTCAATATTACCAGGGGCAGGAGGGGAGGGGGAATAATATCAAGATCTTTGTGCCTACAGTTTACAAGAATGCAAATTTGGAACTATGACTAATGAATGATCTACAATGTGCTTCTTGTCTCCACATGGTCCACTCCCTTCAAGCACCTTCCCTTCCCTGCCCTGTGCACTACCTTCATGATCCGGCTTTCTAATAGCTAGCTCCACGATGGTTGCCAGATCAGCCAAATTTGGTAGTCACTATGGTACAAAAACAACAAATGCAAATTCCGCTGGTGTTAGCATTCTGAATGCTCAAAACTCATGAATTTCACATGATGTGAGGTGGAGGCTTCTTCATGACCACAAGCCAAGTTTATTCATTCACTACAGTGTACCTTAAGTCTAAAATTTCAAATATATCTTGCAACGCTTTTAAAATGAATCCAAACAATCCAACTTCCATCTTCACAGTACATTCTTGAGCTGAGATAGAAGATGTTGGAAGCTTATTCGGGCAATTTTAAATGGGTAGATTACACAATAAGTTGTGATGTCATTCTTGTACTACTTCGATTGCCGTCTTTGTTTTTGATTTTCGAAAGCCACTGCACCCGGTGCTAAAATGAGCTCACTGTCTTACTGTTATAGGGTGACTTGAGTGTACAAGCCCTCTGCGTGCAACATGTAATGCAAGTAAACAGTAAATTTTCAAGGTTATATAAACATTTTAATTTCAAAAGGAAACACAAGCAGGTAATGTGATTTGTATTTACAAGAAGGACATCACAAAGTATTGTGCAATCGACTATTTCAAATTAAGTGAATATCTTTCAACATTTTATCTCAGCAATGGAGTAAGCTATGAAGATGGGAGATGGATGAATGAGATTTACTTTCCAACTTCAAAAACATATCGTCTTACAATTATGGACTTCAGGAACTTTAATGCGGTTGCTGAAAATTGTGAGGCATCAATTATGCATGTTACCAGTTTCTTGCAAAATTTGTGGAAAATACATGCTCTTTGAAGGAAATTGACAGTCAAATGAAAAACTGCTAAAATGCTGTTTGGCATTAGTTTTAAAATTTTTGTATGCAACACCTTCTCAAAAATGCCAAATTTAGAGTTTTTGGCCTTTAAAGGGGAAATCTTCTCATCCCAGACAGTTCCCATTCTCCCA
The DNA here is from genome assembly GCA_029531755.1 of Holothuria leucospilota. Taxonomy (NCBI): domain Eukaryota; kingdom Metazoa; phylum Echinodermata; class Holothuroidea; order Aspidochirotida; family Holothuriidae; genus Holothuria; species Holothuria leucospilota. The sequence continues at coordinate 19,593,269 of CM055971.1, forward strand.
ACAAAGCTAGTTCTAGCCCCACCCATAACTGTCTTTAGCTTCCCCTTGTGCAGACACAAACATAGTTTATTATTCAGGGCCAAATCCTTGTGAGTATACAAGGCCCTAACATGTAATCAAAACACTCTCTGTGCATGCTGTGTAATATGAGCTGCTCTGCATCTTTTGAATTTTGCAACTTTGATGTCATTTAAGAGTTCACATTTTGGCCAAGTTTGACTCAGAAGTGCTCAAAACGGTGTATTAGAGCTGTCTAACAGCATTTTGTCGCTTTCTGAGGCTGATTTTACACGCATTTGCACAAGTGTGTATATCGGCCTAAAAACACTGTAGGACGGTCTAGAACATTGAAAAAGTCACCAACTGATACTTTTGCTTACCCCTTTGTAAAAGTCATACTTGGGACGATGCAAACCTCCCTTTAAAACACCAAAATGGCAACAGTGAGCTCCACCATTGTTCAGCACACAGACCACTTGCTGCAGTCCATAGTATAAGCAGCACTGCCACATAAATTATTAGTTTCTACAACTTGGCTCAATCTATTTTACATCTAGAGGTGTTGTATATTTTGGAGAATTCCTCTCCAGAATTTTTAAAAATAAATTTATTACATTATCAATACTAAAAAAATCATTTTGCAAGGAAAAACACACTCCATTTCTTCATAACAAAGAAGTCAGAGAACTTCACAAACCCCTACCCCTACTTTAAATACGGTATTACTTTGCACATGGAAATCAGCAAAACTTGGGACAACATCAAAAGTGCTGATTTACGCATGAATGTACGAAAATAAACCTACACACTTCCCACAACACTCTATTACACCCATGGATATATACACAAGCAGTGGGACACTTCATACTTATGCACACCCACAATCACACAACCCACAAAGTATCATCATCTGTTAGCAGCTCTACCTTCATTCAGTAGCTTAATATCTAGTACTACACTGGATCCAATCAACCACTCCCCTACCCCTGATAACATGGAAACCACAGGAATGTTAAAAGGTAGAGAGCTTCAAGATATACATCAAGACTAAACCAATAAGGTTTACTGCATGGGAGCAGAAATAAACTGATAAATGCATGAGGGAAAATACCAGGTATAGATCCTAGAACAGATATGTACAACAGTACCTATCCAGTTACGACTTACAGCCAATTCTGTTCTGGCGCCATCTATAATACATTTCAATTTTTAAAGGGTGATGGTAACACATTTTAAAGACAGTAAAGATTAAATCAGACACAATCCTTAAAAACGATAGGTCAGTAATGGTTCTGATGCAATTTGTCTGCTTGTTTTAAATTAATGGCTTAACCATTATGTAGTTTTTCTGTATAATAGAATACTGGAAAAAAAGGGAGAGGATGTTTTTACTATATAATAGAATATTGGAAAAGGATGTCAGAGAAGTGGAGGGGGAGAAAGGGGAGTGTGGTAACTAGCCAACAACAGCTGGAGCAAAAGTATTTAGTGGATAATAAGCCAGGACTATTTAAGGGACTGAATTTTTAGTAGATATGACTGCATATTTTTCATAATCATCTTGCAAACATGCTTTCCCTAAAAGTTCAAATGCCATGTTTCACATGTGAAATCCATATACCAGTTTCTATTTTGTCCCTCTCACCAGGGTTACCTCTGTTCACCTATGTTACATTTCACACTGAATCAAAGAATGGACGTGATCATTAATGACACAGATATACCTTCCCCGGAAAATATTAATATTTCCCAGCTGAGCTGGAAGAATTAGGAAATACTAGGAAATAATGGGAACTACTGAGAAATAGACGGATACAGAGATCAATGTTGATGAGTACAAAAATCATGTGAGAAGCTTACGGTGAACTAAGCACTTGTGTTACTGATTTGCATATAATACTGTCTGCAATGCAATAAATCAGGCAAGGACCAGAGTTCACAATGGGTAGTGGAATTGCGCAATTCCCGCACTTTCCTAAATAATCCCACTATTTTTAAAATTGTATAAGGAAATTTCCTGCACCTGTTGGGAAAACCAATGGCATTTATGCCGTATCACATCGTACAAGTGGTACATGCACCCTGCATCGTAACATATGTGCTGGGCATACTTCAAGGGGGTTCATGTAGGAAGCAAGTGTCAATGTGCCAGGATTAATTGATAATATCAGCAGATCAGATCCTAGGATAGTGTAAAACCCCAGAATTACCAGGGGTATACAAATAAGGCTAGAGACAGCAACCATCAAAGTGTCTATTGCAAAGCTCCAAAATTCACACTAGCATCACTGGTGTGATTAATAAAACCAGAATATCATGCCCCTACAGGTCCTCTGTAATTTCAGGATATTTTAAAATGTGACCAAAATGACCTGTGACTTGGGATATGTGACCTCTGACATCTTTCACAGAAATGAAGTTATCCACACTGCATCAGTGATAAAACTTTGATGGGTAAAGTCTTGAACCCTAACTTCCCCTAGGAACAAGATCACACCTAAACAATGACACTGAATACTGCCCGAGTTTTATAGCTTATTCAACAGCACATGTAATGGATAAAAAATTCACTGGTTTTGGGAATTGTCTGTGAGTCATTCAAGAAGATCCATTGCACACATTCAACTCTTTTGTCCTTTTATTAGGTGGGTCGTTTTAAGAGCACTTTTGCATGAATACACAAAATGAATGATATTCTGCAGTTTAATTTTTTCTATTATATAACACCTTATTAATTTCTCTTTATTTGATTGGAGGATTGGTGGTCACATGCCATGGGTGATTTGGCACTATCATCACGGTCCTATGTTATCCATCATGCAATAGTCTAGTATAACACAAGGTCGTGTGTTATACTAGTATAACACACAATGGTGACATCAGCTATCACTCCGGTATGTACAAGAAAGGCCGCAACTCAATAAATCAATGCAGCTTTGGGGATCGCACATTGCATATCGTATGCAAGTAATAGGTACATAAATGAGTAGCTAGCATGCAAACGACAAACCATGGAGCTACCACACGGACAAACCATAGTGACCGCTAGAACACAGATTTACTGGACCAACAACTAGATCAAAGTTATAAGGTGTTATATAAAACAAATAATGAATGTTTTTCATTCGTGCAATAATATGAATAATTTCACTTGTTGAAAGATTTAATGTTCTATTCAACTCGGCTTTGCCTCGTTGAATAGAATATTCAATCTTTCAACTCATGAATAATTCATATTATGGCACTCAGAAACATTCACAATGTGTATACTATTCCTAAGGTGCAGATAATATTTCCCCAAAACATATTTCCTAGCCATCTATGTATTCTACAGACTGGGACTCGGACTCCTTTCAAAGACCAACAGATGCAACCTTGGTTACAATTAGACAAAAAACTGTCACCTCTCCAAGTATGAGTACAAGTGTGCCGGACAGCTTGGATGTCACTTTATGATGACCACACATAGATTCTTTTTATTCCAATGAACTTTGAGGTGCAACTGAACAAAATGTACAAGGAGCAAACACACACAAACATGTACACTAAACTAACACACGACCTCAATGAAAAGCTGTGTTATGAAACACGACACTCAATAACTTTGAAACAACTCCTTACTTTATAACAAACTAGTGGAGAAGGATATCCGAGAATTCATTGACGGTGTGGGGGTTTAAAGAATTTCAAAGAAGTCACAATATTTTCAAGTGATTATCCTTCCAGATTTACATCCAATCCTCAGACACATACCACAACCCCAAACACTGCATCCCCCTCCCTCCCCCTTGGGCCTGCAACACATAAAATGAATCTCACCAGAATTACACAAGTTAGACAAGTACACATATGACAATATGAGAAACAAGAACGAATACTCCGAACCCATTTATTTAACTGGTACATTGATGAATACAGGCTTCAAAGGTCTGGTGACAAATCTCATACAATTCACACTTGCATATTTTGTACATTTACTTTACAAAGCACTGAAAATGTGTAAATAGACTCAATTCACATCAAAATCCATAAAAGGGACCATTTCAAAGAACAATTTTTGTTTCACATGCCATGAATAAAATCAAAATTGAGCTTAATATTCAAATCTGTGATATGGAAGGAGAAACTGAAAAGATATTTCTTATGTTATCATTTATTTTGCCTTGAGTTTGCCTTGAAGATTAACTTTGAAAGTGACAATTGTCTGCTTGAAAAACATCAATCCTTCACCCCACCCCAAACCCCAAAAGTCACACTTGCTGCTAAGTGTTTTAATATAGGGTGCAGTAATTTGTAAAGGGTTAAAAAAAGTAAATCTGACACAGTCATTCTACAATAATTACAAAGCTCCAGGTCATAAATATAATACTCTTGAATTAAAGGGGAAACCCATTGTAACCAAATAGACCCACTGAACTGGATCCTAAACTTTATATAGAAAAAGGTTTCCACATTCATCTAAACAACATTCCTAATCACCACTGGGGCATAGCCAGCAAAGTAGTCTTTGATTGTCCAACAAAACTGATGGTACCTTAGGGTTGGGAGCTTAGGGGCGAGCAAGGAACAGTTCAATTTCTTGCAAAACTTTAAGTTGAGGAATTACAATTGACACAAAATTATATACAATTTCAGGGTGTGATACAACCAAAAGCACCTGAGGCAATGGCTGCCATGCCCCTCCAACAACCACTGTTTCTCACAAATCAGCTATACCAAAGGTCATGTTAGTCAGAATGATTTTCTGCAATGTTTCCACAAGGTGACATAGCAAATTTGGTCTTTCCCTTTACTTTTTGCACTGGTACAGTTCTAGTGACAAGTGGCATGGCTAATGGGGGGAGTGGAGAACAAATCTGGTTCTCAAGCTCCCGTACAAGTCTAGTGCCCTGCCCCCCCCCCCACCACAGTCACCCCTTTGGAGAACTCAAAGAGAAAATACACTTCCCTATTTGAAGCCCCCTAGCCTGCAAATCCCCCTCCCCCTCCAAAATAAATTTTCTGGACATGCCACTGGTACCAGCTCAGATTCATTTGCCTTGTGGGTTCTTTACTCAAGCCCTGGAATTCTGCATGTCCCTTCAATCAATTAAAGTACTCACCTCAAGGCATTCAGTAGACCTTCTACATTTGGCGTTTGCTCTCTTAACACTTTGATGCATCGCTTCACCTGAAAAGAGACCAGAGATATACAAATGTATGGAAAATAATCTAGTTAGCATTCTCATTCATACGAAATAAAGATATACTTTAAACTGAAAACAAGCATCAAAGAGCTGGTATACTTATCAAATTTCAATATACGCGACCTATTCCCTGTTTAAATATAAGAAAATAAATAGTTCACTCTAAGGGGTAATCATTTTACAATGCTTAGTGATCAAAATGTGGGAAGAGCCTTAATAGCTTGGTTAATTACAATGTCATTTTAAGTGGCTCAATGCAACATTTTAGCTGAGAGTTGGGTTTGTCTTTTTTCCCCCTGTTAGGTCAGATGACATTGGGAAAGCATTAGGCTTTTTTAAATGACAACTAACCTTACTTTGATCTAGCTGAGTGTAAACACTGACATCACATTGTTAAGCTTCAGTTTTGAAAATTTCTTCCAGTTGAGAAGATCAAAAATATCAAAATATATTCCAAAAGCACCTGACATGAATAAAACATCCTGTTTAAAAGTGAGGCAAAATAATGAAGGAAGAGGGTTTTTCTTTGGCACCCTTTAGTTGACAAAGGGCGCCACCTCAGTGTTATCACTTTTGCCAGATGGTAACTGTAAGCCATTGGTGGAAGTCTCCTGTAACTAGGAGGTAAGGCGGAGCAAAACAGACAACCCAAATTCTCATTACATTTAGCTATGCAAGTTGGCCATAACTGCTATACAAATGCAAAGTCTTTTTTTCCTTTCTTAGTTGGTTATGTACGTGTAACTCTTATATCCTTAAGACTGTCCCTATTTTAAAGTTAATGCAATGAAAAACTGCTACATTTTGAAAACTCCACATCATGGGTTCCCAAGTGTTTGGGGGACCCAAAGGCCACTTTTACTTGAACTTCAGAGATGTAAGCGAAGTAGAGGTCCATTTCCTGAAATTGTGTTGTCCACGATTGACGGCCTGGGGAGGGGTCTAAGGGGAGGACTCCCCTTTGAGAAAACTCTTCACGAAAATGTTGCAAAATGGTGCTATCTTTTTCTTTTTTTCAAATATGTTCATGCAGTAGAAATTTACATTTTTTGTAAAGAGATTTAAAAAAATCTCAAAACTTTACCCACCCTTTGGCATTTCACCCACCATGACCACTGCAGAACTTTTTGGCTAGTAAAATGGATTTCCTGAGAATTTTGCTCAAGACTTTCAATTTCCTGAACTCTTACATCTTGGAACTGGAACCATATTTAATAGTTATTTCCATATTTGTACTGTGGGCTTCTTGACTATTCTGTAGGCCATTTTAGTTAACGCTGTGGGTTGCCATTTGAGAACTTAGGCTCTATATCATTCCAAGGGAATGTCAAAATCCATGAGTGAGTGGGCCTTTGAAAAAACATCTAAAACACAACACCATTACCCAGGTTTAATAAAGCTGTCATGATATTCCATATTCTTGTCAAAGGTTGACATAACATTTAACTACTATGGACTATTTTAAGATTACTTGGGAGAATAGGTTTGTTTTCTCATGTCCAACAGGGATAAAACTGGTTTCAAAATATGATCTTATTTCTCACAACATGAAAATCAAGCAAAGAATGAGATAGATTGAGTGAGGTACAGAAGTAAAGTTAAACTGTGAAAGGAAATATTTATTATTTAAGTCACAAGGCTTATTAAACAAAGTCCTCCAATCTATGGACAGGACACACCAGAAGGAAGATTCACTAAGGCCTACCACCCTCTTCTCAGAATTTGAATAAATTTTAATGTAATTGTATATCTTTTTTATATTTTGTTATTGTTTCATGAGGATTGATCATAAAAAATATGCCTTGAACAACAAACCTCTACAAAGACCATTCTTCAGTTTCATTTTTCACAACCCTCTTCCATTTTATCATTGTTTTATGACTTTTGTCAATTTTTATATCAATTTTTTAACACTTTTTGGTTTCATGCCACTTTACAAGCCCTGGTTCACTCCAGATTCTTTCTGTAGTCATTTAGAAGGAAATATCACTTATACGAAAGTGAGAACAATTTAATATCACACGAAGAAACAATTTCAAAACAAACACTGCTGACAGTCAGAAATTCAAGGACAAAATAACTGGAAATTACAAAGAACTGTCTGTACAGAGCAAAGTACAACTGGTGATGTAAATATATTCAGGGAATTATATGCATTTGATAAGGGATTATCAGGTCTACAGACAGAACATGTTGGTATCTGCAAAGTTGTGAAGGAAATGATCTTTACATGTAACAAGAAAAAAAAACAAAAAAAAAAACAAAAAAAACAAAGACTGCATAAAGTAAACATTTCCTCAGAAAAAAGATAAAGACAGCTTCGGAAAACCACAAAAAATAGATTTGTAAATATCAATTCATTATCAACAGGCTTGCAAGTACAGATAAGAGTGTTTTCATGTCTGTACCTTAAATTTTAAATTCCTGGCTGCTATTTACACAACTGGTATTGGTATTAAAAGGTATTGCAACTGATTACAGTAAGTTGTACACATACCAAGCATGTGGTATGAGTCAGACTTGTTGTCCCTACATCTAACATTTTTGACCTTTTGACTGTACTTTATTTGTGATAATGGATTTGCACTCTACTCTAACCAACAAATTTAATCAGTGCTGAAGTAATTATTTTACAGGGTTCTTTGCTAACATTATTTTTTCACAACTTTTTCATGACTTTTCAGGACCTTTTACTGAACTTTTTAAGGACTTTCAAACTACTGTTGACAAGAGAGAATTTAAAGAGTTAGAGTTTGATGAGGTTTTACGGCTCAGTTTCTAACCAACTGGTTTAAGTTGGGCCGGCCACAGCCTTTTTTCCAGTTGTGGCTCACTAGCTTGTTTTCCCTACTCCATTACTCTCTCCAAGAGAGTATTTAAAAGTATAGTAATAAGGATAACCACCTTTAATAACATTAGGGTCTACCTTGCAGCTTTATGTGCAGTACACATGCAGACAGGACCTGTGCATTCACTATTCATGCATAAGTCTTCAGTTAGAGACACACTATACAGATAGAGAGTGCCAAAAAAATTCTTTCATGAACAAGAGGTTTCTTGAACTGTACTTTTACAATCATTAACAGTGATTATCTATATGAAATAAAAAGCAAAACTGAAAAATAAGCTTAAGGACGATCAAATTAGAAAAAAGAAAAATAAAAACCAGCTTAGTTAAGTACCTGTATCATTATAGAGGTGAAAGGTTTGTTCTCATACATTAGATGTACCACACTTGAACTAATGACATTGTACTCAAAACTAATCACTTGGTGAGAGTACAATATCCTAACTACAAACATACATTATGTAAGTTTGTAAGCATGAGCTCCTAGTCATAAGCAGGGTATTTCTGGTATCACATCTCAATTTGCTACACAAGTTGGCCAAATTGCTACACAAATGCAAAAATGTGTAGCACTTTTCTGTGTGCATAACCATTTGGTTTTCAGTAATTTTACACTACAGAAAGAAAAAATTCTCAAAACTGCTTTACACAAAATTTGAATACTTAATTATTCCCTGATCAGTATAAATGCAAAAAGTTTTACACCAGCACCCAATGCTTGACTTTTAAAACTAATGTGTAGAGGTACCAGTCATGTTAGCATCAGGTATCTTTCTTCATTTCAAAATTTTCCATGTTTTATGTATTAAGAATTTATCACTTAAAGTGGCTGAAGTTACTAATTTTATTCATATTTTACAATACATAAACACAGCCGGTAGGTAAGCTAGAAAAGTTTGGTTTTCAGAAACAGTAAAGTGCATATGTGTGTTGTGTGTTCTTGGAGCAGCAAACTTAACAGACATGTTTGTCAGGCTAATACAGAACCTGGAAATCTGGGACTTGTTGGTACTTGTTGCTACTTGTTGGTACTAGTAAGCACTTAAATAAACATTGCTTACAAATTTTTTTTTGCAAATTACCTACCCTGGTATAAGTACAAATTAAACTTACAGGTAGATGAGTTAAAGTGTGAGCACAAACACATACTCACATAAGTATACATATGCACACAAGCATTTCCAAACATACAAACAAAAGTACCCAAGGTACCAATATTTGTGGGCATAGAAAGTGATGTGATGGAACCGTACAAGTTTTCCACATTCCATGTTCATTCCATGCTAATTCCATGTTCACTCTATGTTCATTCCATATTCTTTTCATGTTCATTCCACTATCATTCCATGTTCAATCCATAGTCATTCCAAGTTAATTCCATACTCGTTCTACATTCTTTCCATACTCATCCTATATTCATTCCATTTTCATTCTATATTCATTCCATTTTCATTTTATACTCATTCCAAATTTTGCCCAAGGTACTCAAGAGAAATGTCAACATGTTACACATCCAGACATTCTGTCATCTGCAGACCCTACTTTTCCAATTTCAAGATATGATAACTTCCAGTTCAATGCTCTCACAGAAATGCCAGCCAAACTACCTGCACCCTGCTGATAATATTAGAACTTCCCTCTTTCAAACAAACCTCCATTTTCTCAGTTATTCATCACAGTCATCCCATTTACCTTTTAGAAAACATGTTGCCTTACGTACAAGTATCAAGGTTACCTGTCATTTATGAAAATCAAATTTGTCATGTTTTTCCTGATATTTCCCCGAAACTTCCTTCAATATTACACACTACTTCTAAAAGAAGTTTCATCTCTGCTAGTCAATCAGTGGAAACCACTTTGATGTATGACACATGTATGCCAAAGTGTCAAAATAGATTCCCAGCAACTCTAATTCCCTGAGTTTGATTTTGGCAGTTCTTAATAACATGTCTGGAGTTTTTCCGGATCAAAAGAATAGAAATTCATCTTCCTAGAGTTTGCTAATACATATGATCAACTCGAGAAGCTGGGAACACTGACTATGCAAAAATGGTTCATGGACTATGCCACCCTGGAAAATTTCCAACTGTCAAATTCCGCCTGGACACTTCCCCAGAAACGATTCCCAAAGATAATAATTACCCCTCAAATGACTCTCCCTCTGGAAAAGTTGAAATTTGGGGAGTGGGGTGGGGGCAAGGGAGGAGGGGGGTGTCTTGTCACAAACATAAGTTGCTTCATTCCTTCATATACTTACATCTATAGCAGCTCTCTTATCGAATGCTCCCACCGGGTGGACATGGTCGTAGAGGATGATAAGCCCTACCATGACCCGTAAGACGAAGAGTACTGTGTCACCTTGCTGGAAGCGAGTATGGCACTCCCTGTAAAATAGACAAAAAAGACTTGTTTTCCTTCCTGGATAGTGTGTTGTTGTTTTGCTCTAAACAGTTCACTTTCAAAGAAAAGAAAAATTTCATAAACACGAATGAGCACACGACTAAAAGATACCTGTAACTCTGCTACAAACTTTATGTAAGCAGAAAAGTGGAAGTATGAGGAAAATCACTGTAACCATTTCTTTTTTAGCTGTCCTGAATTCCCTCCCCCTCTCCCACCAAGAAACCAAGCAACCAATCTCCACCTCCCCCAACCCCCACCCAAAGAAAATTAGACTTAAATTAGCTGAAGGCAACCTATTTGTTAAGAAACTGTATGGCTTAGAGGAAAATACCACAAAAGTTAAAAATTTTAGACTTTTATTTGACAAAGTATCTGTAATGTTAGCTTATGTTGGCAATTGATTCTTGTTAGGAATGTAAATTCTTGGGCCATGACTCCATTATTAGATCCTGAGTGCAATTGAGGGTCTACATTCTGTGAGCATGTCTCAAAATTCTTAAAAGACTTTAAAGAGTACACACCTTTTTCAAATTTAAACTTTCTTTATTCTTTTCCCCTTTTTTTGTAAAATTTAGAACTGAGTCCAAGTCAATGGTTTGAATTTACCTAATAAACTATAGGCATACTCTGATAGTACAAATGGAAACAAACAGAAATCAAATTTTCCCCTCCAGTAGCAAAGAGCACTCCATTCCACAATTTTGGCCCCAACCCAGTAAAACACTATGCTGCTTTAATTTACAACTTTACTGGTAAATATTTGATAGTCACAAAAATTCCCAAACTGAAAATATTTTTTACCACATTTATCAACATGAGTGAATTCCAAAAATAACATTGGGGCAATCCTTCCCATTATTTGATTTAATTTAAAGTCCCAAATTAGAATCCTCAGAAACATGTCTGCAGCTTATTTGACAGATTAAATGATACATGTATGGGCCTTGCAGCCTCACACACACTTGTCAAACCCTTTGTTTATGATTTTGATCCATTTTTCTGTCATTTTGTAACTGTTTCATGACATTTAATGTAAACTTTCATGCACTTCTTGGCTCTCTTTGTTCATGTTCATACATCTTCCACACCTTTGAATACCTCTACAAATAAACCTTGATGAAAATGATACTTCAGGGCATGTAACATTTTTGGTGGCATAGGGTTACCTTTCATTTATGTGCTTAACTCACCTCAAAGTGCCAATATTTTTATGATTTCATTATTTTTATGCTATTTTAGGTTTTCTGTCAAATTTTGATCAGAATTTTATGAAGTTGATCATTTAATGCCAGAGGGCCCCTGTTCAGAAAGTTTATACTGAATTTGAAAGCATCTCATTTGTTTGTTTTTGGTTGGGGGGGGGGGGGGAGATATGAATCTAATAACCTATGAAGCTGAGAGATTAGGTAAAAAATCCCTTGAATCATAGCATCACATCCAATAGCAACCAAAAATTATCAATATATAAATGCCTTTGGCATAAATATCCAAACAGTTATCTTTCGAGATGACCTAATTTTCTTCTTAACCTCTCTAACAATGTGTGCAATCGATGTGCAATTAACACTCCAGCTTGCAACATAACTAATTCATCATTTACCTGGAAAGGTTTCCTTTAACAAAATGCACAATGCTATAACAAAACACATCACATGACGAGTAGCTGACAGGTATGTAACAAACAGAACTGTTCAGGTTCAACTAAATTTAAGTTATCCTCACTGTTTGATACCATACTTGTTTCACTTTTCCTTGCCCTGAAAATGCTGCAAACTTTTACTGCAACAGTGCCCTCTATTAACCATAAAGAGCTGAATCAGTCAGCCTTAACAAATAACACTGCTCTAGGTAACTTTCTGTTAACTTTCAACACAATTCCTGATAAAATGAAATACATTTAAGTATGAAAACGTACAGCTTAGAATAAGGAGGACACCAGCATTCACCCCAACCCAACCTTGAAGCAAAATCTTTCAAATTTCCTCTTATTTTCCTTACACTTGTTGCTGAAAAGCTGAACACAAATATTGCATACACAAAGTAAAGTATAAAGTTTATTTAGCATGATTTAAACAATTTATTACCAAAGGTATTGTAACATAGCCAAAGGTACATTAGGATAGGGGTACACTTATTTAAATAGGGGTGAGTGCACTTTTATATTGTTCCACTAGGGATTGCATCTTCTACATAAAGGTAACAGTGTACGACATCACAGGCCATCCAACAACATTCTGTTGATTTCAGAACATTTTCAAAAGGAGTTACATTCACTACCCTTGAGCACAGCAAAAATACAGAGTACATCACATAAATGTATTAAAGCCTGTTTCTCCTTTTCCCCCACACTTTTGAATATGCATTGGGACATAGTGAAAAGGTACACGAAAAGTCATTTCTTTTGTAACATGCCAAGAATGTTTTAATGCCAACCAATACTGTCCATCATGAAAGCGACTTGTGGTAACAAAAGCAAGGTCAATGGCCACCAAAGTATAACTTAGTCTGGAATCAATAACATTTTGTATGCAAATTTAGAAAAAAACTCTGATAACTTACATGCTTGACAACTCTCTTTTTAATTACACATATTGTTTGCCTTTTCATGAATTTCAAATCCCTTTGCCCATAGGATCTTGTGACCATTCCTTTGTGGTTTGCCTAGGACAGACAATTTCACTTTAAAGGGGAATTGTTACATTTATGGTGCAGAATATTATCATACCTTTAAAACCATAATTTAGGAGTATAAGATGGCAGGCAATTCAAAATTAGATAGCTGAGGAGAACTTTATTTTCAAGAAATAAAGGTTTTCACAGAAAGAAATTCACTGCTTTTCAGTTCATGAATTAAAATATTTCCAAATGACGCAACATTTATAGCTATTGGAGTGTATAACATTTTGGGAAGAAAAGCCATTGCCAAATTTTCTAAATGAAGCTGAAAGTATATTAATGATACAGATATTTTTAGTCTTTGCCATGTTGATGCACTGCAAAGAAAATATGCTTTTAAATGATTTAATGACAATTTTCAATTATGCCACATCAACAGAAACCTTCCTACAAATTTTGAAAGTATAGCTAGCCACACAATACAACAACCCAACTCAACCATCGCGTCACAAACAGTCGTTTAGTGTGCGATGGTCTACGACTACAACTGAAAGTTTCTATACTGGTCAGTTTTAAGTCATGTCGCTTTCAGTCAGGGAAAAACAAACATGTTCATTTTTCCTGAGTAGAGTCTGTGACAGTCTTAAGGTTGATGCAATTTTACCAATCAGGTACCAGCTATTGAGCATGAAGCCGAAAGAGGGTTTTCAAATACCATATTGCTAGTCAAAATGGGCTAGTCGTTGTGTAGTATGCACTGCCAATCGTGCGAATAAAAGTTGTGCCAACAATATGTAACTAGGTCATGACGGTTGAGTTGAATTGGGTCACAAAAACTGTGTAGTGTGCAGCAAGCTCTAAATCATGCCAAGCATATGACCGTAACACCTACCGATTCTCCAGCATGACTCGACAGACTGCCGTCATGGTACTTAGAACATCTGTAGTGTTTTCAATTGGAAGATCTTTGTTCTATAGAAACAAAGAAATGAAACAAAACCATTCACTGAAACTGAAATAAAAGCCCAATACAGATAAAATGACTGGGGATTCTGAAAATGAGACTACTATGTTCATGAAGGGATACATGGTGTGAATTGTTTTAACAACTTATCCATTTCAGCATAAATTTTTCTTGTACAAATCAACTGACTTAAGAAGGAAACTTACCTAAAAACAGTGGCCCTTTGAGAAATTGTATTCCCTACCCCATATATGCCACTTACAATGACCAATGTGACTGAAACACATGTCAAAACAGCATTAACATTTATACAAGTGAGACCAATGTAGGGCAATAACTATTTCATGGATTGTCTAAATTTTAAATGGAAGGGTACATTTATGTCAATCTCAAACAACTTAGGGTGGCTATTTGTAATATGTTATAAACCTGAAAGACTGAGCTACAAAAGCAGTTCCAGAGGCTACCTGCATCAATCCCCCAAAACATCACACCCAACCCCCTCCCCCAACCACTACCACTACCACCTCCCTTAAAATTTCCCACATGTCATCTTCAAACTTCCCTTTGCCATCCTAGATGAGCATAACCATAACCTCTCCCCCCCCCCATCCCCACTCCCTACCATGTAAAACCAAAAAACACAGGTGGGTTCGGGGTGGGGGGGTGTCATAGCTTGACAAGGTCCAGAAACATGCCATGAAGCTGATTCCTTCCTCAAGGTGTTCATTGCCATTAAAACTGAATGAGCTTGACTGTACATGCCCTAAACTTAGGAGGTTTCCTGGCAATCTGATGCAACTTTTTCAAACCAATGATTCTGATAGACTGTTTCTGAATAATTCCTTCAATTTTTTTCAGGTGAATGACATAAGAGGCCACAGGCTTAACTTTCTAGGGCATCTTTGAAACAGAAGAATCATTTTTGCCCTGTGGGTTGCCATTAAGTCCAATAGTCTACCAGAATTTGTGGTCTGTCCCAGTATACAGGGTGACAAGGGTTCGAAAATGCCTTGGATGTCTTTTTCCAGGCCAGCTGAAGGAAACTGATGTCTTCAGTGATATTCATTGTAACCTTTACAACTGTTCAAACTACTCACCAATGACGTTAGAAAATGGCTAACAATTTCAACAGCATTTCCAAACACTTCTGTAGCAAAAATGTCACCATTCTGCATGGGTTTCAATGCCCCCAAAAGCCAGTGGTGTTGATAGTGGTCTTTTAGTTACATTCCCTTCATAAATATTCATCGTCACAATGAATATTTATGAAGTAAGTGGTCACATTGATCATCAAGGGCAGTCAACTTTGAACTTTGCTACTTTACCTCTGACACAAACTTTGTGGTTGCATCACTCAGTGTCTGCAGCATGGGTGTGGCCTGTGCATAAAACAGTGACATTCTATTCGCCATCTCATTATTTACTGCTAACGATGTGTCCCCAGTGTTGTCCTGCAAAGTAATCATCAAAATATAAGAACAAAAATATTTCAAATAAACTGGCATAATCTAATCACACTCCCAATTTTCTTCATGTTTAAAAATATAAAGATAACCCCAACAGCTTTCAATAGCTCAAGGATGATAATCCCTCCCTTGTTTTGTTCATTGGTATATACATCTTGATGCGTTCATATGGAATTTTGCCTACCACTTATTAAACTTAGCTACAAGCTCTTTCACATCAACCCACCTTATATCCCAGTAGAAAAATAATATGACAACTGATCATTACAAATGTTACATCTGTCTCCATATGCAATGGCAGAAATTCACACAAACTACAGTAAAGAGCAACCCAATTTCACAACAACCTGGACACTTTCTAGATTGCTTTTATAAACCTTACCAAGTTTTTCTTGAAACTGTCAACACTGTAGTTTCCCATTTCTATTATTTGTAAAGTTGTAAATTTAAGAATGATGAGCCAATCCCATTCCTCCAGTTTCTACCAATTTCAAAAAAATTCTTTAAAGAAAACAGAGAAACGCACTGCAAGTCAGCCCTACTGCAGCTCTGTGAGACATTACAGACTTGCTTCAAGTATATTTCTGGTTATTCGTAAATGTCAATATTTCCATAATTTAAGTTCATTTTTGTTTGATGTTTAGGATCTCATGTACCTTCTAAATCTTCAGCATACAAGGAGAACTTTACTTTAACGTAGGCTTTACTTATCCATTTATTTTATCCAATTAACAGTTGCATCTGACAAAGTCCTTTTTGGCTGAAATCATCAGTTATCTTCTGTGTCACCATACCTAGAACTGGACAATTTCAGCCACAGCTACAAAATGTACCTGTAAAAAAAACTCCCACCCTAAATGTATTCACAAATGTTTAATTTTGATGTAAATAAACCTCTTTAATTATTTATGCATACAGCTGACCAATGATACATCACAGTATTTCATCAAACTCTTGCGCAGTACCCTAATCTGAATAAGTAAATCCTCCCTGACCTAATTTATACAGGGCTCCATCTAAACAAGTGAAAGTTGACACTAAACTGTAACGTTAAACTCCTTTGCTTACGTTTAATATCCAATATTTTTGTTTTTAATGTCATCAAAGATACCCACAAGGGCAATACGAGATTTGAAGCTGACATTTTTAAATGAGGTAAAGACACCTGCTGGTTACCTTTAATTCATTTCATTCAACTGTTTTATTTTAACATTTTTACTTGTGATCGAAAACAAAAGTGTCTGTATGTTTGTTGGTAAAATAAAATTGAATCTCCTGCATCTGAGAAGTATTCAATTGCAATGTTGAGACATATGCTATGATCTTGGCATACCTTTGTATAATAAAAGGGAAAAAGCCATGGGTTAGAGTTAGATGAGGTTTTACGGCTCAGTTTCTAACCAACTGGTTTAAGTCTGGCCGGACACAGCTTTTTTTTTCCAGTTGTGGCTCACTGGCTTGTTTTCCCTACTCCACTGCTTATGCTGAGCACCAATCACAATGGCAGTATGTTCCATTTTTAAAGTCTTTGGTATGACCCAGCCAGGAGTCGAACACCAGCCCATCCAGCTGCAAGTCGGAAAAAGTCATGTGGGGGGAAACTTGCATCCCTGGGGTTGGAGCAAAGTCAAGTTTTTGGACACATTACTAGGAAAACTCTTGCAATTCACATTAAGGTTCCTCCCAAACAAAAAACCTTGCAGCACTACCACCATATACAAAACCCAGTCTGGCACACCTCTGAAGGCCACTGTTAAAACCTGAGACCACTTTCATGCCAAATTGTTTGGAAATTCAATAATTTTAGCAGTAAAATGGAAAAAAGTCTAAAAACACAAGGGTTCTAAACTTTCATGTAGACCCATGGAAGTAGTACCTAGACCTACTTATAACTCAAGCAACCAGACAAAGATACGCATTCTCTAGAAAGTGAATTTGAACAGAACTTTTTTACAATCCTGGTCACTTCTCAGACCTTTGCCACAGACAATATAGAGGTATCTGTTCTTTTCAGCCAGTCTAGAATAGGGCCACATGTGAAAGACCTATGATGTAAGGGTCTAAAGGCAGAGCTGTTAGGCACATTCTGTTAGGTATTCTTTCTGGAGATGTTTCTATTCATCACAGTAGTTCGTTTCATTTTCAAACTTTTGCTTCATTGAATCTGTAGAAAATAATGCATTTAATAATTCCTTTCTAATTACCCTTAACGAAGATTCCCCCCCTCTCCCCCCACTGGTTTCCACCCATAACTTTTGGATTTGCCAATGTGGAAAAAGGCAAATAGATCCCTTGCAGTCTTCAAAATTTTTCACAGGCAAATAATCTTTTTATCTTATAGTTTACACAGACTGAACATGACAACTGTGAATTATAATTTTGTTATATAGGAAGTCACTATTCATCCACTCAAGAGAAGTAGCTGAAAATGTTTCCAACAATTTTAACTGATGTACACAAAACTTTTCAAAATTCTAATCCCTTCAAACTGTCAGACATAATCAGGTACTTTTGAAGTTTTTGAGGTGACTACAGTGTCAAATAATCTGCTTCACTGTAAACAACAATTTCTGAGCATCTTCCTCATCTTGCAAAAGGGGATAAAAGGGGCTTTCAGAGGGACTGGATGAATAATACAAAAATGTATTCGACTGACTTCTGGTTTAATAGCATGATTACGACACTAAGGGAAAGAGCAGTCTTGTTCATATAGCACCGACCACTCTGCAGGTGAAAAATTTGAAATTTACCATCCTGAGAGTTATCTGTTTTATAACCCTTGAAAAAAACATTGTCAAGTGGGTAAAATGTTGAACTAGGAGGTACACAATGTAAAGTTGTTACTAAAAAATTACAAGTACTTGACAGCTTCTGCCACTGTAATGGTTGCTTAGGTCGTAAAATAACAGCTCTGCAGTTCTGAATTTAATCTTCCAATTCATCACTTTAAATCATACTTAGATGTTCTCAACTAAGAAATTAATGTCAAACTTTCAATCTGTCATCAGCAACTTGTTCAAAAAGGCCACTGAACTAAGTTCTGGGGTCAAAAAAAAGTCAAAAGGGTCAAAAAAGAAGTCAGTTGGGATAGAAAGTAAAGTAACTGTTACATTCCTGCTAACATTGTCTATTAGTAGACCCCACTACACCAAACAGTCAGTGGGGTGATGAATATCAACAAAAGGAAGCATCTGTCATACACAGTCCTGTGATAAATAATAAATAGGCAACTGTTCCCTATTACACATGGTGTGTACTAAATTGCAGCAGCTACCTGATACGTTGTAACATTTGTCTGAACAGAATCGAATGTATGGTTTGTCTGTCAATAACCACATGGGTGCTTTACCAAACAGAGGTGTCAGTTCAAACTGAGGGTAGCATGGCTAGAAGTGTAGGAAGGCTTGGAGAGGAGGTCCTTGTTCCTTTACATAAACCAAGACTTTGCAACATGCTAAGTATGGTTTCTGACATGTACAGTAACAGACATTTTACATTCCATATATTCTACAGTATGTTTTACATAATCCTGCATATAAACATACTTCATGCTGGCAAATCCCTCGGAACTTGATCGGAAATGAATCTAGGACACTAAACGTAAACGACAGCTGAAACTTATAATATTTAGTGTTAATCTCCGAAAGAATTGTAGGCCTCAATGAACTCCTCACCTATGAGTTGAGTGTCCAAGGGAACTGAGGCCGGGTCAGAGAACTGATTTCTGTTCACAATGGGGGCGCAGTGCTAAAATGATATCTGAATGCTTTGCTCTGCTTGTGAACTGCATATTAGATGTACAAAGGGGTAAGTACATCTCTGTGAAGTGAATTTCACTATTACAAGTATACATACCACTTTTAAGACCTCCATCATACAATCCCAAGTCATTCTACCTGTTCTAACACAACTTTATGTAAAGTTTAAAAATCTTTTGATGTTATGCTACTTGATATAAAAAATGCCACTTTTTATGCTTCAGTGGTTTCCTATACCCTTTTAAATTTTGTATCATCTTGACTTTATGATACTGAAGCACATGTAACAAATTTGGAAAATATTAAGATACTATCTGGTCATCACATCAAGGTTAACTTTTTCACTTTTGTAATTTTGATTTGCAATTTTATCAATTTCGTAAGTAACTGTAAATCGCTGACGGGGACCTGATCTCCCCACCCTCTCCCATTTCTTCATAAGTACATTAAATGCTGCCCTCTATAATTTCTCTCCTACCTACCTGGCTAGCCATCTTCATCCTGCTAAGCGTTCTTCTGTAGTAACTGAAATCATTCTGTATGGCAGGGTTTGTCATCTGAAAGAAGAAAAAAAGACAAAAAATATAGGGAAAAAAAGACAAAAATACAGGAAATGAGATTTGAAATCAGATATTGGACAAACAACTTCATCAGCTGTACCCTGACAGCTGCATCAAAGAAGAATAAGGAGACATGTCTATATGCAACATCTTTGATTAGAATACCAATCAATCCAAGCTTCCAACCTTGCGATATGGTATAAAGGTTTTCAGAGAGGGTTCTTCCTCTCACCACAACGCATCTACTTACCAAGCATGAAATCTATCCAAGCTTTCTAACTTGAGATATCGTGTAAACAAGGTTTTCAGATTTTGACCCCTGGTGACCCCAAATGACCTTTGACCTCCACCAAAAACAATAGGGTTCTTCCTCTCACCACAATGCATCTACATACCACGCATGAAATCTATCCAAGCTTTCTAACTTGAGTTATTGTGTAAACAAGGTTTTCAGGTTTTGACCCCCGGTGACCCCAGATGACCTTTGACCTCCACCAAAAACAATAGGGTTCTTCCTCTCACCACAACGCATCTACATACCACGCATGAAATCTATCCAAGCTTTCTAACTTGAGATATCGTGTAAAATCGTGTAAACAAGGTTTTCAGATTTTGACCCCCGGTGACCCCAGATGACCTTTGACCTCCACCAAAAATGATAGGGTTCTTCCTCTCACCACAATGCATCTACACACCAAGCATGAAATCTATCCAAGCTTTCTAACTTGAGATATTGTGTAAACAAGGTTTTCAGATTTTGACCCCCAGTGACCCCAGATGACCTTTGACCTCCACCAAAAACAATAGGATTCTTCCTCTCAATATGGGCCATCTATGTACCAAGTTTGAGAACTGTCCAACTTTCCCTTCTTGAGATATCGTGTAAACAAGCTAAGCCGTCACATACGCACACACACACACACACCCACACGACATCACCATCGCACAGATTCCTTGCCTGCCTTCGGCAAGGAATCAAAATGAAGTGAACATCTACTGGCTCCTCTGTCAATACTATTCACGTCCCAGAATGACAACAGACTTTGTAAAATTTGTAATGTCTGGGAACCTTAAACCTTCTGTTTAGAAAATTCATAAATGATTTTATGCCATCTTCTGTGCACTTTGGACTTATTTTATGACATATGATGTAAAGAGTGCTTTTTTTTTTCTTTTTTATTCATTTTTCAATTTTAACAATTCTGTCCTCCTTCATGAATGTACACTGTGCCTTGATGAAATATGGACTTCAATGTATGTTCCAATTTTCGGCTTTTTATGTCTAGGATGTCAACTTTACCACAAAGTGTTATGTTTTTTAATGATTTTGTTACCATTAAAAACTCTTTGAGGCATTTTGTCAATTTGGACTGGAATCTTGAATATATTTTATGAAATCATGCCTGCCAAAGTAGGGGCCTTGCAGCATGAAACACACGCACAAAGAAAAGAAGCCCCTTAAAATCACAGACACTCCTTAGGGTAAAAATTCTAATTTTGTAAAGTTACCACTCTTGACAGGAATAAGGTGATTTAAACAAAATTGAAAACAGAATAATTGTCTCAAAGAAACATTCCTAAGAATAATATTTGGTTGAGCTTAGAGAGACAAGAGGCACCCCACTGATGTACATCTGAGGTGACGTGTCAAAAAAGCTCTGGAGATCTAGCTATGCGTGAAGATTATGCGTAATAGCGGTAGCAAGGGGAAAGTATTTGTCTGAAAAGTGAATTAAAGAGGTTTATGAGAAATGGAATAGATGGACTGTATTTGTTATTCAAACCTTTCATTTGGCAAGTTTATGGACCTGGTGAGTAGCTGATTCAAAGATAAAATGTACATTAGTGTATTTTTGTTTCTAAAGCTATGTGCTTATTTCAAATAATCCTGAGGCCATCTTGCTACTAACATCGGTTTGCTTGCAAGATATTGTAATTTAATTCTTTTTTAACTGCAGTGACTCAACAGTTTACTATGGGCTTCAGTAAGGTGGATGTCTGTAGAATCTTTATGACTGACAAAGTTCTGTAAAATGTGGTTTTTGACATCAATTAAGAGGAGAAACCCACATTTCTCTTGTCTGAATATAAAAAAGCCTCCAATATAAAGCTACCAACCATGTGATACACATCAGAATGACACAAATTTTATGTCCCTTTGGAAAGTAACTTCCATCAGCCTGAGGTAACTGTAAAACAGTGGTTCTCCCATACTTTCCCCCAGGGCAATGCGGCACTTGACACAAAGCCAGGGGCAAACAGAATACAGTGATAAGGAGGAGCTAGTTACCCCATCCCCCTCACCCCTGAGGGGGTTACTTACCTACAGAACAGTATACATTAAAGGGGAATTTTCATCATCCCAGACAGTTCCAATTCTCCCAACTATGCAACTTCTAGCTCCTCCCATAACTGTATGAAGCTACTCCTTGTGCAGGAATAAACCTGTTTTATTGCTTGAGGCCATGTCCTGGTGAGCATACAAGGCTATAAAATGTAATAAAAGCACTCTCTCTGCCTTGTGTGGAATGTGAGCTACTGTGCATCTTTCAAATCTTCAAACTTTGATGTCAATCAAAGAGCAGTCACCGACTGAGAATTTTCATACCCCTACACTAAAAATATACTTTAGGGTGATGACTGTCTGTCTTTAATGTCTTCTTGTTTTCATTTGATTTTTTTTTTTTGAGACAATGAGCATACTAATTATTTGTTGTTGAAAACATTACCCAACCCAGTCTTCATCTGGATCCTATTGAATTCTATACCAGGCAAAATCTGATGACACCATCATATGTAGTGCAAAAATATACAGAAAAGGAAACTGTTGAAAACTCGTTCAAACAAAGGGGGAAGTGAAGGACACATTTCCCTTATGTATAGTCGTGATGAAAATTTAAGTACTGATCTTGTCATAAAGGGAACTATTTAGTAATTAAACCCTCACGTATGAATCTGCCAAACTGAAGCGCCTCTTGGTAAGCTTGGTAATCCACCACTGGACATCACAGATGTACCAGAGAGTGACTGATTACTACAGGCTAGGAGAAGGTATCAAACAACTCAATCCATCCCTACCCCTCTCATTTCACATAGCTTTATGACCAGTGCCTTGTATGTCATTTTATTATTTTAATGACCCTTGAAGCAGCGTGCACAAACGACATGGACCAATGGAATCACAGGGATCTGGAGACTTGTCACCAAACTGGACAACAGCATGCACCCATAGTTTACCTCATCATAGCATGGGATCTGGAGCAGTTTCAACCCAATGTATTGCTGGTCCTTCTAGGGTCTTGGGGGAAACCTGTTTCTGCATACACTGTATTTCATCTTACAAATATATTTTTTTTACTGATGTATCTGCTGGCAATTCCATGTTTCCAACTCATCACTAGTGACTGGAGCCAGTTGCTACACTGATGCAAAAATGTGTTTTGTTAAAATGATTTCTTTCTTAAATATTTTATAGGTTTCAATACGTTTGATACACTGTCCTTTTAGTTTCTGGTACAGATTTACCTACCTCCTTCCCAGTATACCTAAAACTTTACAAACTTTTGAAGATTTTATAACATTTTCATATCCATTTTAACATCTTTTACTTATGGGCTGAAATTTTCTGCAGAAAAGCTAGGCTACCATGAAACAAGTACCAATAAGTTTCAACTTTTAGAAGTCAATTTTTCTGTTTCCAAATGACAAATGTACCTGTGTGAGTCCTCTCTGTCCCCCTACCTTGCCATCATCAATTCCTAGCATTACGCAGGGCTGGAAAAAGTGTTTATTCCTGGGAAGGGAGTCCTATTTTCCAGAATTCTCTTCATACTGCCATGTTCAACAAAGGTAAAGTTCCATCCAATTGCCAAAATTTCCTTCCAAATGCCAAAATTTCCTGGGAAGGAGCCTCCCAGCTCCCTGACCTTTTCCACTCATGAGTCTAAGATTCCTGCATATTAGCAGCAGCTTATAATTCAAAATGTACCCCTTGGGGTCCCTCTATATCACCCTACCTTAGGATCATCAAATCTGAGTGTAAAGTCTAGGATTTCTGTATATTGTGTAGCAGGCAGCTTACAGTTCAAAATGTACCCCTTGGGGGTCCTCTCTGTCACCCTACCTTAAGATCATCGAATCTGAGTGTAAAGTCTAAGATTTCAGCAAATTGTTTAGCAGTAGCTTGCTGTACATCGAGATGCTGTGTGGGACTCATGTCTGTGGAACAGATGATGAGGAGTAAGCTCTTGACAGCTTCGGCTGTGAAGGAGAAAGAAAAAGTCGTGATTCAGACATATCATACAAGTCAGATATATCATATCAATATCTGACTAACCCAAATGTCTTATGAACAAACATACATAACTGTAAAATATTCTTCGTATTTAAAGTGAAATATTGCGTTTATAATGCACCAAAATGGCCTAAAAGAAAATAGCTATAATCATTATTAAACCATTCAGTCTCACCAACGAATTCCAGCATGAGAATTATCTCCTCAACATATTGTGCGTAACAAGAGTTACGGAAGTTGCATCATTTGAATGTTTGAAAGTTTGGGCCAATAAATTGTTCCTGAGTACCAAATAACTGAATTTCTTTCTGTGAGAACTTTATTTCTTGAAAAGAAAGCTACTCTATTGCTTTACTTTAAATTATCTATCTTTCTGTATCTATAAATATTGGCTTAAAAAATATGAAAATTTTCAGTAAAACAACTCAATATTTCCCTTTAAGTTCATATTCAAAGCTTCTTCAAGCAAATCTGAAACCTTTTAATGGTGAACCAAGTTTTAAATGAATCATCCTCTTCTATGCTGATACAAGGATTGCCAGTGTTTCTGTGAAGCAAATGGCTAAATCTGGCATTCAATGTGGTTACAAAATGTCAAAAACAAATTCACTGGCATTGACACTCCATACAGGTATCAACTCTAAACACATGATGAATGACTTGTGAAATAACCATGTTTTTTTTTATCATAAATGACAGATCGTGTTTATTCATTCATTTATGCTGCTGTAGAAAATACTGCACATAAATTATGCAGGTTATGGAAACTGGAATATTACATGCATTTTCCAGGAAAACAGGTATGAGAAGTGCCAAAATATCACCAAAAGGCTGTTTGGTACTGGTTTTTAAAATGTTCCAAGCAAAAATATTTTCAAGAATAGCAAATATTCAGTGGTTTTGGTGTTTAAAATACCAATATGATAACCATGGCCCTCAATTCCTACTCAAAGACACCTCAAAGTAGTACTGTGTGGTGGTGTTTAAAATGCCAGTGGGGCAACCCTGGCCCTCAATTCCTACTAGGGGACAACTCCTAGGAAGTGCCACTCATCACTTGCCTATCAAGGGAGGATGGAGCAGGATCTCATGAAATCTTTTGCGAGAGACCCCAGAATTAATTTTTGCATGTTCTGCTCTACCCAAAAAGACAAACCAAGCAATATTAAGTGATCTCAGGATTGCAAAATTTGTTTTTTTTTTAAATCCTCCTGAAACCCAGAGAGTCTAACTCGGACAAGTGGGAATCTTCCTTCCAAACCCTGCAGGCTCATTTTATTGATGCTTTTCTCTGGTTAATACCGTAATGACAAAGTTAAACAAAATCTTGGCAACACACTTTTCAAGTTACTTCCTCTCGATGTTCCTCTAGTCCATTTGTTGATGTTTTAAACCTCTTCTTAAAACTTACCCTTTTAAGTAGACTATTAATCTATAAGGTTTACAATTTTATTGAACTAGCTGCTTATGTCCATTTTATTGTGTGTTGTATAATAATTTTTTTTTATTCTTAATGCTGACCTCTTTATTCTTTACCTCTTCATTCTCATTTCTTAATCTTTTTTGTCTTCATTTCCTATTTTTATTCATATTAATGTCTAAAGTGTATCTTTTTTTCATTTGCATTGCACCTTTGATTACCTTTGTAAATATTTGCATTTTATTAATACTGTTGTTTGTGTAACAATTATTACCAGCCAAACTCCTCCAGAATGGTCTCCTGCCCTCTAGTCAATGCTGTAGTAGCCATTTTGGGCTGGTTAGACTTGAGCAAGTGGAGTACAGTGTCTTGTCTAATGACACACCACAGGAACCTAGGAAGAACTCAACATTTCAAAGCACTACTACTAAATCCTTAAGACTGCAAATAACATTAAGAGAGGTCATTTTGTTTTGTACTCACCGACCTCTTGTGAATATTCATAATAATTTCTTAACCTAACAACCAATGGACAAACAGCACCCCAGGCCTTTTCCTGTAAGTCTTCATTGTTTGGATTTGATATTGCCTAAGGAGAGACAAGAGAAAGTTTAATTCAGAACAAGCCATTAATTAAAGGATCAATGGAAAAAAGATTTAAAAGTATGAAATACAAATAAAGTACTGCACGTACTGTTAATATTAAAGTGTTTAAGTAATGTTTAAGCACTAATGTAATGGTGTAGTACCAACTTTTTCAGAGGGATGGGGCACTGGAGGCATGGATTTCCCCATAGGGTGCTCAATATATTTTTGAGTGGGGAACATTGCAGTATATTTTGGTGGGGTTTCCCCCTACCCACAGCTATGCCACAGCGTTCATGCCCTTTAGAAATTCTTCAATGTTGTAAAGAGAATACCTTCCATACTAGTGCTATACACTAGGATGTTTAAGCCTTTCCTTTGACAGCGCTTTGAGTTTTAATGAAAAGTGCTTTATAAATAGCATTATTATTATTATTATACACTTAAAAAATTTTTCTGAGCAAGATCCTTCAACAGATTTATTGGAAGAGAAAAAATGCTGCAAATCTGATCTTCATTAAGCTATTACAGGTACGAAATGTTAGTACAATAACAGAACAAAACAAAAAGATAAAAAACAATCTCCTTTTGGTCATGGGTGGAAAAGTTAGGGAGCTCATAGCTAAAACTTTGGGGAATGGGAGGAAAATGTTGGCCACTGGAGAGGAATTTACTGTAGTTATTTTCACATGAAAATATATGGAAAATTCTAGAAAACAGTAGAAAATTTTACTTCCTGAGAAATAAGACATTTTTCCCAGCCCTGCTGTATAGCTAAGTTTTTGGTACAGTTGGCATCCCATTGAATGCCATGTAGATCTTTTTCATTTCTACACTTTTTTTTTTTAAAATTTATTGCAACTTGTAATTGACCATGTGCTAGCAATTTCTTAAGATCCAGCCTTGCAAAAACCCTGTACAATATCTCCAAATGCCTGTATTTCCGTATCCATCTACTTGCCATATCTATTATTCACACCTTTTATAACAAACCTCATCTCTAATCCTGCCTACATATAAATCAAATTTACGACTCACATCTCTAATTTCATCCCCTGCCCCTCGATACCGCTGCAGGTCATCTAACACCTCAAAGGCTCTTATCAAGACTTTGCCAACTTCTTCAAAGACAGCTTTCTCTCCATCAGTAGGTTGAGCATCTGAAGAAAAAAAAAACAAAGACATGAGATGATACTGAGATGCAGAGGCAAATGGATGGAAATAATAAGATGATACCTTCTATCACTTCTGGGAGAAATAAAATTCAAATTATTGACATCTTTGTAAGATTCAACTTCAAACATCTTAATAAGAATGATCATAATTGTAAACATTCTTAAAAGCAAGGCTAGGGTACAAACATGAAGAAAACCCCAGAGAGTTCCACCATTACAATGCTCATTTCACTGCCTTATCCATTATGCATTTAATAAATGTCTCTTAATGTCCTAAAAAAATAGAAAGTACATAATCGAACAAATTACTTTATGGCCATGAGCAATACTCCGATCAAGAAGATCTAATTTGCCAAAGCCGTCACTTGAGCTGGTATTCTGTTTGATCTACTTAAGCATCCTTTGTAGTCTTACGTCTAAATTAGGTCTACCACAAATCATTTACCAGACAATCATTCAGGCAAGTTGGGATTGCCATAGCAACGACTTAATATCCTGGACTAGCTTGTTAATACAGCACCACATAGTATCTTACCTCTATGCTATTTCAAGCAACACCTTACATGAATGAAATCCTTTCCCTAAACTTTCATTTTCTTTTTGCTTCTGTATTAAGAAGCATGCATTTTTTTTTCACTTAAGAATCAAGGAGGGATCTCATCAAGCCATATAGTAATTAGTTTCATTATATCAACTACGGTACTTCAATGAAAACAACCTTTAGTATCAGTAGCGGCACTCCATATAAAAATGACCTATGCTGCGTAATGCTTCAAACCAATCATTCTAAATAGAAAGTATGATATCATATGTTTGCTAATTACATCTGCAGTTAAAGATTAGCAGCACAACTTTGTATGCACATTTCTACAGGAACCAATCGTTGTACTGACCAATTCAAACTTGGCCATTAACACAGGCCATGGCATATATATGTTTAGGTGACAGTGACTAGGGTACCATGCTTCTAAGAGATCCCTTTACTGTTATGCAATAAGCAACTAAAATTATAGTCCCAGCAAGTGCCAACTTTGGGACAAGCTACAATAGATACTGCATGCTAAATGTTTGCATAAAGGGATGAAGTAAAGCACAATAGGAAATGCATCACCTCCCCCTCCCCTCCCCCCCCCCCCACAAAAAAAAGAATTCCTCTCTTCTGATTAGTTTGCAGGTAGTAGCACCCATAATGGAAGATACATAAAGGTGCAAAACCTTAACACAGCACTGTGTACAGTATTGTTACAAAATTGACTTTTAGGCAGACATACTCTGAAGTCTGATTCTAGTCATAAAATGGAGTCCCTTAGAAAATTCTTGACCATGAGTCGTAAGTCCTGACTCCCAAAGTGAGTCCACCTTCCTCTCTTCTGGTCAGTTTGCAGATAGTAGCACCCATAATGAAGAAATTGCAGCACAGTGTATTACTTCAAATTTGTTACAAAACTGGACCTTTTGACATACTTAGCTTGAAGTCTGATTCTAGTCATGCAATAGGTCCCTTGGAAGGTTCTTGACCACGAGCCACAAGTCCCAACTCCCAAAGTGAGTATGTGCATTACTTCTTCCCAGTACAGTGCATATGTATAGTACACATATATTGCTTAATTCACTTCACTCCACACTACACTCCTACTACTGTACCTTCCTTACACACACACTCTAATTTCATTTTAAATAGCAAACAGCACACAATCGCACACAAACTTCTTGAGTAGCTTTCCTTTCCCCTCCAGACCTACTGGAACCATCTACAGATGATCTCCTACATGTCATACTTGATTCCGACTAAATTGGTATTTCATTGCCCTCCTATCAATCAAATTAGTCTTCTCCCTCTACATCCAATATGGCAAAGAGCAGAGACGGGACCAGATGAAGACACCTAATCTTACAAATAAACATCCTCCCCCATCTCACCCAATATGCTACGGAATCTTATACAAACAAAAGGAGAAAGGAAGACCAGAAATATGCTTCCTACAAAAAGGAATCTCTCTCCTCTTAATTGGTTGATGGTTACAATCTCTGGTGAGTAGATGGATTCAGCTGCTTCGCTACATCAACAGTAGAGCAGATTCCCATCACAGTTCCACTAGTAACTGACCAGAGAAGTCAATAAGGAGAGGGCTGGATGGGGTCATTGTCCCTGACCTTGTGTATTTAGTTTGATAACAAAGTCCTGGATTAATTAGTCAACAAGCACTGAGACAGGTAATTATAAAAAAAAAAAAAAAAATAGTGACCTGATTACCTTTAACTGACCTTGGTTAACACCACTGCCTCTAGTATCACTGCATACCAAATATTGACTGGACTTTCACGTGTATTGAATTTTGTTGCAGTTTTGAATAATGAGATACATATTGTATTGTCAAAGCTTGTAAGAATAAATGTTTGAATGTTCATGTTTAATTTTTGGCATTTTCCTCCTTTTTTTTCATTTTTTCTCATTGTTTTGCTGGGTAAGAAATTTCTGGAATGTGTAATTGTATAGAAGTCTTCTATATCTGAAATTGGGGAGATACTATAGAAACACATCAAGTTTTACTGTTAAAGAGTTTTGTTTACAAATTTCACGAACCGTATGAAGTTAAAATAAGTAAAGAGAAATAAAAGTGAAACTGAGCACTCCAAATTATTTATTCAGCCACCTTACAAACCATTTAATTATAGATATTAAACTTGCTCCTTATCTATAGGATATGATGACATATAATTGCATATAATTCAGCCTTTACTGCATTAAGTACAGTATAAAATGTTAATTACAACACTTAAACTTAGGCATACATTCAATGCCGTAATTGTACTTTTACTGCCTTTCTCTAGGGTGAATTTTCATTTGAACTTTGAGCTAAATTATGAATTAAAGCACCTTTAGGAAGGTACAGCTACTGCAGTTAATTGAACTGTACAGTACTTGGCTGAAGACAGTCATTGGATAAATCATACCTGCATGGCAGTGATGGGAATAAAAATACAAACTGACTTCCCCCCTTCACCAAGGCTAGAAAAAAATGTTTTTTTCCCTGGAAGAAAGTCAAACTGTCTGAAGTTCCTTCTTTATTTTACATGTGCAAAAAGGCACAACTGCCAAAATTTCCCTCCAAAAAGGCACAACTGCCAAAATTTCCCTCCAAAATACTCCAACTTACTGGGAAGGAGCCCCCAGCTTTCCAACTTTTTCCACCCATGCCTTTCACCTCCTCCCCCACCCTCACCACTCATCAAATCAGTACAGAGTTATTTTGTAATACCTCTCTGCCAGTCTCTTTTTGAAAGTCTTTGTCTCATCTTCTCTGAAATTTACTTGTATAACATACATGTAAAACTGATGCCAGGGTAAAACTATAACTCACTGAAAATAGTGAAAAGTAAATTCTGCATACATAATTCACCATTTCACAATCTTTCTGTCCTTCTGCTTCAATCAATTCTTTCATTGGCTCTTATGTACATCAACAACTGGCCATGTTCAAAAATACCATTAGCAGGGCTGGAAAAAATGTTTTTTTTCCTGCAGGGTTGTTTGATTAAAATCACACTGATTAAAATCAGCGATTAAAATCGCGATTAAAATCAAATGATTTTTTTAAAAAAATCACTAATTTAAATCACCTTTATTATATTTTTAAATTTTTGGATGGAAAAATTGGAATAAAATCAAATACAACCATTGGGATCAACTAATTTTGACAAATTACACACTGTCAGATGATTTTAGCACAAGTTGTACCCCCTGCACAACATTTTTTGTCAACCATACTTACTCCAGGGTGTTTGTTACAACTCCCTGGTTACTCAAATCATACACTTGCTTACTGTATATGAATAAAATGTGGCTCTGAAGTTGTACTTGCACCACTTTGATCGTCCTTTGAGGAACACTTATCATAGTGAACCTTCATCCTCTTCACCAATCCTTGCATCTCATGGCCACAGATGTTGCATTTAGCACGGCACCCTGTTGCTGTTCTAGATGGAAGTTTTTGGAAATGGAGCCAAATAGCATCATGTCTCCTGCCCGACATGATAATATTCATTGAATATCCCTACTCTTCTAGAAAGTTAACTGTTGTAACTCAGTTGAAATTAGGGGTAAAAATATACTGGACCTGCTATGCACTATGAAGTATGTGTGTGATACTGAACTGAACTGTAACACTGATGTGTACAATAAACCTCCCTAGATGAGTCTAAACATTGAAAAGAGGGTAACACTTCTAAATTAATCCACTGAGTCAAGTGTAAACAAACATTGTAAGGAATACAAGAACCTAATCCCCAATCAACTTAGAACTGGGTATTATGAATGTATTTCCTGTGTATAGAGGCAGATACCCTGGACCACTAAGCTCTTTGTATACAAACAGGCCCCACAGTGCTTAACAATAGAACTGACACAGCCTTGCATCTTAATACACCACAACAGTCAAATAGTTTGCAGTCCATTTATGGGACAAGGGACAAGGGGAAATATTGGGCTTATGATGACATAAGTCAGTGTAACTGCTAGAACAAAGATTTCAAAAACATTTGCAAACAAATTGTATTGAGGATTTACGGAATTTAAAAAAATCAAAAAAATCTGATTTTAATCAAAAAAAATCTGATTTTAATCAAAAAAATCCGATTTTTTTTATTTTTTTAAAAAAATCAAAAAAATCAACAACCCTGTTTTCCTGGGATGCAAGTCAAATTTCCCAAGTTTTTACAAACAAAAGTATCTAATTTCTCTCCAACTGCCAACATTCCAACAAAACTTCCCAGCAAGGAGCTCCCCAAACTGATCACGTCTTTCCACCCATGATCCTGAGCAATAATATGGTAATGTTCGGATATGGTTGGGCGATATACGATATACATCTATATATCATCGCCGGAATTCCATATCGCGATATGCTATATGAAATACCTTTATCACAATATGACGATATAGAAAAAATAAAACTTTGGGGGGACTGAAATTTCGATAATTTAAATTTTGAAGATGAAACAGTGTTTGTAATGTCAGTATTCATGCATCAATTTCGTCCTATCTAGAAAATTAGGTGTAAACTTTTTTTAGGCTACTTTCAGACACATTTAGCCTTGTCTATAACAGGTAATACAGGTCAATCCGTTATGGTGATATATTGATATATTGTAAAAATTTTGGCGATATTATCGCGATGGAATTTTTTTCATATCGCCCAACCCTATGTTCAGATACTATCCTTAGAGTCTTGAACTAAAAGAACTCAAGACTGTACTGTATAAGAACATTTTCCAACAGTGATGACGGTGATAGGAAAAGGCCAGCTGATGAATTTAACAGCTTTGCATGATTGAACACTGTCCGAATAAAGTTATCCTTAATTATCATTAATCATGGTAATACACAGATGTTACTTAGTTTTTACAAGGAACTTCTCGCCTTTAAGTGACAATATTGAAGGCAATCACATTCATAATGGGTTTACAAACCCAAAAGGATATCGCCTGCTCTTATGTACAATATTTCCGTCATACATTTGGTGATGCAAAATTTATCGCACTTTAGAAGGCAATAAAAATGCAATCAGACCATTTTTTTTTAATTCTTTTATCACTGACCAGCTAAAATCATAATAGACATTTACTGGCTATGGTCCATTAATTATTTTGTGAGTTTTAGGATATCAAAATAAGTTGCATTCTAATCAAGACATGATTTATTAAAGCTTCATTTTCTATCAACGATGTGTGATGAGCTCGATTGCAAAGTGATGAGCACCGCACTTCTCCACACTGCATACCACAGTACACATATGGCCTAGTGCTACCCCGAGGTGTTACTGTACCTGCAGTATGGGGGCTGCTTTCCAATTTTGTCTGACACACAATTTTAGAAACTTGTCGCTCAATTCAGCATTTAACACTTTCTTCAATAATTTATGATTTGAGAGATGACCCAACAGTGAATTCTGGAAGAAAAGATGGGTTAGAAGGAAGGGATATTCAGTTACCAATATATCATACACATATTATATATTGAACTGGAAGATAATACAGTATGGCACCCTGCACACCAAAATTTTCCATTTTAGCTAATCAGTGACACTGACATTTACCAAGGCTTGCCAGAACCTTATAACAAGGCGGTGATGGTTACATAATGTAAATAAGGGGGGGGGGGGGTGTAGACAGTAGACACTAAACTACAGGTGTTATGTAGTGCTGAGATATATAGCCTAAAGTATACTGTACCTGGTAGTCTGGGCTGGATTGCATTACTGCTCAGATAAGTGTCAAATGTCAATTTACTTTAAAATTCTTACTAGCACAGATGTACTTTATAGCACAAACCAAAGTGCATTATCACGTACAGTCATGGGAACGAAATGTTGCGAACTTGGAAGGCTCCTTTCAAGGAGATTTGTGTATTTGCAGGGAACTTTTCCTAATTTTTTTCACATCAAAATGCAGAAGGAATTCTGGAAAATTTGACTCCCTTCCTGAGAAATAAACACTTCTCCAGCCCTGCATGATACAGTAATCCATTTATGAATCAAACATATGTACCATATCATTCGTTTGGTCCTGTAACCTCTATACGGTGAAAAGAATAAACCCAGCAAAAATGCAGTCTCTTGTTGCAGTCTTCCACTACATTTCACACTTTATCAAAGGTCCCCTGGCATCCAGTGCTCAAATCTGAATATTATTTGGGAAAGTAGAATCTCAACAAACTGCAATCTTGACTTAATTCCTATCACACACTTTTGTAAGTCAGCACTTTGCATGGTACATTGGATGTAATGATGTATGATGTATCATATAGACACCACCAAAGTATAGTTAGTGTTCTTACCTAGTCGTTTCTGCACAATAAGTACAGTAAAGCTATGAAAAACTCTGAAAAATGTGATTTTCAAAAAAAAAAAAAAAATGCATACATGTTCATGGCTTTCTGTACCAAAGCTGTGATCATCCTGCATAAATTATACTTCCCCTGCAGTTGTACTGTACAGCGACCATCACTACCCAACAGTAACAGTTAATTTGTACTGTAAAATCTTTGACAAAATGAAACCTGCAAATATTACACAAGGTCACATCCAGGAAAGCACCTACTAAATTCTTTCACATTCCCATAGCTGTCTGCAGTAAAATGACTGGTAATGAACCAGTCTGAAGCTAGCACAGGATTCAGCACAGGATTCGCCTAGGATTCAGCACAGGATTCGCCTCGGATTCAGCACAGGATTCGCCTAGGATTCACCCAGGATTCAGACATCAGCACAGGATTCAGCACAAGATTTTTAAGCCAGCACAGGATTCACCTAGCATTCATGGCAGGATTCGCCTAGGATTCAGGATTCAGCATTCAGCACAGGATTCGTCTAGGATCCAGAGACCAGCACAGGACTCAGCACAGGATTTGAAAGAAGCACAGGATTTGCCTAGGATTCATATATCAGCACAGGGTTCAGCACACAGGCGCCCCATACGTTGTATAGTATACACCATATACTATGTATTATATCTATATATACTAGGCGAATCCTGTGCTGATGACTGAATCCTAGGCGAATCCTGTGCTGAATCCTAGGCGGATCCTGTGCTGGATCCTGTGCTAGCTTCAGACTGGTTAAAATGAAAATTATCAGTGAGGTGCACAGTCAAACCATGAAACCTCTTCAGGTTGTGGTTCCATACCTGTCTGTCAACACTATCAACCCTTCTTTACTTGAAAAGCTCTTCAAAATGAAGATTGCCCTGTATGAATTTGAAGAAAAACACTTCAAGCTTTCATTTGTTTCCATCAAGTTTAATTTTATTAAGACTATCAAAAGCCTGTTACCATGGATACTCTGCTCAATGACATCTTTATTTAAACACACCAAAAAAATAAATTTTCTGACAGGTTTTTAGGTAAAAGCCATATTCTGCATTTCTTTCCACTTCAGTTTGTTACTGTAAGCAGGCCTTGAACAAACAGTATCATAAAAGCATAAATTTTGTAGTTTATTGCTTTATTTACATTTCTTTGTGTGCAATAAATTTTCCTTGACATTTTATGAATTACTACGCTTGAGTAATGCATCGGAACTTAGCATCAGAATTTTTCATTTAAATGATTTTGAAGGATGCAAACACAATAATTTCATTGTATGAAAATTGGAAAACTGAAAATAGCTTGCAGGAATGATAAACCCATCTTGTCATTTCATATTGTTTTTGAACTTTTTTCAAGTCTTGCCTCAAATTTGAGTGTGTCATAAAATGTCAGGTATGAAGATCATAAAATTTCAAAATGAAACCAGTATTTTTATAACTCTTTGAACATCCTTTCCTGATAATCCCTTCACTCATCTCTCTACAGTTCAATTACAGAACTGGGAAGTACTTTTTAAGATAAAGAACGTCAAATAAGGAAGCCTATTGTCTTCACCAAAACACGGCAATAGCCTACATTTTCAATTATTAATCATGACAGACTAAAGAGAATGGCCCAATTTACTAGAACAATATCAAACATCAATTGCAGAGATATAAGGAAGGATTGGTTGTGTGACACACTCAAATTCTATCATATTTTTAGGGCCACTGATTTTCCACTTCACAAATCACAAAATTCCATTTTTTAACTTTTCAAATTCCACAAAATTCTGTTTCAAGCACAACCACTTCCTGT
This sequence comes from Holothuria leucospilota, assembly GCA_029531755.1. Taxonomy (NCBI): domain Eukaryota; kingdom Metazoa; phylum Echinodermata; class Holothuroidea; order Aspidochirotida; family Holothuriidae; genus Holothuria; species Holothuria leucospilota. The sequence continues at coordinate 19,629,209 of CM055971.1, forward strand.
GATTTTCAGATTTTGGAGTAATTATGTTGAAAACAAGTCCTAAACTTGTCTGGTTATGATCCTGATGGCAGCAAACACTTGTTAAACACAAGCGACCTAGCCTAACACACTACAGCATAGGCAAACTGGTGCTTATACCTGCAAAATTTTGTGGATTTTCGTAAATGTCCTTCTTGTTTTCTGATCGTAACTTCAAGGGGTTTTGATGTCTTTAAGGTGAATATGCCACCATTTCAGATCATAAAATGTCTGTGTATGTCTTTGGTATATATATGCAGGCATTCATTTGACATGGTTTTGGAGAAAAATAACTCAGTTTTTGTCAAAAATTTACATGTATTTTGAGCCTGATGATTTTTGCTAAATTTAATGAAATTCTGTGCAGAGGAGTAAATTCCCTTATTTTCTGCTTTTTTCAACAAAATTCCTGGCCCTATATTTTTCCTTACTAATTATAATAAATTTACAACATTTTATTTTCTTGCTCAGTAGTTCCTTTTCTATTTTCAGAGTACTTAAATCACAACCTTTAAAACATTTCTCTCCTTGGCTTTCCACACTACTGAGCAAAACTTCCTTATCAATAGTCATAACTGAATCAACTTTTGGATTACCAAAAACCACAACTCAATAAGGATAAAAATTTGCTTGAATTAATTTTTTGTCCGTGGATCACCAAAGTTAGAAAGAAGAAATCTCAACGACTGGTGCATGCTGACTGCAGCACACCTACACTGTAATATAAATGAAACATACTGAGCAGTCATATTTTCTTGCAAAATTGAATTACTGTAAAAACAAGCTTTCAAATTCATTTGAGTTTGAGGGTCATTCACTGGACAATATAAAAACAGGTGGGGTTATTTTAAGAACAGGAAAAATCAAAATTTTCTCACGACTTTCAGACTCTACAGTACACGTGCATGGCTTCAGTATATAACAGTATTGTATCAAATAGTTGCTAGCATGTAATGTTCATTACACCGTGCAGTAAATGACAGCTATTTTCAACTTGGCCTTCAGCACCAAAGCACTGAATGGGGAAGGCGGGGCGAGGGGGGGGGGGGTTCATGACGACAAATTCCGACACGAACTTGAGTAAGTGTATAATATGCAATCAAGTGATGTGATACGGATCCCAGTAATCTGACATGGGTTTGTGTGTGAGGGGGAGGTCTGCAGTATGGGTCATACAGTATTTGGTATCATGAGCTCCCATCTATGAAGTTTCCTGATCCCTAATCTAAAGAACATGAAGTGCATTAAAGGTTTAGTGTTTTTCAGACTACTATCTCAAACACCTCATAAGCATAGGAAGCTTTCTGAAAGTGGGGGGAGGGGCCTAAGGTAAGGGGGGAACCCCTGAAAATCTTATGACTAAAGTGCCCTAGATGCAAAATGGTGCAATGTTTGACAAACTTTGAAGGAATTTCATCCTATTCAATGCCATATTTTAGCAGCATGTCACATCCAAAGTGGTGGTGGTGGTGGGGGGGGGGGGCAAAATGAGGTTTTTGCCCCCATCAATCAAAATGGGAGTGGGTCACCCCCTCACCTTTTTCCTACACCTATGCATCTAAAGTGAAGGGCTAAATGAGAGACATTAAAATGTTTCACACCTTTTTTCCATGTTTTCTCCATTTTCCCTACCACTGTACTGCAGGATGTTGGAAACCTTGTCGAGTTTTAAAATCTGTTTCAAGTCAAAAATCTACCAAGCCTTAAGAGTGAATGTAACAATTCAAGTACACTAGACCCTGATGTCATTCATACTGTCACACACTGTTATCATGAGACATAGCCGTAATATTTCCCTGATACTACAAACTTATGTTGGTAAGGTGGCCAAAAGGACACTAGACCAAAATGAGATTTTAACACTTTTTTATCTATTTTTCTACTGAATTATTAATCAGTCCATAATTGAGTCTGTGTACTGGGAGATGACTGGAGTTAGTTACTGTTAGCTACTACTTACTAAATAAAGTAAATTAACAGTAATGGCACTAGAAAGTGAAATCAGATCCAGGAATCTCCCAGGCCACCCTTCCTAAAATTTGGATAAAGGGAGCTAGGAAATTTGTATCCACTGTACAGGAAACAGATCAAGGCACTAGGAGAAATTTTCAACCTTTCCACTGTTTTTTATCTAAATAAATTTAGGCTGGCAAAACTGAAGAAGAATTACCGCAATAAGAATTTTCACAAATGCTGCAATTGTACATCCTAATATACATAAACACTAGAATGCAATAGGGTAGCTGTGAGGTTGGTCGGGCGGTGGGGGGTGGGGTGGGGATGAAGGTCTGTTCCAGAGCACACATTTTATGCGGCAGTACTTTTGGTCTACTGCCACAATGAATACAAATGTCCATTATTTCCTATAATACGGCAACAAGCTCGATTGCAAACTCTAGTTAAGCCAGTGCTTGTACAATGGTTTGTAAATTTACACTTAACATTTCTGAAGAATGTCACAGATCTATACCAGCTGATGTAGTGTTGTTGCGATATGAAATTTTGAAATTGATATCGGCAAACAAATTCCTTCAACAGCCAAACAATATCGCGATATCGTGAAAGTATACATAACCATAAATGAAAACCCTGTGGTATACACTTTGTATGTACATTTACAGGGTTTCCGCCAAAGGGGGGAAAGGGGGGATTTGTCCCCCCCTTTCCAGAAGAAGGTGGGTAAAATCCCCCCCTTTTCATTTCCATAAAAATTAAAAAAATTGTCCATATCTTGGTTTCTTACTTACGAAGAGGACACCTTTGCAGCAATGTTTGGACTTTCATAAGTAAATGGCCTTTAAAACCCTTCAAAATGCACCTTATAGGGGTCTTGAAGCAAGCTTTTGTCCCCCTGAACCCACTTGTAACTTTAGCCAGGGACAGCATCATTTTGGACTAGGGGTTAAGGAGCAATTAATCCCCCCCTTTTTTGCATTTCTGGCGGAATCCCTGTACAAGTAGGCTAAGGCCTAACACTAATGTGTATGCAGTACAACTGCTGTACAGTGATCATTTTGTACAAACTGTACGGACTCTACTATCTAGTCCATGCTTCCATGGGCAACCGATTCCCAGGTGGAACTAACGGATTTTTTTAAAAATCCATGTTGCAAATTTCCTTCTCTTTGTGTCTATTCATATGTGAAAGAAGTGATAGCTTCTTCAAATTAGTACGCCTATCATGAGTTTGTGCTCAAGTTTGTGAGGCAGTTATGTCCATGAATTTTAACGATATCGTTTGTGCCATTTCATAGACGATATCGCGAGCAAAGTAACATATCAATATTTTTTGCCGATATCGCAATACCGCAACAACACTAAGCTGATGTATACAGCTAGGTCTCCAAACTTTCATAAATTACAGTTTCTACAGACACTTCTTCCAGAGAAGATTGTTTCATGGTCATTTCCAGCAAAAGGGCATAAAATACAATAGAAAGGGTAAACTGAATTTTCAAACACACCCCAGCCTACCCCCCCCCCTTGCTTGTTCATGTATTACAGTTCTTTTTTTTTTTGATGTAGCGATGACATTGTTACTGAACTGTTTAATTCATGCATGGTAAATTTTGATTTATCTATATGCAATATTTATATTCACTTACATCATGGATTCTTGTAAAGGAAGTGAGATGAGATGCAGCCATGCTTCACAATGAGGTTGAGGTGATTTACTTCATCACTTACCCTTGCAAAACCATTTCCTCCACAAACTTCAGTCTTCGTGCTTACCTTTTCATTTTCTTGAAATACTCTCATGTCCATAATTTGAACTTATTCAAAAAATTTACCCCCAAAACTGATCTTTCACTGTGTACATTAGCACATCTGGGTAAACTCATGAACATGCAGCAGAGAGGACTTCTGACAAACAGAAGGATGGGTTCTTTCCATTAAGGCCTGACAACATTTTGAGCCTGGTGACGATTGCCTGGTTCAAACAAGTCTTCTCCCGTGTTTACAAACAAGAACCTGGAGTTGATGAGCAGTCGGTCTTATCTGTATCTTTATTGAGAGGCAGGCGACAGGCAGACAAGAGAATCGACTCAAGAAATCCAAGATAACAAATAAAACAGTGATGCAAGATTCTATTTGAAACCTGAATCTCCAAGAGGATGTTCTCATCAGTTTTGAGATGAAGAAAGTTTATGGAGTCCATCAATCAAAGAGGGATAAAACACACTCAATGCAAACCTGCTACATATTCATATCACATTTGACAGATTACAAATGACAGCTCAGGATGAATCACATCAGTTTCTGCAGTAGTAAACTTCTCAAAAGATTTAATTTTTGTCTCGTTTAATTACAGTTACTCTATCCTCTTATCTTTTTGAAAACATGGTCCCCTTTTGTGATGTTATAAAAAAGAGACACTTCCTTGTGCATAAATGTGGAATAAGCAGCCTCTGAAATTCTCAATTACACTGCACAAAAGAGATTCCATATCGTGCAATACACTGTAAAAACTCACAATACTCGGTTACATGGATGGAACTTTTATAACTTGGAAGGCAGAAACAAGTTATGCATTAATGTAAGGCTGCACACAGTGTATTCAAAGTTCAGGCTTTACTTTAACGACTGAAAAACACGAATAGAATAGTACATACATGTACGTGTCTGAGTTACAACTGACACAGAAAAGGCAACCTGCCATTCTAACAGTCACATCAAAAACCCACAAACTTTGCAGAGAAATCTTCATCTATCGTGCATTCACATTTTCTTACCACATGCATTTAAGTTAATAATCTATTATACTATTCCACAATGGTCAGACAAAGCTGGGATGCTGGGAAGCTCCTCCGAGTGAAATTTCTGCATAATTTGCAAAAGAACGTTTGCCTTTGGAAGGAAATTTGGCTTTGTTGTACATAAAATATGTAAAAAATGAGGGAACTTTGTATTTCCTTCTAGGAAAATAATTTACATATTTCCTTTTCAGCCCTGCCGTTCTACTACATGACAAGGTGTGATTTTAGACCGAGCGCTAATATTCCGTTGGAATGTTCACTTTCAAACAAATAAGTGCTTACTTTCAAAGTCCAAGAAAATATCTGGCGTCGAGTCATCCGGCTTCTGCAACAGCTTCAGAAGGTTCCCCATCTTTCTACACTATACACCCACGTCTCTCTGAATTCTAAAATTCAAATAAAGATGAAAATGTTTTTAAAAACTTGGTACCTTTGATGTTAGTGTACAGTATGGTATACACGCAACTTGTGCTCTCTTTCTCATACAATGGCACGTTTGCTTGTACTCGTACTGGTGAAAAAGGATTGACATTTGTATTGTACTCATACTCACAGATTTTGAAAGCTATGCATTTGTGCCACAAAATTGCAAAATTTTCTTCCCTTTTGGAAAACAAGTGCTGGGCAGTATTCATACATAAAGGTACCAGAGACAATATATGCTGACGATATTGTCCTTTCAATTCTGGTGTACTGTACAATACACTACACAAAACACTTTAGAAACTGAAAATGAACATGAGACTTGAAATCAACCCTGCTGAAAGATTTTCTGACTCTAATCACATCCCAAATAGGATACTTCCAGAGAGTTAACTATCCAGACCAGGGACTACATTCACCCAGTTGCTTTATTATCCTTAAAATGCGTGACTTCTTTTCCTAACCTATCCTAGACTTAAGGAGGGCATAACAAAAAAGGTGTAAGCTGGTACTTTAATTTTGCTAGTACTTTCATTTTGTAAAATTAAGCCCTAGACATTACTCCTGAGATGTCCATTTATATTCTGTACAGAAGGATGTGTTACTGTGCATAAATACCTCAAAAAATGTCAATACTACATTATACAGGGTAACACTTTCACTGATAGTAAAGGATTTAGCAAGACGACCATTTAGCCATAATTTGGATGGCCAATCTCCCACCTATCCTTACATTATTTTTATTTTAAGGAACATCCTGTGCAGCAGTTTACAAGTACTCAAATTTTATTTCAGGGTCAATAGTGTGGATGCAAAAAAGTACAATCTTGCACTTAATTCTTCACATCTCAGAAAGCCACCGTATATGGGCTCTTCTATCTCTTTGATCATACTACTGTACTGTATCAGTTCCAGACTGGCAACTCCCATATTTGTCAGGTCGGGTACCCCTAGCCCTATTAATCGTGACTCTGAAGGAGTCCTGACTCTTGCAATGACATCATGACTTACATAGGAACATGCATATACCTCAGTGTCTATAAACTGCGCTTCTAGCATACTAATTAATTAATACTAATACACCAGCAGGCTTGCAGAGCAAGCTTCTCAATGCGGAGGTGCGTAATTGACAATGTCAGAAAATTGTAGAGGCCAATGGAAGAGAAAACTTGCCATAGAATAGAAAAAGAGATCAAAAGAGGCAGTTGTGTCATAATACTTCTTTAAAATCCATTAAAACCTGAAAAATTACATGAATGTAGATTCCAAAATATGATTTTGTCCATATTTTTGACAGTTTTGAAAACTACCCAGTCGCAATTGCAAGGAAAGTGGAGTCGCTACTTGACTCCCAACCAGGTGTCACGACTCGGAAGTAAAGTTGGGTAACACGCTCAAGTCTGATGAGTACAAAGTTATTGGTGTGAGTAGAAGTATTGTTTCCAGAACAAAGTATGATGTGCCTTTCTGATGGGTACAAATTCAAATCCATCCTTTGTCTACAAGCAGAATCCCCAAATCCCCAAAACTCACTGGTTTGGGAGTCTATGAGCGACGATACTTACCTCCTATTTACCTATGTACCCATTATTGCCCCCAAAAACTGGGGTTGTTAGTGCTATTAGTTTTTTGCCAGACAGTTACTGGGGGCAATAATGGGTACATAGGTAAATAGGAGGTAAGAGAGGAGCGAAATAGACGCCAATGTTTCAACTAATTCTAGCATTAAGGATGTATAAACTTTCACTGGCAGCAGAAATACCTGTGTGATATCTCGAGATGCAGCAATGTGTCTCCTTTTAATACCTACAGTAAACTAATGAGATGCTATTAACCTACTTCACTCTTACCTCAAGCATTACAAAGACAGGTTTCAAAACTGACTGACACATTCAAAGTACATTTTATTGCTTGATGGTACGGTAAAGAATTCTACACATCAGGTACAGAACTCACAGACTGTTATTATTTAATACATAACTATGCAAGCCGCGGGTACTACATAACAGATGTAATGTAAGTACAACGACATCTTATACTAGTCTTATTTCAGTTTCAGTTAATTTCTTCCTTTTCAGAAAGTTCCATTTAAACATAATCAAGACAGAAATTAATATCAAGAAACAAAACTTCATAAATACAATTTTTAACTGAAGATATAAAAATGCACAACTATGTTCAAAGGGAATTGGCACTAGACAGAAGTTTACTTTTGCAATATTCCTCTTCAAAGTGGTTAATTGGTTAAGTGAGAAGAGGACTAGAGAGGCTGCCCTGTACCACAGGGCATCCTCCATCACAGTGCTATTACTTTACCAGGATCTTATTGTGTGGGTAAGTAGGGGATAACATATAAAAAGAGGAGGTAATGAGGGGCGATGTACAGTAGATATCAACTTTTTTAATACTCCTCAGCAAAGTGGTTAAAAGAAGTGCTGTACATTTACAGTACATTATATGCATATATCAAATGACGAAGAAAAATCGAAAAGGTAACATGGAATACTGTAATTGCCTGCACTTAGTAACTGTTAAAGTCAGTTTAAGTCATAACTCCTGATGAGATGACATTTGAGTATTTTTATTTAACAAAATATTCTAATGTAGAGAACTCGTATGAAACTGATCTACTGAATTGCCCAGGAGAAAAAAAGTATACACATGTACAGTAAACATGTGATTGTGGTCTGTGTGCAAACAAGTTCAAACTAGTGCATGGATTTGAAAGACTAAATTGTTCTGGAAAAAGTGATCAAATTGCCACTTGCCAGGGAAGGCAGTATTCCTACATATGTAAAAATATGCCCACCACTGCAGAATTACTGAAACTGTGATAAAATTACCTAAGGCAATACTCTTACATTTGTACAAAAATAACTGCAGAATTACTGAAAATAGCTTCCAAATTTTAAGTTCAGTGGTTGGTGCTATCTATCTGCCACCTTATAGTGTAGCTGCTCACAACTACAATTCCAGCAGATGAGATCCTACTGTAACGAACTCCCCCAAGCACCTTCCTGGTAGGTGTATTCACAAGCGATTATACTTAATATCCCTTGCCACATCTAATTTGCATAGATCTTGTGCGCTGCCTGCAACTCAGAGTGCACCCACAATGTCTATCATTTTGACTTGCAACTTGTCCTCATTGGTCTGAAGCACACTTAACGCAAGGAGGTCCGATACAATAGCTTTGCAGCCGAAGGAAAATGAGGATGGGCTACAAGCCAAAATGGTGGACATTGGGTGTGTGGTGCCAAAACTACTCTCAGTTGCACATAACAACTCAAGATTTATGCAAATCAGATGTAGCAAGGGGTAAGTATATGTCTGCTATGTTAAAATATAAATTTATGCAGCAGTGTTCCCACTAGAAAATGAAAAACATATCCCTGCCATCACTATACGAGTCCTACAGGGAGGCAAGTTAAGTAGCGACGGCATGGTCTACTGTGTGCTGAGGAAAGTGACCAAAGGAAACCATGTTGAAACTTCAGACTCGAAAGAGTTCTTATTTTGCTGCTGATTGGTTGATACTGGTGGTTTCTTTTTTTATTTTTCTTAATAATACTATTTCCACAGAAACAACAGTAAGAAATTCCAGGCGATCTCCAAGGGAAAGGAGGTGGGGACAGCACAGATTTCTTTAAACTTTGCCTTATACTGTGCACATAGAACAAAGTTTAGTCCAGACAAAATCAACAAAACTTGCCTGGTTTCGAGTCTATGAGCTGCGATACTCACCTCCTATTTACATGTGTAATTCCCCAATTTGAGTGGTCTAGCCACGGCGCCCTCTAGAGGTGGGAGGGCGCCATCCCGGTGCTAATTGATTTATGCCAGATGGTACTTAGAGGCAAGTTGGGGAATTACATATGTAAATAGGTGGTGATGAGGAGAGAAATAGACTGAAGTGCTCCTGAATACACAACAAAAGCATTTAGTTTCTGTAAGATTTTGTATCGTGTGCGAATACCGCAAGTGCATGTCCTAATCTGAACACTAACAAGTATACATTTCCAGTTTTAAATATCCTCACACTATCAGTACATTTCATTTCCAGCTCATGAGCAGACTCTCAAACACATGGCCAAACGTTCACTTCATGCCGCTAATATCCGTTCAAAGAGCTAAATACTACCCCTAAATGTGTGCCCCGGGATACACTCTATTGAGATTTTATTCTTCCTAGTATAGAAAGCTCATTAAAACATTTTCCCCAATTGAGCACTAATTCAATTTGAGACGTATGACTCGATGCTTAGCATGGCAAGCTGTAGGGGCTAAAGTAGGAAGCTTAAGATATTTATCCGAGCAGCTAGAGGTGAATATATTCCCAAAAGCTGATTTCCTCGGCTCACAACCTCATATTGCTAGGTAAAGGATTGTATGGGAACTCTGAAAGGGTACAAGTTTAATAAATGTGCATCATCATGAATAGAATATTATTATAAAACACGGATTTCTATAATTATACCAAGGCACAAATGAACATCTCTCAAAATACTTTGCATAGGATATCAATATCATTCCTACAATTTTATTTATTTTTTTTTTGTTTTGTTTTCTTTTTTTTTTTGCTTTTTGAATTTGCTTAACACAATTTTGCTTTAAAGTGTTTATGTCATTAAGGAAGACTTTATACATTTGCAGCCTGCACAACTCTTCAAAACACACCATCAAATGTAGAGTGTTTGGGCACACAGCTTTATGCATTATCTGAAGGTACAGGGGTTTTTATTTTATCACTGCACACCTTACTGTATGACTATCTGTAGTAACTAGTGTACCAACTGACTGTGTAAAAACTCTGAGAAGGTTCATTTTTTATGACAAAAATTCACATGGTCCACTTCCCCGTGTGGCAAAACTAGGCCTGTTCTGCAGGCCCACCACATTCCCCCCTCCCACCCTCAAATTCTGAGACATAATGCCAATACCTGTGTGAAAGACAGGGAGACAAATCACATTGTATCACACTGCACACAGAGTGAAAGGGGCTATAAGAGTTAGATGAGGTTTTACGGTTCAGTTTCTGACCAACTGGTTTAAGTCAGGCCGGCAATGGCTTTTTTTCCAGTTGAGGCTCACTGGCTTGTTTTCCCTACTCCATTGCTTACACCCTGTATGCTGAGCGCCAAGTACGATGGCAGTAGGTTCCATTTTTCAAGTCTTTGGTATGACCCGGCCAGGAGTCAAACCCCAGACATTCTGGCTCAATGGGACACTGAGGTTGGGAATGTGTCAATGTAGAGCAACATATACCTCTGCTATGACAAAAAAAGCAAAACTTGCGCCGAAGACCAAGTATGATCCAAAAAAAGCCGAGCCTATACATGCCTCCTTAAAAGGTGAATCTCTTTAATAACCAGTTTGTACAGAATGGACTGTGCGTAAAAACTACCTGTAACAGTACTGTACATCTGCTCTAACTGTCAAAAGGAACACTGACCAAAATAACCACTGTATCATTGCTGCAAAGCCTGGGAACATTTACTTCTTAAGAACTTCTCCATAAATGTATTAAAGTAATGGACGATGGAATAAACTTTTCCATTAACTTTTGTTAATTAACACTTTCTCTACCAATACATTTTTTTAGGGGAGGGGGGTTGATGTTAAATTCCCCCTTCAAACTTTCCAATGAAGGGCAGGCACTTTACAGGATAAGAACACTATACTTACTTTTACAATGTAACACAGATACAGTACAATCAAGAATCCAAACAACCGTGTCCAACTTGTATTCGTGAGTCTGTCTGACAAACTAGTACTGCTACCTGTTTACGTACTCCAAGCAAATGTCTGGGTTACACAAGGGGAATTCCCTACCTTGTATCAGACGGAACACTCCTGTGTGTGACAATTACAGTAGCAACATGAGGCCTCTTTCATGCTAAAATGCTCTTCATAAATAGAGTAGGTGTATTCCAAGTAGGAAGAGACTAAATTAAGACAGTGATTTGGGATTTACTTCCACATGGGAAACACTTCCATATGAAACAGTCAGATTGTACCACTTCCTCAAAATTAAATTACAGTAGGAAATGATGTAAGCAGATCAATTTATAGTTTACACAAAATTACATCACAATATACAGTATATATTTAACACAAACTGGCATGAAACAGAACATACAGTAATACACTGAATATGCAACAATTATAAACACAGCTGCCATAACTACTTTACAAGAAGATAATATATATTAATGAGGATCACAACAGAAATTTCCCTTCATAAACAAATATTGGTCGCTTTTTTTTAAGGTGTTAAAGGGAAAGTTTAAGCAGACTTATTTCTGATGTATGAAAGAAGGTCTGAATCAAAGCATTATGGTAAACTATTCGTTCAAGTAATATGTGCAGTTCATGACGTATACAGTAAGCGGGAAAAGTTACTAAATTTGCAACCTAAACAGAACTTCATGCAGGAAAACATTTCATTCATTTCATGGGAATTTCAGAACTGAACTTTTCATTAACACTAAAGCTACATTCTCTTGCTACTATTTATTGCAGTGCTTTGGTTTTCATATAACTGTCCTGCTTGTCCCGACCTCACCCCTACAGCTGCCCCTGGCTTAAGACACCTTTCTCACAAAGGCAAAACTTGTTTGCCTGACCCTTATCCATGGATACAATGCCTTCAATGATTAAAACAGGTGTAAAAACAGTTACCACAGCTTTAGAAAGTTCCACTCATTTTCTACAGCTCATATCTGGAATGTCCAAATTCCCACTGGGTATGGATAGGATATTACAATGTAGGTACATCACCATGTAAAGCATGTATCATACAACATGCAATGTGCATTTAGGTGTACTGTATACAGGGATATAACATCGTCACCCGTGTTTGCACAAGAAAATGCAGTCAAAGAGGAATTTTTCCCCTTTCCAAAAACTTGAGGGGATTTTTCAAAATGTGTCACCAGTTTTTTTAAGGTTTCTTTTTTATCCCATTTCCTTCTAGACATAGTTCAAAGAACTACGAGTTATCAACACAACAATCTAATTCTACAGCCAATGAACGAGGAGGAATCCCACGCTCACGTTTCCTATGAACCCTAACACTAGTGGTCATGGCATGCACAACAAATGTGCTACATGCGATATGTTTCCCTATTTAACAAAGTTGAACTGAACCTTTTTGATTGCTTCATATAGATCTGGGGAAATGTAATTTAGGTTTCCAGGTTTACAGTCCAAAGGGCAAGCAGTCACAATAAAATGAAAAACTGTAGATTACTCCCGGATGAAGATCCCGAAGGTCTATGAACTCGCCGGGGATCAACAACAAACTCCCTACAACTTACTTTTGTGGGTATTCACAAGCGACTATACTTACCCCTTGCTACATCTAACGTGCATTAATTCCCAAGCGAAGGAAGGAATTCAGAGATCATTTTAGCACCATGCCCTCATGGTGACCGGAAATCGGTCTTTTGACCCCCCTGACCCAACCACAATTCCCTTCAATACTCAGCTTTTGAGTTCGGAGTTTTACTAGAACTGTGTAAGGTTTATGGTAAGTACGTTTGTTTCTGCTGTCACAATCGTTTTGTGTTCGTATTATATATCATACAAAGTATTTTGCTGTATTTTATCGCTTTCCCACTCCTGGTGAGTTTTTCTCAACAACAACCAACTAATTTTTATGCTCCATTGCTTCAAATGTTGGGCTCCTACTGTACCATAGCATCATAAACATCAAACCCAGGTGCATGATACACAACACCAGCTATGGTGTCGTGTGGGCTAGTAGAGTATCCTACAGTGCATATGTATAAACACACCATATTGTCATCCTATATAGGCCTACCATCCACTATCGTCCTACAACTTTGAACACCTGAGGTGCCAAATTGCCAATAGGAGCCACTTTTGTTGCAACACTCCAATACTCTGTGTAAAACTTACCACACAACATACGAACATTTTACCTTTTAGAACAAACAGAAAACATTTTTTATGCAGACTTTTTAGAGATATGGTCACATTCTTAATAATGTTCATGGTGATCCAATAGCTCCTTTAAACTCACATTTTAAGCAGTAAGTATGCACAATATAGGCCTTCACAGTGTTTTAGTGCAGTTCACTCTTAATACCTTACTTTGCATTCTGCAAACAAGTAGCTTCAAATAATTTATGTGACAACTTCAATGTTTACTTTCGTTATGAAGACCTACAAAGCTACGTATAAAAAGTGTATTACAAACTTATCAATGACCACTTCAATTCAACTCAGGACAGAACGTTTAATACTATTGTCTTGATGCTTCAAAGTGCTACACGACAACAGAATCTTTGAAATGGCTGTAGGAACAGGCAACAAAAAAAAAAAATGTGGGAAGAATTTTTAATTTCCTTCTGAAAATACATTTCCAATAATATTTGTTTTTGTTTGAAAATAAAATTTGATTAGCGATGGTGCAGAAGGGTATCAAATTTAGATTCACTTTCCTGTTAGTTATTTTGAACGCTAAGTGCATCCGAGTCAGTATACATAGGCCTATAATGCAAAATTACAAAATAATACAAAGCGTGCATGCAGTTCACAGTAATGAAAGCACAACTCTTTTAGAGCATTCTTTTCCAAATTTACTACATGTCCCAGGACTGTCAAAGAGCACAAAGTGAAACTTAGAACCCAGAAGACAAACATCACTATAGAGATAGAACAACTTCCTGAACTTAAAATGGTACAATAACCAGAATGCCAAGTTGCGATTAAGTTTAATGACTTTGTTAAGTCATTTGCTAAGTTAAATGACTTGATAATAACAGCCTGATGTACGTAATGGCTCTGTCTTCACCAACTTTGCTTTTCATCACCACTTTGTTCCAACGGAAAAGACAAGATTCAAATTTATGTTCCACATGTTTCAGTAAAGTTCATTAACTTTAACCTGAATTTTAATTTAACCAGTTTGATGTACATGTTACTGTAGGTATGTACTATACATACATACAGTATTAAGGGGGAGCAGCATTAATATGCCTACACACTGCACAAACAGTAGTTTTGTGTAATGCCAGGGCCATCAGAGCCAGTGGGGCTTTAGAGCCTAAGGCTACTACAACCCCAATAATTTCTAGTTTAAAGGTTTTTTCACAAAATTATTTACTGTGCCTGAGAACAGCCAAACAAAAATTACACATACCACAAAAGGACTCAGATGCACTCTACCCCCTCCCTCCATTTATTGTGGAAACCTAAAGGCCTTGTGTAATGTTACAAAAGTTAAACTTCACACCCAGTACGTGAAAACAATGTTTACTGTATGTCCTGACTGCAGAAGGCACAGTGTAAACACTTGTCGGCTACATGATGTCGACTATAGCAATGTCATGTACACTGTACATGCAGTACTGTGGAATGGTTGTATGCAGGGCTGAAATGAATGGTGTCCTTCCATACAAAACTTCCTAGAAGCTAGTTAACTTTTCCTCAATATGTCACGTTTTAGAAGACAGACAAAATTCCCTCAAAATTGCCAAAAGTTCCCCAATTCCAAGGTACAGTAACTGTTTCCTGCATGATTTTTTCACCTTTGATTCTCTCCAATTAAAAATCTTTCCAAATCAAAAGTTCAATTTGAGTAAAAAGTGGAACAAGAACTGATGAATTTCATTTTAATAGACCTAATGCAATCGGATAAACTATGGCTCATATCAGTTTCACACATGACAGATCTGCACCACGTCAATGCTTCTTAACTAAAAACTGCAAACTGTGTGCCCTGAAAGTGCCCATTCACACAACTTAATGAAAGTTTCTAACTGTAAGATACTGTAACTCAGACAATGGAAGAGCCTCGAAAGTTCCTCATTTTAACAACTAGGAACTACAATCTGAACAATATTCTGACACAAAGTCTGAAGTCAAAACTCCAAGAATAAATTATTACCAAACACAGAAAGTAATCTTGTATATTATACTAAACATCAAATAAAAAATACACTACGAAGTATTTACTTAAATCAAGTAAAAAACGAACACAGATAATCTCATTTAAGGATAAGCACAGCAGATTCTGTGAAAAACGCACAATGGATTTAAAGTGTTTTGTAATTATCAACACATATGGACTAGCATGATTTTAAATTAATCATGGAAACCAATCTGCTCCTACAACTTAAATTCCTTAGCTACCTGTGCTAAGAGTCTGCCAGATGTACTGTTAGGGAATTAGGGGGAAATACATTTGTAAATAGGAGGTAAGGAGGAGCGTAATAGACTGATGTATCAACAGTGGCTGCACCTGACAAAAAGAAGTACCACTGTATGCAAGTTTAAACTTGTCGGGTGCTAATAAAGTTAGTTCCTCCAGTTGCACAAATCATGCTTTATCTCTATAGTTCATTACTTCCCCTAAAATGCTGGCAAAAAAAAAACAGAATGGATAAAGAAATCAACTTTTGCAATTTCACAAATATGCTGCAGGCAATCACACCTCAATTCCCTGTCAAATACGCTTGTTTACTATAAAAAGAGCTGCTTGTAACTCATGGGTAAGGGGAAAAACATTTGCCAGTAAGAAACTATACACAGAACAAAATCAATAATGAGGTATTACACCAAGGTCTAGGCTAGAAATAACCGACAGCGCCAACAGCCATGACTGTCTGGCCCATACTGATGGCCGTGGTGCCCCTCAGAAAATGTCCTATGAAATAACATAGACCTACAGTACAGCCAATTTGCTCATTTTGGCTGTGCCCTTTGTCAAGCTTATTTCCAGCCCTGCAGGCTACACATATAACCCACTAAATAAAGAGAAAACTAGAGAAAAATATTGGTATGACAGAATATTGACACTCGCAAAAGTCGCAATATTCCATCATATTTGATACAACAGAAAATTGAGGACACAGTAAGTTGTTGGCATTACCACCAACTTATGGTCACACTATGGACACAGTGATGTACTGTATAACATTCTTTAAATGTCTCCCTCTACTCAGAAACTACATGTTCAGGAAACATATACATATTAAATATACCAAGGTCTGGGTATACCTGATGAAAAAAGATACAGATCGGCAGTGACGGCATTAGATTCTTGACAACTGGCACCGAATATGAAGCTGTAATTATGCATGAGCTGAAATACACCTAACCTAACAATTAAGTCTATTATGTCATCACATAGCCTACACAGTGTGTTTGTATGTGTAAATCACACAGCAAAGAGAAGTTACACAAACCAAAATGACAGCAAAAGCCAGTAGAATTCAGTGCAGTTTATTAAGCATGCAAACTTTTTGGTAGTCGGACATGCACGGTCACCTTTAGCCACAAGCACTTTAAAAAGAATGCCTCCCTTCGTATCGCCTGAAAGTGTTTTTTCCTGAAACAGAAGTTTCGCCAAATCAGCAGCTCTGCTGCCAGTATGTCAAGTGTAATTCATCAGCATCACAGCGCCTATTAAACTATTGTGCTGTGACCTACAAGACACTTACAGTACCTAGTATCTTTGGTCTTTTGAACATCACTGGCAACAAGAATTGGGGAAATACTTAACATATGTACTAATGGCAGGGTGTCTAGTAACAGCTCCTTTTTTGTGGGAATCGTGACTACTGGGTGGTTTTTATAGTGTCATAAATATGTCCCAAAATCATATTTTGGGCCCCAAAATCATATCTTGGACACTATTCAATTCGAAGGTTTCAGTTAAGGATATTAACCTTCACACAAAGGCTCTTCTACAGTTTTCTTATAAATTTTATCACAAGTTTTCTGTAATGTTGGCCACTACAATCCTCCAACAATGGCTGGTCGTCATCTAAGTCATAGTGGAATCAGTTGTTTAAGCCTACTCGTGTAAATACTCATTGTTAGACTTGAAATGGACAGATTGTGTCTACGTTAATTATGACATAAATGTAGTTGTGACTCCATTCAAGGGTCGTGACTCATACCAGATAAAGCGATACTGACCTCTCCCTTCTCCATTTCCACCCTCCCTCATCCCTTCCTGCCCCCTTCACCCCCCTCACCTGACCTATATAAAATGAGACACAAACGAACTGATAGAGCCCTATGCATACTGTGTATTATATTACATTCCACCTAGATAACTGTACCCTACACCCACGTACCATGTCAAAGAACCTTGCAATTCAAGGGTTCATATTATTCTTTCCCTGGACTATGCAATTTTGCAATTTCCAGTTCCCAGTTCCAAACAAGGTTGCAGGCACCTGACCAAACACAACTTCATAACTTCCTGTTTCTCATCTAGATAGTAGCGTAGCTTTTGCCGTTCAACATTGACTGAAATACAATACCAACTATGGAGAATTCAATATACAGTAAACCAGGAAAAAGGGTACTGTAAATTTGACACTGCATGATACGATGTCATCTAGGACTGGAGAGCTGATTGATTCACTTTGATGCCACCGTTTCTGTACCAATACTACACCCATAGTTTTATTTTTCTTACCTTCCAATTCTGGTACTGGGGAAGGGGAGGGGGTGAGTCCCCAGCTCTGTCACTTACCACAGCATCAACAATAAATCTAACCAGGAAGAAACCAGCAAAATAAGGCTAAAATATCAGTAAGATTTTAAAAATTTGTGATAAGTAATATGTACTATGTAGCACAAAGTTTAGTACAACAAAGAACTAGCTATAGATAGCTGAAAATCTTGATCATTACACTTTTTCCTTCCATCTACATAGTAGTAAAGTCAATGTTTGAGCAAGCACTGACATATTTGTGTATACAAACTGTAACTAAGAAGTTACTGCAAGTCTACCCATGGACAGCAGATGTATAGTCTGCAGATGCTGGTTATCTCTGGCTTCACAACCCACTGATTCTGGGAGGGAAAATAAAACTTGCTACAGTACTGTAAGCAAGCTACTTCAAGACTAACTTTCTTGGTAAAACACTAGTCTACATCACTCTCTCCTTGAACCCTCTCCCCACCCTTCACTACCACATGGGCAGAATACATGATTTTTTTGAGCAATTGTGACATATTTTGTGAGACATATACAGAAACATATATATGGAAGGTACATGGAGAATTGTCATTGAGAATGACCAGTCACACAGTTACTCCCTCATCGGGGCTATTTCTATTTGATGCAACAGGTCTTCTATTATAAGTTCTGTCCAATGCCCACACTACTCAGTGAAGACATTTGGCTACAAGCTACATTAGGCCATGTGGAGAAAAAGCCGAAGTTTTCAGAGACAATCCCTCACAACTGGAGCAAGACTCAAAATGAACACAGTTACTACATATGCGAGAAATACTGGATTCACAGCAGCCCAAACCACATCACAACTTACAATGCCATGATCAAAAACAACATTTATAATGCATATTTAGATGTAGCAAGGAGTAAGTATGTCTGCAAGGTGAATTTACCTTCTTTGCAGTGAAATCAACCTATGCCCACTTCAGTCCTACTTCAGTCCTGACTATAGTCCTACAGCACAGAAGAATAAGCAACCTATTGACATTTAGAGTCAGTAAGTTTCTAGGAAACAAGGATAAGAAAAGGATCTAACCAAAATTTCAAACACCCCAACTCTATACCAATATTCGATCATGAAGGAAATAATAAAATATTAAAAGTGAATGTACACATCATGGAAACTGGTCTTGTAGAGAAATAGCAAACCTCATTTGATGCTACAACATATGAAATAATGCCACTTAAAGTGTACCTTAAGTCTGAAATTACAAGAATATATATTTTTGAGGTTGGAAAATAAATTTCACTCATCCAAGTTACATTTTCTATTCTGATGCTGAGATATGAAATGTTGAAATTTACCATTCACTTTATTTGAAATAGTTGATTGCACAATAGTTTCTGATGTCTTTATTGTACAACTCACATTACCTGCTATTGTTTCCTTTTGAAATTAAGATGTTTGTATGACCTTGAAACATTTACTGTTCCCTTGCATAGCGTATTGTATGATGAGAGCTTATATAGCCAAGTCACCCTACAAAAGTAAGACAATGATTGCATTTTGGGCCAAGGTGCAGTGGCTTTTGAAAGAACAAAGAAAAACAAAGACAGTAATTTGAGTAGTACAAGAATGACATCACAACTTACATGCAATCTACCACTTTAAAAATTGAGTGAATAAGCTTTAACACTTTACATCTTAGCTCAGGAATGTCCTGTGAAGGTAGGAGGTGGACCACTTGGTTTCATTTTGCAAGCTTTGTAACATACAATTTTCAAATTTCAGACTTTAGGTACATTAAGTCCAGTTCATACTCCTGTGTAGTGCTATGAAGCGATGAAAGTTGAACTGTTCAACTCTGAATTGTCCTTGATTGGCACGAGAGAGCAAGGGATGACCAAATCGTGTATGGTTCTTATAGCTGTATAGCACATGAAAATTTGGAAGTATGAACCCGCCTTTAATGTAGTGTCAAATCATTGTTCTAAGGGTTGAAAATATGTGCTTAGTGTACATGTTACTTTGGATATCAATACCATACTCACTGCACTTGGCATTCATTTAAACTGTACTGTGATATCACCTTTCTGGCAAAAGTATTAAAACTTCCCTTTGATGACTGCTTTGAATTGCTGGGAATACAAGTGTTGAATTCTTAATTCTACATATTAACGCTACAGTCACTAGCCGATTAATGTCCACACATATACTGTTGCCAGTAGTGCTTTAATTAAAATTTTCAGTGCAAACCATATGATTGGTGCACGTTACACTTAAATATCACGCAAGAGCGGTCAAGATTAAACAGGTTACGTCTTGCATGCATAGCTTACCTTGATTCTCTAGTGAGATACAACTCAATGTGTTAAAAGTACTATGTGTGTAGACTTACTCATGGACCATGTTATGTGATGATCTCGTTAATGATCAGTTTAAAATGGAAGACAGGAAAACAAAGGAAAGTGTGAATTCAGTGGAATATATATTTGATATACAAACTATAAAACCAGGGCCCTGTTTCATAAACAGGTTTAAGCCTGATCTTAAGTATGATTTCAACAGGATGACTGCATGACATATCAAACTTGAGAATGATCTAACTCTTTATGAAACAGGGCCCATATCTGGCATACTGTACTTCCTTTAAAGCATAATGTGTGCAAATTTAAATACGGCATCTTCATGACAGCATATATTTAAATTTTGATGGGTAGAAATACTGAGCACCCAGGCAATGCAATAAATGGAAAAGAGGGAGTGCTCCATCTTACCATGCTACCATAACAATAGAGACTTGTTTACATACAGTAATGTAAATGAAAAATAAATATACCATACAACCTTCAGTCCTAATATGCACTGAGTTTTATACACATGTGATGAAATAAAAAAAAAAGATTTTTTGTACAGTTTGCCAAATAATTTACCGCAGGATGACATGTGGGTCTTTCAAAAGTATCTCAATCAATCATGCCTTGTTCCTTCCCCCACCCCTCCCTTCCCCAAACCCTGCAAAACACACTTATCTAATGCTTACAGTCAACACTGTTGAAATGCCTCCACTTATTAACAAGGGCAAGGTCAATACAGTGAAAATGTGATTAATTAACCAGCGTTACTTGTTCCAGTAACAAAAGGAAAATTCAAACTTGTTACCATGGTGATAGTAACAATATATATCAAAGATACTTTGGCACAGCAGTATTTATTGACTGCATCACAGACTTTTAGTTTTATGAGATGAAAATTGAACTGTTTAAAATTACCAGGACGACTTCATCAAATGCTACACATGTGATAGGGTACCAGTGTGCTTTTTAAAATTTATCGGTTCACCATTAATCTATATATATACTGTACAATTGTTACAACAGCAAACCAAAAATATTTACTGTACATAAAATTAAGTTTTCAATCAACCAGAAAGCCCAAAGGCTTAGTGATTCCTTGCCGAATGGGGATGCTTTGTTGCACTGAGGTTTATCCCTCAAATTTATCTTTCTTGACTACATCATTTTATGTTTTAACAATTTGACCTCTGCTGACCTCACATGACCTTTGAACCCCACCAAATATAACAAAAAAGAAAATCTGAAGTGTCTTGAAAGGGATTCAACTCCAATGGATCTTGGATCTTGCATAATTCTTGGAAAATTTTGCTTTTTGACCTCTGGTGACCCTAGATGACGATGTTAGTAATACTGGGGATATTTTGCTGTTTGACCTCTGGTGACTCCTGATGACTATCTTGGGAATTCTTGGGAAATTTCACTTTTTGACCTCTGGTGACCCCATATCATGATCTTGGGATATTTTGCTTTTTGACCTATGGTGACCCCATATAACAATCTTGGGAATTCTTGGGAAATTTTGCTTTTGCTTTTTGGCCTCTTATAACTCCAGATGATGATCTTGGGAATTCTTGGGAAATGTTGATTTTGACCCCAGTGACGCCAGATTACAATCTTGGGAATTCTTGGGATATTTTGCTTTTTGACCTCTGGTGACCCCATATAACAATCTTGGGAATTTTTGCTTTTTGACCTCTGGTGACCCCACATAACAATCTTGGGAATTCTTGGGAAATGTTGCTTTTGACCCCAGTGATGCCAGATTACAATCTTGGGAATTCTTGGGAAATTTTGCTTTTTGACCTTTGGTAACCCAAGATGACCTTTGACCTCCACCAAAAACAATAGGGTTCTTCCTTACATCATGACAAATCTATATACCAAATATGAAAAGTGTCAGTCATTCCTACCTTGAGATATCATGATTATGAGCTTTTCAGCTTTTTACCTCCAGTGACCTCAAATGACCTTTGACCTTCACCAAAAACAAAAGGCTTCTTCCTGTCAACATGACAAATCTATGTACCAAATAAGAAAAGTGTCGGTCATTGCTATCTGGAGATATCGTGTTTACAAGCTATTTACAAGGTTTTTGCAGTTTAACCTCTGGTGACCTCAGATGACCTTTGACCTCTACAGAAAACAATAGGATTCTTCCTCTCAACATGACAAATCTATATAGGCTATTCCCATCTTGACATATGGCGATTTCAAGGTTTTCGGTCTTTGACCTCTAGTGACCTCAAATGACCTTTGACCTCCACCAAAAACAATAGGATTCTTTCTCTCAACATAACAAGTCTATATACCAAATATGAAAAGCGTCTGTCATTCCTATCTTGAGATATCGTGATTAACAAGCTTTTCGGCATTTTAACTCCGGTGACCCCAAGTGACCTTTGACCTTCACCAAAAACTACAGGGCCCTTCCTCTCAACATGACAAATCTACATACCAAATATGAAAAGTGTCGGTCATCCCTACCTCGAGATATCACGATTACAAGGTTTTTCGGTTTTTGACCTCTGGTGACATCAGATGACCTTTGACCTCTACCAAAAACAATCGGGTTCTTCCTCTCAACACAACAAATCCATGCAGGCCACTCCTATCTTGAGCTATCGTGATTTCGAGGTTTTCGGTCTTTCACCTCTGGTGACCTCAAATGACCTTTGACCTCCACCAAAAACAATAGGATTCTTTCTCTCAAGATGACAAACCTATATATCAAATATGAAAAGTGTCAGTCATTCCTATCTTGAGATATCGCGATTACGAGCTTTTCGGCTTTTTACCTCCGCTGACCTCAAATGACCTTTGACCTTCACCAAAAACAATAGGGTTCTTCCTCTCAACATGACAAATCTATATACTAAATATGAAAAGTGTCAGTCATTGCTATCTCGAGATAGCGTGATTACAAGCCATTTACGAGGTTTTCGCAGTTTAACCTATGGTGACCTCAGATGACCTTTGACCTCTACCAAAAACAATAGGGTTCTTCCTCTCAACATGGCAAATCTATATACCAAATATGAAAAGGGTCGGTCATCCCTATCTCAAGATAACGCGATTACAAGGTTTTCGGTTTTTGACCTCTGGTGACCTCCGATGACCTTCGACCTCCTCCAAAAACAATAGGGTTCTTCCTCTCAACATGACAAATCTATATACCAAATATGAAAAGTGTTGGTCAATCCTATCTTGAGATATCGCGATTACAAGCAGCGTCACAAACACACATACACACACACATACGCACACACACACACACACACATACACACACACACACATACACACACACACACGACATCACCATCGCATAGATTCCTTGCCTGCCTACGGCAAGGAATCAATAAATACAGCCACGGGGAATTGTGCTGGTAGTTTCCTGTGTTGCTTTGTGAAACAATAAGTTCTGCATGCATCATTTCATCATACTTTTTAATAATACAAGAAAAGAGTTTTGAACTTCAAAAAAAAAGGTGCCTTGAGGTTGAACACAAAGGTGTCAAGTGTTAAAGGGAATAAGAGATCTGCCCAAAATTTACTTAGAAACATTAGCTGTAAATCATCAAATCTTCTCTTATTTCACTTTCAAGTATCTTTATTGATGTTTCCAAACATAAACATAGAATACTATAGGTAAAATAAGGAGTTAATCTGCATGAATAAAACAACTGGGTAACAAAAATTTTGTCACGTGATGAAAAAGAGCCATTCATGAAATAGGATTACCGGGTACACTAATTCAACATGGGGTGGCTTCATTTTCCCTTTTAAGGAATATTAATAAATGAAACAACTAAACCATAATATGAAAGACAATCCTGATAATAATGGATGTATGAAGATTTGTGTTGTACCGATATTGCAAGTAGCCAATAGTGCGGATACGAATATTTCCGTTCTCCATATCCGCCAATACTCATCCGATATTTGGGAAATAAGAATTTGGCAACTAACCTTAGGCTACGGGACACCACAATGAAGCATTAATTGATTCATCTTGACGAGGCACAATATTAGAACTTGCATTAAAAAATACTCAAATAGTGTCCCATTTTTATGACATATGGGACGATTAATATCGATTAGGTAATATCAGCATGTAAGGTAAATTTTACCGGTACAGATATAGGAAGAAGATGGGTAATACAGGTATCGGCTTACACCGGCCGTGACTTGTAATTGCAACGTTCTGCAAAATGGATTTATTTTTTTGTTTAATTGATTGAAGCCATGTAAATATGGAAACGGTTAAATTACATACTTGATCTTCAGCAGGAAGTTATACTTTCCCAACGGCAAAATGGAACAATTCCTGACGTACAGTACATGAGAATATGTTTATATGAAGTGTTCTTGACTTACATGGTTACTGTATGTACTGTACATGAAGGACATATCTTATCAGTGCTTCCCTTTTGACAGGCGCGATCGCGCTTGATGGCACCCGTAAATTCCAGCCGAGGAGCTCGACTGATTGCGCCCCTCGATTTCCTGCAAAGAATCCTAATTGAAGTACACATATGAAAATGGCCTACAGTGTACAACATCTACTGTACAAACAAGCTGTTCATTGACTCTATGATTAGAGCTAAACTGCTCACTCCATATATCAATAACACTGCTATAACCGTATCAAATAATGTCTAAATCATTCACATTCTTTCAAAAATAATTTTGGTCCTCTGTGACCATGAATCCAAGTTTTTTACTCGAAAATAGAAGAGACTTCAGCTTCGAAGTACATGGTTCGATTGCACAAGTAACCTACAGCTTGCTGCACACATCTTGTATTGCAGACAGGACCATTTCAAAGTACATCGTTTTACTGTATCAAATGTTACCAAATTTGGCAAAAATGACAAAATCATTTTCTTGGCAAGTTCAAAAGACTCTCAAACAACTATCTGTAATATATTGGCAACTTTTAGATGGAAGATTTTTCTCCACAGGGCACATTTCTCTAGAGGGGCTTTGCAGTTTTGCCATTGCCTAACATGTGAAATACATGGATAGGCCTACTAAAGTGCTAACCCACACAATACATGTGCAGAACAGGTCTGCTTACTCGTAGAGCTACAGGGTCTAAAATTTCCTAGTTATTTTTGTTCCAATGTGTTAACAAATGTTGTCTAAGATGTTGGTATGAGTGTTCAGAATTATTTATGGTCAGGATAGGGGTCTTTGCTTGTCAAACCAACTCAAATGTTTTGTCATACATATACTGTTATGAGAAGCTGATCAGTCTCAGGACTTTCTAGTCCATGCAAATTGAACCCAACTTCACATAAACCTAACACCACTCAAAATCCTCTTTCGATTGCTATGTGGGGTAGGGAGATTCCTCAGTTTCCACGAGACAAAAATATTGTGCCCCACCCTCCACCACCCCTCTCGGAACATAGGTACCGATAAAAGCCCTTTACAATAGGTTTCTCTTCAGTGTCACATAAGGCACTTTTACTGCCACTAAATAGGCTAAATAGGCTTCTTTTCATAGAAAATCATGAAGAGATCCTGGAAAGACATCATTCGACTACAACAAAAAGAACTTGAGTAACTCACACAAGATTGATTTAATGATTAATGTATTGTTTATCTCAGTTAATGTTCAACAAGCATGTAAATAAACAGTAATGCTGCTGGCTAAGATGTGCTATGCATGCAAGCATATATATGTACAGTACTGTACATCATTCTAAGAAAGTTGATAGTGCTCACTGCTGCTCACTTCTTACGTTACTAATGAATGGAAAGCTGCATATGAGGCGATGACCCCGACCAAAGAGAGTGATTAGCTCTCCTCACACTCCCCAGGAGAGCAGTTGACCGAGCTCCTGCAAATTTCAAAAGGCAAGATCTGTCTTATGTAAAGGTGTACATCAGTTAGGGAGGGCGCCCCCATCCAGTAGGCACTAAAAGATTGCCAGCTCTGCACTCTTCCTATGGAAAATGGGATGTCACTTATTACAATATAAAATCATGGTACATATTGTAAAGTATGTGTGTGAACTATGAAGTTTGGAATGTCTTACTACCCTGTGAGGTGATACATCATTAGCCGGCAGTTAAGGAAGAGCAGGGTCCACTAAAGCAAAGGTCCACTTAATCAAGGGTCAACTTGACCTATGGTTAACTACTGACCGGAGGTGCCCTTCTAACCCATATTCTCTAACCCTAATCCTAACCCTAATTAATTCTCTACCTAACCCTAACCAATAAATCTCACCCTAAGTCCCCCCAACTGAGATGTAGCAAGGGTTAAGTATATGTCTGTTATTAAAGTGATAAATATATTTTTTTTATCTAGGAAACCTTGGTCAAATGGGATTCACCCGAATCTATGGCTAACTACCCTCCTCACAATTAACTACAAAATATTTTAGATAGGAAATTTGCTTGATTCTGCCTATACAAACACACTTTTCTATTGTAATGATCATTTTAGACCAGGACTACATAATACTTCCAAAACATAATGAGCATGGACATGAAAGCATTACCTACAGAATGATCTGTGTTGTCTGTGTACAATTTCTAGGTTGTGTATAGCTCAGACACTAGCCAACTACTTAACATGAAATCCAGACAACAGGACACTGTCTGAATCCCACTGCAATCAAAATTGCTTTACTCTTGCATTGAACTTTACTCACATATATTTCATACAGTGCCTACTCTTAATGACAGTATATATTGTAGTTATAATCGAAACATAAATTCACAGTGTTACACTGAGCAGAATCAAACAAGTTGCTTTAATATGTCATGTTTTTTTTAATATATCCCACACAGCCTACAGTATGCAAAACTTCAAAGCCAAACATAATAGTGTAATACAGCTCGTAACATGATACGGTCCAGTGCTTGTCTGCGAGTTCTCAAGTGCTTACACTAGAAGTATATGCTTTAAATACCTACAGTATCTGATAAACTACAGGTCATACCAAGAACGAAACTGAAAACAGTCAAAGGGGTGAACAAGCATATATTAATACTCACAAGTATATATTTACAGTTTGTTGCATATGACATACATGATACATTTAAAACAATAAGACACTTACCAGTCTGGATATAGTTCCTTGTTTTATTAATGTAGAACTCGGAATTCAAATGGAAATTGAGTTTATTTGGAATACAAACTTGTTCCTGTGTTATGCACTCAACTGGATTTCAAAGTTCAAAATGTGTTATTAATCATTGCTTAATGTTGCCAACTATATGTACAGTAAGCCAATACCAAGATGAATCTATCACTCAAAGACTGAACTACTGTAAGATGTGTGGACATGTTTGTCAGTTATTAAAAACTTTTTCTGTAACTTCTTTATGAGCATGTGACATGCCATTCAAGAATAATAGCCTACCTGTATGTTTTTTACAGGATTATATTGCATAAATTGAATACACATAGGGGTCTATACCCTAAAACTGTTAAGGTTTGGGTATTAAACTGTAATACTCAATTACCCATTCAGCATTTGTCTATCCCCCACCCAGCAGTTAATTCCAGCTAAGTAACAGGTAACTGGTGGTGGGTTTGAACAGGTTCTTACTGGTTTTGACAGGTACCTGTTAAAACCCAACACCAAAAACCTGTTGCTTAACTTCAATATTCTGCTTGGCAGGTAACTAACAGACTTCTAGCACAGGGTAACCTAGAAGCAGTGTTCGTGCTAAGGTGCGTGACTGCACTATTCCCACACCTGGCTCCCGGAATCCCGCAAAGTTTAAGTTTCTGTGAGGGAAATTCGCGCATCCATTCACTTGCCGATGTGTTCAGGTTAAACTACAAATTAATAAAATCCCTCCTTTAAAAATGAAAATCCCTCCTAAAGTTTCTTTTGAAGGAGGGAGGTCTCTCCTTAATTCTGAAGTCTAGCGCTAACACTTCCTAGGAGGCTCATTCCTTCAAGAGTCAAGACCCCAATGGGGGCTACATGTGTAAAACAAAGCCAGTGCTTCCAGAATGGCAAAAGAATCGGAGGTTCATTCATGCAGGGGTAGGCTCTGATGAACATGCTACAGTACGAAAGGTGAGCTACAGTACATCCTACCAACTGCTCCTACCACCCTTTCCCCCACCTTAGAACTCTACCACAGCTACTGTATCTGTTACTATGCCCCATACCAAGGTGAGCACCAACTCCTGTACCAATGGAAGCAGAACCTCCAGAGGAACGAGAGTAAACAAGTCCCATTCCAGTAAGAAAGAACTTCCAACTGGAACCACCACAGAGGTGAGGATATACCATAATACACCCAAGTCAGTTTCTGGTCACTGGTGGAAGGGTTCAGAGCTATACATTAATACTGTGAATGTTGAATGAGGTGCGGTGAATGCACAGTATCAGATTACTGTTTATACACGTAGAATCAGCTTGATTAAAGAAAACTACTTCACCTGCTCCCTACCACTATCCACAAGCCCCTGCCCATCCACCCTCCCCCCTCTTCTCTTGAAAAACTTTAAGAATACTTTTTTGTATGCTCTCACACATACTGTAAATTACAAACTGTACTGAAACCAGGGACGTATCTAGGAATTTTCAATAGAGGGGGTGCAAGGTTTGATTGATCACTGTCCTTGGGTAGGGGTAAAAGTGTACCCCTCCCATTTGGAAAATTTTTGCTTTTGGAAGAGGGCTGAGATGCAAAATGGTGCTATATTTGACACAATTTGAAGTACGTTTTCTTTGTTTCCCTCAACTTTTTTTTTTTTGAGGGCCAATAGTGGAGGCGCGCCCCTGTTGCGTCCCCACCTGGATCGGCCACTGCTGAAACTGTGTGCAGGTGCAAGCTTTTCCCCAGCAGCACACAGTGGTACACTGTACTTTTCAAATTACTGAGCTAAGCTTCCATGTATTATTCTTTCCTTAACAAGTTTCAACTAAGCATTCTATTTTGCAATTCTGCACAAATTGTTGAAAATTGCCTTCATGAACAAAAAACTATGCAGCACACAGTCTTTCCATGCAAAACAAAAGTTAAGGAAACAATGGATAATACAGTGCTTGAGATGCATTACATACTGCAGCTATGGAGTCAGTAGACAACTTTTTGGAAGCAATGCTGTACTGATTGCTCTAGACTTCCTAATCTGACAAGTGAAGGAAGTTTTGTTGTTTGTTGCCACCAATGACATCATTCACAATGTACTTTAAAAAATTCAAAACAACACTGTTCCATGAGGACAAAACTACCATTTAAAGGTCTGCAGACAGGTAAATGCCATACTGTACCTCCCTGTGTTATGTAAAAAGTATTAAACACTCATAAAATAACT
This sequence comes from Holothuria leucospilota, assembly GCA_029531755.1. Taxonomy (NCBI): domain Eukaryota; kingdom Metazoa; phylum Echinodermata; class Holothuroidea; order Aspidochirotida; family Holothuriidae; genus Holothuria; species Holothuria leucospilota. The sequence continues at coordinate 19,658,510 of CM055971.1, forward strand.
ACCATTCCACCAAACAATATTGACCATTTTACAAGACACTGTTTTTGCACCTTTCTTATTAATACCCGTTTGCTACATGCATGCAAATTTGTTACATAGAAGGAGGGACTCATAATGTCTGATACTCCTTTGTTTTTTAACCTTCATTCTAAGGACATTAACCTTGGTGTACCCTGATATGTTTATTTTCGAGGTAGCTTCTGATTTCTTGAAAACTGTCCATATTACCCACCGACCTAAAAAATAGCTGGTAGGTAATTAACAGATAGCATAATATGTACAGTCAACAAAAGAAATACAGACAAGACAAGGTATGTACACCACCATGTCATTTTTCTTGCATAGCTAATGAGGAATCTTAGAAACCACCTCCCTTTTTAAGAGGTACATACTGAGAATTCATATAATTCCAACATACTCCTTTCATTGGGGTTCTTTATCAGTGTTGAGTAAAACAGCTGTTTTCATTATGTCCCCTTGAAAACCCTCCCTTGCCAAAGTGTGGACAACTCAAATTTTGTGCATTATTATCACAGACTTCTGTTGTGGTTCCCAGTGTCCCTTCAAGGTTAATTGTAATGTCACTGGGAGTAGTATCAGATATTTGCCTACAGTGGGAGATAGCCTGCAGGACTTCTTCAAAAGCATTTTGTGATTTAAAATTCCTGTGTCACCTGGAAACATAAAACATTATCATATTAAAGTTTTGATAAATTTAGGGTCTATACTCCACCAAACATGGCAACATGGACTAAAATTCTTTCATGAATGCAAAACAAAGGGAAAGCAGTTGAAAGTATGGCATAGTTGAACCATAAGCTACATGTACATAGAGAGCTAAACATATGATCGAACCTTTCATTCAGTCAGCCTACTACTGTACAACTCATAAGCAACTTCTCCGTGTACAGTAGTTCCCACTTTTAACTTTGTACTTTGAAACAGCACTGAACGGTTGAAAAACATTCTACAAAATTCTGCACAATATCATAAAACTCCTTCTATAGAGCATATAATTCCTGTTTAATTCCTTATCACCACTGAATCTGTAGTGTTGACTTTCTTTCTATGAGCACCCTTACTGCCCAGCCTTTCCACATTTGAGTTTACCCAAATGTGTAATTTCTGACACCAGTCAAGGCTGAGAGGGCTTTTACTGACCACTTGAAGTACAGTACACTGTTTAGTTTAGGTACATATGTACAGTAGGTTTAATAACAAAACCAGTTATGCAGTGAATTAGTTAGGCAATCATAGCACATATGATGATCAATTCTAAACTCTGGCAGAGTTACAAAATTCAGCACTAATTGAGACAAACATGTTCATATATAAACTTGATGAACAAAATGTGTACATGCCACGGTGGTTTATTTCATCCATGACAAGCACAGCCATTTTAACCAGGGAGCTGCCATGTTTGAGAGGCAGCTTCCTGTTTAACTATGAAGCTCAAGGGTCCCATACATTAAGGAGCTGCAGAGTGGCAGCTCCCTGCATACATATTGACATCCTAGACGACACTTACAGTACTGCCACTGTCTCTCTTGACTTCATATACTGTAGCAAAATTCTGATCAATCCACAATCCTCTGAAAACTGGAGTCAGCCTTCATCAAATTTGATCAAAGCTATTGATTTAGTTTGTTTCCATCGCATAAATATTGCAATACATCACATGTCCACTATGGTTCATCCACTGCAATGTTGTACTGTTTAGTATACTAGGAAATTTGTACAGTACATGCACTTCATCTTCAAAATACTATGAACGCCTAATAAAAGGTTTTCACAAGCGGTGAAAGCCATGCACCTCCAAGAGTACAGATTTGCAGAAGGAAAATGAGGACGAGCTACTACCCAAAATGGTGGACATGGGGACATGGTGTCAAAACTTCCCAGACTTGCATGCAGCGTGCAAGATTTATGCAAATTAGATGAAGCAAGGTAAGGATATATCTGCAATGTGAATTCAAAGAAATATTGCATATTAAACCAGAGGGATACTATGCACACTGATTGATCCACCACCCACTCTGTCCCCTGTTGAGTACTATTGCCCACAATATGTGAGCCTCTCACAGCTTGTCTTCAGACTTGCATCACTGATAAAGCTTCCAGGTCACCAGGCCAATGGGATGGGGAGGGAGACTCTAACAAACATAACACTACAGGGTGCGCAGTGTCTTTTGGATTTTTCATCTCATTAAGGTCTGGTGACATGAAAATTACATGGTAGGATATTTGACCTGAAAAGCATTAAAAATCCAAAAAATAGGATTTATTCATTGCCAAGAGTTGTTCCGCGGTAAATGGGCTGTCCAATTGTAGTAATAGGGGAGGTAAGTAGGAGCGAAATAGATTAGCCGTAATTCTAATAAAAATCCATCAAATATTGACCATTTTACAGGATTATTTCTATTTCACACTTGTATCATGAATAAACATGAGCTAAATATGGAAATTTGTGACATAAAAAGATGGACATACCAAATATGGCTAATGCTAGCCTTTGTTAATTTCACCTTAATTGCAAGTACACTTGTAACATTGTTATCACCTGAGGGATTTATTATGGAAGTTAAAATTGTTTCCTTGAAGAACATTGATGATCACTCACCAAACTGTAAACTATCTGATCAGTAATTAAGAGATAATTTATAGGGTTAAAACAAAAAGAGTCTTAACACTGTGCAACACTCCACATCATTATTTTTATGTAGGCAATGAGCTACTGTACTTCAGAAACCATCAAACTTTAAAGAGGTATATCTTGAAAACAGTACAAGATATTGAAATAATTCAAACAAATCTTTCATTGGGGGACTTAAAGTGGCCATGACACGTAAATTGGAGTAACGGGAGACTAATTTAGCCTAAAGTACACAAAAAGCTCTTTCTAAAACTGTTTTCATCACCCTTACAGCCTTGAGCATTAAAAAGAAATTAATGTTTCAAAAAATTGCACCAAAAAATAGACTGTTGAAAATGAGATTTCAAGCCAACACAATAATGACGTCATTTTAGGAACACCAGCCTCCGTATACCGAACCTGGTGTACAGCATAGCCTATACATACGTAAGAGATAGTAATGATTGTAATTTGCGGCATGTCTTGAATTTGAACTTTATTCTGCCTGCGTTTGGAGAGTGGTGTCTGTCTGTTACATGTTGGGGCTGCATTAGGCTATTACTAATAATTACAAATACTCTTGATTCGTAACCAAAGAACGAAAAAACTCGGCAGTGTACTGTTCGGTTCGGTCTGCAGTAATACGTACAGTGTGTGGACTGGCAGCAGCCAGCGAAATACTGTGCACACTCGATCATAGGTTAGTTCCACGATTTCCACTGACACTGGCACGAAAACAACCTAAAGTTCATATTTTGACTGCCTACATAAAACTTTCCAAGCTAACGTCCATTTCAATTGCTCCAAATGCTTCTCATTCTCGAATTAATGTGGTGTTGTAGGCCTACTTTTACCTCACCTTACAGTCTCAAATCGATACGGTCCTATGCGCCGTAACGAAGTACTCACCACATCTGCACCACTGACGTCTAGTTCAGTATCGCCTTCGCCTTTCTGATTACAAATCCAAGAAAACTCACTTTACCCACAGTCCCATCAGGGAGTTGCCATTAGAGCGCAACTCTGTGGCTCAGATCCGCCATTCCAAAGAAAGTATTAAATTTGATTTCACATGGTACCTACTACGAAACAGTGCTGGTGCTACATTGTGTAGTATCATGTATGCTGTTCACTGGAAGTACTTCCATGCTGTACCTATGCTGTTGCGTTGTCAATGTTTGTACGCGGCAGCAACTTATCATGACACCAAGACGAAAAACCTGTGTGAAATGCATTTAATTGACTAAAACAACTGGTAAGCACAAGAAAAGGGATAACAATTCCAAAATTTACAACTTTTCACGCAGGTTTTACATTGTATCGACCTTGATAACCGGTATAATGGAATGCAAACACTGTATCAAATGTCCCAAGGATACCACGGCAAACAACGATCAGTTCCTAAAGTGACGTCACATGATGTAACAAGATTTTGAAAATTTTCGGGAAGACTAACTTTTCAAGGCTGGAAGATGGTGTATTTTTTCTCAATTTTCGAGCAGAAAAATAAGTTGTAAACAAACAGGATGGTTGATTTTCGTTGTAGGAAACGTATTCCTAAAGATACCAAAGGGTTTAAACCGTTAATTTACACGTGGCATAGCCACTTTAACTCTTTAACTGCCCAGTGAAAATACTGTACAGTAGCTCATTTTGGTGGCATGTCACCATAATGTAGCTTTAAGTATACTCTATGCCAGGCTCAAACACTGGGAGGGCATTAAATCAGTACCTCTTTAATTTCATGCCCTGTAATAACGCAAAGGTACTAAACTAAAATTTCTTGAGTGAAAAAGCGTAATTGTGTTGTGCACACAAAGCAGACTTTGCAATGTGAGTACACTGAAGAATAACGATTCTGCTTCCAACTGTGATTCCCAATCCACAGCCAAGTCGCAACTCCACTGTCCTTGGAGTCGTGACTTTGTGGGTGGACTTTCAGTATTGTCAAAACATGCAGAAGAAAATCTAATTTCTGTGTTTTAAAAGGTTTGCATTCATGCTCTTTCACAAGGTTTAATTAGCCAAAGCATTGCAAAATAAAAAATAGAGGTGAAGTAAGCACTTAAAGATCGTGGTGTCTGGGGCAGTTTTGATATTACCGTATCACAAAAGAATGAGATTTGAAGTACTTAAGGACTTAATCCTGAGTCATAACTCCTAAGGTTGCTGGTACTTAACAGCTGGCAGATGCTGGTACATACTAGTACATTTGCATGTAAGGTGTAGCGGTATATCGATATTATCGATATTAGTCGATATTTGCTCCTTAGTAATATCGTCGATATGCGTTTTCAAAAATATCGATATATAGTAAAGTCTATATATAGTACTAATATCGATATTCTACTATTCACTTGGATACCGATTCTTCTAAAATAGCGACACTCAACACAAATATCCATATTTAACAGCAGTGACTCCTTACCGATACGAGTGTTAGTTTAAAAACCGATACCTAAGCATCGATAGAGTCAAGTTACCAACGAATCTTTGGCCTAGCTTACGTAGGTCTAGGTTCACCTCTTGTGACCTTCGTAGCACAATACTGAGCTGTTCATCACAATGCTACGAGCATATAGGCATGCTGTATGAATTATTTCTGTGGTTTGCATACGCAGTGGAATACTTCAATGTAGGCCTACTGTGTACACAATAGATTCAGTACAGACTGGTGATCGACTGCCAAAGTACTGTGGGGCGTAAATGGCTGAATATGTACAGAGCTAGCTCATGAGCCGTATCAGTGACACGAAAGTTTTTTGTACAGAATTGGTTACTGCATGCAAGTTTATTCCGAGACCTTACAAGTAAACTAATTTTTCATGATATTCAGACTTACTGTAGGATGATATATCTGAGACTATCTTACAGAGTAAAGTTCCACAAACAGAAAATAACGTAACATTTTCGCAAATACATTCGTTAGAAGTTCAGTGTTGGCACACATACTGTACTACGCATGTGATTCCATAGGTCACAGGTTTTAATACAGCTTCGTAATTTTTCGTTGGGGAAGCTTTACATTAATTCTGTTGACAACATGAATGTATGCAAACATGTACGAACATGCCGCAATCAGTCCTTACATGCAACATGTGTAGTACTGTAGAAAATATTTACAGTTTGGACTCTTCCAAACAAACTATGCAGCAGCACACATAGGAGTATTGTGACCTTTGACTGGATCAGCGTACTTTGATACGAGGGGTTTTTTAACTATTTTGTGGGATGTATATTTTGTTTGTTTGGGCGGAAATTTGCAAGTAGTTTCGACTGTAATATTTTTCCGTACATTAAAAAAAGGTCGCTGACGCTACGATGGGGATAATCCTGCAAAAATAGCTGCGTAAAAGTTCTTATAGCTGCGCTTGAAAGTTTCGGGAAAATTCTGACATCCCAGGTACCGGACACGTGCGAGAGTGCCGAGAAGCTGAAGCGAGCTGCAGACCTGCAGCGGACTGCACGGTGCCTGGATTTTCACTACGAGCAGTACTGCATTCATAGATTATTGGAATGTCTGAATACAAGAAATCAGCTAGGTATAAATATCGACTGCTAGTAACATAGTGGTTATAGCTGAGTGTACTACCGACGAATAGTTGATATCGAAAATATCGGCCGGTATTTTAGATATATACAGGGGTGTGAGTGAGGTTCTTCAAAAAAAGAGGAAAATAGCCGGCTGAAGCTTATCTACCGAAGCATAGCTTGCACAAGGCCTTCCCGAAAGTCCAGGGTGGGAGCTCCCAGAAGGTAAAGGGCAGAGCTTCACGGAAATTTTTTTGAAATATGGTACAATGAGAGTGATATTTCCTGAATATTTTGCACCAGTTTTCTTTGTACAAAAGAAATTATCATTTTTTGCCAGAAAATAAATTATCATATGATCCAACTTAATTGCTAATATGGGCCAAAATGACCATTAGATGACCATTGACCTCCAATTTCTAAACACCTGCCCAAGAAGTTACTAAGTTACTAAATATCACAATAAGCACCCCAAAACTGTCAAGGGGCCTTCAGGGGACATACTGTAGTCTTTTAAACTTATTTATTTTCATAAAATGTCCCAAAAAGGACCCCTAGATGACATTTGACCCCAACTCCCAGATCACCATAGATAACCTGTTATAGGTTCACCTTTGTGCCCAAGTTTTAGTAACATTTGCCCCAGCATGTGTCTATGGAGTAAGCCTTGAACTGTTGTATGCTTCATCGTAACAGTGGTATATATGGCTAATACAGCCAAATGTAATAAATAAAAGAAACTTAGACAAATAATGATGTCATCCTATCCATAAAAGCCACTAACCATGCATAACACAACTTTTGTGAACAAATACGACAATTTAAGCAACTTGTAATGTGTACATATACGTGACATGTTCGGCAATGGGAAACATGCCATTCCCCTCTGGAGAAAGTTGCCCCGTATAGGAAAACCTTAACATAGAAACTTGCAAATTACACTTCAGATTGTTCTTTAAGGGTATTTTACACATGTCATTTACATAATTTGGAGGTTCTTGACCAAATAGGATATTTTGGATTCTTTAGACGATCGATCTTGATTTTGCTGGTCTATGTAATTGAGACATACTGTCTACAGCTCACAGTGTATGGAGAAAGTTGTAGCTCGCTTTCATGATCAAACCATGACTTTTGGGACTAAAATCTCGCACCTGTGGAGTAAAAGTTTTGCGAATGTATATTCACGGATTCCAAACGCTCTCGTGGCTATATTTTTGCAGCCATCTAAGACTGCTAAGATCAAATTTCCTGATCAAGATTTTTAGGGTTTTAATGTCAAGCCCAGCTAGCTATATGAACTCCCATACAAGTACTTTGCATACAATACTGAAGTAGTGCAGTATATACAGTACAGTAGGAAAGACCTCCGTTCTGGTATCGCTTTTACCATTGGCGGAAATCTTGAGTTTCGATACACAGTTACTTCTGTCCGATTTTTCAAAAAGGCGGAAAATGAGATCGGGAGAGAAAATGAAAAAAGCGGATTTCCGCTAAAAGGCGGAGATTTCACACCCCTATATATAGTGACTAGCTAAACAAGGCCGTTTTGATGCAGCATTGCATAGTGAACTACTTGCGAGGTATTTTACGAGAATTAGGTGAAGAGGTACTTCTTTGTGACAAACGGAGAAGGCCCCTGGCTTACGTAAGTCCAGAAGGAACACTTTTTACTTATCCCAAAACTTGCGAATCAAAATATGCCATATTTTGTTTGAAAGAAAAATATTTAAAACACAAGCTGTTGATAGTGGAAGGAATCGGCGTAGCACATGCTAGTAAGGGGTGGGAATTATGCTAATGTTTGGGCCACTCGTTTTGAAAATGTTTGTATGGTCAGTGAAACCAATAATCACAGATTTTGAAACTATTTTGTAGTTATTTAGGGGAAGACCTACAGATTTTTTTATAGATCATGGCTGTTGCTTTAGCGAGATGGAGGGATATTTGATCGTCTGGTGTGATGCTGAAGTAACACTAAAAGCTATATAAGACATATTCCCAAAGAAGTGATTGAAAGTTACTTCGCGACCGCAAACACTCAAATGTTAAATGCAAACACAGGGTTTTTTTTTTTTTAATTTTGCTGCACAAATCTTGATTTATTTTTCGCTACCAACGTAGTAAAATTCGGCATTTAAGTCGTCAGGGGCCGGGTACATGGTAATACCTTCCCATACTTCGTTTTTTCATATGTATAGTGTGCGTACCCATTCTGCGAAAATATCGATATTATCGATATCATTGATATTTTCAGGTCGGTATATCGATATTTTATATTGGCAATACCGCTACACCTTATTTTCATGTGCACATGACAACAAGTCAAAGTGTATTACAACATCTGTAATAGGGAGTCTCAATACCAACACACATCTTTTTTGAAAATATGAGTAAACAATATTTACACCATGGATACCATGAGTGTCCCCATGCTGGGTGACACCTGCTGGCCTCATCTGGCACTAAAAATTTCCATCCATTAAAAATTTGTAAATCCCAACCGGCAATATATTTCCATCTCACACAGAGATCCATCTCATATATTTCTTCCTCTAGGACCCCTCCCCAGGTCCCCTCCCCCAGGACCCCTCTCCAATGGAAGACAATGTACCTAGCACTCACTAAATCCTACTTGATGCCAACATCCCTGTTCTGCAGCACACTACTGGACTTTCAAAATATGGGTGCCAGTGTGACTACAAATCCATTCGAACAAGTATGGGTACTGTACTACTGTACATGGCAAAATGTGCCGCAAAATATATAATGAGACCAAACACATTACAGCACAAGCGGGATACTCCGCACCAATTATTTATCAAGTTATGAGCAATACCGTCAATACTGTATGCAAAGAATACACAAACACATTTTTGAGTAAACATTTTGTCAGGGGTAATTTAAATTTACTTTATCTATTGGATAATGAACTTTGTCATGATACTAAAGGCTGTGTCCCAAATAAATGGTTAAACTATGCAGCAATGATAAGAGACTTTGTACTGTGCATACCAGGGATGCAAATTAAGATAAGGCATCCCTGGAAAGGAAATCGTAGAGAATCAGAGACTCAGATACAACAAGGATACAACTGCTATTAACTAGAAAACCATGGAAAGCAAATGTGGAAAAGGGGCTATGACTTCATCCTGCTATAGTAGCTGAGTGCTCAGTTAGTTATTGGTATACATATCTTTAAAGGGAAATATTGCATTTGAAAAGATATCACAAAATGACACCAATGTAATCCCATTGTGGTCTTTTCCCCTCTCCAAACATGAATCACAAAAAACTTGCAGCAGATCAACACTAATCTCACGAAATATGGACAAAAAGAAGCAGCAATTTTCTGATGAAACCAGCTCATTATCTAACGGTAAACCTCGCCCACAATGCAACGTTTGGAGTTGCTGCACATTCAGTGCCGTTACGTGGGGTCATATTTACACTCATTACGCAATACGTGTTGACCTTGCTAACCCTGTGCTTCATGCTCACAACAAACTATCACAGCAGTTTCCAGACGGCCTGTGCAGTATTGTGGAATACTGTAGCCCACCCAGGGAGATGCAGTGTCATCTCCCTGACACTGCATCTCCCTGGTTTACCGTACATTTCACCTCTCACACAGTGAGCGCTATTCACAGGACGTTACAAAAGTGGTATTTTATCCATGGAAGTACTACCTCGGAGCAGCAGCTCCATGATCTGTTGAAGGCTATTTCGTAATGTTTTTCGAGTAGCATCACAGGTTCATAGTTTTCGTTTTCTACTAGCCTAAACCGATAGTACCAGTCAAGCACCAAAAATCTCTTTCACATCCTACTCTCTCGAGAGCGAAGCAACCTGCTAAGGACCAAGGGCTTCGATTGGAATTGTAGCCTACTTTGTGAATAGTATACAGGGAAGTAGTAAAACCCCACAGTAGACTTACTGTAGTTTATTACAGACAATGGAGCAATAATTCTCAGTACAGTAGTTCGTAATTTAGGCCTACGAACGTTTTGCACAAGCCGTAGAAGGCATCTGTTATTGTCTGACGTACATGATAAGAAGGATTTGATTGGTGGATTTCAAATCAGGGGTGAATGTGCGATTTTGCATGCATAATTGTTTGGGTGAACAAATTTATCAGTTTTCATAGAAAGGTTAATTACTCGTTAATCAGTGCTCATTGGGTAGAATTGTTTTCCCAGTTACCTCTCTTTCAACGAACAGGACCTGACCATATGTAAAAGAGGTTAGGTTAAATAAAAGTCTTACAATCGCAATATTTCCCTTTAATTTATGGAGTAGGCTTCATACAGTACCTGTAACATATGGTATATACCGACTTCTAGTATGTACTAGCCATACACTATACAGTAGTTATGCATACAATATATTATGGCAAGTTAAAATGAAATTTTGTTGTATGCTCACCACAGCACTGAAGGATAAAGCTATCTGGAGACTGTGATAGAAATTCAAACATAAATAGCTTGTAACAAAGTAGCTCACTCACTACCTGATGAAAAATTAAGGTGTATGTTAGGCTCTGATCTTGCATTTCTCTTTAAAAGAAACTTACTTTGAACTAAAACGTGATTATTGTGAGAAAGGCAGCCATTGTTAAATTACACTATTTACCATCGAACAGGAATACGCCTGCACTGGCTGGTAAAGGATAGCCCAGCCTGGCACTTAAAACTTCCACACCGTGCTAATTCAAAATGGCTAATCCCACCTGGCACTACATTTCTGCCTGCCATAAGCTACCGTGTAATATATTTCCACCCCTTTACAAGCCACCCCTCCCCAGGGGTGGTGATCAATGTATCCAGCAATCAGAAAATTCTGGGCAAATCCCTGTGGAGTCAAACAGCCCCCCCCCCCCCCGCTATACCAATTAAATATGTCCATATATGGAAATCCATTTTTTCCTAGCAGCAGCATGGATAACAACAACAATAATAATAATAACAGTTCTTATAAAGCGCCTTACACAAGAAGTCTCAAAGCGCTATAAAAACTACACAACAGGCAGTCAATAGGACAAAGTAAACAAATGAGTTTTCAAGTTAGTTTTAAATTGTCCAACAGTAGAAGAGTTTTTGACAAAAGATGGTAGGTCATTCCACAATTTGGCAGATATTGTTGAAAAAGCTCAATCACATAAGAGAAGGTAACAAATGATGGCACATTTACAAGTGATTGAGAGCTGGAAAGTAGTTCACGCAAAGGCTTGGATACCTTGAAGGTCTGTGAAATGAAAATTACTGTACATAGTTGGATATTTGATGTAAAAAGCATTAAATATCCAGAAAATAGCTGCAATTCCCATCGAAATCCATCAAATATTGACCATTTTACTGGGTAATTTCTATTTCACACTTGTGTCGTGAATAAACATAAATATGCAAATTTGTGACATTGAAAGATGGACATACATATCGCTAATGTTAGCCTTTGTTTTTTCAACCTTCATTTCAAGAACATTTGTAGCATTGTTATTCCCTGAGGGATTTATTATGGAAGTTAATATTGTTTCCTTGGAAAATATTGATATCACTCGCCAAACTGTAGACTATCTCAGCAGTAATTAAGAGTTAATTCGTATAGGGTTAAACAAAAGAGATCTTAACACTGAGCAACACTACACATCATTATTTTTGCATAATGAATAATTACTTCAGAAACCATCAAACTTTGAAGACGTTAATCTTGAGAACAGTAAAAGATATTGAAATAATTTCAATGGATCTTTCACAGGGAGGTTTCTTCTTTACCTGCCAAGTAAAAATAACTCTTTTTGGTGGCATGTCACCATAACTTTAAAGCTGACTAACATTTGAGCTGAAAACTAGCGAACGTGGGAGGATTCATCAAAGACCACTGGGACAGCAGTAATCATGACGCTGCAGCCACCATGAAAATGCCAATGTTGGTCCACTTGGCACACTATGTCAACCCCAACTCAGTACCCTCCCCCCTCCCCACCACCACCACTTGGTGTTTATTGTATAAACTTGCCATGTACAATTTAGTGAATCCTATTGTCAATAACATTGCCACCTCCCTGGTGAAAATGTACAAACCTAAGTTTTAGCAGTTCAAAGTTTCCTGTTTCACTCAAAGTTCCATTCTTTTGTACTCTTATTTGAATTACCATTATTCATAGCACTGTAACACTGATACAATAGGATGTCCACCCACATATACAGTATACCAAGGCAATAATACAATGCATCATATAATGGCAACAGGTTCATGGGAAAAATGATAAAACTCCCTTTATTACTTTAACAATGAATGCAATCCGGGCTGATCTTGCTAAATTGAACCCAATGGCTTTTCCTTCTGCACACAAAATTTGAAAAAGTTCACCAACTCCATCTCTGGCCATGACACAGGAAGCATCTATTTCCCGCTAGCTGTAAATACAGATGGAACGAATATAGCAGACAGAGATATTAAATGCTCACAGTAAACACCCAATGATTATTACCAACGAAAGACCTGGGCATATATGTATACAATGAATAGCGTGGACACTTTTACATGATGTGTGTGCGAGAACAGCTACAAATTTGCATGGGGGCCTCTAAAAGAGTGAAGAAAATACTTCAGTTGTGACTAAAAGGCTTTCCAAAAGAAGCAATGTTGAGGGGTTAGCATGCACTACAGCAATGTGTTAGACCAGAAGCCATATTCAATAGCAATATTGGCTGATCCTTCTGCACTTGCCACTTGTCTTATACAGTAAGGGTACCAGTGTCGGTATAATTTACCAAAACTGTTAATACTACCCAATGTTACTGGTCCCAATACAGTACAAAGGGTATGATTTCCTTGTGTCTAAATACAACATACTGTAAGGTCATAATCAGGTTAATATGAATACTCAGAATTGCTGGTATTGTAAGTATGAATATTCAAAAAACTGACAATACCAGCTGGCAATTCTGAGTATTCATAAACCTGATACTGAACTTACGGTATGACAAACAGCAGACTGCAAGAAGTTTATTTAAATGCAGTAATTGTGACAGGTATGTCAAGGTAGTACTTCAATGGTTAAAAGACATGAGTGTGACCATGCAGCTTTATCCTAAACATATTTTGCAACATTGCCTTCCTATGTTTGAAGGGTAAATTAAGTCACCCCAATTAGAACTAACATACAGAACAGGGATGCATATGGCCAAATTTCACAGATTTGGTCTTTTTTAATTGGTCCTGGCCACCAACTAGTTGATAACCATGAATGCAGACACTGTATTATATGTACTCATATACACAATTGTGACTGATGTAAATGTCATTTTGGCCTATACCTTACCTTCTCAAGTGGCAGCCTTGGCCATTTGCAGCCAGCGATTTACACTCAAATGGCCCACAGAAGATTCAAGCAGCCCAAATCTTTGATGAGAAAACAGGATTTTGAATATAGTCCTGGCTACTACAGTAAATTTAAAGCAAAAACTCAAGTAACAGCAGTCTGTGACCTGAAACACTTGACAACCTGGCCTACACAGTACCATACCACCACAGTATGGTATCACACCATTAAAATCCACTTCAAGTGTACAAAGATAAAACATGTACCCTGATTTGATATTTTGATTCCACCAACCAATATTGACAAAAACCTTCAGAAGAATTTCCTTCAGGCCATATACCACTGCAAAGGTCAGATGCCACTTATTAAAGTTTACAAGTTTGACTTTGAACTCCAGAAATAATGAAAATGCAAAAATCAAAACTTTCAGTACCTTCCCTTTTGTCAGATAAAGTTTCACATTGGTTTGATACCATACTGTCTTCTTATATTACGTTACAGCTTTCACCTCTTTTCTCTCATTTTTTTGCTTGTAAAATTTTTCTGCTCCCTTTAGATTTCTTTTCATATTTCTTTTGAACCTCTTTTCTTCTGCAAACACCGATACTGTAACCAATCTCTGTGAAAATTTTTCTGATGTTAGGCCAGCAGGGCTAATCTCCTATAGCTACCATGGAGGTGAGCAGCAGGGTATCTTAATGACAGGCATGATGGATTCCATTCTTTCCAAACAAAGAAGATTGTAGGTTTTTAGATTGTCTCCTAAACTGAAATCTGAACTTTTCTCTTGAGGTATAATATTTTGACCCATGACAAATTGGGATAGCATCTAGATGTTGGGACCAGAGCTGAGACAAAGGGAATTTAGTGGCAGCCATTTCCCTGCTCACACAGGGCAGGGGCAGGCATAACCAAACTTGGTGTAAAGTCAACAAGAGTGATCAACAAGATCTCTCCAACTCATAAAGGATAAGTCTGTATTTGTGTTTGTTTATGTCCGTGTGTGTATGTGTGTGTATGAGTGACCGAGAGATGATGGCAAAATCAAGCATCTCTTTCTTTCTGTGCTGCATGATTTTAAGACTTTTAGGAAGTGAATGATTTGACTCAATTCCATTTGTGAAATGAGAAAGTAAAGGCAAAAATAGCAAGGGATGGAAAAAAGGGAGTGAGAAGCAACTTTTTTGAAGGTGACTGCACTTTAGGCTTTAACACACTTCAACCTAACCAATCATTGCTAACAACATTTTCAAGTAAGCCAATGAAAGGTCATGTTTAATACACTAAACTACAGACAGCTCACAGAACTGTATTTACAAGTGACAAAATGATAACAAAAGAATTAGACACTGTTGGGCAAGCATAACAGAATGTTTAGCCTGTTAAGCTGTAGCCTAAACTTACAGTACCTTAACTAAGGAAGTAATAGCACAGAGGTTGATATCAAACCTAACCTGTATTGTGATAGAAAGTAAGGCTACGTATGGATTACTGTGTACTTCTGTATGACTTCTTTTAATTAAACTAATGTATCAGCTAACAGCCCCATGGTGAAAATTTGTTAAGTACCAACTCAAAAATGTTTTTAAGTTTAGAGTTCTGTAGTGGCCCAAAACTAAGACCTACATGTATAATTCTGAACATCACTTTCCAATACAATACAATACAACATATACCATAGTGCTCACTTATACAGAACAACACAGCATTCAGTGATGCTTAACAACCTACACTGAAAGAATGTGATAAATTACAGTACCTGTTAAAAGCTGTGAAAAGAAGACCTGACCAGGTGTTCATAATCTGTCCATCTTCCAGAGTTCGTGCCCCCCAATTCCCAAAATTTGCACATTGCACCTAATCCCAATCTAAGCCTTTCCTGTGGTTTACACCCAGCTGCAAGGAGATGTCTGGTGAGGGAGTTAACAGCTTACTAATGGGACGGAAGAAAATCAAGATGTCACATGTACTATCGCTAAAGTTGAACTCTCTGAGATGGTTCTGCAAAGTTGTACAGAGAAGCATTTCACAACCAATGGGCCACTGTTTTCCATCTGGTGGGTGGAAAAGTTGGCCAGTAAAGAAAAAAAAAAATGCAGAAGTCTTTATTTCTTTCCTTATTTTTTGTACACTATATCTCACCAGACACAAATTTAATTTTTGTTACTTTTCAGGTTTCCCCTGGGTTTTAGAATGAGTCCATGGGTAATATGATGCCAGCTTTGGCACCATCAGTGAGTGAGAACGATCAATACTTCCATAGCTAATACAGTATATGTGGCAAGTATAGCAAATTTCTGTGTGGTGGTGTCCAAAAACTATGAGGTGGCCGCCTCATAAAAAGAATGCCAGGGGAAGCCCTACTTTTACCGTACCTATAGGTTACTTTGTGTTTATAAAACTTATCTCCTATGGTTATCCCCTATGGTTCAGTTCTAAATTTTAAGTTCTCCATTTAACTTCATTTTGCAGCTCATGGTGGAAGGTGGACCTTGGGTAACTTCAGCAATCAAAAGTGGTCCTTTAATGGGAACAAAAGGTTGAAGAACCCTGCTACTGTATAGACCACAACTACACGGCTTGGCAGTACTTCCATGTCTGAGATGACTACATCCTACACAAGACTCCTCGACCCCTGTCCAGGAATCATGTGGTACATCCACTTTTCTTGGAGTCATGAATCCAACTGATTTTTATGTACCATCAAAAACAAGAACAAAACTTGTATCATTATGTTTGAAAAGATCTTCATTAATTTTTTTTTTTTTCACAATTTTAAATGAAGTATTGAAGCAAATAGATCCTGCTTTTTAATCTCTTTCTTTATTTGATCAATCTTTTTTCCTTGAAAACAAGGATTCTAATCACAAGGCCAATTCTAGACCTCAACCATTGAAAATAAGCCTGCAGTGTACTGTACCTAATATTGCATATTAATAGCATATGTGCTTGCAACAGTTATGATCACAGATGTTGTGACTCTAGTCAGAGTCAGTTGTGACTCCAGTCCGAGTCATAACTCTGCAAAACTTACCCAACAGAATTGTCAAAGCCAGTACCTCACTACCCATTGGACACATGGACAAAGATACCATACTATAACTGCACATCTACAGTTGTATACTAGCTTTGTAAGTTGGTCATAAAGATCCCAGGTCCATCCAAATTCCTTCCACCACTTTAATGGTGTAGTTTTTCACAAGTGACTACATTTAACTTTACCCCTTGCTACATCTAAATTGCATTCATTCTCATGCTTTATGTGCTACTAGGAGTTGTTTTAGATCTGTACCCCTGTATCCACCCCCCCCCCCAGGGTAATGCCTGCCATCTTGGCCTAAGGCTCATCCTCATTCTCCTGCTGTTCAATTTTTGCTGCCTCGGCAGTTTCCGAGTCTCTATACAGAAGTTCTATCAAAATCAAGAATTTCCATAAACTTCTACAACACGATCTTCTCTGACCTTTCAAGTGACAAAGAGTCCAATTTTGGCTTTAAAAAGTGCCGAATTAGTTAAAATTTACCTAAAATGAATACAATACACAGGCTTCCTCCACAATTATGGTTGCTAAGCAATAAATTGTAAATCATTTGCAATGTATACTGTATGTAATTATTTGCCATGTTTAAATTACTGTATATGGTATCTTCCACACCCCTATCTTTCACAAATAAGCCGGACCTAAGTTTCATGTTCCCAGGTCTTAATGAGAAACATAAATAAATCGAACAACACTTTCTAAGACTAATTAGTTCATGAACGAATCTAATCCCACTCTACAGCCCAGGTCTTGTTTTAACTACAAACTTAGCAAGTCAATATACCCACAATTTTAACATTCAAATAAAACACCTTCCTGGTCAATTAGACCATATCCTAAACGACTAGAGCACTGGCATCCAAAGTTGCCTTAATTGGAAGTTAGCCAGAGAGAAGAGAAATAACAAGTGAAAATACTTGGAGATGTTTGCTCAAAGTCATAAAACGCTGACGTGTTCATATTGCTTTGTCACAGCGTCAGAGATACTGTAAAAACAATACTTTCGCGTAGACGAACAAGACACCAAGGAGAGCTGTTTTCTATCTAACAGTTACTGTATATGGAATGAACTGCACTGCTAGTGAAAAATATGATACCATTATATCATCTTTTACTATTTGTGAGGTATAACCAATGTAAGATGTGATAATTTCTGATATAACAAATTTCTATAGATGCAAATGTAATGATGTGGAGGGGTGAATAATGTTCAGGCTGGGATAAATTTAATTTTTTGCCCTTGCCCGATTGGGCACAGTTGGTACAATTTCTACTTGCCTGAATCTGTCCGCAAAAAATAACAGTTGATTCACTTGCAGCCACAATGAAACAATGTCCACAAAATGTAATGTTGGAACAATCAATTATATGATTTGTTGAATTGAATTGCAAGTTTTGTGACGTTTGCCACACAACAACAAAGGATTTGCAGTTTTTCTTTTCCTCAAAGCAATTGCCCAATCGGACACCATGCCATGTGATTCTGCTACCCAAAAAAAATCTGGTTGCCCTGGGCAACTGGACAGGCAATTTGTCCCAGCCTGATAGTGTTAGCCTTTCTTTTAACCCTATATGAATTATACATCAATAAATAGTCAGCTAATTTACAGTTTGGTGAGTACATACTGACATTTCTGAAGAACACTTAAAATAACAAGTATTCAAAATAAGTCATTCATCACATACATCAATATTACAACTGTCCTTGACTATGATGGCTAAAAAAAAAAGGCACACAAAGTGTACAAAGAAATGTCTTACCATTCTCCCCTTCCTAACCATAGATTTGCATAATTAATTTGCATAATTAAAAAATGTTTATTCATAATGTAGGAGTCAAACAGATATCACCCTGGAAAAATGGCAAATATTCAACATGGATATAATGAAGGGAATTACAGCTATTTTCTGTGTATTTTATATTGTTTTTTTCTTTCAAACAGTCAACTACCTGTAGGCTATGTAATTTTCATGTCACCAGACCTTTAAATGGGCAATGGCAGATGTTGCAAGCTCTTTTTAGAAATACACACTGGGCAGTAATTTGCATAGATATTATTCATTAGCTTTAAATGCTAACTGAGCCTAACTCATGATGAATACCACAAAAAATAGATACTACCCTAAAACTTGTCAACATCTGATGGATTTTGATGGAAATTGTGACTATTTTCCATTGTTTTAAGGCTTTTACATCAAACAGCCAACTAAGTCATTTTTGTGTCACAACCTGAAAACCACAGGATCTATTTTTAAATATACTAGGCAAATTAATGCCCTAGGAATATCCTTCATTCATGTTTTAAATAGCAGATCTGAGACTTACCCACATCTTCATTGTAAAATCAGTGAAAACTGTAGGGGTACACATGCTAGTGCTGTCGGCGATTAGCGATTAATCGCCGGTCAATTAATTGTTTACTACAAAACCACTTGCGATTAATGGCACGTTTCAAATCTGCTTTGTTATACGTAACCGATCGCTGCACTGCTTCAATAAGTCAATTTGAACCTTAATACAACTACACACAACTGATAGTATCAGACTTGGCAATTTGCGATTAAATTGCATTGGGTCTTGTATAATTTGTCACGGCATTAACGTTAGGCCGCTAATCGTTACACCAAATGATTGAACAGTTCTGGGGGAATCACTGTACTGGAATAAAAGTGTGATTAATAACAAAAATATGCGATTAAATGCTTAACACATTAATCGCAAATGGACAGCCCTAACACATGCAAGCAAAAACTGCTGAACATTACTGCAAAATTAATACAAGTGGCTTGCATCTAAACTGAGATACGACACCAGATAAATTACCTGCAGCACCAATTAATAATGTTCGAATAAAACTATAAGCAGTGAAATTTGAGACTGTACACATCACTGTAATGACGAAGACAGTTTATACTGTATGTAAAAAGAAAATCCTGTTGTAAACCATGGTACTAATTTGTATGACAGAAACCTGCCTGTATTTTGCCTTATCCTGTGCAAGCTCTACCTTGAAAGCTCTAGTTAAAAATATTGACAAAGACCAGTGACAGTTTGGCATGATGTACATTTTGACAAAGAAATGTTACTGTTTAGATTAAAATACCACAACAGAAGGAAGTTCTAACTTCATTCACAACAGAAAGAAAAGTATGCCACATTCATACTTGCATACTAAAACGGGATAAAAAAAAATTAAAGGATATATCCAGTAACATCAAATTTATTTTGAAACATCAACTAAATGTTCTTCTATTTATGTTGCACATATCGCTCATGACGTTTCAGAATATAGCTTACCCAGGGTAATTCAAGGGGCTATCCTGCCTGAATCAAAACAATCCAATTACAAAGATAAAGTCACATGATTTGAAAGGGCCACTCATGAATAAGGGTACCAGGGTATACTTATTCAATCTGAGGAGACAGCATTTTCCCTTTACGCAATTTAAAGGCATATATAACAAAGAATTTAGGTCATTTACGATGGTACTGAAAATGAAACTGGGTTTTCACAGCCTTTAACAGTGTGTACACTATCCCCATACTCAATTTCAAAGAGTAGCCTATAAATGCTGTACAAATATACAGAGATGATCATACATGTTATTTGATGCACAGCCTATGCATATAAAAAGAAAAGACAATAAAAGGATAGCATGAAGTCCTCATTTCCACTTGGCATAGTTGGCACTGTGTGTTCTGCTCCTCTCATTTCTACCTTGCCCCCTCAGTTGCCCACTCCCTATTATTTAGATCTTCAAAATCTTTCTCAGCAACTTAAACTTAAGTTTTATGGTTAGTAAAAGACAACACACTGTGCAGATTGGTCTGTACATGAATCTTTGCAATAAACAGTTGATATGTAAGAACCTGTCATGTTTGCTAATAAATTCAGGCTTCAAAATAAGCGAGCACACAGTTGCTATTTGCCCACATACAAAGTAACCAAACAGCACCTGTTCACACCTGAATTCAGGGCACACACTGGTGCTGCTTTTTTGACAAATCATTGCCTGTAAGGAGAGCCTCAAAAGTTATGACAGCTGAGCAACGTTTGATTCCCCAATGCAAGGCTTTAGCCAGAGAGCAGTCCAGGAGTCATTTGGACTCCCAGAATCCTAGATTGCCTCATATGTTTAGCACACGTTAATGCAAAAATTTCACTAGGATTACCTATTTGGACTCCCTGAGCTCACTATCCTGGCTAAAGCCCTGCCCCAATGCATAAAGCTGTAGTGACGACTTGCCTTGCGTACATACAGTAACAATGAAGTCACAACTTCACAAACTTGTAAGCTTACTGACCATGCATGTACACAAGCCACTAGTTAAGCAAATACTGTACATAGATTATGTTAACTGGGTACCAAGCAAGCGCTGACGAAATTTTCCCTCCCCAGGGTGGCCACCCAAACTTTTAAGACTTACAACAGAACACCTAGCCATGACTGGTTAACTTAAAGTTTAAACTTGTGCATGAAATACTGTGAATGGGGTCCCATTGCCCATAGACAGTCGGTCAATTTATCTCAACCAAAAACCTTATCAGGCTGAATAAAACAGACCTGGGATATTTATCATAAAATTACTGATTGGCTTTGTCAATGATACCGTATTACTGAATTCATGCACTTCTACAACCAAGAGCTTTCAGTCCTGATTTTGAGCCTATTTAGGCTGCAGAAGTGCAAAATTTCTTGTACCCCACAGCCTACGTAGTCTGTAGAGCTTACTTCTGATGAAAAGGAAGAGATGGATCATAAAAGATTTTCAAAATTAGCTAGTCCCTGTCAATTTTGAAAATAAAATGGGAATTAAACCATCAACAAGCTATCCACAATATTTTCATAAACTTTGCCTTAACAATTTTTTTCATTACTTTTTCCTTTTTTTACTTCCAAGTTTCTTCTAAAACTTTAACCACATCCTAACATGTATTACATTATGGGCATATAGAGATCAAGCAAGCCTAGCTACTCCATGTTACTGGTACTAATATTGGGTCTGTTTTGCAGAAGGCTCATTGTGCCAGAAGTTGGATATCAAACTCGTAGGACACTGTATTTATATCCCCTGAAGTTAAAACAACTTTGTCTCCCATACAGAGAGTGCTACTGTACTTAATGGGTGAGGGACTATGGGCACTATGGAAGCTTACCACAACCCCAGCTCCCCACCCACCTCCCTACCCCCCCCCCCCAGGAGCTGAGTGGATCTTGTTCATTTGTTTCAATTTTATTTCATATATTTTTTATTTTCCAATCGTCCAAGAACAGACCATCTGACTGACAGCTTGACCACTGCCTGGGTATAGCCTTGCAGGCATAGAGTTATAATTAACCGTAAATTGAAAGTGTAACTCATCAGCCCTTGTATTGTGCGAGTGTGTGCTTTGTTATAACTTACAGTGACCTCTAAAAGCAGTCCTCCATACAATCAAATAATGTCCAATATTTCATTGCATATTTCTGGCAAGAGGAAGAGCTGTAATAAGTGACAAAGTATCAATACAATAGTAATAAAAAAAAATGGCCCCTGGATCACTAAAAACAGTCCCTGGTCCCAAGCAAAAGGCTGTGTATCAGGGACTACTTTCTTTGTTAGGTACCCCTTGGTGGGTGATCTCTTATTTCAAACCCTGCTTTCAAAACAAACAGAAGGCATGCAGCATTTTACATACAAGTCCTGCCCTATTACGATATTGACTATCCTGCCCAACTCCCCCCCCCCTCCCCCCAATCTGCAGAATTATTATATCTCACAAACTAAGTCAATGACTTAACTACATTTGAAGTACTTGCCGCACAAAGATTCTGTCAACTGTGTTGCCTGTAACTATAACTAAACCTACAACTGCCACATTACATGTTCTGAGAGTGAGGGCTCAAAACATGTTACAACAGTACATGTACTGAAGTCTCTCCATACGATAAGACAGAGTTGTCTTAAGTATAAATATGACTCCAGGGTAGGTTTGATGTATTTCCATACATAAACATGTTAGGATAGTGAATGCGCTAGTGTGGGTATTTGTGAATAAACCAGAAAGCCCAACGGCTTTTGTGTAATTGACTAGCTATTTCCTGCTTCCTGTTTTTGCTGTTTCACCTCTAGTGACCTCATTAAACCTTTGACCTCAATCAAAAATGATAGGGTTCATTTTCTGACTATAACACATCAACATGCCAAGTATTAAAAAAAATACATGCTTCCTACCTTTAGATATTCTTTACAAGGTTTCAATTTTGACCTCTGATGACCTCACATGACTGCTGACCTCTACCAAAAACAATAGGGTTCTTCCTATCAATACAATGTATCCATATTACAGTACAAACATGAAGTGTTGATCATTCCTATCTTGAGATATCACATTTACAAGCAATTTCCACGGTTTTTGAAGTTTTACCTTTGGTGATGTCAGATAACCTTTGACCTCTACCAAAAGCAATAGGTAGGGCCACCGATTTTCCGTGAAAAAAAGAGTCAATTTCCGTTACAGCAATTTCAAATTCCGTGAAAATCCGTGCAAGCAATTTGACAAATCCGTGACTTCCTGTTTTGCATTGATTAGTGTGTTAGGCCAGTGCAGCCTAACCAGACTAAAATCCATTCACCAGCCTAACGTCTACACATATACGTAATGGACAAAAGAACCCCCAAAACAACTTGACTTACGATTGTTTGAGTGTGGGTCCCTTCTTCTTCTTACATAGTAAAAGATCCGTATAAAATTATATCCAAATGATATGCAGGTACTAAATCCGATAATTATTCCACAATTGAAAGTGTAACTTGTCAGTCAGAACGTTATGATCGTTCGATCATGAACGTAACATGACAACTGAGCAAAACATGAAACTTGAGTAATGTGCGCAACAGTTTGTTATGACGCACTCATGCATAGTATACCATACATACAGTAGATGATACAGTATCAGCTACAGGCAACGGGATCGCGGGAAAACTTTGCAAGACTGAGCAACATTAGACCTACCGAAGGCTAATAAATGCGCAACTCGCACCTGGTCCCACATACAGTAAGCATCGGAAGGGGTGAATTTCAACAGTTTTCTATCAGATTGTAGTCCGCTAGAACCATCCAGTGTTACATACAGATTTTTAAACTTTTTTTTTTCATTTTGCCCTCTTGATTGCAGACTTCTTTAGCATTCTGAGAGATTTTTGAAGTTCCGTGATTTTCCGTGAAAAAATTTAAATTCCGCGATTCCGTGACAATTTCCGTGATCGCGGAAAATCGGTGGCCCTAAAAAGGATTCATCTTCTGACCATAATGCATCCACATGCCCAGTATGAAAAGCATCCACACTTCCTACCTTGAGACATTGCTCATTATCACTGACCACCAAAAGCCATTAGGCTACTTGATAAAAGTTGCTATTTATTTAGTTTATTTGGTAAAGCTACTTGTACAGGACCCCGTCACATTTGTCCTTTTGAAATTGAAGCTTGTTCAGCCTCCTCTACAGATCTGTAGCTATTGGAGCAACAGTGTAGAAGACAGCATTATTTAGAATCAGTCACTGCCAGTCATAATGTAGATGTATACATACCTTAAAGCTAAGAATTGGCCACAATTAGTCCTATGGGTACTGTAAGCAATACACTGTGGGAAAGGGTAAAGTTGGGTACAGTTGGTACAGTATGTAAGTTTGTACCCTACTGTGGACAGATACCTCATATTTCCAAAATTTTAGTTTTTCAAATATTTCACAAGGGTTGGAATTCCCCCTCCCCTTCTCAAGATTCTTACAGTAAGTCCTCCAAAAATGTTAGGTCAAGGGAGAATTCTCCCTCATCCACCCCACCCCCTTAAATTCTGCAGCTGGCACTAACCTTTCATTCTACTGTATTTCTTCTACCTTAACTTTCAACTTATTCTAATAGCTACTGTCAGCAAACTCTTTGTGTATGAATCCAATTGTATCAACTGTGAACAGAGGAGGCTTGATCACTGATGAGGATGACTGTTTTTCATGAAAGGAGATGGGAACTGAAGGTAATGAATAGACCCTTTTCCATATAGCAGTCACAAAGGATTGTGGGATACACTTTTGAAGTGGGGCGTTTTTCTCAATGGCATTCTACTGTGGCCACAAACCACGCACACCAAAATCCAATCCCACAATCCTTTGTAATTGCTATTTGGAAAAGGGTCTATGGTCACTTGCACAATTTTATTATCACTTAAGATGCTTAACTGAAAAGTTCATTGACCTCTTCCATAAAAGCACTGTGCAGATTAAATTATCAAAGTCTTGGAAACAAATAGAATGTTAAAGTCAAGACCAAGTCTAATCCATTGCTGCTCAAAATGACAAAGGTATAGATAATTTACTAATTCATTACTCACTATTGTACACTGTGATACAGTATATTAAAATAAGAAACGCCACAAATTCTGTGGTGATGCAGTTGAAATAAAAAGTTCAGTAGCATGCATGGATTATACGATCTGTATTTAGCAATTCACCTTGGTGGTTGTATACTACTGTACAAAGCACAGCTCAAAACAAAACCACATAAAACGAAACTATGAAGGAGTTTCAAGTTGATATCACAAGGTTATGTTTACATGTACAACAGAATGAATTAACACAATATATACAATTTATACATGGGAAATAGCATTTAAAGGTTCATGACTGAATTTAAAGTGTTTACTTGTGCAATAAGTATAGCTTTTAAAAGTACACTCACTTCTGATACCCTTTTCAGAAGCTCTAGTCGCTCAGGGAAGTTTTGTATAATATACTTTCAGGTCTCCCACTAGAAAAAGCAAGAGGGGAATCCCCTCCCCCTTCCTGAAAACTAGGGAAGGATATAATTCAAATTTGGGGGGATATGTTCATACTGCAGGAAAATTGGTTTTTATTGCATCAACATGCCATAAACAAGCAGATTTTATCACTGTTTTACCATTTTGCTTCATCCATAAGCTCTGGCAATAGCCTTTCTTCCCCAAAATACCCTGCCCATTACAAAAGTTATACATACTGTAATTCATGAGCTGCCAGGTGGTTAGCTAAGTTTCATTGTCAGAACCATATTTTCTGAAATAATATATCTCAGTTAACCTACTCTGAAATGCCTTTCATTTTAAAGGTATGCAAATGTTTGTCCATAAATGCATTTCTCTTTACAAAATCAGAACAGCTCCAAAGAAGCACCTGAATTACTTGAATTTAAGTTGCAAATTACAATCATCTAATTTTTTATGATTCAAAATTATGATGCACTCATACTTTTAATAGTGTGCATCTTGCACATTGGAATTTTTAAAGAAAATTTAAACCTCATTACCTCTGGGGAAAGCTCAGGCTTAACCATTGCAATATCAAAACAACAAGTTGTGAAATATGAACAAAACATTCTTATAATCTGAAGCCATGAGACCATGCCTACTTGCTCCCTTGTACACTGTTAGAAAATGGGCTTAATGCAAATATTTTAAGAACCAAACATGGAAACAGAAAGAGAGCTACATTCACAAGAATGCTCAAAGATTAAGTTACTCTTTTACACTTGCAGAATGTATCAAAAATGAATTTACTGTAAGGTTGGGAGTCCTTCACATTCTTTTTAACTAAAACCCTAGGAGCACATTGCTTTAAATATTCATGCTTTGAATGAATACCCATTACACCACATCTGTTGAAGTCATGGACAATTTGAGGGCTAGCAAGGCGATTTTTCTATAAGCTTTAAGGGGCATATTCATTTAAATCTCAAGAGGCACCAAGGCCAAATAAAAAAATGTGTTACAAATTTTACAAGAACAGTTAACTCATATTTTTATGAAGGGCACAAAAGCAAATGCATCCTTCAGAAGCGTGTCATTTCATGGGGAATCGAAGCCATTGCCAAATGACAATGGCCCTTCATTTTATTCCATCCCCAGGGAATAGCTCAAGTGTGCTGAAAAATTCTCAGAGGCATGCAAAGAACAAACTGGTCCATGAAAGATTTGTGCAGCCAAAATTAAAATTAGAAAACCAATAAAATAAGAAATGGTTAATCATTAGGCTATTAGGTTATAGTAGCCCTCAGGCCACAAACACTTTGAGCCTCTTGTCTAGGGTATCAAGGTATCCTATAATCTAGCAAACTATAAACCATATGAACTGATGCCATTGACTATGATGTACTATTAGTATTACAAGGCTAGGCTACAGTATAGGATGATGATAAAGCCTTGTCCTGCTGGAAATAATATACCTCATAAAAGGCTAGGTTATTTAGTAAAATACAATTAAGTTATCTGACCTAAAAGTTAAGCCTAAAGTTATGTTTATTCAACATCAAAATAGGCTAGGCCTAAGTCAAATTCTGGCCTTGCGTACAGGCTAAGTGCCATTGGCTACTCAAAGTTATATCATATGGTATGTTCAAGTCTTGTGCCATAAACTTTAAAAGTGGCTAGCCAACCAAAGCAAACACTTAAACAATACCACTTATGGAAAGGGAGCTAGGCCTAGGTCAACATCCTTTGAAGTGATTGAAGGGAAACTACAATAAACATGCACACCCAGTCACAGTCCCAGGGATCAGACATTAGAGGTGCCTCCTTTCTAATCATTAGACAAACCTTAGCTGAACAGAACCGACTCTGCACTATCTTTACCAAAAGGCCGAGCCCAAGTATTGGGAGACACAGTCACAATTACTCATGCCCAACGATAAGTGTAAGTGCAACTTCCAAGTTAAACAGCTTAGGCTTACTGTTTTAGTGTTTACCAATTACTAAGAGCCTAGTAGCCTAGGCTAAGACTTCGGACTCTAACGTTAAGAACTTCCGTTCTTCGTTAAATGAAATTGCACGACATGCCTTTAAAAAGGCGAGGTCTACAAGTAAATATACCTGCAATAGCTTGAAATGTTGGGTTGCACTTCTATGAAATGGTGCTACAATCCTTGACTCCCACGAAATTGTGAAGACAGCTCACAATTATGTTACCTATCCGTACCAACTCATACAGCAGCAGCACAGCAGTTGCAGGCTTACTATACACAGTCAGTTGAGTATCCTATCAGAAATGCTATACGCTAAACAAGTACAAATATACAGCATGTAGAACGTGCAAGTATCCAACTCTTACACACACGCACATGCGGAAGATAGGAAAGAAGCAGGAAGTTAGATCAAAGGACCGTTAGGTAATGGTGGCGCTATACTCCGAGAAGGCTCCGATGCATTACAGTATAAAAATTCTACCCACATACAACAAAAAGTTTCTTTCGTTTCATAGTTGACTGCTGTGTACGGTCTGTATAACCAGAGCCTCACTTGCTAGTCTCAAGTCAGCGCTATTCTCAACTTCGATAATTGTACAATTGCAGTTGCGATCTTCCTCTGCTCATGGGCGTCAATCCTGGGGGAACAGGGGGACATGCCCCCTCACATTTCGATGGGTGGGGGACACAATATCAAATGCCCCCACACTTAGTAAAGAGTAGTGTGGTGGCTCTATTTGACTGGCTTTTTGAGTGGCATGTAGGTTAGTTGAAAGTGTCTCGATGCAGATTCTGAATGCAGATTTTGTAGGGAAATCTCATTTAATGAAAAATTTTGGCGCGCTTCGCGCGCATGCGATACAGTTTGCACTCCATCTCATGACTATTAAGAGTCGATTATACAAGGAACTATTCTGATCACAACATTTTCCGAAAACAGAGATACATCTCCAAACATCTGTATGGGATCAATATGGGATCCTTCAATCTAATTTGTAAGCATGTCGATGTGGAAGGTTGAAACTTTAAAGCACGTTGTTGCCGTTATACATTTTTTAAAAACTTTTACTGAGCGCTTCGCGCGAAGCCATTAACGGTATGGATGTTGATTGCTACTACACTTACGAAGAAAAAGCTGAAACGCGCTTGTTAGTCCTTCACACCTTTTTTCCATTGCTGGAAGCTGTTCGTCTGGATTTTCGTTCAAATTTAGTAAAAATAAGATAGTTGTAAAGTGCTTAGCGTCATAATCTATACTACCATTTTACCTGTCAGGTAAGAACATTACGCCTTTGCCCCATTTATATTATTGATCCAGAGCTTCCAGGAGGTCCTATACATTTGCCAGCCTTAGATGCCCTTTTAAAATGCACAATGAAGGAAAGGAAAATTTTCATAATAATCCAAGAAAGTTTCTGTTGACTCAACGCAGGTATTTTTGCGGAAAAAACTGCCAAAAAAGTAGCCAAAAGGGGGGCTTCAGGAAGGTTGTTCAAAACGTATTCGATCAGCTCCAATAATAAACCAAAGATAGTACCATTTTGCATCTAAGTAACCTTAAATTTACGAAAATTTCTCAAAGGGGAGGGGGAAGACCCCTCCCCTAAGATCCCTCCCCCAGGGCAACACCTTCATTTAGTGACAAAGGAAGGGTTCCCATTGCTGTATACAAACGCATGGTGCATAAAAAGGTGCAATTTACGCGTTGCTTCTACAGTTAGTAAAAGCATCCAGGCAGCCGGAAATTAGAATTCACTAAGTTATGGACATTTTCCAGCTATACACGATCAGCTCCAAAAATATCCCAAAGATAGCACCATTTTGCACCTGAGCAACTTTAAATTAACAAAATTTCTCAAAGGGACACCCCCTCCCCCTCCCCTTAGACCTCTCCCCCAGGACGACACCTTTATGTAGTGACAAAGGAAGGATCACCACAGCTGTATACAAAACGCAGAGCGCATAACAAAGTGCAATTAAAAACGCCGCCGATCCAACCAGTCCGAATTGGGGGCCTTCACACCCCAAAACATGTGACCCTAGCTACGGGCGTGGTTGGGGTCCATGATCTCTGACAATGATCAACGCTGCGGAGCGTGGTTTCAGCTGTTTTTGGACATGATTAAAGTAACATCTTGAAGTAATTCCCTGGACTCCGTGTATTTCAACTAGCAGATCATCTATGATGGTCATGTTAACTTTGGAATCATTGGCGTAGCCAGAGGGGAGGCAGGGGGTCATGCCCCCCCCCCATCGAACTTTGAAAAAAATTGTTAATGGAACACAAAAATTGGCTTCAAGTGATGCTAAATGTTGCACCAGATTGCATCTCAGGGTATTTAAATATTCAAAAATTTCTCAAAGGGGAGGGGGACACCCCTCCCCTTAGACCCTTCCCCCAGGCCGGCGATCAGGCCTCGCAGTTGGCCCCCTCCAAACAAGATTCCTGGCTGCGCCAGTGTTTGGAAGTGCAAAACCGTGAGTACGAGTACGTACTAACTACAAGTTTGGCAATTGTAAAGCAAATAACACCAGCTCAAACTTAAGGGGCCGGCTGCCCACGTTTCTGACCTACCTACTACTACGTTCTAAAAAACTACTCGGCTTCAAAATCATCCACACCCTCTTGCAAAACGTATGTATCTCCCCTGCATGCAAGTCAGTTTTTATTCTCAATAAAGCAAGGGCAATGTACTGTTCTTTCAGTCAAACGGTGCAACGCTTGACAGAAGTAACAGTTTGACGACTGAGAGGCGGTCAAGTTATCGTCATAGTGTCCCGTGTAGGGGCGAAGCCCCTTAGGGGAGCAAATCCCTCCGGGGTAACGTTTGGTTTTCGCCCTCCAAAATTCAGCCGAAGGTGCATGACTTCTGGAAAAACTTCTCATTATCGTACTTAAATGTGACAGTGTTTCACGAATTTGTCGCATGCGTGAAGCGTATTTGGTTTAGAAAAAGGAAATGTTTGAATGAAAATTCGATAGGTCTAATAAGGCTGGTCAGTAAATGTTTCTAAAACACGTTCATTTGTTTTCAATGTATTTTGTCTATGCTAAAATAAAATGGCCCGTCCGGGACTGCATGCTTCTCGGAACTGTTCTGGCTCGCCTAGAAACTTACTAGACGTGGGCCTCCGGGACCGGCTCGAACCCCGCAGTCAAAGCAAGCTACTGTAACACATAGATAGGGAGTAGTTTGAAGAGGGATTAACACCGGTCAAGTGGCTTATCCGCTCGTTTGGAATTTTTCTATTAATTTGATGTGGAGGGTATGAACTTTTGAGATGACAAATAAAGGGCTCAACCAGAGTTAAAATTTAAAAAAGCAACAATACCCATGCCTGAGAGGAACACAAGACTGTAACAAATCTGAAGGCAAAAGCCAGACGGAGGAGAGGGGAGAAACACTAGCGAAAAGCAGAACGCTTGGCCCGGGAGACCCCTGTGAAAAGAACTACTAATATAGAAAAACTCCCACCACCGGCCACACCGTTCCCTGGTATACCAGAACATAACTCACAGATGCGCTAGCCGGTGGTATCAAGCCTAGTCTGAATACCCCACTCCCACCCCCACCCTCACCCTCTACAAAGGGCACTACTTCTGCTCATTTCCTATAGCTTAAAGACAGATTTGCATCACCCCAAGTATGACATTAACAAAGGAGTAAGCAAAAGTCTCAATTGGTCACTACTCTTTGATTGACATCATGAGTTGCAAAATTCAAAAGATGCAAAGCAGCTCATATTACACAGCGTGCACGGAGAGTGTTTTGATTACATACAGGCGCGGATCCAAGGGGGGGGGGGCTTTTCCTGTCTCAGCCCCCCTTTTTCGCCTCATCAACAATAACAAATACACAAAAATTAGAATAATGTTAATCTAGGAAAATATTCAAAAGGGCTTTCAGCCCCCCTTTTCGAAATGTCTGGATCCGCACCTGACATATTAGGGCCTTGTATACTCACCAGGACGTGGGCCCAGGCAATAAACTATGTTTGTGTCTGCACAAGGAGAAGCTATAAAGACATTTATGGGCGGGGCTAAAACTAACTTAGTTGGGAGAATTGAAACTGTCTGGGATGAGAAGATTTCCCCTTTAAAATGTTAAGTGGTGTTTTGAGATTATTATGGGATGGATACTTAGGAGCTTTGTACAATAGTATATGTAGCAAGTGAATCCTAGGACAAGTAGGAGTGGGTTAATTTAGTATTAAGTTCAAATATACGCTCAAAAAGAGGTTGCGACTTGGTTGTGAGAAATTCCTGTTTTTCAGAGATTTACCCAGGAATTTTATAGGCAGTAGTCTGTTGACAGTGGTATTAATCCTTTCAAGTTTCTTTATACGAATGTCAATATCATTAAGCAAAGATAAAATTACTTTACAAACTGAATTGGATACCATGAAAACCAATTAAACTTACCTAGATAATATAACTGAGAAGTTATCCATTACAGAGGCTTACAATAGTAATAGCACATTATTTAAATATGTCACTAGTACGTGGAAAATAAATCCTAGAATTATGAACTTAATAAAAAACCAAACGTAAACTGAGAAGGCATTTCAAGCGAGTTCGATAATTCGACTGCACATGCGCACATCGTCAAAATCGTCGGTATAAAAGTTCCACATTGGGTAACTACTAAACGTTTCCCAAAAGTTGACCTTATTTTAGACAGTTTTCAAACCGGGCTTTTTACGTGCTAAAAACGGACACGGCCAGACCGGCGAAAGGATCACTACATATGGCCAACAACCAAAAAGCCGAACACCAACAACACAAACCACCAAAATCGCCCAGAACACCAGACCGAATCCCAGACAGTTTTCAAACCATCCTTTTTCAAATCCATCACAATTATAAGGAGGGTTCTTACGTGTGGTTTTGTGTTCTTTACTGTATTTATAAAGAGTACCTTGGTGTATCACTTTGTACTTTAATCTGCAGTAAAGAAGAATGGATACACTTATATTCGTACAGTTAGGCAGGCTGCCACACATAGATTTAGGCTTAAAGTGAGCATAACACGACCAACATAAGTTTTGCGTAATGCAAGATTAAATACAGTGATGTAGAGATATCGATTCACACACAGTCACAAGTGGTTCAATTCGGCACAAATAGAATTTGAAGAACATCGTCAAACAATTCAATTTCGAAAAATGCAGCAACAGGTCACCTGACTTTTATGACGCAATTGGTGGCACAAACACTGCGCTATAGACCTTATGCATATGATGTCACAGAACAGAAAGTGCTCCCTCGTTTGGAGGAAAATTGGGTATCATTGCAAGTTACACCAAAACTTTTGAAAGGGTAACAGCGTCCCGATTTAGAAATACATTAGAAACAAACAACTTCTTCAGTAATAATCTATGTAATTTCAGAAACAAAACAAGGGATCAACTTACCCATGATATTAGAATCAGTTTATCCCAAAATAAGTTTACTATCGGCCTATTTCTACATGCAGAGAAAGCATATGACAATACGTAGCACAATTGCCCGAGGTATAAATTTAATCAAATTTATCTAAATTTCCATTATATTAGGCTAATATCCTCCTTTCTTTACCGTCGGGCCATGCCAGTTCAAACTAAGGTAAACTTTCAGGCTTTTTCAAACCTGAAGCAGGTACCCCTCAAATTTGTCTTTAGTCATTTGCTATCATTTAGGTTAATGATATGCCCTCCACAAGGCCTATAATCAATGTAATGTCTCACGATTTGATGATAATATTGTAATGAGAAGTTCTTCAAAAAAGTTCATACTTGTTTAGATTATATTCAAAGAAGCAATAAAGAAATAGAAGCGTGTAATAAATAGTGTATTCAAATTAGTCCCCCCAAATCTCAGCTTGTCAATTTCAAGGAAAAATATAGACAGTTATAGAGCAGGTCAAAAAACCCTGCCACTCTCTTCAACAACAGAATATCAAATTAAAAAAGGTCATGCACCTTTTGTTGTTATTGTCAATCATCATGCGCTTTTCAATAAGTATATAGACAGTTACAGAATCAGCTGTTAAGTCTGGGTTCGCCTGCCAAGTCTGAAAAAACTCGTTCAAATGAGTAACGTTAAACCTAATTAGGAATGAAAACTTATAAAACTCTGATAAGGTCAATTATGCATTATGGTAGCTTTTGCTACCGGACCCTTAATTAATGGGTCTTGGAATCCTTCCCAGTCAGTATTCTTACTGATTTCTGCAATCATAAGTTAAAGAAGATTGATTTGATTCATCTTAAACTTGTTATTATAACACAGTGATCACTTAAATTGGGTTCTTCTGCATAAATGTGGTTTGACATATGCCTTTTATATGTTTTATAAATTACTAAACTAAATAAGTTTAAAAGTATTTCAGTATTGTTAATAGGGTTCCTGCGAGTCTTAATATCAATATTGCTTACAACCAAATTATTAGAGTTAATAATTCTAAGAGGACTGTTGCAGCCTACGTAAGTGTGATGAAAATCTACATCACCATTCAGAATAGATTCCCCTTTAATATAATTAAAGATACTTCCATTAGCACCTGTAACCAGTGCGTTGTAATAGGTAATAATTTTAAAGGGCAGTGAAATAATTTACTTCAATTTTAATACTTATAGCGCTGTGTCACTTTCAGAAACATCAGTGTTGGTTTGGGTAAAGTTAAGGTCATTTTCATGGCTTGTAAAACTCCTCCTTTGTATCTGGAATTATTTTTCCTTATAATGTTAAAATTTGGGATATCAATTGGGTAGTTTTGATTTAATTTAGTCTCATTAATTAATATTTACAATCTGGATTGTAGTCATTAATATAATGAAAGAGAAATTCCAGTTTCTTTCTGGCCCCATTGATGTGAGATAGAGAATTGATAGATTGATAGATCAGTTGTTTTACTGATCATTTGGCAACGGGGGGGGGGGGGGGATTCAAGTAGGAACCATCCTTGCAGAATCTTAAAAACTGCATAGTTTTGTAATCATCTTCTCCCTTAGTACTGACATTGAGGTGTGAATAGCCAGAGTGGCTGAGTAATAAGCTATCTCACTCGTCTTAATTTTAAGGATAACTTTTTGTAGACAAGCCTTAACTAAGGCTGAGGTGCAGATCATGAAGTTAATTTTTATCTCATCTCCCTACATGTAATGTATAGGGAGATAAGATATTATATACTTCACCTAACATCTGAAATGTAAAGCTGTGTGTGTGTGTGTGTGCGTGGGTGAACAAAAAGTGTGTCTCGAACTCCTCCTCAACCGTAAGTTCGATGGAAGTTCAAATGTGGGGGGAGGGTACCTGACCATGATAAATTGTGCAGGCATAATTGATGACGTCACAGGACAAAGGTCATAAGTAAAGGGTCAAATGTGCTAAAAACTGGTTCCGCCATTGCCTAAATTTGAAACTGTGCTTTTTCGTTGCTAGGGTGTGAGTTTAAAGGTCAAAATTTAGTTAATAGGCCATCCTCGCCAAAGTTTTGCCAGAGTCCATCGTCAACTCCCCCTAAACCAGTTCTCAAGTTATTGTATAGGATACTAGTAGGAACCCGAACATGAATACTTTTGCAT
Source organism: Holothuria leucospilota (assembly GCA_029531755.1). Taxonomy (NCBI): domain Eukaryota; kingdom Metazoa; phylum Echinodermata; class Holothuroidea; order Aspidochirotida; family Holothuriidae; genus Holothuria; species Holothuria leucospilota. Next base: position 19,693,359 of record CM055971.1, read on the forward strand.
ACGTAATCGTTGGCGTCATATGTCGAAAACCAAAAGGTCAAAGTCCAACTGAAAAAAGTCTCAAACTTGATTTTTATCCATTCTTTGCATAACAATATGTTAGAAAAGATCATTAAACCGCGAGATATGTACAGAGTGATTTGAGATATTTTTAAATAGCACAGTGTAGTTCCTTAAGTTCGAGATCGTCGTTTAAATGACCTAATGGTCTTTTGTCATGGATTTGCTTATCAGTATGTTGGGAAATTTCTTTCACCCCAAGGCATGTAGAGAACATGGGGAGATGAGATAAGCAACTCCATGGATTGCCCTCTTGTTTCAAATTTTTCAATTCTGGTTGTAAATTTCGACCGGTGTTAGAGAGTTTTGCGATATCCGATAGCTTTTGTTTGTTTCTGACTTACTTTTGGCTGTGGCCTCTCTATAAACTTTGGCATCCTTTACATACATAGCTACATGGTTAATTTGCACCAACAAATTACGTGTTTTTCGCATCTTCAGTATAGTCTTCTGTAAACACTTTGTAAGTCCCTTCTTTGTCGTCTGTTAGCTTTTCCATGTATGACCTTAAACGTGATCAGTGTTTGACAATTGTTTCGTAATTTTGTTTCATTGTTTGAACAGATTAAAAGTTAACAATAGGGCCTATACTAAACTCTTGTAACTTGTCATGACTGTGTCACCTAGCAGCCAAGACCGTGGATTAAATGATAACACTCGGGATTAAAGTCTACACAATCGCCGAACCCAAAACACAACCGGTTTCTTTAATAAGCTAAAGTGGGGTGAATCGATTGCATCTGTAATAGTGCAGACAAGATACTGTCATGGGAGCTTTCGGTCCTTTTGTTCCGCATAAGGCTTCAATACAGGCCACCAATAACATAGTCTCTAAGTCGACAGGTTACATTGAGAAATCGATTTCTAGCCAGGAGACACGAACATTCTCAGTGGGGAATTATTAACCACACTTAGTGTTCTGTTGGTAACACAGTGTCCGACATAGTTTCTCGACAGTCATTTACCGTGTTTAATTTTCCTCTACCGTTTATCTTCTCGACAGACTGAAACAGTGTACAGTATGGACCAGCGATTCGTGAATGATGGCAAATATAGTTAGGAATTATCTTAACTCAGAGTAAGTTCTATTGTTTCACTTATCTTCAAGGTGTAAGAAAGCTGGGTGATATAAGCTACAGTACCTGAACATACGGGCCTGAAATAGTATTTAGTAACCAAGGAACATTTCCTCCAGTCAAGTTGTGTGTAGTCGATTTCAGCATTTCCTCCACTCAAGTTGTGTGTAGTCTATTTCAACAGACTGTGAAATTCTGGATCATAACCACGAAGGTGAGGGGGTAACTTGTTTCAAATATTTGGGGGCCAGGCCCGTAGCCAGACAAGGTGCTGAAGGGGGGGGCAAAAAAGCTTCTGGGGGGCGAAAAATTTTCCAGAGGGGCGAAACATACTAAAATGAATTACGGCAATAGTAATTTTTGATCTTCTAGGGGCGAAAAATTTTCCAAGAGCGACTTCGCCCCCTTGCCCCCCCCCCCCGACTACGGGCTTGTTTGGGGTTTTTCATGGCATCCTCCACACTTCAACCCTTTCTGATAAGGCATTAGGCCCATAAGTACTAACATCTCTATGGCACATCTGTATCCAAGCAGTGAGCTATCTTTTAGCTCCCTGATCCAAGTCTATAGACTAACCCCAAGTTCCGAGACCGGCCCGAGTGTACCCTATTTGCCAATGTAGCATATAATATACATACTTTTTTACATTTAAAGTTACTTCATTAAGCCTCAGGCTAGGTCATTGAAAGGAGTCAATTTCATGTCTCTCTCATTCAGTAGTTTAGTTGACTCTGCGCAACCCTTGCATGCTTGACAATAAACACCTTTACAAAATGGAGCCTAGTTGTGGACTGGAATCAGCAACTCAGCCTTGAGTCCCAGTCCAGTTGCAGCAGTCATCCCCGGCAGATCAGTCCAGGACCGGATCTCCTCCCCGGCTAATTCAAAACGGACTAAGTCAGAAATTGAGTCCTGGTCCACAGCCAAACGTTAGCGCCATGATGTTAAGGATCACCCATACGGCAATCGTACTACGGACTCCTGTCCAAAATTATTGTCTTTAATATACCATTTTATCACCGTAAATATGCATTGTTTACTCCTATACTGTGAACCTACATCATGCGAGGTAGGTTGCTATAATGGGAAATAAGAGGAGACGTGAAAGATAAGTTCTGCCATAGTACTTCAAATGAATGCTACGGAGAATGATTGTGCTTTTCAAGGAACAGTATGATCACCGTCATCGGTACTACTACTAAATTTAAACCCCTGAAAATGCTGGGCGGATGCGGGGCATTTTAAAAGGCGGGGGCTCTCTGCCGAAGACACGAGTGAGACGCGAAGAGGCGATGGGGAGGGCCCAGGAGAAATTGTTCCATGTGGAGACTCTTCCAACGTAAATTAAAGACACAAAATGGCTGTAATTATGTCTCATTCATTCAAAAGCAGAATTAGCAACTTTTCAGCCATAGCCCTTTGATGATTGGGTGCAACACAAAAGATGATATCGTAATCCCACCCCAGACAAGCTAGAAAGTCGGTGTGTGAATATCCACGATAGTTTGCAACCGGGTAGGCACTTCCGTTGTCGCCTAGTGTGCCACGGTAGGTGCCATCCATGCAGGAGTACGAAATTCAGTCAAATTACTCTGTACAGGACTCAATCAAACAGAACTAACGGCTACTTTGTATAGCCCAATGATTTTGGCATGTACCTCTTATAGTTGGAACCCGAGTGAATTCTCCATCGTTACCCCCTGCAGGGGTGCCATCGAGGCTCGTAGCCAGACAAGATACTGAAGGGGGCGAAAGAGGTTCAAGGTGGACGTAATATTTTTCAGGGAGCGAGGCATACTAGAATGCATTAAGAACATGGTAATTTTGATCTTCTAGGGAGCGAAAATTTTCCAGATCCTGCCCCCCCCCCCCGGCTACGGGGCTGGATGTCGTTCTAACGGAAGGGAGTGTTCCCGGCTCCTCTTTGGAAAATTTTTGCCAATGTGAGGTTTACCTGGATGCAGAATAGCGCTACTTCTGGCAAATCTTCGATCTGATGATTCGTTGAGAAATTCTCATTGCTTAGTGATTTTGTTTCTTTGGGGGGGGGGGTAAGGTCTGACATCCCTCCAAGACTCGTATCTGGGGTGGAGGCATAGGCGTAGGAGGCGGAGGGCTGTAGGCTGCGGCCCCAACCAAATATTTTGCCAAAATTTGGGCAATATGCTGAGATTTTTTCGAGCACCCACTGAAAGAGAAATAATGCAATGATGCAGCTAAAAGAAATCAATAGTTTAAAAATTTCCTCGGTAATTAAAATAAAGTTCTGATTTGAATGGCACCAGCACCTATATATACGGTATTAATTCTGTAATGTGTTTCTTAATGGTTTAACTTATATCATGATTATCAGTGGTGTATTTAGGGGTCCACTGAGCCATGCTCACTAATGCCGATTTTTGTAGTACCTAAAATACGTAAATTCTAAACACAAATGAGGACCGTAGCCTGGACGAAATGGTAGTTCATGGCACTAAGCAGAGCACCAACAAATGACACCCGGGATGACCCTTCCTTTTTCACCTGTGCATGAGTGCCATCCTGGGGGAAGTTGCTGAATTGAGGGGTACATGTAAGGTCTGGCTTAGGTGCAAAATTGCGCTATTGTCTGTAAAGCCTTGATTATATCTTTAAAAATTGTCAGTATTTAGGGATATTCTTCCTATTTTTGGGTTGTGCGTATGTCAAGAGGTGCTATAAGAAAAGGGGATGATACTCTTTGACTCTCTCTACTCTTTGAGAAATTTTTGTCTTTGTGGGTGGCTTGGATGGGAAATAGTACTATCTTTGGTAAAACTTCTTGAAGCATTGAACTGATTATTTGTGTAAGAATCCTCATCATTTAGTGATTTTTTTACATTTCGATAGGATATGATTGAATGGAATGTTCCCTCAGTGGAGAGATGGCACATCTACTCTTTGAGAAATTTTTCCTGTTCTAAGTTTTCCTAGATCTAATATGGTGTGCATTATCGGAAATATTAATTATATACTGAATTTTTCGGATGTGGCATGGCATCCCCACAAAGCTGGTATCCGTGCAGGCTTTTCCATAGCGCTCTTAGTACGCCATTGGGGAAACCATCATCACGGTTGGCACGTAGTCGTAGGGTATATGGCTGTAAGAAAATGTTCGGTCGAAATATCTCCCAGATTGAGGAATGACACATTTTCGACCTTAAAAGTTGCATCTAAACATTTTTTACTGTTACATTTCATGCTTTAGAAACACGTTTAGATTTCAATAAGTTAGATTTGATTTAAAGGGAAAATGCAGCCACCCCAATTTGAATGAGTGTTCCCGGATATCTTATTCCATTAATGGCTTTTGAGAATCACATGTTTCAGTAAGTTTCTCACTGAGTTGTGAAATTCACGTATAGAGTAACTCCTTGGTTTACCTTGTATATGGAATATTTATGTTCTAACATATTAAGAAAGATACTTGAAGGGAAATAATAAGACATTCGTGAGATTTAGCTGTTGGTTCAAAATAAGTTTCTGGCGACTGCTTATGCCCTGTAAATTAAAAGTTTCTTTACCAGCTCATCCAGTTTAGCTAATAATTAAAGGCAATTAAAGGCTATTTCATCTTAAGCCAGCCTATATGCCGGTGTATTCAAGCGATGTTTCTTGCATAGGAAGAAGATAGTTAATTCATTAGGAGGAGAAACCCGCATAAGAATGCATCAACAGCTGGGGTCCGGGGGAACTCGATCCTTTTCTTTCTTCCCAAATTTTCCGGAGGAGCTAGCTCCCCCTGAAAATTTGGGAAGAAAGAAAAGGATCGAGTCCTCACACGCGATTTCCCAGGTTTGGGGGCCTTGAAATCATAATATGGACAGTGAAATTTTCATCATTTCAGTATTTTTTTTTTCAAGTTGACCAAGTTTTATTTACGATTTGGAAATCTCAGGGGGCAGTTGCCCCCCCCCCTGCTCCACACAGGCTACGGCCCTGCAAATTTTACTTCAAACATAGTATATGTGGGACCAGACTGCATATAAGGACACCTAATTTTTCCAAAATTTTTAAAGGGGAGGGACATCTTAGACCACTCTCCCAAGCCATCGATCACACAACATAATGCATGCCCCCACCCCCATCATGAGAAAAATCCTGGCTGATTATTATCATTATTATTGCAACAACTTCCCCAAAAATGAAAATCGATATGGAAGGGTAGTATAACACAACAAATGATCGTATGTACTTAGCATGCGGTGTAATAAACCAGTGCATGCCTATATGATATATACATTAACATGTTGAGCGCGCGTGGAGCGCGCGGAAATCTTTGGTTATATTTTTCGGGCAAGTCGTTACAGCCCCCACCCCACCCCACCCCCCATAATCAACTTGGGCTCCTACGCCCATAGGTGGAGGGGCCCGTCCCTTAGTACGCCGATGAACATAGGCGTTCATTTATGTAGCATCATTAATAACCGATCTCGTTTTACCACTCATTGATGACAACATGAAAATTTGAAGTCGTTGTTCGTCCGAACCACATTCTTGATTTACGCCTATCGGTTCAGGCTTCGGAAACTACCGTCTCCATAGCAACGACTCAGTTCTGGCTAGGAGACATTAGGGGGCAAAAGTCGAACGTGCTCGATCTCTGAGGGATTTATTACCCAAGATAAAACAGTACTGTAGATTGTGTGCAAAATGGATTTATTTCAAGACCCCGCGACCTCTCCGACATTTTTACGGGATAAAGCCGTAAAAAGATCCGTGAATCCGGTGATGCGAAGTGTAGCAAACAATACACACTGGTTTAGGGGTGCAAAGCAGGAGACTCCTCAGACATGAGTATATCAAAGTATTTCATCAAATATGTTTGGAGACTTTTTTGTAATGATTTGGATCTAAATGCTGGTGTCTGCTTAGTTCTGCATGGTGAGTGTATTGGATTCCATTAATGCGGCAAGTTGAATATTATCGTATTATCATAGGCCTATCGATTCTACAAGTGTTTTTAACAACGGTAATTTACCATATTCGGACACAGTAGGCTAAATGCGACTCCCATATCGGTGGTAGCTGGCCCGATTTGTCCCGGTTGCCATCGCCAAAAATGCGTTGTCGTTCAAAAGGAGCTTTGGCATCTCCCTAATATATTTAGACATATCCCTATAGTTCTAAATCCAGTTGGTGATTATACTTTGACTGACATTCATTCAAACAATACAAGCACCACTCTGGTTGGTGAAGATGACTTGGACTTGGCTCTGTCTTGGAAGTGTTCTACGATTAGGCAGTCGATTGTGTTCAAATTGCAGGCCGGACTAGAAGTTAGGTTAGTTGGGAGAATTGCTACTGTCTGGGGTGAGCTTAGAGGGTCGACAGACTCGACACAGTAGTTACACTCCCATAGTTAGTACCTCCCGCATGACTGACCAAATGATTTCTCATGGTAACCGTAATGGTGCGGTGAAGTGTGCTCTCGAATGACTGAAGGACATGTGTTCATTGTCTTCTCACGAACCAGTAACCGTTTGCAAACAACCAAATCTTTTAAGCACCCCGATCGATTTCATTTAGTCTTTTCCCAAAAATCATAAAATAAGTACGGTATTTGAATGTTAAATGGTAGGTGTTTTGAAATAAAATGATATGGAAAGGCATTGCAGGTATACGTAACTTCGTAATATCACAAATGTGCCAAAAAGCCAGTCCTTGTCCTACCACCACTGGGACCAGCTGCACCACTAAGGGGTGGGCATGGGGGACCCCCGCCATGACCGATTTGCCCTCCCCACTTCCCCCAATCTGCTCCTGCACACATGTATACACCTTACAGGGGCAATGCGCACACCGGCATTTTGCCCCACCTTTTTGCTTGCCCTCTTCCCCCACCCCTCCCCCCACTTTTGAAATACGCTTGCCGCCACTACATGACATTACTCTTTTGGAAGGGTCAGTATTGCACTGCTTGACCTACACAATCTTACTCACCGCACATTTTTACATCGTGCTACTTTTGTAAGGTGAATTGAATGCCTTTGAGCGGAGCCTGACAACAATTTATTAACGTAGAAAATAATTTCAGAATGTGTAATTTTCAGTGCGCGTTTGGGTGCAACTGTTCACCGTATACTTGCATGACGATTATAGGAACAATAATGCATACAATTAATCTTGAGAAAAGTTTCCAGTTAGTCAGCCTCTACTGGACGGGCTTCGGGTCAGCCCCACTTTATTGCGTCCCGGCCTACGTCAATATCACTGGCGTAGTCACATAACAGGCGTAGGAAAAGGGGGAAGCGGGGATGTTCGCCCCACCCATGAAAGCCCACACGTATTATCAAATATTGTTACTGCCCTAATTTATATTGCCTGCAACACGCCAACATGAAGTTTTTCAAAGCGTTCACATATTTTCCTGTACATCACATGTAAAGAGCATCAATTATTGGAAAGTGATTTTTCTTCGTGCGCTTCGCGTGCGATTTTGTCCCTCCATTTTCCTTCCATGTTTGAAAGAAGGTAAGCTATGAAAAAGTTTTATCTGTCTAACGAAGCCTATAAGTGTTTGTCTTTTTTAGAGAAATCCGTCTGCCGACATTTCAAAGTCTTCCTCATTTCAAAAGCCTACGTTCGATATTAAATTACTCTGATAAAATTTTGCTTTTAGAAGGAGAGTTGAGCTTAAAAGTTAAGGATCTTGAATTGTTGGTTTCTTGAAACTGTAACATCTTATCGCATGTAACTGAAATAAACAACTACCAAGTTCATCTGGAGTGCATTAAGAACACTGCCGACAGGCCTCGTAAATGGCGGATCCAGCCTCTAGCTCATGGGGGCAGTTTGAAATGGGGGGGGGGGCGTCAGCAAGTGGTAGTTTTACTTAATTTCTTAGGACGCAGGAGGAGCACATGTTTCTTGTATTTGGGGGCGCCAGATTGGTCATGGGGAGGGCAGCTGCCCCCAGTTGCTCACTGGATCCGCCCTTGTGTCTCGTGTAGCCTAAAGAGACCACTGATCTGGCCCGTAAGACAACTCACTCTGGCAAGTTCATTAAATACTGGCATTATAATTATTTTATATTACCATTTAACCTGTGGTAGCACAGGGACAGGGGCCGTGGTGCCCCGTCGGAATACTTTCCAATTTCCTCGAGACATAGTCAGAATAGTGGGTATAATCAGGCAGGTGTTACTTTACTCCTTGGAATTTTGACAAGTGTGTAATTCCCAACGGCGATAAGGCGCTCCGACATTTTACTCTTTGTTGTAGTCAAGGAGCGCAAATTCTTCAATATACGAATACAAAATTTTTGGCACGCTTCGCGAATTTTTGGCACGCTTCGCGCGCTGTAAAGTTTCTTTTCTTTTCGCTCATAATTTGATTTCATGAAGTAAATATAGTAAATGATCGTCCACCTTGTCTAAGTAACCTAAACATACTTAGTTATCCTTCTCTGGTTTTTTGTTTGTTTTTTTTTATGTTGAAAAGTTGAAATGTTCTCTTGTATGTGGCACGATATGCATTGCAAAACAAATTCCGTATTGAGGCATGTTCCTTCTGCTCACGATCAATAGACCTACAGATTTTTTTAACATGTATTTCAATTTTTTGCCGCCCTTCGCAGTATTTATAAAACACTAAATCAATGCTACACTGCTATGGAACAAGCGGTGTAAGTGGGGAATAAACAGCGCTTGTCGGCTCATGACGAAAGTGTTCATTTTTCATTATTCCTAAATACCTTTTTATTTGTTTCACGAAACATGTTGGTATATTGAAGGAAAAAATCTAGTTCATGAATACACTTGAGTAGATAAAGTATACGGTAGTAACGTAGCACCATTTTGCAGCTAAGCTTCCAAGTGCGAAAAAATTTCAAAAGCGAGGGGCACACGGCTCCTCACTGATCCCTCTCTGCCAAGGACAGTAGACTCTAATGTCCAATTATTCGTAGGCGTAGGAAGCTGTTCGAGACTGAGGGGCAGGGTGAACGTCGTTTTGGACCGCCGTCCTGGGTGTCTAAGGGGAGGGGTTCCCCTACCATTTTTGAAATTTTTGAATATTTGAGGTTCCTTAAATGCAATTTGATGCAACGTATTGCAAATTTTACATTTGTTACCAGATGAAACAAATGGGGGGTGGTGGTGGTGGTGGGGGGGATTGGTCGTCCTTGGATTGAGGGTTGGAAGCATATTTCACCCCACCACACTTTTGACAGGAGGATAAAGCCCCCAGTCTCCCTTCCCCGATTCCTACGCCTATGCAATTAGTCTTTTATAATTAAATCATCCACGCAGGATTGTGCTTGTAACGAAACGTGAACTTACCTTTCTTTGAGAAGTATACCAAATTTCTGTAGCATAATATCTCAAAATGAAAGACTTTTAGATGCACTTTCAAGGTCTGGAAAGTGCCATTTCCTGCAATGTGGGAGCCATTTTGGGCGGAAATTTCCTTGGTACGATACGCCCTAACTCATAGCAGCGTTCCGTTTAGATAGTATGGTCAGTGACGTCTTGAAAGTTAGTATCACAAAACTTTCAAGACGTCACTGACCATATATTTTCTTTTCGCCGGCACTTCAAATTACCTTCCTTCGCCTATGAGCCAGTATTTTTCATGAGGGCTGGGGGTGGGGGTGACCCATTGAGTAATTGTAATTGCAGGCATTCAAAGGCAGTTGTTTTTTACAACTCTAAGCGACCACAGATTTGGGAGAAGCCTGTATGGTTTATGAATTACAACTTCACGATAACTAAGTAGTACATTTTGTGAGATGTTTTTTGTTTCATTTCAGTTATAAGGGTATGGGTTTAGGGGGATATGTCGGGAGGAAGTCTTCCTAAGCTATAGGAACTAAACGTAAAGCCAATGGCATCACAAGAGGGTTCTCCACCAGGAACGTTTTGGAATTAAATAATTAGTGACATTTAGCCATCAATGTTAGTATACAAACGAACATTTTTTATGAAAACGTGTCAGAATTATTATGCAGTGGGACCACTCTAGTTGCAATTTCGGTATAGACTAGACAATAGTGTTTATGTTTCCGTCACCTTCTAACCAACACACAGGGGTGGAGGCTGGAAGCTGGTCTCATTAAAACACAAACAAACAAACAAATTACAAACAAATAAACAAATGAAAATAAACTCTAACACTAAGTTTTCCGGTATCTTCCCGTAAAGATAAATACACAAACTTTGTGGTGCCGCTTTATTAGCGGTAGGCAGTTCCAAAAAGGAAACTGGTGAAGAAAGGGCGGGTCTGAGCCAGTAGAACCCTTGATTGATTGATATTCCTTTAAAACATAAGACTGTGCTATCGTTAATTTTTCAGGAAAATTATCTTAAAGATGTTTCCTTTTCATAATTCACTGCCAGCGCTTTATGATGCTTTGATGCATCGATGACACCCTATTTTATTTATTATTTTATTTATTAAGGCTTTGCTAATCCCATGTCTTATGACGTTTAAGGTACGTCCCTGCGCACTTGTCTTAGTCCGACTTTGATGTATGACACCATGATATAATCTTTCGTCACAGGGAAGCCGAAAAGCATGACAACGCCTCAGTCTGTCATATTTAACATGCGGCTAGAGAGAGGACGTCATCCGATTGGTTCAGTCAGGGGTTCCACCTGGGGGTTCGGTTAGGGATAAAGTTAGTTCAGGGGTTAGGTTAGGGGTAAGCACAAATAGCAAGGATATCAGGCGCGGATCCAAAGGGGGGGGGTTCCGGTCTCAGCCCCCTTTTTTCAATTTTGCCACATCAACAATAACAATACGCGAAAATTAGCATAATGTCAATCTAGGAGAATATTCAAGGGGGCTTTCAGCCCCCTCTTTTCGAAATGTCTGGATCCGCGCCTGGATATCATACGAACGAGTACTATTTAACCATATTTTGGGGGTTTGCGGTTGACGTCCTCTCCCAAGACTTATGTGTCATATTTATGACGTGTGCATTCCTACACTTTTCATTCGTATTTCTTCATAATCGCTTCTTTTCTCGTTCTTCTGGCAGACCGTCGTAAATAGCTGTGAAGTAAGACTTGAAATGCTCATTTCCAATTAAATCTACGAAATTGCGATGGATTTCAAAACGGGCGAGGAAGCGAAAGAAAATTGTATGGAGCCAGATGCTGAAGATACTCAGAAGAAAAGCTCAAGCCGACTTGAAGGTAACAGCTCATTGCCTGGATCGCGGAGTTGGTCAAAATTGTCATGTCAAACTTTGGATAAAGAGCAACAGACCGATGAAGTAGAATCAGGCCCACAGAATGTTTCTTCTGAAAGAGAAGAAGGAACAATAAAAGAAACGAAACATGAAAAGGAAGAAGGATTGACAGAAAAAGAAAAGGAAACTGAAGATGAACCAGAGGTGATCAAAGAAACAGAACTAGACAAAGAAACAGTGATAGAACTAGAGACAGCAGTCGAAGCAGAAAAGGAAGAGGAAATAGAACAAGAGAAAGAAGAATCGGAGAAAAACGAAGAACCAGAAAACGAAGAACCAGAAAACGAAGAGTCAGAAAACGAAGAGTCAGAAAACGAAGAGTCAGGAAACGAGGAATCAGGAAACGAAGAATCAGGAAACGAAGAATCAGGAAACGAAGAGTCAGGAAAGGAATGTGAAGAGGAAGAAACGGAAGTCGGGAGTTGTAAAGATAATAGTGAAGAAAGTGTTGAGAAGGAAATAGAACATTTTCCCAAAATACATAATGATGGTCTCGAGAGTGATACGTTCAGTGAAGTATCGGTACACGTTCCACGGGTGACTATTGCTGAAAGAATCCGCCAGCTATCGAGTGAGAGCCAGTTGTCACTCAAAGCATGGCAAGATGCTGATAAAAGGAACTTACGAGGACGAATCAACGCCACCAGATCACATCCAAACTGCTTTTCTCAAAATCACTTAGAAAATATCACTAGCTCGCGAACTGTTGGACGATACAAGCAGGGCGAAACCATTCCCTCTGCAGGGGTAAGAACTGTCATATTTTGGTCTAATGAGAGGGAAAGATCAAACGATGTCGCTGATGACGGCAACAGGTCCCACCTGTGGGCGTCTAGTATGAATATGTACTCTAGGCAAGGGCGTCCTGTACGTAACCTGCAATCCGTCCACAGCTGTATTGATCGAAAAACTGACAGACCACAAAGTCATGAATTCTGCTCGTGCAATAGATTTGTTGATCACCACAATGCATACTTTCAAACTCTCCGTCAAAAGGCACGGACAGCATCATTTCCCGGTTTCCATATTTTCCAAACTGAACTTGACGAAGATGACGAATTATCTTTTCGAAGAAATCCAAACTTGTCACCTAAATTAGCAGTAGGATTTGGTCCTAAAAGAAACAACACCCCAGTTGTTCCTATCCGTCGCCAAAGGACAAATTTCTCACCAAAGCAAAGTTATAATTCCTTTTCAGGGCACAACTTTGGGAGAGCATACCCACTAACTTCCCGGAGCAGGGACTCCTTTTCGTTACGGTCATCTAGTTGGGAGACCAGTACATATTCCCCACCCCAAGTGTCACCCCGCCACCCTCCCATGCCAAGCATTATTTCTCTGAAATCAAGAAAGCCAGCTTCAAAACCTCTTGACAAAAGTTTTAACGATATGATACGAGGAACTCGTAACTTCGTACCAAATGAGTCTGTCTAGATTAAAGGAGGGAGTCAGAGGATAAAATATTTGTGCAATTTGGAGATCCTTTAGTGAGTGATATATTTTGATATTTTGATGTGTTTTGTGGGGGCAAGCACCACATTAGCTGTTCTAAACTAGAGAAGGGGTATGATTACACTGATAACCCTTGCAAAGAATTGGTGGTGTGGGAGGGGAATGTATTCCATACCCGAGGGCAAAGACATGAGTTGAGAATGGGAGGGGTTGCTCAGTCTTCATTCCAAAAAAGGGGTTAAGCCAAAATTTCAATGAGCAACACTGCTAATATGTCAGTTTAGCTCTTGTAGGGGCAGGGAGGGGGCTGAACCCCTTGAAGCAACCCTGGATCCACCACTCAGATACTGAATTGACTGCAGTATTCAATGAAAGGATGAGTAATGGATAAGGGTTAAATTTAAGCAACATCTATGAAGCTTCTACTTATCAAGGATGAAAACTAATGAATATTAAAATATTGAAATGAGGATAAGATTTTGTTACTATGAAGCAAATTCATAGGTGTGGGAGGGATGTGGGTGGAAAGAAACAGAATGCGGTCCTTTCCTTTACTGTACATTTCATGAGTTTCTTGCCAGAGGTGTGAGGCTTGACTGTTCATACTGGGCTGCTGGGAATGAACAATACAGTGCAGCCAGTCCACACAGCCACCAAAAGTCGCTTCTTTTCTGATTTGAGTATGCATGACGTCACAGCCTGTGCATATATAATTAGCTCAATCTAGCTGTTTTAAAATCCACATTTCGACCTTAAAAACATTAGTATTTACAAAAAATTTCATCGAATCTTATGGAAAACACATTTTGCAACATTTCTGCAACATTTTTGAAGTAGTCAAATACAAATTGAATGAATTTTAGACGATTTTTAGAACTTATCAAAACAGTTTTCATTTCGTTACGAAAATTTGACTTTTTCTCGAAAACAAGATCTTTTGCACCGTATTTCCGAAAGAGGGTAACTTCAAAAACTTGTTAGGGAGCCAAAAAATGTAACATTACAAGCAGATATTTCTGAATACGGTCAGGTATTCGCAAAGTTTTTAGCATGTCTAGAAGCAACCTTGCATCTGCGTGGCTAGACCACGTAACAAGCCCACTTTCCCCTACTGAAGTGTGTACATTAGTTGCGCGAAAACGGCAACTTATCGAAAGAAATTTAGGCCCACACGAAAGTATTTACCATCGTAACTTCATCGAGTCTTTCTTTATCTATGATTTACATGTACGAAAAAGGAAAACTAAATTGGATACCAAATATTTGAATTACGTGTAACGATTTTGTATCTACTACATTGCACAGGTTATATTATGGTACTACCATTCATTGCATACACTGTAGCCTAAGGTATTTGCCCGACTGTCGGGCAAATAGTCACAGCGAATGGATTTTCAGTTTTGATCTTGTGATTTGATGAAGCCTACTACAGATCAAAAAGAGGGGGGGGGGAGGGGGAAATTCTGGGGCATAAATAATACCCAGTAAAGTGTAAAACGAGCTCTGAGGTCAACAATGTTAGGCTTACAGTCAGTTCTTTTATAGTGAAGACAACTGCATGGCAGCATTGGGCGAAATAAAATAAAGGCTCAGATCAATATACTGTATAATATACTGTATATTGTTTAGTGCGTAGTGGGTACAGTCATTTTCTAGAAAGATTCCCCCCACCCAAGGCCCGCTTAAAGGAATGGCATAGCCAGTCTTACTTCAAGCCTAAGGGAAAGCGTAAGGGGAGCACCGGGTTTTGAAATAAAATTTTTGATTCTCCGGCTGAAGTTGCTGACCTCTGAGCGACCACGTTGCAGTGATATCTATGCCCTGAAGAGAGATTCAGAACTCTACAAAGTACAAATTGGTTGACCCAGTGAAAGCTGCATGGGCTGATTGTATGTCATCACAAAGGGGCAGAGAAACAGGGGGTTGGGAGGTTATAATTTACCTTCCACTTTTTGACAAGGGGGTTGTCAACACAATTACCCTCCCCCTAGTTGTCAGGTCCACTTCTGAAAAAAATAATTCATCAGGATATATTGGATATAGTGAACATCATACACAAAGCCATGCAAGGACTTTGCTGGGAGGACACCAAACACAGAAGAACATATTTGGGAATTCTTTTCAGTTCTCGTAGACCTCTACCATGATCCATCAGCGGAAACCTCAACTGTCACCGACGCTCTGGATTTCACTTTTTCAGCTGACATGCTAAGTGAGAATGCACACATAGTGGTCAGGTTTGACCTATGAGTTAACTATATAAATATGTACCTGCATGGATATCATTTGATGGACCATATCGCAGCTGGATGAGGGAAGCCCCCACCCATGATGAGAAATATATTCCCCACCATACATTCCAACAGGCTAATTTTGCAAAGTACAGTAGCAACAAGTCTACTTGCAATGAGGGTTGCAAGTTGACTAGAAGAAAAATAGCTAGGATTACATCAAGGCTGTCAAAAGCTACAGCAGTCAGATGTTAGAGCAGGTTCCAAAACACATGACTGCAAGTTTGCACTTGATCTGGTCAGTGACTTGACTTTGAGGAAACATTATAGGCCATACAGGCAATTAAATATGAGCTTTGTATACAACACTATTCATTCATTTATTAGTCTGTACAAATACTGTAGCCTACATACTACATCAAAATATATAAACAGACAGGATACTACTAGAAAAACAATGTCTGATTAACTATGTACACTAGTGCCCAGACAAAAGACTATTTTATACACAAAGCATACAAAAAATTAAAAAAGGAAAACAAAAATTAAAAACAAACAATGGTATTGAAACAACAAACTGAAGTGAAGGCAGGGGATCTCTGCAATAAGCCTACTGTACATATATCTTTACCCTCACTCATAAAATGCATTTAGCTTCTCCCTTTTTTGAGACTCCCCAGTAATGATTTTTTTTTCTAGGAATAAAAGTGTTAATGCTAGCTAATTATGCTTGAACTGCAAGTCTTATTTCTCAACATAAAAAGTCAGTGATTATTAATAAGGCAAATGAGATTTAATAAGGCAAATGAGATTTATTTTTGCACAATGCACCATATAGTCCTTAAACACTGGCAGGACTGTGTACTTTGCTAAGTAAAGATAGAACCTACTCCGTCAAGTGTGGGGTATGTCAGTGGACTTATCATCTTTTAGAGTACTGTTCAAGTACAAAATGTACCATATGATTTGAGTGTATTCTTAGTATGGCAGTATGGTAGTACTGTATAGTACAAGGTAGAACAGCTTATTCCCACAATTTTTTTTAAGCCTCAGCTCCCTTATCCTTTCCCCAAAGGCTCCCCTTAAACAGCTGCCACTGAATTTTTTGGAACCCCTAACTAAGCAGCTGTGTAACTAGCATTTGTAGGTGCTCCAAATGTAGTGTAAAAACTTGCATTCCCCCTCTTCCTTCCTTTTTCTGCAATTTTAGATATCCCATGCATGACTGTTATTCAAATTTAATTTCCCAGAACAAGACACATACCGGACTACTTTGCTGATAAAGCTGACTAGCTTGTTAATGAAATTTGTCCTGACCTACTAAAAGGTTATAACCATTTGACATAAATAACAACATGTGCCTGGGTTGAAGTTCTTTGGAAACTCTTTGGACACTTAGCTGTAAGCCTACTATAATACTTAATAGCACTCAGTACACTGCACTTACACTCAGAAGCAAGTGGGTAGATACATAATACAGTACTCAATAGGCCTACGAAGAGCTACATCATGCCAATTAGTATTAAGTTGTTAGGCCTAGGCCAGTACTACAGATTCACTGTAAATAGGCCTATTGTTTACGAAGGAAAGCAGAATTAATACCCAAAATATGCTCCCACACTTCTTCTTTACCGTACATGTATAGCTATACGTAGCCGCGTAGTTCGGTGCTCTATGTGGCCAAAAAATGCGAAAAATACCACCTTCCAAAATCGTTCATTTCGAAAGTTCTGTTCTTACGCTCATAGTGCCATAGCTATCAATCGTTGTCTAAATGTCTCGACTACTCGATTATGACATTTTTATACCTCAGTTATCCTGAATACGGTCAGGTATTCGCAAGATTTGAAGGCAGTCGAAACAACCCCCAAAAAGTTGGCAAGTTTTTGATGGCCTATTTCTCTATAAAATTGCGAAAGTAATAATACCTAAGGATATTTTTGGGAAAGAAAAGGGATTCAAACTTTAAATTACCGGGGAGATAGCATCAGGCAACGCCTCTTATGCATTATTCAGTAGATTGAAGTTACTCCAGCATGATAGGTACCCATTCTGCGAAACCCAATATTTTTCGTTGTGGGCGGGGTCTCCATTTCAGAGAATGACGTCACAAGCCTCATTAACTCAGACAGTGCTGCTTGGCTGAGTGTATGTGGACAAAAATATAACTCTTATTAAAGGTTGCATATTCTGTCAATGCTTATTGAACATATAAATGAATTGAAAGGAAAGTAAACATGATATGGTCATTTTTCTTTGCCCCCTCAGTTTATATCATCCCAGCTGTGTACCAGCCTACAACATTCATCATGAATCTGGGGTCACGATCTAATAAGGCTAAATGCCACAGAAACTGATATTAATAAAGCTACTCTAAACTAGGCTTAGACTTGCTAAAAATCTACTTTTTATACCAGATAGACTTTGCCAAGTCATTTTGGGGCTATTTGGTGAGTGTGTAACTCTAATAGACCCATTCCACCTTAGTCACATTCTAATAGCAATGTTAAAAGTTGCCATGTTGTAAGATTGTGCAAGGTGCATCTGCACGTGCATAATACATTCAAGTGTTTCTTTAAGATTGTGCTACGAACAAAACATGATATTACATGGAATGGGTCTATAAAAATTCATAATTTTCTAAGAAAATAATAATAACAAGAAGAAGTAAATGTGAGGAGTTAGAATTTATTCCACACCTCTGTCCAAGTAATGTCTGAAATATCAATAAATATCTATTATATAACATCAAGGTGGTACACATCTATTCATCACAATACACATCAACAAGTGGCACACACTCGATAGAAATTGTTTCAAGATCCAGTTACAGCCTGCGTAGGAAATTCAACCAGAGGATATGCAAGGCAACTTTAAACATACAACATTCTTAGTGGAATTTGGAAGGAGGTCAAATTAACATTTATGTAAAACTTGTACTGGTACTGTCTCGTTCATTCCTGAAAGTTTTTGTATGGGGCATTTTTCCCCCTAGTGGCTATCTCAGACTACCCCCCACCCCTTCCCCTTGAGTGGCTGTGCCAATGCATATTTTGCTCAGAGGCATTTTCTGAATACATTTTAATGTCAATAAAAACTATGAAAGCAAAAACAAAGGCAGTGCTTGAAAGGTGTCATCAAACCTAGCCATGGGGAAAAAAATTCTTTTGGAAATTTCTGTCACTGTAGGAAATTAGAAGCAAAATCATGATTATGACAACTTCGGTGTTTGTCTTAGGATCTGAAATTTTGGGGTGCTGCCCTGATAAGTTAGCAGGGAATATGGTGCTCAACATGTAGTTATGGACTTCTAAAAGACAATTCTATTTTTTGTACATTTTTAAAGACACCTCTCTCCCATGCAGATCTCTTGTAGGGTATACATGCTACAAAGTAGTAGCTTTAGGCTAAGAGATTCTATTTATTTCATATGATTTAGATAAAGTAGTCTAGTTTCTTATTAAAGTAAAATTATAAATGTACATCATACACAAGGCAGTGAGCACAACATTTAGATATTTTTCTCGTCAATGCTGTCACCAAATCCCACAACAATAATATATTTCATGAACTGTCACCTTTGGAATGCAAAACAAACTTTGGAGTATATCAGCTCATGTTACACAGGCCACCTTGAAACTTGCAACAACACATAAGAGTGAAATAACAATATTCACAGTTCACTAAGTGTCTCAAGGTGCTTTTAGTTCTAAGAAAGGAGGAATTTCTATGTCATATCATTTTAAAATTTCACACAAAACATCTAGAATCATTCAAAAACATTTGAAAATATCCTCATTTTTGTGTGTGTGTTGAAAATCTTCCTTGTCCTCCAGCTGTATTATGAATAAAACACGTACAAACCTGTTTTACAATTTCAGAAGCCTGAGACATCCTGTTTTTCAGGATTTTATAAGTAGGCCTTGCTTCCAAGACTGAACTGTTGAGCATCTGTTTTGAAAGCCAGTAAAATAAATTAATGATACCCCTGTTTTGATGAAAATTTGTAACTTTTGCATTTCAGTCGAAGAATGTGTGTCCAAATCAAATTTTACCTTGGAAACAATTATTTGTAAGTGAAATAGAGTAATCAGTTTGAAGACTCTCTAATCTCACCCCAGTGAGTACATATAAAATTCCCCCTACTAAGTTAACTTCTACCCCCTCCTACAATTTACACTAAACCTACTGTCTAGTATACCTACAAGACAGAGCAAAGTAGCCTGCACTGAATTTAAATTTCTCGAAGCAGTATCATCAAACACAGTGTGTGTGTGTGTGAGCTTAATTGGAAACACAACTGATTCTACAAGTCATTCTTGACCAACCAGAAAGAAACTGTATTGTTTGAAGGAATGCCAATCAAAGTGCAGTTATCAACTGTATTTAGAACTCTAGGGCTATTCCTAAATATGTCTGGGCAGAGAGATGCTAGCAACTCCTGGTCTGGGGGGGGGGGGGGATGCCATATCCCCTTTAAGGCAACTGTGAAACTAATATCTCTTCTCACAACTAGAAATGTATTTTTACATTTATTTTTACCTATGACAACTGATACTATAACTACCTTCAAAACAGGTTTATCTCTGCCAAAAGAAAGCAGTACAAACCCTCCCTTAAAAATATTCCTTAGTCATTCACTATGCACTGAAGAAACAGTTGGTGTTTACTGAAAAGTATAGCTAGGGCTAGGTGTATCTCCACACCACTGACTGATAAACTTCAGGACGTCTTGACATTCCGAGCTGTGAGACATCTGGAGAAAATAGGGAGAGATTGAAGAGTAGTGACTGAAGGGGCATGGAGTGTGATGATGTTAGGGGACACAAGACAATACTGATTTATTGAATAAAGTATTGCTTTGAAATTTGGGGTTTGTATTACCATATTACATGTATATTAGTAATCAGAAGGGGTTTGCATTACCATACTATATGTATATAAGTAATTAGACGAGCATATTCTGTTCAAAAGAAAATGCCAAAATTTTAAAACAAGTGTGCTGGAGAAAAAATTTTTTCTTCACCCTATCTTGATAGACTTAGTAAGAACCAAATCAAACATCTGTATCATGATTGTTTAAAAGTTTACATGGAAAGGTGGTCTAAGATAGCAAACTACCCCATCACTGATAAAGGATTGTTTGGAAGGCTGCTAACAACAACACAGCTCTTCAACGGCCATGGGTGGAAAAGTTGGGAAGGTAAGTGGCCTGTTCCAGGCAAATTTGGGGTTCAGTAGGGATAATTGTGGAGGACAATGAAACTTTTCTTGCAAATCAAATGATGTAAGAAATTGTGGAAAATATTTTTCCAGCCCTGTTTACAACTCAAGTGGACTGATATTGTGAGATGGACGACTTGACATAAACCAAGCAAGATAAGAGTAATGAAACAGAAGAGCAAAATCAAATATTTCACCCTTCCTTGCCCTTCCTAATATATCGACCATCCCTTACTTTAGCTGCTGCCCCTATCCCTACACTTTCCACAATACAGACTTTAAACAGAATGGGAGACTGGTGGAACAAACCATTCCAGTTAATGTTAGATATTTAACTTTATGAACTATATATAAACAAAAATTATCACCAACCTTAGTAGCCATCAAGAATTTATTCCAGTCATCTTTGTTAGCCTGTTTGTCCTTACGCTTGAATTCCAGTTTATTCCTCAACACGGGATAACCTGATGGAAGGAGAAATGACGCCTCAATTATTATAGTGTAAGCTCTGTACAGATTTTTAATCAGTTGTATACTTCTACGTTGCATCTTATAACAGGTAAATAGCTCAAATTAGTTTCCTTGATTTTTTTAGGCCTTGAAAGGCAGTTGTTCTATGACGATAAGTGACCACAAATGTGGGAGAAGCCTATATGGCTTATGACTTACCACTTCACCTCAAGTGGCTAACCAACTCAACAATTTAGGTCAAATTTGGTTTCTTTTGAAGGCAAGATCAAATGGGAAAACTGTAGACTGCTCTCGAATGAAAAACCAATCTTACTTTGACCCGGCCGGGAATCGAGCCCCAAACCTCCCAGTCGCTAAGCTTCCTCACTTCAAATGCCACCCCCTTTATCCACTTGGCCACAGTATGGCTTAACCCTCCCCCCTCCCCCTTTACCCCACCTTCATATTGACATTCAGGTACAAAAACATACAATTCTTTCCAGGTTAAAGCTCAATACCAACCTCTGATGGCCAGTGCGTTTTTAAGGTGCAGACTATGAAAGGTAAACACATCTTACACCCTACTTCCTAATCCTTTGCTGCCAATGCCTGTTACCATGGGCAGCGATTTGTTCTCAATATTGGGGGGGGACATAACCCCATTTTCAAATAATTTACTGGGTGAAAAATCAAGTCAATGGGCAGTTTCTCAAATATTGGGGGGACATGTCCCCCTGTCCCCCCCCCACCCGATCGCCACCCATGCCTGTTACTCTGTTATATTTGGGGTATGGGTTAGACATACGCATGGAAGAGGGAGCAAATGCCATTTCCCATGTCACCTTTGCCCTCAAGCTACCACTGTTTGGAAACTCCTCTCACCACACCCATATAATAGAACTTGCATCAGCCCATCATATCCCATCCTCTTAAACCTGTAAGCAGCCCTGGCTAATCTTCCTTTCAAAACATCTCTTAAACCAATGTAAATCATGGTTAATGATATCAATGCTCTCCTGACAAATTTCCATCTTCTAACATTACAACAGGGTCATTTGAAAAGTTATGTTGTCCAGTACAAAGCAAATCTAAAGTTTCTGGAATCATCTTCTTCCTGTTCAATTCACATAAAATCAGCCAATACTGCAATCTGTAAACATGACTCCTGTACATTAGCATTGAAGAACTACAATTTAAGGCTTGAACTAAAGTTATTACTAATTAGTAACATATAGAAATAAAGCATAGCATGTCCTTTCTGTGAAGAAAAACTTTGATAGCATTACAAAAGAAACAATCTCCATACACCTCACTCCCCACCCCCACCCCCACCCCCATGCCTCCTAGTGAAATTCCATCATAACATGTACTTACCTGAAATGACACATGGCAGGGAGTGCATGCCAGTGTTAGTAGCCACCAGGGAGGCCACATAAACACCCCTCTCATCAAGGTCCAAGACCTGTTCTACCTTCTGATCCATGGACACTGACAAGACCCATTCCTTGATCTCTTCTTTCTTATCCTCCTAATTAGAAAGAAGAAAACAGAAAATTGAAATACTTCAGTAAAAATATGTGAAAAGTTTGACTGGCACCTGGTTTATGAGGGGGGAGGTGATCCCCCAGAGCAAAAAGGTTGAGTAACTCTGGTTTTTAGTCTAAATATATGAACAGTTAACACATACCACCGCATCAACAAATAATTACATATATAGCTATATGTAATTTACAACCTCCATACTTCCACATCTAAACTGAAGTGATTCACACAAAAAGCTGTATCATAGGACCTGTAAGGTGGAATGTGCCAACAAAGATTAGTAAGAGCTGTCCCTACTAAGGTTTAACCATGGGTGGCGACCCCGGGGAGACAGGGTGGAACATTTCCCCTCCAATATTTGAGAAATTGCCTATTGACTTTGATTTTCAGACAGTAAATTATTTAAAACTGGGGTCATGTCTCCCCCCCCCCATATTGAGAATAAATCACCCCCCATGGGTTTAACAAGTCACATTAGCACATGTCTGATTACCATGCAGTCCATCACAGCTTATGAGCAGATTGAAAAGGGTATGTGTACACTGTAGGGCAATAGGCACCAGGGTATCCCCTGGCATTCTTGTTGTGAGGTGGCCACCTCACATTTTTTGGCCACCACCTCACAAAAAATTGCTACCATTTCTTTCTCCCCCCACATGTAGGAAGGTTTGGGCAAATTTGGCACTTTACTGTCATCTGAGATTCTACTAACACCTGTACTAAACTAGCTATAGTAGTATTGATAATTAGTTCTCTCTCACTGTTTGTGACAAAGGTACCATGTTACCCCCATGGGCACCATGTTACCCCCATAGATTAATACCACCTCACACTTTCTAAAACCCAGGGGAAACTGTGGGTACAATGGTGATGCAATTAATTCCTGACAGTCAAAATGCTCAACAAACAGAGAGAACCGTGATGCAACGACCAAAAAGAGAGATGTGTGGTACAATGACGTGCGAAAAATTCCGTACCTGACTCTGGGCAAAGCAAAATAAGCATGAAACTATGAGAATATATTTAATTTAATTGGCTGAGTATCATAAACAAAAATGACTTCAGACGGTCAGAATCAGTTTCACAAAAGTTAAAGAAAAAAAACATGTTACTAATTTTAAACCCTTGATTCCATGAACCTGTTAATTTTCGTTTCTTAAGATTTGAAGGACTTTCACTTACACATGCTATTATTTCGACCTTTGATACACTTTACACATTTGTCAAAGGTAACACTGAATTTTCAACCATATGCCAAAAGGTTTGCCCATTAATGGAACAAAAGTTAGTCAAAAATTTTTTGGTATGCAAAAGAGGGGAACAGGAATGTCAAGTTCATAAGACACGAGAATCAGACATCAAGATTGCATAAACACATCTACTTTTATAGATACGCTAGAAACATAGGCTGCCCAAAAAGAAAACTTACCTTTAAGCTGTTATGAGTTTGTTACCATTCCTCTACTAAAAAGTAAATATGTACCTTTTATGTAATGATCAAGGAGGGCTTTTAATGGGTAGCCTTTTGTAGGTACAGTGTTTGTGTCTTCATGTACTGTATTATAGCAGTACTGTGCGATTTAGACCATGCTCACAAGAGTCCCCAACAACAAGAACACCTATGCCATTACCATCACTTTGCAAAGGTTAGTAAAGAGTGACTACAAAGCTTTCTACTTTTGGGAATTAAACATAAGTTTGTGTTGACACTGAGAGGGAAGCATTTTTTGGTCTGTAAGGACTAAACAGGTTTCCCTATGGACTAACCTTAAACCTGATCCTAACAGTTCTTTGGTATGGAGAGCTACACTTCAACAATATTTGAAACAAAATGAATATACTTAGTCAATGAAAAATCTATCTACTAAAGAAAATTCAAAGTAGCAATTCCTTGCATGAATAAAATAGTTTTGCACTCTCCCAAGGAAAAAAAAACCCAATGTTAATGACTCACGCCTTTGGTCAAAATCAAGGAAATCCACTTGCATTAAGTATGTAAAATGGTGCTGATTTCAAATACTCATATTTAGCAAGAGCAAAGATGGCTCATGAGCAGGTTTCCCAAAGGTGTTTCTGGGCAACCGATTTTGATTGCAAGCCTGTGCCACATGGGAAGAAAGCGAGAGTACCTCGAGCAGATTTGAACCCAAGCACTTGTGAAGCTTATAAGTAATCACTATGCCACAGAGGACACTTTCACAAGAGGTCTAAAAAGGCTTACAAAGATACTTTGGTTTGACATACAGAAGCCTCAACCTGCCATAATACTTACAGGTACATGTTGTTTTTCGGGTAGAGGTACCTCAAAGGGAATATCTGTATCTTGAAAGTCGCTGTGGTCAAGCATGTCCAAACTACCCTCCTCAATGGCCTGTAGAGTGAAGAGCAAGAAAGAAATGTTAGTATGGCCCAGACTTGCACTGAGTACAACATAATACTCAGGCTTGTGCTGTCATACTGGTAAGTATACTTTTGTACTCATACTCTGATCCACATACTTTAAAAAATACTTTTCAGAGAAATTTTTTAGATGAAAGAGGAAACATTTGTACAGACTAGGCTTGAGTACAGAGTATAAGCCCATACTGGCACTTTAATATGATTGCTGCTATACAGATTTGTGACTTTGATTTTGTACTTAAAGTTAGGCACAGATTTTGAAAAGTATTTTTCGCTGAGTTATTTTAAAACAGAAATATTGGTACAGACCGCGGTTCTGTTTAAAAATCAATTTGCTTGATTTAAGTTTGATTTACCTTACAACACACCTTCTTAAATCACATGTATGATCAAGCACAACTCTTTGTAAATCAGAGCCCGGGATTTGATTAGTGACTGTGTAATTACACTTTGATGTATTGCCTGGGATTCTAATGCATACCCATATGCAAAGAATTTGATATATGTTTTTTGTAGTTGAATGATTTAGAGAAAGAAAAAGTAACTAGAGCACCAATGGTGCTGAAGCTCATACCTTCAACCAATTAAGGGTCCCTGGCTTCTAGTCTTTATTAGTACAAGCATCATATGACTTTAAATGACGTCAAATGGTTTATAACCCCAAATGTCACATAACCTGATGGCACCTTCCAGAATGTCACAAAAAATTTGTCATGCTATCTTTGTTTTGTAAGTTGTTTCATGAAAACAATTTAAGAAAGCAAAAGCCCCTAGGGCCCATCTTTGGCCTTGGACCCCAAATTTCAAGTATCATTATGACAAACCATCAACATTGTACTGTACAAGAGAATCTGTAGTTGAAGATGCACTTTTGCACACTTCATAAAAGAGCCATAGGGTCCACATGGGCTTACGGACCAAAATTCCACAAAACCAGAAACAGATCCCTAGCCAAGCATCATTATAACAGACCGTCAACTCTGTTAAGCATTAACTGGAGGAAAAGTTAATCACTTGCAATACTACACAAAATGGACCCTATGGTCCATCTTGTGCCTTGGCCCCAACTTGTTAAACACCCTGAAGGTACCACTACCCAAATATAATTATGACAAAACATCAACATTGTACAAGAGAATCTGCAGGTGTAAGCAATTTGCAAGGGCCATAGGGCCCATATGGGACCTTAGACCCAAACTTCCAGAACACCATAAACAGATCACTAACCAAGCATCATTATGACAGGCCTTCAACTCTGTTTAACATTAACTGGAGGATGAATTGACCATTTTGCAATATTTCACAAAATGGACCCTTGGGTACATTGGGCCTTGGACCCAAAATTTCTGTACACCCTAAAAGAACCATTAACAGAGGATCACCATGACAAACACACCCACGTGCTCTGACAATGCACACACAATGGAAATACCCAATGGAAATCCATTAAACAGCTCCCTTTAAACTAACCTAAACAACTGCACAGGATTGACCTCTTCTACACAGACAGTTTTAAAGAGGGTGCAGTACAAGAAAAATAGGTAGTAAAGCGATTTGTGAGACTGGTAAAATAGAAAAAACCAGACCTGAGTATGTACTCATACTTACACTTTTGTATCGTTTCCTGGTACTTTAATATGTGAGTATGACTTAAAACTTATACCAGTAGGCAAATAAAACAACCTTTATATAATTTATGGAATATTGTACTTTTTTAGTTGTAACACAAGATCTGTTCTCATGACCACAAATCAATGCACCTGTACTTAACAACAAAAGAAAAATACCAAACAGACAAGATAAAGTATGTAAAAAATTCCTGTTTGTTACTGTACCTCAGTCAAATCCAAAAACCTATTAAGAAACACAAAAGCCATGTTCAGCATGCCCTGAGCCCTGGCCTGGTAACCAGCTTCATAAAATGCTTTGTCTGCTGGAACGATGTCAGTGTGACGAAGAAGAGATATAGACAGCTTTGCAACAAGAGATTCCTGCAGAAAGGCAAGATACATAGTCTGAAAGTTTACTGGGGGAAAATGCTTTTAAGCTGTAAATAAAGCAACATGACAAACGCCACATTGTGTTCAACTTTCTTGATTTTGGCATCATTCAACTAAATGGAATTCCTAAGTTAATTTATTTTTTCTTTCAGATCTATGTACATGCAGCTATATTTGTTCACCACCAATGTGACCCTAATAGATGAGTTGGGAAACTTCGAAGTAAAATGCATGCTGAGAAAGAAAGTGCACCATAATAGAGACTGCAAGTGCAAGACAGATATTTTGTGTAATCACGAGCAATTTTTGAGTTTAAAACTATGGCTTTCTAGACATCAGTCATGGGTCAAAGAGAATTTTCCTTAGCAGAAAAGTTCTCTTTGAAGTTAATTTCATCTTGGACCGAAAAGGTTGGACAGTATGATGGTAAACTGTGCAAGACTAAAACAAAATACGCAGACTGCGTATCTGTGTGAAAATGTCCGTGGACTTGATCTGTGGCATCACATGGTACAGCAAAATGTAATTTCCAACTCGTCTATTGCAATGTTTCTGCCCCTAGAAAAAAGAAGAAACAAATGTTTCATAGAAAAACTTTTTTTTTTCTTTTCAACTTCTTTTAGCATAGGGTATGGTGGGATTGTGTGTAGGTGTGTGTGATTGTGTGTGTGTGTGTGTGTGTGTTGAGGGGGAGGGTAGTTGTGAGGCAGGGGTATAGAAGTGAGACATACATACCAGACTCTGTTGCCCCATACAAGCACTCCTTGTAGCATAGTAATGAGCTATCAGTAGCATGTTATCAAATTCTTGTCTCTGGGCAGGATCAATTCCAGATGCCTTGGCCATATTCTCACACTGAAACAAAGCACAAATTGAAATGACTAGGAAACACTGCGGAAGATTTTTAATGGCAAAAGCTGGAAGCAGAAACTGAGTTGTAAGTTGTGAGTGGGGGTTGGGGCAAGGGGAGGGAGAACATACACTGCTGTTTATACAATGAAGCATTAAACACTACCAACCCTTTTGTGCTAACTCAAAGACAAAATGATATTTTTGTAAAGTTCATCTGGTAGTTGAGTTCTGCACAAGCATAAAGGAAACATTTTCATCTTTCTGAGAATTCAAAATGTACTTGTGCACAGGTAAACTCAGTTTACATTTTGCATAACAATGAACTGATTTTTGGGGGCGAAATAAGGAAATTAAGTGGTTAAAACCTATCTCTGTCATTACAAAACATATCTTTAAAGGTGAAATAATGACACAAACTCTAAAAACTAAACTAAATCATAATAAATTTTTTTTTTCATGATTTTCACAAGCGGGCAAGCAAGGGGATCAAAGACCAATGTACATGTTCCACAACAGCCAATATCGCATCACAGTTTGCGATGCAATTGAAACACAGTAGCGATACAAAAATTTTAACGCCTCACAGATTTGCGACACAAACCTGCAAATCGATTGAAGTTATTTGTACAGGTAGGCTACAAGCATTCTGACATCCACACAACGATTTGACTTGACTTCGTTGCACACCTAATTTATACATTTCAATTACAAGCTAAATACTATCACTAAAATGAATCAATTCCCTGCATGAGTTTTTAATAATTCAATAATTCTAGGGCTGTCCATTTCCGTTTAATCTCCTAAGCGTTAAACGGGCCAAATAAACGTTGGCTTACCGTTAAACGACATCCACAGTCGGTATCAAATGTGTAATGCGTTTCTGGCTCTTTTCACCATGCATGCACAACGATGTTCGCAATATGCACAAGCTTTTTAAGCCTATACGTTGAGATTTAGTGACCATTTCACAGATTTTTATTTTGTTCACCCAAATTACAGTGTTGTAAAGAGTCACGACTCGAGTCACTTCTTCTCAAAATGATAGTGACTCGAGAGAATTCAGGAGTAATTTCCCCATTGAAATAGTACAGTGACTCGAGTCAATGACTCGACTCGAGTCACTTAAAAGTTTGACAATTGGTGACTCGAGTCATGAATCTAGTAACTCGATTACAACTCTGCCAAATTATCAATGCATGACACTGAATGTCGAATTGGCAGTCATTAATAGTACATGTGGCATAGGGCCGAAATGTATGGTATGCAAACACCGATACCTTTGGCCATGTCTGTGTTCAAGTGAAACGCCGATGAAAGCACAGTAAAGTCAGTGCATGTGTTGGTCCGTAGTTGTATGCAAACACCCATACATTAGCTACGCACCTGCTCTGTTGAGAAGTGGACTTACATCACAAGAACATTAGGCATGGTATGGTACAGTATGGTACGGGGAGCCTACAGGATTTTTTCGATCACTGCTTTTACTGCTAAATTCCAGTTGTTACCTCACAGTTTGGGGTAGCAACGGTGGGTGCTTTTGATGTAAAACACATGTTAATTTGTGTGATATAAAAGTGTGCCTTGTATTTACGCATTTGACAAACATGGCCCATGAGTTATGTAAGAAAGATTGTCACACTCGATTTTGTATTCGATCGTTCCTCAAACTGATCTGCGCACAGCTAGCTAGCATCAAACAGATATTTACGAGGAATTGAATATGTAGTGCGTGCATGCATTACATGCTGCTGTATGAAACTACACACGTGTGAGCTTACATTTTCTGCTTATGTATAGGTAATACACGGTAGGATGGTGTGAAATAGCCAAGTAACTGCATTTGAGGGCATCTAAGTGTTTCTGTTTTACCATTCGTTTTGTGAGAGACTTAGGCTACGGTTATGGTCTAAAAAGTAAACTGAGACAGTGTGAATCAATTTGTATTGTCCTATTATGTAGTAATAAGCAGATTTGGGCTACTGTACTGCTACAAACAGGATATTAAAGGCATTGTATTTTGTTTTATTTTGGGGGGGGAGGGGGATTAGCAGGTGAGAATCATGGGGTTATATGCTATAAATGAGGAGCCACCAACTTATGACAGTTTATTTTCGAAGCCTCATTTGGTCGTTAAACTGGCAAATAAACATGATTTCAATGAAAAGATATCAAGCAAAACACGGGATAGAAAAATGCTAACCCTCCCTTGTAA
Source organism: Holothuria leucospilota (assembly GCA_029531755.1). Taxonomy (NCBI): domain Eukaryota; kingdom Metazoa; phylum Echinodermata; class Holothuroidea; order Aspidochirotida; family Holothuriidae; genus Holothuria; species Holothuria leucospilota. The sequence goes on from CM055971.1 coordinate 19,723,070, forward strand.
TTTTAAAGCGGGTAATCCACTTAATCGTTTGGTTGAATTTGGCACTGTGTAAACCGCCCATCGTTAAATGTTCAAAATAAGTTGCATCAAATTACAAGAATATGTTTCCTGAAATCGACATGTATTTTTTTAAACTGACATGGATTACTTTTTTGCCAACAACAAATCTGCTATGCAAAATCTGTAAATTGCTATACAAAATACATAGCAGTTTTGCTATGCAAAACAAAATCCTTAAGGTGGACCCTGCCAATGTACCCTTTTTCAAAATGTAACACATGACATGACCATAAATTTTTTGAAGATTAACAAAGTCTGCTCTGGGAGGGTCAGGTGAAGTTCTCAGGATGATCACATCTTGTACACTCGTGAAAATATGAATGACCCCTAACAGGCAAAATGGAAATTGACAGCAAAGTTGGAGAACAAGTGTATTTGACTTAGATTTCAAAAAATGTCAGTGTCATCATATCTAAGTGCAAAATTACAACTGTGACTCACAACGTGTAGTTTTACCTACCAGGTTACAGAGGACATCTCTAAGGTCAGCCCAGACCCTGTAAGCTTCAGCTATATCAGTATTCTCTGCTGTTAATATATCTGACACCAACCTCTTGTAAATGTTAAAATTCTGTTCAAATCATGAAAAAAAAAGAATTCAAGATAAATATAATCCAAAACTTGATGATTTCTTCGTTACTCTTAAGTGTTTACAACAGGACATATATAAGAGGGGACAAATCTATGAGTCACATGGGCTGCTCTGCAAGCTTCTACCCATAAATATATTCAAACAGGACAACCAACATGTTAAATTCCATTAGTATTACCCTTGCAAACACAGCGAAATGTTACAAGGATTGCTCGTCTTGTTTCAGTGGTTCATTCCTAACTGTGAGCTAAAAATCCAAACAAGTTGCTAGACATTCAAACTGGGCTCTTTGTGAAAAAGTGAAGTCCTTGTAAAATGAGGACATGGTTTAAATGAATAACTTAAAATTAAACACTGATCTGTCTTGTGCTTTCTGCTCTCCTTATAACTTATCATGTGCATTATACAGTTTCATTAGTACTAGTCTCTCCATTTAACACTGGAAAAACTGCACAATGAATATAAAATTCACTGATGTTTAATTAGAAAGGACCAAATGGTAATCCAGTAAAAAGCTTAAGTTGTATACAGTCTTGCCTGCAATCCTTTGATAATGTTTGGGTGTGAAAATATTCAGTTCCATACACTAAAGATTTTCAACTAATTTTCCTAAAGCCATGTAACTTTTGGCCACCAGGAGTGTATGGTGCTGAAAAGGACCATTTCACCTGGATGTACCTTCTTAGTAGGATGATGGGCCAAGGCATGCCTCATCTCACACAATCTCTAATACTTTTCTCCTTTGATTTGTTAGAGCATTACAAAAGGATTGTGCCTTTTTTCTGCCTAACTCTTTGTTGTGGGACAGATTGGATCTTCTTGGGCAAAATTTGGCCATCATTTGAGGAACCCTGCTACACACGATCACAGACACACCCCTTTTGAGTAATATACAAAGGGTATCACAAACAAGGGAAGGAAAAGGAAGGGGTAAGGAGGAGTTACCCATTCACCTTCTCACCTGAGGGTTGGGTGGTGCTCCATGGGTGACATAAAGCTCAAGTGCCTTGGGAACTTTATGCTCTTTAATCAAGTGGCTGGCATACAAGGCTACATATTTGTGCAGGACCTTGTGACCTTGTTTTTCAGCAGTTTCTATACATTTCTCCCATTCATCTCTTTCAACATACATATCGAGGGCAGCAATGACATCAACTCCAACAAGCTGGTGAAAAAAGAAAAAATTTGAAAAAAAAATTCTAGTAATGCTTGGACTGAGTTGATGGACTTATACATCAATTGTTAAAAATAGTATAGCAACAAAATACAAAACAAAGTTTAGGAAGAAAGAAAATGAAAGTTACAAAAGCAAAATAATCGAAACAGTCACAAATATAAATTCTACCTTATTATAGGACAATTTTGCTGAAACATTGAAACACTTAAGAAACAAATTTCAGTCTAACGGAAATTTTGTAACTCTGGGTCATTATGAAAGATAACTTCTTAAGATTGTCATAAAAGACACAAAACGGAAAAAAAAAACTCACAGAATCTGCTTTCCCTTCAGTTTTGAGATGGTCTTTGTATTTTTCATCCACATATCTCTCGTACCGTGGTTCTAATTCCTTAGCTACCTTTTTGGCTTTATTCCATTCTCCTCCAGCCATCAGGACATCAATAGCCTCCTTGATGAGATCAGTACCCAAGTATAACTCAGCTGCCTAGTGAAAAGAAGAAACCAACCAGAGAAGGGTCATATACTTCTCCTTTCACTAGGGGTAATAGTAATTTGAAATGCCACCTCTTGTACACATTTCTATCTCCCTGTAAATTTTAACTTTGCTACACCAACATGGATGAAGATTGTTTATATAATTTATAATAAAGGAGTGCAAAAGTTTATTTTAAAAGCTTGGTCCTTCTATAATAACCAACAATGAAAATCTCTTTTGATTTTGGGGTCACAGAAATTCAAAAGGGTCCCAAATGGAAGGGATAGGGAATTTTGGTAAACAAAATGATACTATCTGCATCTTCCAAATTTTGAAAAGAAACCCTACAATTTGGTATGACAATGATTGTGGGTGTCTTCCCCACCCCCATTCAGATTTGTTCCTGACAACCACTCTCATCAAAATCAGTTTTAGCTGGAACCAAATGACATGCCAAAAGAGACTTTTCCTATGCCTCTGACTTGACTTGTCATTCAACACACACTTCCAGCATGTGCATGCATGAATTTAAAAGTACATGGCTATCTTAATATCTCTCTGTTAGGGGAAGATAACACATATCATATCACATATCTGAAAAAAGTTAGCTTACAGTGTTATACTTTTCAATCTCTGCTAGCCTAGGTCCAACAGTGTGGACAACATCAGTAGCTTTTGCTGAATCCAGGAATTTCATGGAAAGCTCTGCAGCCTGGAGGAACAAAACAAAAGAAGGGAATAAAAAATGTTGAACCCATCGATTGGATATTGTGATGGCAGAGAGACTGCTTGCATAGAAGTTAAATAAGTCAGAACCGAACCAATTTTTTTAACACTTTACCTACATTGTGAGCACTATTTAGTATCCTTTTGTCTTTTCACCATTAAAGGGAAAATGCAGTCACCCCAATCAGAGTGAGTATGGCCGGTCACTCTAGTTCATGAATGGCCTATTTTGATCATGTGACAATACTTCTGTTAGTGAAGTGTGAAATTCAAGGAGAAATTTCTCCTTGCTCTACCTATTGTTTGTAACAGTTATGTTCAAAACATCTTCAGAGTTGCTTGTAATGCAATACAAGGAGATCTGCAAGAGTTTGCTGATTTTTCAAAGAAAATTTTGGGGCAACTGCCAACTGCCTTTAATGCTTGGATGGAAATTACCCAAGTACAAATACTTCCTTCAGTTTCAGTACTCTATAAATGTAAACTACCAAACTGCTAGAAACAGTCTCTTTCAAAACAGGACTGAAGAAAGTAAGATTAGACTTTGTCAAGTGTTATGTTGGTCCTTGACAGGCATCAACTCACAAATTTCCACTTATCAAAACAAAAACAACATAAGCCTCTGTGAGAACTAAGTTTGCTTTCCACTCACTGATACAAACTTTCCAAAATGCCATAAATGTTTGTGGAAAACACATGAAAGCAAAAGTAAGATGGGTGCATATGAAAACCCTTACATATCTGTTCACAAGTTCAGCAAAAATGTACATAAATTAAAAGAGACTCATGCAATTCACACACAAAAAAAGACAAATGAAGGGCTTTTTCTACATTTTATTTACTTTCAGAAACCACAGGCCTAAAGGAAGACATTTCACATGGGCAGCCAAGGTGTTTGCCCAGACATTGTCCCTTACTTGCAAGCAATCAAAACATGAAGTTTGTCCTGTAAGAGGCATTTTTTGGCCAAAAAATCAACATTTTTGTACTGCAGGAAAAGGGTGCTGTTGCCCATCTCAGCCCCCTAACCCAGACCCCCCATGCCTATGTTAGGAACACTCTTCTACACATGAAACCCCATTTTATCAAATTTTATATGGCTTTTTATGTGTCACAGAGACAATCTTTAAGTAATATATTTTTAAAGAATGTACACCATTTTTGTAGGATTTCATTGTCATACCTTGGACCAGCACTGTTCCAGTATTCTTTTATCTGATGTCTGTCGAGATGATACTTTCAGATAACAGTCCACAGCTCTGGCATACTCTCCCGATGCCTCCCATTCCTTGGCTTGGGTAACCAACGTCTCCACACCCCTGAGTAAACAAAGATAAACAACAACATAAATTTCCTACACTTGTTGCATTGTTGTGTCTTTTAATTGGACTATTGTGCTTTCTCACAGTTTTATGGGAAGCTATTTTAATGCTTAACTAAAGTACCCAATAGAAAAGGTGTACAGCATTGAAGTGCAAAGGTAACACAAGTTTAGAAACTTCCACCAGCTAAGCAGTCAATTACATTTCAGTTTAGTAAAAGCATACTCCCAAAACAGAATATACACTGTCACATATTAACCTTGTTAAGTCTTTCTCAGTATAGACCACATCGAATACTAAGATCATGACACTAATAAATTCTTCAAAACTGATATATTGTAGAATTTTCTTTTCATAGAAAGAGGAGGGGAAAAAGTAAAGTAAGAAGATCTATTTCAGAAAGAAATGACTTACTTTGTGCCTTTATCAAGGACTTCTCTGTCGTATTCATCTTGTAAAGCCTGGAGCTGGTGAGGGATGTAATCCTTGCAGACTCTCAGGGCATCTTGCCACATCTCAGCATTCTGGAGGAATAGGCAGAGAAAAGAAGGGAATAAAACTGAAAATTCAATTTAAACAGGCTTTCTTGAAAAGTCACCCAGCAAAGAAAAAAATCCCTCAAGCATCCATACACTGGACCATGTCCTGGGAGGCTGGTACAGAATTAGGGTCTAGCAAATTATACAGTATTATTCTTCATAATTTATACCAAAATGTCCTCTACATGCATGGAAGGTATGACTAGTCTTCCCCACAGCTGTTTGCAGCTGTCGACAGCCTTGTCTCTAGGGCTTCCACCATGAAATCCTGTCTTTATTTTGTTTTGCTGTTGAGACTTCATTTAGGGTATTTTCAGTTTTTTTTTTTTTTCTGAAACTTACCTTGTACAGTTTAACAGCCAATTCAGGTCTTTGAGCTCTAAGGAGATAAGATTCTGCCTTCTGGAATTCTTTCTGTTCAAATGCATGTCTTGCCTGACCTACAAGGACATCAGAGACACTGGCAGAGTCAAATGATTCAGCAACTCTCTGAGCAGCATCCCAGTCTTGGTTGTGTACATACCTGTGCATGATAGAAAAATACATCAGGAGGCAAAGGAATTACACTAAGGGGAGATATTTGACTCTAGGTTTAGAGCTGGGACACCTAATTGGTACTCAAAAAACAGCTCAACTATCATGGGCACTGAAAATCTAGTTTTTGCTACAGTGATAAAATTGGTGTTTCATTTTTTGTTTATCAGTTTAATGGTAAGAAGTATTGACAAGTCAAAATGCAGAATGCATATGGTGATACATCTTATAAAACCATTTAATTTAGCTCACATTCAGCCACTTTAAACATGGGGGTTATTATTTTATGATTTCAAGCGACCACAAATGTGAGAAAACTTGTTAGGGTTTTTCGATTGCATTTTTACATTGAATCCCCTTCAATAAAGATTTCCACACACTGTTGGGCTAGTTCAATTTACAAGGTAATTTCAAGAGGAAAACAATAGATTTGTCTTAGATAAAACCCGTGTTACTTTGACATGGGCAGGCCCAACCTCTTGATATCTATGGCCCACTGCTTCAGATGCCACCATCTTAGTCCAATCATTCACACACTCTAAAGCATTTCTAGAAAAATACAAATAAATTACAAGCCATCCCTGAGAGATGCTATTACTTACATGAGCACAGCTTCTTTAGGTTTTCCAGCCTTGATAAATTCTCCCTCTGCCTCTTGGAATTTCCCTTCATCCTCGAGGTACATGGCATGTTTGAGATGGATTTCAGGCATCTTGGTCTTCATGGATGTACGGGCCAGGTCAAACGCAAAGTCAAATGCGCTGGAAGAAATTAAAGGTAATTAAAGGTAAGAAGAAAAGCCATGATAAGGGTATTATCTTCGAACAAATGTCTGTTAAGTACACATATATTTAAAACTGCCATAAGTCATTTGCAAAATGTTTACATATATAAACCAATATAAATGAACTTATAATGTACCACAAACACACAGCCTTATTTTAAAACAGCAATATTACCCCTGAAGGTTAGGTTTCATGTTCTTGACACTGTTGGGATAAACATTGGCTAAATCCAATAATCAATCACACCCTAGCTCATGTTATCCTTCCCAGTGATAAACAGCCTGAAAAAGTGAACTTTTTCCCTTTAATACCATTTATTCTTCTTCCAGACTTGATACTTTCTCAACAAAATGCCTTTCTTTCATTCTACTTACAACAGACTATGGTTAAACCTGATTTAGATTTATTTCCATATGAACTAATTCTCACCAATTTTCTGCAGCGTAATCGATCGCCGATTCCAACAAGCCAAATTTGGTGAGAAGCTTAACAGCTGAATCTCCTCCAAGACTCTTAGCCCAGAGATACGCCACTTGTTTGGAAGCGTTGGGACCTCCGTGGTTCTTGGCAACCTATAAAAGCGGTTAGTTTAATGTTACAAATATACTGGTTATACCACTATGGAAAGTTACACAAGAAATCCACCCTGTATTTGAAGTATCATACTATGAGAGTACAATAACAACATGTCAGGAACTAGCAACACCTACTATCACTTAAACCCTTTTGCTACAAATGGTTTTGCAGCAAAACCATGTTTCATTTTCCATGTATGCACATAGCTTCACCACAAAATCACAGAACTTTCAGACTTTTAAATGGCTTCTTGGAGAATGACAGTCTGCTGTTGTATCTTAGGGGTTTTAAGGCTTGTTGGCGATTGTTTTAGAGTTATGAACCCACTGAAGGTGTTTTCATGCAAACAATATGGCAGAATATACAGGACTATTGTAAAAATGGTACTAGTGCCATTGGGGCACCCAACCTATCGCGCTGTTGTCGTGAACGTGCTAATAAGAAGTATGCAAAATAAACACCACAAATCATCTTCAAATATCCAGTTACTTTTTTGAACTCTTTTTGGGGACTGAAATTTCATAAAAGACAAGATAGCATATCCTCATCTAAACATTGCAATCATTTTTTCAACATGGCCCAGTGGGGGTGGGGGGTTGTGGAGTTGAGACCCCTGCCATTTTCATAAGTGAAGCATTTGTTACCTCATCAGCAAACAAACAGTCACTCCCTCCTTTCAAATGAATAACTCTAGCTGCAAGTTAATTCAACTTAAAGAGTACATGTGACCACCCCAGTCTGAACTAGTTTACCCTGGTACCCTAATTCATAAATGACCCTTTATAGTCATGTGACAATATTTTTGTTTTTGAATTGTTAATATCATGCAGAGTAACTCCTTGGTACACCTTTAATATTCAATATTAATGCTATGAAACGCCATGAAAGACACTTGTAAGGGACACAAGATCTGAAAGATTTAGCTTATACTTGAGAATAAGGTAAAGGTGACTGCTCATTACATTTAAGAGGTATAACCTTAGGCTAATAAGATATTCACCACAGAGACCAGCATATGAGCAAACATGAGAACCAATCTATGCAACTATGTAAAATTTATTATATTTTATTATATTTATATTTTATTATAGATTAAGAACTACAGAAAAAGACATACTGAAAATACTATAAAAGCTTGAATTGGTAGGTTGGCTAAATGGTAGGAATACTGGCCAAATATGGTGATCTGCATTTCCAGATACATTTTCAAAATAAAAAAAAATTAGATGAAAAACTGTCTGTTACTGTACTTTTTTCTCTAACAAGACAACAGCCCCCTCCTCCCATCTCTCACATCCCAGTTCTGTCTTATCCAACTCTTTCCAAAGGGTACATCACATATTTGTTCTTACCCTGAATGCTTCATCCCAGAGATCTCCAGCCCTGTACATATTGACTGCTGCCTTCCAATCCTTGGCCTGGATAAAGTGATGTTCAGCTTGACGAAGAGACCCTTCTGCCTCCAACTCCTACAAGTTAAGAAAACGATAAAATGATTCATGAATTAAAAAGTAAACATTTCTGCAACAAAAGTAAAAATCTAGAAATCACTGCTCTTCTTCCCTTTATATTTATCACTTACATATTTAGGAAGAGCTCCAATCTCTTCTTAATTATTATCTCAGCAACCATTTTAGTCTACATGAAAAGCTTCATACAAAAGATGGTTCTTTATGCCCTTCTGTTTTGCTATTTTGTCTTATGAATTTCGGTATTCCTTGGGGTAACTGCTGATAATTTTCTATGAAAGTAAATAGAATTCTGCTTTTTGTTCTTCACTTGTTTTCGATCATATCATACTTGTTTTCTTCAAAAAGGTATTTTAATTTTCTTTTATTTTTCTTTACACCATCCTCTCCTAGCCTCCATCCCATCCCCATCTCAGTTTTCCTACACCTCAAAATCTTTTCTTACCTTTGCCAAGTGAATGTGGGTATCCTGTAAAAGGTCTGGGTGATACTGCTTGACTATTCTGATCATGTGATCATACTGACGTTGTTTCTTGTACATAGTGATGGCCAAATCTGGTTCCTCTACTGTCAAATAAAGTCTGGTACAAGAAGACACAGATTAAGGTGAGGTCATTCCTTCCTAACACACACTACAGCTGACAATCCTTTTTGTAAAGCTCATCTCTTAGTGTAAACACAACTAATTCAAACACATCATGATGTTTCACTCGATTTTCACCTTACCCCAGGACTTACTTCTTGAGCTTCCTAAATTTATCCATCAGCCTCTCTGCATCCTACTGCACGCAAGATTTTTTTCTTAGAACAGTGTGGGGAAAATTATGAATTATTCAGGTTATCAGAGTCTTTTCTCATTACTATTTATTGCTTTCGTGCTTCATAACAACTCCATGGCACTGAATGCTAGTAGCTTCACCTGTACAAACGCCGCATGAAGAGTGGCCCCAATGTTACTCTGCATATAGTTGATCAGATCACAACTCGATGTGATTTAAAAGCGAAAAAATGTCTGCTGCACACCTATGCATGTTATAAAATTTATTGAGTCACTCGACTCTAAGCCTTGGATGATACTCTGTAACTCCCCACTTAGCTTTCCCCAATGCAAAAAGTTACCTCGTTCTCTGCCTCCCTTAATTTACCAGTTTCATAGCTATTAACTCCCTTTCAGTTTTCCCATTTTACCCACTTACTTCCCTTTTAGTCTACCAAATTAACCCAGTTATGTACCTTCAAGGCTTGGAGAATTTACCCAGTTACTCACCTCTCAGCTTCCCTGAATTTTCCCTGACTCTCTAGTTGCTGTGCCTGGCTGATGTAGAGCACTGCTACATCTTCTCCTTTCATAAACTGGACTGCAAGCTATCATAAACAAAAGGCAGAGATTGGTTAACTAGGGGTATTTACAGTAAAATGTTATGCACCTCAGGTCTGTGTGCTTATTATACTAATCCTAGGTACACATAAAATGAAACTATCATCTTGATTTAAGAGAGGCACTTCCTACAGTTGGCATAGTATCTAGTAAAACATAAACACTGAAAGCAGCTTCTTCCAACTGATGACACTGAGGTATTATCAGGCTGTGGAACACTACTACAATAAACATGTCCTCAAGTAGTTATGAACAAATAAAACAATAACTCCATCTGTATATATGCAATTATCTAAGAATTACATTCACGTTCTCAAATACTATCCCACTGCCCACACCCCACCCTTCAAACTTTTAAAAGAATCCATCCAGAGTTCAAAATTCACAACTGCTAGAGAGTCTGCCACCTCCCAATAAAAGGATGTTGGTGTCTCCTAAGAATGTCTTCTCTTTGCACAAATTTCCTCCATTAAATATTTTTTTCTGTGTGAGAGTTGCCCCCTGCCCTCCCCTCCAAACAGAAGACCCACTTTAAACATTTTAAACACTGGATCTGTTTTCTCACCTTGTGGGCTGCCTCCCACTTGCCAGCAGCTGTGTACATGTCAATGGCTTCCTTGTTCAGTCCAGCCTGAATGTAGAACCTTTCTGCAGTCTACAAAGTAGATACAATCAAATATCAACATTAAACTTATATTCATGCTGGGATGCAACTAGGATCATAGTAATAACAGGACAAGATCTTACGTTTACTGCTAGAAATGATCAATACCAAACTACACATTTAGAAAATACCAAATTTCCTAAAGATAAGCAGAAATGCAAGTCACCATTCTATCTGGTAAGCAGGGAGAGCTGCAAAAGGGGCACTTTTACCTTTAACCAAAGTTCATATGACAACTTTTCATGAAATTGAAAAACCTGAAGAATATAACTAACATGGAAGTACAGAAGCACTGAGGGTAGCATGTGATCTCATTCTGCAAGCAAAATAAAATCATAAAAGTGTACATTTCATTTTCTTAGGGATGGGCGGGGGGGGGGGGGAGTTTTGCCCATTTGAATGGTCTTACTCTAGCCCAGGAGTTCTCAAGTATTTCGGGTTGAGGGCCACTTTTACTGAGTTATGACTGTGAATCAATTGCAGTAGCCAGGATGTCATTAAACAGCTTTTTGTTAACATTTGGGCTCCTGAAATCTTCTGCAGACCATTTTATGGCCAGTGAGCCACCACTTGAAAACCTAGGCTTTTAGCCTATCTCTAGTCTATGAGAAAGAGAGCTAAGTAGCAATTCTTCCTCTGCATAATGGCCATGACTCCACAGCAAACAGAATGGCACTCCCAGCATACAGTATTAGGTCTTAAGGTCTGTAATAATAATAATAATAACAACAACAACAACAATAATGATTTGGATTTTATAGTGCCTTTATATGTAACATCTCAAAGTGCTTCACAATCATTACCCCTGGTCACTGGTAACTTGTCAAACCCACACTACATAGTGCACATCCCTTGCTGTTCATACCTGGCACACTGAACAGTAATGCCACTTCATCGTGTCCCCTGGGGGACTTCCCATAGGAGCAGCCACAAACAGCGCATCACTATGCAAGTTACCTCACAGGTACCCATTTAACCCCTGGGTGGAGAGAAGCAATCGAGATAAAGCATCTTGCTCAAGGACACAACATAATGACTCAGGTGGGAATTGAACCGGCAATCCTTAGATCACAAGTCCAACGCCTTAACCAATAGGCCACCATGCTCTCTGTGGCCATCATTTCATACAAGTAAAACAGCTCTCTCACCTCAAAATCTCTGATAGAGCTAAAATGTTTAGCAATCTTGGGGTAATACTCTTCACCAACTGAAGCCTCCTGTATCTCAATGATCTGTACAGCTTTGTTCCATTGGTGAGAGTTAATGGCAGCTTCTATCGCTTTCTTAGCAGCACTACATAAATAAAAACAACAAAAAAGATATAATGTAGCAAAAGTTGTTCTCATGTTAAATCATATAGAGGCAAATGTGGAAAAAGCTTTGTCTGTGAAGATTTACAAAGTTCTGTGCTGTCAGAAGGTTCATATACTGGGGCGGTAGGGACGGGGTGGTAAACCACTTAATTCCACAGTTTTGGGGGCATTTCAACAGTCATTTTGGACGTTTTATGAAGAAACCCTTCAAACTGAAAATTATTGGAGAGCTGTAGCTCCCACATCCCCTCCCCCTCCAGCCCCCAGCTCTGCAGTGCCTGACTAACTGAATACCACAGAACCGAAGGGGGTGTTTGATAGGGATATGAATTGCTAAAATAAGAGGGCCACAAAGCATGTTGTATACTAGACACTGGTGTCCTGGTGCTAAAGTGGCCCATAGTGACAGGACTATGGAACAGAGGGAAGGAAAGGGCTGTGTGGGAGCAAGACAGTGTTTCAACTGAGTGGATATACATGGTGGCACTTTAAGATATGAGGTGTTACAGTCAGGATGTACATGGGTAGATTTTTGGACAGGTGTGTTACACCAACAGTAATCTATAGTTTCCTCATCTGAACTGGCCTTAATCAATCCCAAAGAATCATAATTTGAGCAAAAATCTTGAATTGGAAGTTAGTGTTCGACCGATCATCTGTTAGATAATCGGCATCGGGCCGATTATCGCACAATCGGTAAATAATCGGCATCGGTAAAATTTTGCCATTCAACCGATTACCACCACCGATTATTTGAAAACTGGAAACAGGGCTAAAATACACTTCAAAGTTTCTGCAAAAATCTTTATAATTCACCAAAACACGCATTTCTTTAAGTTCCCGCCCAAAATATCAGCACTGATACTCACATAACTTGCAACATTTTAAGCTCTCCAAATGATAGCGATCATCGTAATTGGTGCCGTAACTCTAGTGCAGCACAGTTCAGGTGCGTGAAAGGGCACACAGTATTACCTACAAGGTGTGCATGCCACGGACCATGCCACAATCTGCATACAAATTGTACTACAGGAAGAAATGACTTCGCGCTACGTTTTTTCAAGTTTCAGTGCTAACCATATCATCTGTACACATTTGGTGCACATACGTACTGTAGCAACTTTGGAAACTCGAGGCTCATTATCCTGCATAAATTATGCCACTTCCCACATTCCTTTCGTTAAGTTTTTAATTACTTATGACCCGCACATGCGCACACGTAATTGCCGTACAGTTCTTGCGAAGTTGAAGTTCACCCACGAAGCACACCAGTACAGTGTGTAATACATAATGCAAGCTAAGTGCATTGCCCGCGCTTTTACGTAGCACGTTGGTCATGTACTACTCCGTGCTCCTAACTGATGAACGAAGGGAAACGGGCCCGTGTTAAATTCACCCTGGAACGGCAACAGTTTTTCGATTACGGGAATTTATCGGGAATTAGTTTTACATTTCATTTGGAGATTCTTTTACATAAGACGTAAGTGTTGGGCAAGACGCTTTAAAAAGGGTTTAAAAAATATGTATCCATATCGTTATGGAACCATGAGATGAGTAAATCAAGTAAATTGAGTGGAATGTTTAGTGGCCCTTAAGTGCCAAGGTAGATAGTTTTGCTTAAAACTGGGGTGGATAGGCTACTATACAGCACTACGACAGTCCAGTACAGACCTTTACACGGAATCTTTCGACATGATCGGTGTTTTGAACCACTGTAGGCAGAGCCGTATGTAAGCCGACAGACTCTTTGGGTAACTAACGTTAAGCCTGTGACGTCGTACGAAAGCATGTATTTATGGTTGATTTTTATCTCAGTATTTCGAGAGGAAATTCTTCAAAAAACAGTATTCCATTCGTGGAATGTGGGGTACTGTTCTTAATCGTTCACCTCCAGTGTGAAGGTTATGTTATGGTGTGTGAACAGTTAGAAATATGCGACTGACGGCGAGAAAACATGACATCCCATACATGTAAATAATCGGTGATCGGTAATCGGCATCGGCCCGATTGTGTAATTGAATAATCGGTAATCGGTGATTACCGATTATGGCATAATCGGTCGAACACTATTGGAAGTCAGTTTATGTGAAGTTTTAATATAAAATCCATTGCAGGCTTTACAACAGTTGTAAATATTGGAATGAAAGTCATCTTACATGAACATACAAGCCCTTGCAGGCTCTGCCTACATTTGATGGTTGCATATGCATGGTAAGGAAAATGCTCCTCAAGACCTGAGTTACTACGAATTATTAAGATATTTATAAGGCTTGCAGAAAGTACTGGTCAAAGCTTTCTACCTGATAACCATGCCAGGGGATAGGCCTGCCATCAGCCTTTATGTAGGGACACTGGCCATGAAACACAACACCTTAAAATGTGGGACTCCATTTAGGTGGACACAACTCAAACATCCCTTCAGTGAAAAGAGTCTGATGACAAAGTTGTTAACACGCCTAATACTCGTTTGGTATGACTACAAATTATACTTAATAACTTAAGTAAATGATCTACCACATCCGGCACTGACTGCTTGTTTACTAGGAAATAACAAATTTATTCTAACTTATTTTAAAAGTACATCAGCAAAGATAAGCTCACCCAGCCTCGATGTAATGATTAATCGCTGCATCAAGCTGTTTCTGTGACACCAAGTAATCTCCCCATTCCTCTTCTAGTTTAACAACTGCTTCAGGAAGGAATGACCTAGCCAACTCAACAGCTGAAAATGTGAAAAATATTCTTTGCTAGAAAATATGACTTCTTCAGAATGTTGTTAATTTGTCTGAAGTAAATCTCCTTAATCTAACCATTTCGAAGAAACACTTTAGTAAAGGTATGGAGTGCATGCACATACAGATATTGATCTTCTTGCCCCCCCCCCTCCCTCCCTCCCTCCACCTCCACCCTATTTCAGTTTATACAAATTTTAAATATTTTCGGATTGAAAACAAGTGGTATGACACAATTCAACAAAACCGTTTTTAATGTTTCACAATTTTTAGAAAAACACTGCTAAAGGTCAGAATGCTTCCTTCTTACATGATACCTGATGTATGAAGGCTCCAGGGCTAGAAAAATGTCTATTTCCTGGCAAGCATGTAAAATTTCCCACAATTTATACACATTTTCATGTACACAACTAGCTAAATTTCCCTTCAACTGCTCATATTTCCCTCCAAACACTAAAATTTCTCTCCAAGGAGCTTTCCACGTTTCTACTTTTTTCCACCTTGCATGTAGACACTTATTTTGCAAGTGGGATATTTTCACAGCCAAACTAAATTGCAAGTTCAACGAAGCAGTATTTGCCCTATCAGATCACATAAATACTAATGCACACAACATTAACAACATACCTCTTCTGTATGAATGTCCTTTCCTGTAACATTCCAAGGCTCTGCCTTCCTCCCAAGTCTTTTCAAAAAGCTCCCCAGCCTGCAGGAAATTTGCCATTCAAAATCACTTTTAAATTGAAATATTTCACGTATCCAACATAAATTTTGACACACAGCATCTAAAGCAACAAATCGGAAGAAGGCACATTTTGGGATGTACTGCGGCATTACTGTTAATGACTGGTACCATGACACTAAATCACCTTCGGAAAATCTTTTTGAGGAATAAATGACAAGGACTGACTACTCCTCATCTTGACAGTACAAAATACAAATCTCTACATACAAGCTAGAAATTATCTCACAAAGATCTTTGCTTACTTTTTCGTAAAACTCTCCCTTAATAAGAGCAGCAGCAATTCTGGCCACGAGGTCTTTATTATTCATGAGCTCTTCGTTGGTGGTCACAAGTCGAGCAGCTCTTGCAGGCATGGCTGCCTTCATGTAGAGATTGATGGCTGCATGGAAGTCCCTCTCATTTTCTTTCAGCTCCCCAGCTTTTTCTTCCTGGCCAGTCTCCATCAACCACTGGTAGTAATTCTGGCGGAGAGATTCCAGCTCTGGGTGTCCCTGAATAAAATATGAAACAAAGTCAAATGATATTAGTCAAATACAAGGGGAAGAAAGTTCAGATATTTGGAAGGTTAAATTAAAAAACCAAAATGAAAAAATAGGACATCCAGGTAGTGAGACTGAACTTTTGAAGGCAATGGTATGACTGCTAATATTCTTCCCAGAATAAATAGGTTAATGGTCTCTGTATTATGATTCTCCATATTCCTCAAGCAAAACCTATTTGCATTCATCATTCAAGTTAATTAGAACATTAGATGGACAATCCTCCAAAATGATCCCAGTTTAACAACCAACAGCTCATACCCCCTCCCAAGACCGCGTGTTTGGTCTAGAGGTAGAGCATCCGCCTCTCACGCGGAAGGCCCGGGTTCGATTCCCAGGTCGAGTCATACCAAAGACTCTAAAAATGGAACCTACTGCCGTTGTGCGTGATGCTCCGCATAAACAATGGAGGAGGGAAAACAAGCCAGTGAGCCACAACTGGAAAAAAGGCCGTGGTCGTCTCGACTTGAACCAATAGGTTGGAAACTGGGACGTAAAACTCCATCTAACTAACTAACTCATACCCCCTCCCCTACCCCCTAAAATCACCCATTTTGTGCTGATCCAATATTAGCATGCCCTTAAGTACGCACACTTTTAAACAAATTTCCACACAAACTGTGACTGTCTGACTATTACAAATAAAGTTCTCTCGATATGATATATAACAAACCTTTGCCTCTGCCACTGCAATAGCTTCATCCCATTTATGGAGCTCTTGGTACATCTCCATAGCCTCATCAATTGCATTCTGGGAAGAGAAACACAAACCATTAACTGAAATGTTGAGAAGACACCTCTGCTGGGATATTACTGCATCAATCAGCCATACAAGTTTGTAATTCGATGAAAAAATATTTTACCGACTAAACATTCCCGTTATATACCCAGGCCTTGACCAGTTCAAACTGAGCTTACATTTGATATGTTTTGGACCTTTCAAGCATTTTTCAAGGATCAAAACATTTCTGAACCCCATCACACTGTAAGAACATGGCAAACTTTTCTTTCAAATGATGTAGAATGTTACAACAAAAAGTAAACAAGTGAGTTTCAAGATGTGTGTGCTGCAATTGAATCTTAAGCACTTTTCTATGATCACCTAACGACGTACCAAAATTCAAGAACTTTCGAAGCCTAAAGAAATCACCCATTCAAATTAACCACTCTCAAGGTTTTCGAGGCAGCATACAAATCCTGGATATTAATACAAAGTTTCCAGCCGGTGACTGCACAAATTTGTTTAGGTATTATTTTCAACCTTTATTTGTTGAAATGTCTAAATATAAAAGACATATCTGGCTATTTTTTGGAATAATATTATTTGAATTCTTTAACCTGTTCCAGGTAGATCCTCTCTGCCTCCTGGAAATCCTTCTTCAAGATAGCCAGTTTGGCTCTGACAGTGTAATGGTTAATACCATCTTCTCCCTGGAAAACACAAGACGAAAAAAATACTTTATCCTCTCATGGGTCTTAGAGTCTCTCTACTGGCTCACTTTGAAGTAATTAAATTGTTTTTTTTTTTTTTTTTTTATCTTATGGGTAACACATGTATCTCCTATAAACCATGGGTATGAAAGTGAAGCATGGAAGTTCATCTGTCTTAATTACCTTTTGTCAGGGATAAACCCTCCAGTCTATGGTATGTAGTGGTTCTAATACAACAATGTTGAAACAAATTGTTTTCTAGCTTGTCTTACTAAATAACTAGGCTGTCTAAAAAAATTTCTCTTATTTCATTTCACTTCACCTCATCTTCAAAAAAGTCTCTGTTCCTATGTAAAATAAGAATGTCATTCAAGGTAGTTTACATACTAAAAGATCTAAACCTTATTTGAATTTTCACACTATGAATACATGGACCTCACATAATATTCAGCAGTTACTACCCTGACTCATCCAAATTTGAACCACTGGTATACAAATGACAGTAAATTGACATATATTCCATAAATTGGTTTAGCTCTTTTAGTGATTAAAGTAACAAAATGTAAACTACTTTACACTGCAGACATAGGATACACAGCCAAAGAACATGCTTTTAAACACCATAGCCAACAGTTTTTCAACTACCGTTTACACTGTAAATCAATTCTACATTTCTGCCAACTCTAACCTTATAATCCAGTTAGGTCCTATACACAGCAACAAAATTCTCACAAAGGTTTACACTAACCGTCTCTTGGCTTATCGGAGCAGCCATTTTGTTTACATTTTGCAGATATCGTGCTTTTCCTACATCTCCCAAAGCTGCAAAACACCTCTCAGCTATATTAAGTTGTCTAGCATCCAGGGACAGCTTGCTTAAAGTCTTCCACATAGCCTCAGTCTCGTTGGTCATCTCAAGGGTCTCAAGGAAAGCAACAGCTCTGAAAAATTATTATATAGAGATAAAAATGCATAACTGCAGATCCAAATCAAACAGTGGTGGAATGGGATATGGTCTGTAGCATTAGCTCCTCATCAGCTTCCAAGTTTTACCTTCTCACTAACTCCCCCTCCCCCACCACCTTCCCTCACCAAACCTTCTTGTAAGACTAGGAGGGTAGCAGTGTTAAAAGTCTTGGGACTTGACCTAGGCAGAGAGTGTGGCCTCAGTTTTGGCTTTAGGGAGAAGGTGGCCCATCTCTTGGTCTAAACCTTGGCCTGAGGGAAAAACAAGCTATAATACAGAAAATTCTTCCTGTCTTTCCCTCTATCCATTAATCCCCTTTCCATATAGTCAATGTGACCCTTACCTTGTATAATTACCATCATCAATTGCAGTTCCAAATTCAATCAGTCCTTCATCCAGTGTGTATGAGACGGTAGCCACCCCCTCACTCACTATTACATCTGTCTTGCCATCAACCCTCTCCAGGTCAACAATATCTCCCTGCAAAGGTCAACCAACAAAAATGATGAAAATATTATTTAACAGAGATGCAAATATTTCCTTTTCAAATTTTTTAGTGATAATGACATATTTCATTCCCACTCCTGCCACTTGGGAACAACAGATTGTAACCCACAAAGAGTAAGCACGTACTGGACCTTACTGCAAATAATCAGAACTATACATAAATTGAGGAAGTTAAGTGTTACTAATTTGTTCATTTGTTTCTCTCTTCATCTCTTTCCTTCATTTAGTTCATTTATTTATTCGTTTGTTCCTTTGTTCATGTAACAGATTGCTGCCAAGAGTGTTCTTACTTTGTACAAACCAGGTGTATATACATGTGTGTTATGACTATAACTCTACATATATTACTTACTTATATATTTTTACCTTTTGGACGCAGAAAGAACATACAACTTCATACATAGTAATACTAATGAATTTGTTACCTTGATGGGAAACATCATGACCTTCTCTGGGTGGTCAATGTTGTACCAGACACTGAGGTTACCACGGTTCTGTGCTACCACCACGTCACTCTGAGGTACCCACTGTATGGAATAAAGACAGTTTATTCATTAATGCATATAGGAGCTGACTTTTGTTGGCTGATCACTGAGTTTAAAAGAGCTAGCTGTTGAGCAAAACCATGGCAAAGTGCAAACTATAGGGAGCTTGCACCAAAGGTTAAAAGGTCAAATTCAGTGAAAGTGCTAGTTCTTCTGGAGGACACTGCACCATGCACAACATTGCTTTAGTACATGACCTAGCATCTATGTGTTTGTTTGTCCTCCAGAAGGTGGTTGTGTTAGTTGAATTTTGCATGCGTGAAACCTTCCTATAGAGGTTCTTCGTGTGACGTCATAATGGGCTCGATTTTACTTGTACCGCCATTTTGGACGTCAAGCTTAGTGCACGCGCAAGACCTACAGTGTGTACACACAGTATCAGCCAACATGTGAAAATGTTTTGTTCCTCTTTTTTTTAAGAATATTGTCTGAACTAAACTATTAATGATGGATTGTACTCACGTGTTCGTGTGGTCTGCATGTGGGCTACATGTGCTTCATTCAAATGCTTCATAATGATCACAATGAAATCATCTTATCGTAATATCTTTAGTCACTCACCACATATGAAGTGAGCACTGTCACAAAGTGAGAAGTAGAAAACGAATTTCTTTTTTTTTCATTGACAATGCCTGCATCCCATTGAGATGCTGGGCAGTTAAATTCTGTGACATTGGGATGAATAGAAATGGCTTGAACGAGGTATGTGGGCATTATTCCTCGTCCAGGGTAACAACAGGCCCTGGAATGATTTAAAAGCAACTGACAATGCATTTCATTACGACACTATAACATCGTTGGTGAGGGAGGTGGCAGTATCGGGACAGCCAGTCCAAAAGTGTGGCGTTTAGGCGTGGCCGTCGCCTTGAGTTTCTGTACATACACATCATGCGAGCACTGTGGCGTCGTAATTGTTAAGTGTATTTGTTCAACTCAGAGAAGGGACGTTTCCTTCCACGACCTGTATACGAGGAGGCTGTCGATACACCGCCGAGGGTGAAACTCCGTCGCCGCCTCTCGAACTAAGCTGTTTTTAGCCATTGTATATGGTGAGTTATTACAGTTTTGAGCAATTCCGCTTTATAATGAGAGGTGTGATACGTAGCGTAATTTTCTCAAAAGAAAATATGTGTTAAAGAAATGATCTTAAGGATATGTATGCCGAAGGTTTGAATTTGTATCTTGTATTCCACTATGTGTAAATTGTTAACTGTATTGAAGGAAGAATTTCCAGCGAAAACTATATGTATGGAAAGTGATCATACGGTAAAAGATATGGTTGAAATTTATGCCATTACTAGTAATGTTAATCACGCAGTAAATGAATTCTAGGAACATCATATTGCTTATTCCTTTAGAGGGCAATAAGAAATAGATATTATTTTAAAAGGGTATATTTACTCTATTTGTAGGCTGTCGGTAACTGCCTGAAGGCTAGCGGTAACCAACCAACCATAGCGATAACCGACTGTAAGCTAGCGGTAACCGACTGAAGGCTAGCGGTAACCGACTGAGGGCTACTGTAAACTGAGTAACTGTACTGGCAATAACGAACTGGTGAACGAGGGCAGATAAGATCTCGATGTTTGCCAATGCCAAGCCCTTTAACCAAGGAGCTGTCATTTTGTATACCTTTTGTTGACACTCATTCATAGTACCGTAATATCAACTTAACTTCAGGTAGCCGTGACTAACTGACCCTGGCTATAAAAGGAACTTTATGTTGAAGTATACTGTTGGTCATTCTGGGAATATTGAGATGTCGTATACGTGACTCCGATCAAGAAAGAAGAGAGCAAGCGCTTAATTATTATTATTTTTGTTGTAAATACATTCTTTTCAAGAATAAATTTTTGTGGACTTTGAGTAATATTTTGTCGGTTTATCATATAGCACAGTAAGAGTTTCGAACACGTGCATGCCACCCCCTAAACGGTGACAAGCACTATGCAATTTAGTATGTGGACTCCTGAGTTCAATATTTCTCCTGAAGAATTTCAGAAACCCATGAAGCTATACATTCTACATTTGTTGTAAATCGATAACAAAACTTTTGGCCCTGTGATTTTCCTTGGCGATCATGCAACAAACTTTCGCTATCATGAAGCAAACATTCTTTACCAAGAAAGTACTAAACATTTTAACCTTTGACCAATACATTTGCACACAATGTACATGCTGCGCACAATAAGTCTGAAGTCCAATATGACGGACTTTGTGGTTGTCACATGTATTTGTGATGTCAGTGAAGAACCTCTATAGTACAGAGAGCAGGCAATAACCTGTTCTGGTTTTAATACATCCTTGGACCACTACATAACAATTATCCTAAAGAGCACTGAAAATAACTGAATACACGTATACCAGACTTTTAAACTACCTCTACATGTACCAGTCATTGAAACATTTACTGTAGCCTACTGGAAAAATTTGTGGGAAGGGTAAGTGGCGACTTGATTTGAGAAGTTTCAATAATATTTGACACTTCATTTTCCACCTTTACAGTAGTAATGATTCTTCACAAGTTAACTATTACCATAATTTTGAAAACTTTTCCATTAAACACAGACAGTCAAATATTTTGTCTCACTTCCTAGGTCAGTAAGAAAGTATCTTAATAAGTAACTTTACCTGAACATAAGTACAATAGTTCAAAATGGTAGTCTTGCTCTCATTCTCAACATCGTAGAGGTGAAGCTGTAGGAAACAATGAATATTCATCCTACATTCAATGAACATACAAATAATGAATATTCATCATACATTCATGGTCAGCATCATAGCCATGGAGATGCAAGCCGCAAAAATCGCCATGGCATCTGCACTCCCTTATCCACTGCCTCCTCCCCATTCCCTGCCATTTGTTAGAGACTTTTGATGCATTTGTATAACAATGCAGAGATGTAAAATTTTTACCATGAAGAGGGTAAGAATTTTAAGAATTTTTTCTCACTGTATGTGTGTACCTGTACACAGATGCTCCAATAGTGTAGAAATACAGATTTTGTAACCAGGGGTGGATTCTTAAACATCATCCTTTGTGGTGACCCCCAAATCAACAAACCCTTGGGGTGCCCACTGAACATGAGCGACACAGTATTGACATAATTAAGGATAAGGAGAAAAAAGTACCAAATTGGAAAACACACACTTAAAACTGTTTACCAAAGCCCACAATTTAATGATGAAGATTTTTAATTTTCTTTCCATTGTTTGCCCCCCCCCCACCCCCACCCCCACAAGTATAAATTTATCCATTTGCAAAAGTATTTACTATTTGTCACAAATTTGAGGTAGAGAATTGTTGATGAAAACTCAAGGATTGGGGACTCAAAACCTTTCCAGTAGTTTCCTCTGTCTTGCAAAGAAATCACGCTTACATTCAAATTCTAGCTGGCAGGGAGCTCACTCAATTGACCTAAATCAAAAAAATTCAATATTTTTAAGTGACCTCCTGAACTCACCCTCATTCTTTTATCCCGGAAGAGCAGAATGCGACCAGTCTCATTCAACTCTAACCAATCTACTTTAGAATCGTGCTGAAGAGACGAGAGGTTGAATCCAGAGATAAGGTCAAGAATGGCTATTGTTTTAAGATCCACGAGGTATGCCATCTTCTTATTGTCTTCAACATTCAGCTGTTTCCTCTCGTTAAGTCTTACACTGGAGGAAAAAGATGAGATTTAATTTTCTCAGTCTTTCGCAGTTATTGAAACCTGCAGCACTCTCATTAGTTGGCAAATGCATCCAGATTTAAAGGGTTTGATCAGCTGCTCTCAACCAATCTTGATATGTAAGTTGAACCAATCAAATGTCTCCTTATACCCCTCTTAAGTATATTCTGTATGTTTCACAAAACAATCAATGCAAAATGGAAGTAACCAAGCAGTCTGCTAAATTTTAAAAAAAAAAACAAAAAACATTCCAATAATTCAAATTGTGGTGATAGCATTTGTCCTTTAAGTACTCCATTTATTATTAAGATGTAAAGTTGGTTCAATAATGTCATTTACTGCCATTATTTCCAAGGATAAGGACACTAATAGTGGCTTGCACTCATGATGCTTTGACAAAGTTTTCAACATTCACTCCTATGAAAACTGTTTTATAGTCTTAAAGATCTTGACAAATAAAAGATGTTGCAGGGCCTTCAAAAACCAGAGCCACCGGAGGCCATGGTCCCTTCACTTTGCCTTGATCCCCAAAAGTTATCAACAACAAAAGCCATAATGTTCTTAATGCTTTCTCTACTATTGCTATTCAGTGTCCTTCAGTTTCCAAGTTCTGACTTTGTTTCCCATTTTGCTTGGCTTCATTGCACTGACAGCTTTCTGTCAACCAAAGGCTATATGGCCTTGCCCTTCCCAATTCTTATTTGGAGTCCTTGCTGTTGCTAACACAAAAGTTTGGTCATCATACTCAATATCATACCTTCAAAATAATGACAAAATGCAGAAAATTATCATACCTCTAAAATTAACCAAGTAATTGTCAATTTCTTAATTCACCACATGGACAGTGGTTCTAAAATTGTCTACAATAAAATATCTTACCTTATCAGGTGAGGGTTCATGAACTCTGTCCTGACACAGCCAAGGATTTCATTACTTCCATACTCCACCAAGGACAATTCACCAGCATTGAAGATCATACAGACCTGTAAAAAGATTTAATAAGAGTTCTTATCCTACTTATAACTCATTTAAACTAAGCAGTGAACAGTTTATCTTGCAGAGCATCTAATTTTGCTACAGAAGATCATAAATTGCTTCACAATGCAACACTATGTAGTAGTTTTGTCATACCCCAAGGTTTCAAGGCTTCACAGTAAGGAAAACAAATGACAGTAACCCTTGAAACTGCCACACAAAATGTGAGCACTACAGTATTTGATGCACTCATAAGGAAGTTACACAAGTGTGTACATATTAATCCCAGCAGCAAATCTGATAATCAGTACAAGACTTTTCCGCTTAAACATTACAATGTCTAACATATATTCCTACTCCTAGGCCCCTTGTAAATGTCAGGCTCATGTAACAAAGTTTACAGTGTAAAAGCCATTACAATAATACATGAGTTATAGGATTTTCAGATGACATACCTCGCAATTTCAACAAACTAACATAATGAACCACCTAAAACTTAAAGTCTTCTACTAATTTAAGTGAAGATTATCTAGACTTTTCAGAATGTGATATACTAAAGCTCACTCAAGTCACGTAAATTACAACATTTCTAAAGGGCTTAGAAATTAACAAACTATCGCACACTGAAACAGACCAGTGGTATGCCTGGGATTCCAGGGATGAGGAGGGGTCAGAGGGTGAGAAGGCATGTTCCCATTTCTCCTACCTGACCCACTTGTCCCTCAGTTTTTCTCAAAGTCTCCTGACTTCCCTTGACATAACACCACATGGTTGAGAATGCATTCCCTATCTCATTATGCAAGCACTGCAACAGACAAATTCACCAGAAAAATGCACTGCTTGAATATGAAGCTAAATTCAAATTTCTTACACTCTCATTTTCAAAGAAGAATTTTTCATTGCCTCCAGTATTTGGCCAGGGAACCTCACTGAGTTTATTTGAAGCAAGATCACCAAGTAGAATGGTCTCTGTTGTGTGAGCCACCAAGAATCTATCTTTCCCCAATATCTTGACTTCATCAATCTGGAAAAAAACACAAAAGATAGTACAGACAAATTAATGGTTATTTATTTTTTTTTTTTTTTTACAAAATGTTCAAATTGATGGAAAATGAAAGCGGCAAAATCTTCCCATTAGTCATTAAACCTGAAAGGAATCATCATGTATTGCAACCTGAGAGTATTTATTGACTAGAGACCAAGGTCAAAATGGAGGAATGTCCCACCCATGGAGGCAAACTTAGGTCCAAATTTGTAGTGTCTTGACCAACCAGTTGTTTCTTCCTTGTGTGCACTTTCCCTACCTTTAAGCCATTCAAAAAGCTTGCCTGCGTACGTATGGTGTGCATAGATCCGCAGGTATTTCTTACGTTATTTAGTGCATATGTATAATAAGAAAAGTTGACGCACTTCCATTACACGACATGACTGTATGTTTAGGTATATGCACTACATATATATCCAAAACGTTAGAACTGCCCATGTACAGAACTGAACTAGCAACAACGTACGCCGTAGGCCTGTCGCAGCTCATAATCCTAAAGAGGTAAATTCTGTACATTTGGCATTTTAGATGCTTAGATTTTGTTGTACAAAGAGATACACTAAGGTAAGTGCCTATTACCTATTTTGAGCGTATATCTATGTTAGACGACAAAAGCCTCCATTCGTAATCGTCGCACATGTATCGTAGTGAATCTTGTTGCTAAAACACCTTCACATTCTGTCACCTTATAGCGTTACTGTAACGCTGTATGCTTTTAGTAATGTCTGAAACGTAGACAGCAGTAAGGATGGCACTGTCTATGCGTAAGCGAGGCAGTAAAGTAGGCAACTTAGTATCTCTTACCTTCGCTTTGCGGCTCTGAAAGTAGAAAGTAAATCTCAGATATAGGCGACATGCCACCATTTTGTAGCGCCAAACTTTCCATAATCAAACTAAAGGTAAAACTGTGTTCCTTCAGCGACAAAAGTACTACTGTTCCTTAACTCTTCACGAAATATGTGGGGGGTTATACCTCTTTGTAAGTTACGAATAGCACCAAAATGTTGTCACCATTTTGAGCATTTGATGCTTATAGGGCTACGACTGAACGTCGGAGACTAAACCATTTTGGACCTAACTCTTGCTTTCAAATAGGCTAAAATTTTGTACAGGGCATGTATTAGACCTTGGTCTCTAGTCAATAAATACTCTTAGATTGCAACCACAAAAAGGTAATTTTATATGCTTATACAATGTATAACAAGAGCAACTATTTTTAAATTACAATAAACAATAAAATGACTAAGGATTTGCGGACAATTCCAAGCTGGACAATTCACACCTGCATGATTTCCCTTGGACACTTTCCTCTGAATAACCCCCACCCCTAGAAAGTTTCCATCTGGACCATTTCCAATCAAGACAACCACCCCTCAATTGTGAGACTGGACAACACGTACCAGACATTTTTGACCTGCACAATCCCCTGAGACAACTCTCCTCTCAATGAATAACAGATCTCTTTTGTCTCTGCCACATGGGGCTACCACCTCTCTAAGCCTTACAGAGATAGAGATTATGGTCACAGAACCTGAAGATGTTGTTCTTACTATTATATCAGCTTTATTTTAGCAACTGACCATTAATGTATCCTTTCTTAGTAGTTGTGTACTGAGAGTAAGTATAAACAGAGCTGTGCTGTACTGAGGAGTACCAGGGATACACTACATTACACACCTTCCTCTGGCTTTGCCTAGCACTGTGCAATGGTGGTAATGTTTCTCTGCAATGTCTGCATCTGATCCCTTATGGCTATGTAAATCAAGTTTCTGTTAGATTTCTGATGCAAATAAAAAAATTTGGGCCCAACCCATTACAATAATTATGTACACAGGACAGATAATAGACAAGGGTTCTACAAGGGTAAAAAGTTACTTCCATCTCCAGTGAAGCATGCCTTGCCATTCTTTGACAAAGAAGCCCCAGACAGCGGAACATATTTTTACCTCATAGCCATAGTGTGACTTCAGAACCACTCTAGTCCCAGACGACAGGTTCTTCACGATGACTTGACTTAGGCCAACATAGGTCATCTCAAACTTGTTCTTGTAGATGGAACGTCGAAGACAGCAGTCAAACAGCTCTACTCCCCCACAGAGTGTGCCCTGCATAAAAACAATAGAAGCCACTAGATGAAGGAATTTGAAGAATGCCTCATGAACAGAAGAACCAATGGGAGGTGAAATACAAGATAATGCACACATAGTAAAGTTAATCCAATTACACTGTCAGGTAGCTATATGCTGTAACGCACATGACCACTTCGAAATATGTAAGAAAGTGAATCTCATTTTGCAATGCGATATCTGCATTCTGCTATTTCAAACGCTGCACAGTAGCAGCAACTATACAAGACATGCAATGAAATAAGTATTCTTTAAGCGTGATTTATAGAAGTGTGTACCCTAACTATCAATGTTAACCTGGATTAAGCTGAATCCAAAGTGAAAAAAGATAGCTGGAAGTCAAACAAGAATAGTGTATTAAATTTCAATCATCAAAAGTGACATGGAATTGCTTACCATCCACCCATTTATCCTTAGATCACAATTTTCAAGAACTTTGTGATAAAAAGCAAAACAAGGCATCTGCTTTCCACAAAGGCCCACTTTCATATACTCAAAGACATGTCTGGATTGAACAGGTCATGAAATTTTTCCAACTTATGCCCCCTTTTGTTTACAGACCCCTAAAATGCACTAAAACAAGCCAATGAGTATGAATATATTTTCTATCCTTTCTCTGATAGCCAGATTGAATATAAAGGTAGACAGAATCTGGTACTTCCACCATGATGGGTGGTACCTACCGCCACTAATCTTGATCCGTCCTTCTTCCACGCCAGTGCGGTGATGGTATATAGATTCAAGATCTCCTTCATGTTTGCTTCTTCCCATTTCCCCTTCCTTGGAGCCCAGTTGTAAACTCTTAACCTATTCAAATCATAAACAATGATAATGTGATCAACTAATCAAAAAATATGGTCAAATTTGATTTGTCAGGCATTTTTCTTGAGGCTGACAGCACTTGTTTCAAGATATACATACATAAACAACCCTTTTTTTTAGGTTTTCCATTGTGTGGGGCATCCTGCTAATATAATGACATGCACATCTTCACTTAAAATACAAGGTTAAGCTAAAATTATTTCTACTATGTTAAAGAGAAACTTCAGAATAAAGTCTGGCACAATTTGAATTCCCATGTGCTCTTTTCTTGACATAAAAAATTGAAATAACATTTTCAAACCCATTTCAACCTGAAGCATACAGAAGTTACATGGGAGCCTCACAATGGGTCTGTTTTGCTTAAACATATGTTAAATATACATATTTTATATAAACAAGTAATACTGGACATTACCATTAAAGGTCACACAGGCACCAAAAACCAAATTACATCATCTTTCATACACAGAGCCCAGGGGCAAGGATGGTTTGTCACATCACATATTATACGAAGTGTACTAGTATGCACAACAAAACACCATTTCAAGACTTTATCGCTAGTACCGTGGACCAGTGGTTTAAGAGTTGGAGTATTATCATCCAAGAATTGGTGGTTCCAATTTCTGACTTTACCATAACTTCATGTCACTGAACCATTGAAGTGCATTATCCCAATCTATCTCTACATGCAGGTGTTGAATTAAGACCCATGATGTGATTTAATTTAAGGAGTCACCCAATTTTTTTCCATCACTTTCATAAACTAAGCATACTGTACACTCTCTTCAGAACCTCTCCAACCTCTCAGAGTGTACTTCTAAATATGAGAGAATCAATATTTCCCCCCAAATCATTAATTTTCAAAGTTTGACCCCCTTTGCCCAATGTACATTTAAACTCTTGTTTAAGGGATGAAAGAATGGAGGATCTCAAATGCTGCTTTAGGTCCAGGCACATACTGAAGGGATCTCCTCCAAGACAGTTTATCTTTGACTTGGTGTAATGTAAAGTATGCCACCTACAACTGGTTATATTGCACCTTTAAGGGCACTCACAAATTGTGATCACTATATTTGAATTAACTTCACAAAGAATCAGACTTCCAAAACATAGCAGTATGACATTAACTGGTGGGCATATGTTAACAGGCAGTGTCATTCTGTTTTAATGTTTATACATACACCTACCTATTGTAGCTGCCGACCACTGCAGATTGACCGCTAGGACTACTGACCGCTACAGTGAACTCATGCTCATCCTTCTCTTGGTTGTAATCAAACTGCTGTAGGAGTTTACCTTCTCGATTGTACATGACCACTCGCTTGTCACAGCCTCCAGCCACAATACTATTACCAGCCCAGCAGAGGGCATAAGGGGGACAAGAGTGGGTGGCCAGCTTGCCCTGGGAATCCCCAGATCCTTCATCATCCAAGAAGAAACGAACAATGGTCCCGTCAGCATGACCAGTCAAAATGCCTTTGCCTGAAATACTTAACAAACACAAGAATAACTGAAATTAACTTGGAGCCTTAGAAATTATGAGCGATTACCTTTGGAAGAAATAAATCAAAGTCTGTACCTTTTAAGCATGGACACTACAGTAATTAATTTTCTCCAGGGTCATGTGATAATTCTGACCTATAACCACAGGGCAACATGGTATGGTGCTGAAGACATTTATGCCACGCCATGGCCCCCATAATGATACTAACATATTATGATATGGTTCAAGATCATGAAGCACATGTGAAGTAAACATTATTCCTTGTTTATATTAACAATTCTTATTCCTAGTTGTAAAAGTTAGACCTGAATTATATGAAATAGGACTAGATATATTTTGTCGAAAAGTGTTTTTTGTGAGCCAAAGTGGATGCTAATTTTTTCACCTTTATCTGCTAAGACTTTGAGATAGTTTTTTAATGATGGAAGCTGAAAGACTTCCCCGTCAGTTTCATAGGCCTATAAAATACATGAAACACTTACTTTGGAGCAATGGAAACAACGAATGAGTCGGTAGCATACAGAGTATGTGATTTATTGGATTTGGTGACCGCAACACGGACTTTGCCATCAGCCAGTCCAAATGCTATGTTGTTGTCAGAGAGCCATGTCATACAGGTCACTGCACTTTGTTGAACAAACTTATTGCAAATGGATTTTTTAGAATCCCTGTAAAAACAAAACAGGGTACAAAATAAAAGAAAACTAAAACGATGAACTCGTTGTTAGCTATGTCTGCAGTTTTAGATGTATCAAGAATCTTGTTGTAATTTCAAAGTGATAATTAGGATGTATTACTAGGACATGAATATTAATGGAATTACCTGGTACCTTATATTCCATCCAATCAGCTTAAATCCCACCCCTTTCTCAAATCCATCACAAATGACTTAGACCTAAAGTACTGAATATAAAAAATTTCACAAACATGAGAAACATGACATTTAACTTTTGGCTTGTTGGCAGGTTTTCTTTACAGAAAGGATTAACTCCAGCAAAGGATGTAAGCTTGTCTCTTACCAGTCATCTCCTATTTTGTAAACAAATATTATACTGTCTGTTTGACCAACAGCAAGTTTGGTTGAATCTGGGGAAAATGCAAGTGCCTTTACCATGTAGCTCTTCTTGCCAAACTGAAATGAAAGCAACACAATATTTCTTAAATGCTTATTTTAGATGAAGAGGATCTCGTGTACTCTTTTCACATTGTATTCAGTATCTTGACTGGGTCTGTAAGAAGGATCCAATATTTCAGAGTGTCATCACAACCTGCACCCAGGTTTTACCTTTTGCTATGACTTAATTTTGTACCAAACCAAAAGAAAATTGACAAACAATACCCTACAGTAGAATACACTAACCCTAAGATTCTTCTAAAATTTATTTCACATAAATTCTGTGATAAATCTTTATGCATGTCATGGCATCACTTGTATTTAGGGAACAATGGCAACAAGGGCTTTCACCAAAGTGGGGAGGAGGCTTAACTCCCCTGAAAAATGTTTTGCCCCCTAAAAATTTTTTAAGCAATGCTAAATTGTAAATGCACATGATCAGGGTTGTTTTCTGCCCCACCCCACCTCCACCTCCATTTTGTGTGTTCCACCTTGACTGCCAGTTCTGGCCATAGGCCTAAGGGCAACACTTATAAACCACACTATGATGGCTTCTGTTCAAATTTATGCACTGAAATGAAAGAAGTCTGTGTTATATGACTAAATACGACACAAGTCCCTGATCAGAATAAGGATTACTACAGCCATTCCTCCTTTAAAACTTTTGTATGCAAGCCAGACAGAAAAAAATGTCCACTCCACCAGCCTCCATTCATTGTCTACTCTAATATAGTTTAATGGAAGGCACTCTAACTTCTGATTGTCACTTAAGATTAACTATGCAAGTCATGCATGGCATCTGTTCTTTTCAGCCAGCCTGGAACAGGCCCATGACAGACCTAAGATGAAAGGGTCTGATGGCTGAAAACTGGGGGTCGTGTTAAGTCATGGTGTCCCATGAGGTGGCTTAGCTCCTTCAAAAAGCAGTTACCCCTTCTGGGGTAACGTTTAGTTTTCGTCCTTTACCATCCAGGGAAGGGAAGTTTAGAGAAAAACATATGATCATCACTAGCAAAATTTAAACAAACACTAACCTTGGAATCAACAGGTTTGGTAGAAAACTTGTCCCTCCTTTCACCATTCTCATCAAACAGTAATACCACCCTGTCTGCTGTACACACTGCCAGCTTGCTATTGTTTGGAGCCCAGGCCATAGCAGTAATTTTAGCAGCACCATCCTGGACAAAAAAGCAAATATACATTTGAACAGCTGAACATAAGGTAAACACATGTGAACACAATAAATTAAACACTCCACTTCACACGTACCTGACATACAGTATACTGCATTAGCTTGAAAAGTGAGTTTTGTTGTTCGATACATTTATCCATCATTGTTTTGTCAGATCAAGTTGCATTTAACACATCTGCAAACCTATAAAATTTTGCATGCCTGATGAAATAAATACCAGTAATAATATGGAGTGCTTATTATTATCAGGCATGAATGCTTTAATGTACCATTACCCTTCTAAAACAACACCGGTCATACATACACATGATGAAAACAAGTGTGGTTATGAACAGTACATTTATAAAGTAAACGAAAGATTTACTGTAGGTTCTATTGGAATCCATTAATGAACATTCATAAACTTATTTGTAACAATACAGGCACAGTACAGCAAATGCACACAATAGATATCTTCCTTCTATGCCTTTAGTCATATACAAAGGCTGGTCCTTGACCACGATTTTGTAAACAGTACAAGGGTATCTTTCAAAACTTCCATATCCCAGTTCTTCCTCACTACACACCAAATATGTCTCAGTCCCAAGACACACTGTTCCAGGATCTCTCTTGGTCCCATATCAACCTTTTTCAATAAAATTACTTCATTAATTATTCCTCATGGGTTTTAGCATAACTTAACACCAAAATGGTGTATTTTTTACTTAAACCTATCCCATGTTGAAAAGTCACTTTGACCTTAATTCAAGCAAAGCCTAGGCTTACATTAGTTTATGAACATATTGTTTTCCTGAAAGGGAAATCCTATGAAGTCACCCAATGATAACCTTGCAGAACAATCAAAGGTTTGTGCATTTTATTGACTGTGATTCTGATCAGCATGTGCACCTTCCCTGCCTTGTGCAGCATTAAAAGCCAATGACAATTCCCCTACTAGTCTACATTGCTGCTCTCAATGGTTTCTGCCATTCGGGTCTGCAGGCGATAGTTGGAGTTTGCATGAGTGTTGTTTTGCAGGTTTTCGTGAAGTATTGCACCAAGACTGACTGTTTGATTTTTTGCTGTACAATGCAAATTGCGAGAATCCTCTTCAGTTGACCACTTTGACTCTCCAACCTTGGCAGTTCCATACCTCATCTGTTGAGAGGCCTTAAGTGTACAGTAGCCTAGAGCAGTACGGTAGTTGAGTCCAGTAGACCTTGATAAACAGTTTTACAGTAGCCATTGTTCTCCATTTCGGGTGTTCCAAAACTGACAGTTTACAACTTTTGCTCAAATTTCTAATTTTTTTCATTGCCAGTGAAAATCACGAATTCCATGTTCTATTATCAGATCAGTGAATTCTGTCTGTTTTCCATAAGGCCGAAAAATGTTAGCTTTAGTGAATGATTGCCCTTGATGTGTTTGATTGCCCGACCTGTGAATATTTCCCCAAACCCTAGCCATCACTCATTACACTTCATTTTTTCTGTTCTCTTATTCATTACTTAATTTTGCACATAAAATTCACTATTTCATTATGCCCCAATGTACCAACTCACAAAGCTACTGGTTGGGTACACTGAGAAAAGGCTATTCAAAAGTTTTGGGGATCCCGAGTCTCCCCATGTGGCTGAATAGCATGAATTTTCCTCCAGACTTAAGTTGTGAATAAAATATAGTGGCGTTATCCAACATGCATGTTTTGGTTCAAAAGTACTGTTCCTTAATAATGTTTTGGTGAAAAAAATCTCTCTGTACGTTACCAGCTTAAGGCATACCCCACAAAGTAGCCTACTATTACTAACAGCCTATACAGTTAAAGTCTACACTGATCCCAGCTCTGAATTAAGTGTTACCATTGTCTGACCTAATGTTAGGCCAATTTCCTCCACCTCAATAAAACCTTTCTTTTCCTAAATCAGGCAATCATTCACAGTTAGCCTGAGTTAGGGAAATCTTTCACGGATCTGGAAAAATACTGCACAACACTCCTTGGTGGAGTCTGAAAGCGTGCAGGGCATGCAATCGTTCAGGTTGGGCAATCAATAACACATCACGAGCAATCATTCACACAGGTTTGGCATCCATTGTACCAATGGGCAATATCAGGCAATCATTACTAGGAACCCTGTATATCACACATTTTGTGGGCATGTGAAAGCTGCCTCTGCAGCGTAAATTCGGCATTGGCTTTAGGCCTAGCCTACGTGGAATGCACCCTGACTGGCTACAGTAGGCCACGGGCTAGTGTTTACACTAGCACCAAAAATGTGGGGGAGAGTTTCCCCCTCTGCCTAATTTTTTGGGGGGATTTTAGGAATGGGGGGGAATTAAAATGTTGAATATTTCGAAAAGTTTACGTGACATATAGCTGCCTCAGGTACATGTCCAAATATATTCACACCTGTCACCAAGATTAGCAGCATATACTCACCAGGCCTGACTTTTAAGGACATTTTCATGTTGCCCATCGGACAACCTGAAGCTTAATTTAGGTTGTTCGAAATAATTTCTGGTTGTCCGAATGAAAGTGACGAACAAGAGATGAACAATTCTATTTCCTGTCTATGCCATAGAAAACAAACATTTACTTTAAATTCTGCATTTTTCCATATTTATTGGCATGGTACAATGATAAATGGTTGTCAATACCATTGTCTCAATGCCACTTCTAAAGGGGATTTTTATGACATACTTTCCTGCTGATGTAGGGAACTATTCAGTTACAAATAAAATCTACTCGTCAATCGGACAAGTTCAAAGAGAGAAAGTGGTTGTCCGATGCAAGTTTTACCCTTCATTTCAGCCCTGCTCACACTAGTCAATGAAATCATGCGCATCCTCCCCTACGAAGTGAATGGACAATTATTGCAGAGAACACTCCACACACAGTCAATGGAGCTTCGTAATAGACTGTGTGTGCTACTCGCCAGTTTTATCGCTGGGCCAGTGTTACACTAGAGCGTGAGATTGCTGGATTCCTGCAAAAAAACTGCAATTCCCCCTGAAAAATAATTCATTGTAGGGAAATTCCCGCAATGTGTTTTATAAAAGAAAATGAAAAACTGTAAAGCAGCACTTGAAACATTTCCCAGGTGCATTCCATGTAAAGCCGGCACCAAAGTTACGCGTGTGTCAGCGTTCATGGGAATCCGCCCGTTGGATCGATTTTGCTATGTCCTGTAAAAAAGTTAGCCGAGTTAGTGAATCAGGGTATCGGAATGATGTCATTTCTGAATGAAATCTTGTTCTGTTTTTAGGGGTTTTTTGAAATGGTCGCAGTATTTCTGGTATTAATTGAAATGTGCCAGTTTGCATTCCATGCACTCAGACCCAAAGATCTTCAGCGTAAATGAAGGAAATTGCTTGGCGTAGTGGCGGGAGGATTCACTCCAGTTAGTATACAACTTACCAAAAGACTACATATTTTGCACTGCAAAGTGCAAACTAGCTCTAAGTCAAAACAGCAGCTATAAAATTTTGTGCTGCTGTGTTTCCACTTCATTTACATTGAATCCCACACAAAATATGATCATATCCTGCCAAACAGGAAAGAATGTGCATAACTTTTTGCTTCAAGTATGATGAATGATCATCGTACAGCAGGCAATGTTATGTTGTATTGTGTGCTATAAATCACACGTTTTGTTGGCCTATGAACGCTGACACGCACGCAACTCTGGCGCCGGCCTAACATGGAATGCACCTGGAAAATGTGTCAAGTGCTGCTTTCCAGTTTTTCACTTTTTTGTATAAAACAAATTGCGAGAATTTCCCTACAATGAATTATTTTTCAGGGGGAATTGCAATATTTTGGCGGGAATCCCGCAATCCCAAACTCTAGTATAAACCACAGGAGTTCCGATTTATATGTACATATATAATACACTATACATATATATACTAACAAGGTATGACAATTTTCTGGACGAAGCTTACAACTTGGCCTATTTTTACACTCTTACGCTCACTGTGAACCTCTCTGATTTCTTTCAATCACGTTGTTCGATGAGAAAGAACATTCAACATCTTTTCAGGCACAACTGCGGGCATTAAATCACTTCTAATCAGGATTATTCGTAAAAAAATGGACTCTCCGCGTATGACGTATGATTATAACCTACGTAGCCATCTACGCCGTCTCGTAAGCAAAAACATGCAGCGCAAGGTAAAGCAAATCAAAAGAACATATGTTTGCTATTCAGACAGATACAAGTAGCTCCTCATTTGACAAATCCTATGTAACGTGCGTTGCGATTGTCACACAGCTAAGTCAAATTATTTCCATGCCAATCACAATCCATTACCTGGATTTGTCAAATGAGGCGCTACACTTATCTATCTGCATAGCAAACGTATGTTCTTTTGATTGCTTTACAGTACCTTGCGTTGCATGTTTTCGCTTACGAGATGGCATAGATGGCTGCGCAGGTTATAATCATACGTCATATGTCTGTGTAACCACAAACGTGCAGAGAGTCCATTTTTTTCCAAATAATTCTGATTAGAAGTGATTTTATGCCTGAAAAGATGTTGAATGTTCTTTCTCATCGAATGACGTCATTGAAAGAAGTCAGAGAGGTTCACAGTGAGAGTAAGAGTGTAACAATAGGCCAAGTTGTAAGCTTCGTCCAGAATATTGTCGTACCTTGTTAGTATGTATAGGCCTATGTGTATTAATATGTAAGCTATACATATAAATCGGAACGCCTGTGGTGTAAACACTGCCATGGGCCTATACAATATTTTTATTCACCTGTTTCACCTGTGTGCCACCTGACTAAGCAGGTGGCTGATGGGTATTGTGGTAGGATTATTGTAATAGTAATAGTAATAGTCAGGGATCTAGAAAGTATAAACAAATTGAAACTGATATACAGTTTATTGTAAGTAAGCTAAAAGGATTTTTTGTTAATGCATGGAGTTTAATTAGTAAGATGCCCTATTTAGAGGTTCAAGTTAGTTTACTGGAACCAGTCTTCGTTGGTATCACTGAAACTTGGGCAAAGGAAGATATGCATCCTGACAGTGAACTTATGATAAGTGGTTACACAATGTACAGGATTGACAAAAAGCATAGAACAAAAATGAGAGGTGGTGGATGTATTCTTTACGTGAAAAATTGTTTTAACTGTGTCTTAAGGGATGACTTAACAAACCAGGATGGAGTTGACTCTGTTTGGTGTAATTTGTATACATCACATGGGAGTAAACTGTTGATAGGACTTTAGAAGCCCCTCAAATAATGAAACTGAGTATCAGGCTTTGTACAATCTTATTAGAACTGCTTCCACAGAGCAAGTTATTATTATGGGAGACTTAAATCACCCTAGTACAGACCGGGATAATCTGTGTGCTAACACAGCTGACAGTGCTTTTCTTGATCTCATACAGGATTGCTTTCTCACCCAGCATGTTCGTGGTTACACAGACAGATTACGTATGATTATAACCTACGCAGCCATCTATGCCATCTTGTAAATGAAAACATGCAACGCAAGGTAAAGCAATCAAAAGAACATACGTTTGCTATGCAGATAGATAAGTGTAGCGCCTCATTTGACAAATCCAGGTAATGTGCGTTGTGATTGGCATGGAAATAATTTGACTTAGGCTAGCTATATGCCAATCGCAACGCACGTTACATAGGATTTGTCAAATGAGGAGCTACTTGTATCTGTCTGCCAGATTGGAAAGCTTGCAATGATGCGCGGGGGATTTTAATAATGACCAAGAGGATTGCGTGGCTAATACTACGGTACCTAAGCGGAACGCCACCATCTGTTGGCAAGGAGCATACCAAGAAAATTTTGGCAAAAACTACCTCCCATATTGCAGGAAATTGCCTTTCCAAGGCAACTTTGGTGGTTGCTGCCAACAAGTTTGCGCGGCTGCAGTTGTCAGTTGTTAAATTTGCGCGGCTGGCAACTTCGAAATTCATATTTTTGCACGGGGGAGAGCAAACTTTCCAATCTGGTCTGTCTAGCAAACATACGTTCTTTTGATTTGCTTTGCCTAAATAATCCTACCACAATAATACAGCCTTCAGTATACAATAATACAGCCTTCACTATTATTTAAAGACTGTGAGTGGGGTCAAACTGTGGTGTTGGCCCTATTGGGTCCTCGATGATTCAACTGGCTTCCTGATCCTCAGTCAAACGCGGAACGTTCAGCCTAGCCTAGTCCTTGACCAGGACACTTTGTTTTACTCCGCACTAGTATGGAGTAGGTTCACCGTTAACGTAGTACACGGTCACAGGCGTTCGAAAGTACATATACTACACACTATATATATAATAAGACAAGGTAGGTCATTTCTCACAATATGTAATGACAAGGAGTAGGCCCAGTCGCACTTCACTGCTAGTGTTTCCACACTCTAAATCGCTTTTCCTGACATGGCCGATTTTCACGTAATTTTAGATTGCATTTCAGGAAAAATGCATTTAGATTGTGGAAGCACTAGCAGTTAAGTGCGACTGGGCCATAGAGTAGGATATAAGAACTAGAATGCACACTCCTAATACCGCGTACGTAAATCTGCTGTGATTGCATGGATGTGCATGTAGATCAGAGCATGTGTGTACAAACTGTATGGCGGCCGAGTTCCCCCCATGCGATCCCAGCTGTTTCGGGGAGTGAGCACTCTAGTTCCTATATCCTACTCTATGGACTGGGCCTACTCCTTGTCATTACATATTGTGAGAAATGACCTACCTTGTCTTATTATATATATATAGTGTGTAGTATAGTAAGTAATCATGAGTCGATCACTGCATTCTAAACGCCAGTACAGCGTGGAGGCGCGATGTGATTGCAATGTAAGCATTACCTGCATTGCATTTTCTTCATACAACATAAAAAACAATTATTTGCCTTATTATTTTTGATGTCCAAAGCAAAAATGTTACTCAGGGCCAAATTTTCAAGTTTCGGCATAAGTATGAACTAGAAATTTGCAAAAATTACAAAAAATGGTGACCAAAATGTCTTTGATGAAGCTCTGATTAAAAAGTTAGATGGGAAAGACATTATTCTCAATGATTATTTGTATAACTGTTCTTAAATAAGGTAATTTATAGCATTTTATTTGCTTATTTTTTGTAGCGATTGACTCAAGATTCCTTTGTAAGCATTGTTGCATGTACTGCCAACTACATTTCAAAATTCATTTTCTACAGATTACGCAATCAGAACAACACCAAAATACTGCACAATAAGGAAGACATACAACAAAATGTTACAGCAAAGTTTTATTAATTTTTGTAAATGTTTTAATATTTTTATGGTCACAATGTCCCTTAAGTGATCGACTCATGATAAGCCCAGTATATGTAGTGACATGACCTAATAAGGACACTTTCGAATGTCGTGCATCAATACAGTCAACAAAGCGCGTCAAAACTGCTGTCACAATCAGTGCGTCAATTTTTGATGCAGCACGCGCATAGCAAACTAACTTGCTAACGCGTGTGAACCTGTTTTTCAAGCACTTGCACGCTAAGATATGCAGCTCAAAATGAACGCACAAACTGCCTACACTGAACCTGTACATACAGCTCTGTACAAAAATTGTAAACAGCGCCCGCTGGCCTTATTAGGTTACTTCTGATTTTAGGCTTGAGCTGGAAACGCTGAACTTGTCGTAATGGTATCTCTTGAAAGGAAAAATCTGTGGTAAAGATTTATAGCTCTCAAATAAGGTGAAGTCCGCCAAAACTTTTTCAGGTACAAACAGATTCACATTCTTTTGTCTTGTTTTTTAGGAACGAAAACTTTCTTAGAGTGGCCTTGTTAGGTTGTGCCATCATATGTACTTTCGAACGCCTGTGTACACGGTCCTGTTCAAGGACTAGCCTAGCCTCACCTAGTCAGTACATTGAAGTTTCTCCCTTGGACCCTTTTAGCGACCATGAGGCTTTATTTTGTAGACTGAAGTGTCTCTTACCAAACATCAGACAACCCCGTAGGCTTATCTGGCAGTTTTCCAAGGGTGATTATAGTACCATGAGGAGGGATACCCGGACTTTCGCTTTAGGTTACTTTAACGGGGGTCAAAATAATCACTCAATTGATGAAAACTGGCAATTAATAAAGTCCTTCCTCGAAAGAACTGTTAAAAAAAATGTTCCTACCAAATTAACTAGAACTAGGACATCCCTCCCCTGGGTTAATGACGGCATACGTAAGCTGATCAGAAGGCGGGACAGGTTGCATGCTATTTTTAAAAAAACTCGTAAGAATAATATCCATGACAAATGGGCTGAATTGCGTAAGAAAGTTAAAAGAGAAGTTTATATCTCCCATACGAATTACATCAATGGTATGATTGGAGATATAAAAAATGACACTAAGCCCTTTTGGAAGTACATTAATGGTCAAAAAAAGGATAAACATAGTATCCCCCCTCTCCAGACGAATGGCAAACTAGCCATCACTGATCTGGACAAGTCCCTTGCCTTCAATTCCCAGTTAACTAGTGTCTTCACTAAGACTGTGTTCAGTATAATCCCATTTCGTAGACCTTCTGGTACCAGAATGGCCGATATTTCTATTTCCACACATGGGGTTGAAAAACTGTTAAAAGGTCTCAATAAAAATAAGGCTGTTGGACCTGACAATATCCATCCTTGGGTCCTAAGAGAAATTGCATCTGACTTTGCCCCTATGTTGAGTCACCTTTATCAACAATCCCTCTCAAGCGGGAGAATACCCGTTGACTGGAAGAGGGCAAATGTTTGCCCTATTTATAAAAAAAATGACAGCTCTCTCCCAAGTAATTATCGGCCGGTCTCGCTTACCTGTATTTGTTGTAAATTATTAGAACACATTATAAGCTCAAATCTAATGGACTTCTTTGAGTCAAAGAACATCCTTTCATCAAAGCAGCATGCCTTTAGAAGATCACATAGCTGTGATACTCAACTGGTGTCAGTCATTGAAGACTGGGCTTCATCCCTGGATAAGAACAAACAAACGGATGTTTTCATTCTGGATTTTGAAAAGGCTTTTGACACTGTTCCTCATGAGCTACTAAAAACCAAGCTCTTTAGCCTAGGTGTATCGAACCAGATCCTCCAGTGGGTTGACGATTTTCTATCTGATCGTAAACAGGCTGTTGTAGTGAATGGTACTCGGTCTTCTTTTGAGAATGTCGTGTCTGGAGTCCCTCAAGGGTCCGTCTTAGGACCCATTCTCTTTTTGGCACACATTAATGATATCGTAAATGTTGCCAGTTCTAATGTCAGGCTTTTCGCCGATGACTGTGTTTGCTATCGAATCATTGATGATGATAGTGACTGTCGTAGGCTCCAGGATGACATTGATAATCTAGGTCTCTGGGCTAAGACGTGGGGTATGAGATTCCAGCCTTCAAAGTGTAATATCATCACTTTTGCCAGGAAAAAGAAGCCTGTTTGTTTCGATTATGTCTTGAATGGTGAAAAGTTACTTAAGGTTGACTCAATTAAGTACTTAGGGGTTTCTATCACTAGCGACCTTAGTTGGGATAAGCATGTCCAATTTATTTGTAATAAAGGTAACAAAATCTGGTTGCCCAAAATCTTAGGGGTACTTCAAAGGAACCTATCGTTTTGCTCTAGTGATGTAAAGCTAGCTGCTTATAAGGGTCTTCTCAGACCAGTTTTGGAATACGCAAGTTCTGTGTGGGATCCACACCAGATTTATTTACAGGATAAGCTTGAGAGTATTCAAAGGAGATCGGCTCGCTTTATCAGCTCAAACTTCTCCCGGGAGCCAGGGTCTATGAGTATGACTTCTGTTCTGAAAGACCTTGATCTCCCTACGTTAGCGGAACGTCGTAGACAAAACAGATTGATCCTGTTCTCTAAGGGTGTTTTTGGTAAAGCACAAATTCCTGTGGATAGACTTCGGCATCCCACTCGTAGAACACGCTGGATGCATAATCTGCATTTTTGCCACCTCTTTACTAGGACAAACTGCTACAAGTACAGTTTCCTCCCTAATACGGTTAAGGATTGGAATAGTCTCCCTGCTTCTGTAGCTGCAAATTCCCTTGATCATAAGGACCCTGCCCAGTTTATTGCCAACAATATTAGGGCTTGATACCTCTCGACGCATGCGTGGTGAAGTAATGTCCTTTTGGATGTGTCACCATATTTCGAAAGAAGAGAAGAAGAAGAAGAGCCTAGCCTAGCTGCCTAGTCTAACTGTTGGGACTAACGTTAGGTTAACTTGACAACGACGAGCGTCTATGACTACCACTAAATTTATACGTAGATGACCACGTAATACGAGCTGCATTATTACCTGGGGGGTCAGAAGTGTTTTCATATGTTTTAGCTGCATGGCTGGTGTATTATCTGCAACGTCGTGCACCAATTTTCAACAATCTTTTCCCTATCTGTGCAGTAAGGGGTAAACAAGTCAATGCGAAAGATAGGAATGTGAAGTGTTTTTTAGTATTTCCAAATCAAAGAGATAGATTTCCCAAGTTGAGCAACTTATTCCTTAAAATGGAGTAAAACATTCCTAAACGAAAACGCATTTAACATATATTTTGCTGATATAATTAAAATATTTTACTTAAATTTATTTAAGTTAATTTTGAAAGACTATTTGGTATAATAGAATTTTTTTTGAGATTGTAATCCGTAAGAGTTCCGCAAAAAGTAGAAGTGCTGATTGCTTGTAAGTTGATGTGCGCCAAAGGTCGTGGTAGGATTATTAGACCAGCCGTTCTTTGTAGCAAATCTCAGAGCCTTATCTGGCAAATCCAACAAAACAGAAGTGTCAGTGTATTGTAAAGGGTCGACAGTTAGATGTTCTGGTAATCGTGCTCGAACTTTCTTTGGTTACTTGGTTGGGTTATTTGCCGAAAACTGGGGGAAAAAGAAATCTTTGTAAAAGGAAAAAAGGTCGTTACCATCATTCCAAAACTATTTACAATCTTTCTTAATTATTAGCTATATAGCTCGTAAGACAGGGCCCTAGCCGCCTGGGCGAAATCTCTAGGGGGACAGTTGACGACACTTGCTAAGATGAGACCCAAGTGGCGTGCCTAGAGGTAGTTGACACCCAGGAGGGTCCTTCCTTTTTCACCTGTGCATGAGTGCCATCATGGGGGAGTGCTGACGGGAGGGGTACATGTAAGGCCTGGCTTAGGCGCAAAACTATGCTATCGTTCAGTTTGCAAAGCCTTGACTGACTGATTATGTTTATCTTTACAAGTTGTCTTTTTATAGTGATATGCTCCCCACTTTGGCTGGGCGTAAGTCAAGAGGTGCAAGGAAGGCGGGATGACACTATATATAACATAACATAACAGGTTGAATGGCAAAGGAGGGTTACAAAAGTAAGGCCCCATAAGATGCCCTGAAGTCCATAAACCCTTAACTGAAAACAAACAACCCAACAACAGTACCCGAAATGAGCTCAGTACAATTAGATTCTATCACAGTCATGGAAGAACTTGTCGATGTTGACCTTGAAGCAGCCTGAGTGCACTGATGTGGAGTTAACTACCCACTCAAGCAGACTATTCCACTCATTGAGAACTCTACGAGAGAAGCTGAACTTCCTAATG
Source organism: Holothuria leucospilota (assembly GCA_029531755.1). Taxonomy (NCBI): domain Eukaryota; kingdom Metazoa; phylum Echinodermata; class Holothuroidea; order Aspidochirotida; family Holothuriidae; genus Holothuria; species Holothuria leucospilota. The sequence goes on from CM055971.1 coordinate 19,766,152, forward strand.
TCAAGCCTTGCAAAACACTAGCTTCTTACAATGGCCTCTAACCCGAGAATTACTTTGAACTTTTAAATAACTACAAGATAACAGAGGATTCCTTTCAGACAGAAATTTGTACACCTGAAGCATGTTCCCCCTAATCCTTCTCAACTCCAAAGTGTTAAGCCCAAGATGTTTAGGTCTAACATGATAAGGTAGATGCCTAACCTCGGGTATAAGGCGAGTGGCTCTCCTCTGAACTTGTTCTGAAAGAAACTTGTCCTTTTCGTGGAAGAGACTCCGTCTTACCAACTGCTTCTACAGATTTAGAACAATTTCTTTACTAAAACTATTGAAATTCCTCTTGATCAATCCAAGCACCCTATTAGCCCTATCCCTGACACTCTGCACTGGTTGAGAAATTTTGTCTTTGCGAGATGGCTTGGATGAAAAATGGTGCTATCTTTGATTAAGCTTCTTAAAACGTAAAATTGATTATATGTTTAGGAACCCTCATTGTTTAGTGTTTTTATCTATTTGGAAGACCCAGCGGTGTTACTGAAGGAATGTTGTCTAAGGGGAGGGGTGAAACCTCTAACCCTTTGAAAATTTTTTCATTCTAAGTTTTCCGAGATCTAAAATGGGGTTATCTTTGGGAAAGCTTTGGACTGATAATATGATCTGAAATGTTAATTATGTATTGATTTATAGTCTGTGGCATGGCATCTGCGCAAGGCTGGTACCCGGTGTGAGCTTCCCCCTAGAGCTCTTACTTCGCCACTGGGGGAAACATCGTCGGTTGGCGCGTAACCGTAGTGTAGGTCTACAAGAAAATGTTCTGTTGAAATGTCTCGCTAATGACGGGGGTTGACACATTTTAGACCTTAAAAGTTGCATCTAAATATTCTTTACTTTTAGATTTCATGCTTTAGAAAGAAGCTCAGTTTCAAGATGAAATGTTGGATTTGATTTAACGGGAAAAAGTGCTCACCCCAATTTGAATGAGTGTACCCGGGTATCCTATTTCATGAATGGCTTTTGAGGATCATGGTACAGCATCTTTCTCATTGAGTTGTGAAATTCACGTGTAGAGTAGCTCCTTGGTTTACCTCGAATATAACTACTTCATGTGAAATAACAGGACATTTGTGAGATTTAGCTGTTGTCTCAAAATAAGTTTGCGGTGACTGCTTATGCCGTTTAAATTAAACCAGCTCATATGAATTTAGCTAATAAGATGCAGTTATTCGTCAGGAGAAGAATCCCGCGGCTAAGAACGCATCGACGGCGGGGGTTCGAGGACCCCCGGGGAAATTTGGGAAGAGAAGGAACCCTTATATGCGATTTTCAAGGTTTTAGGGGCCCTAAAATCATAATTTGGAGAGTGAAATTTTCAACATTTTAGTATTTTTTCTCAAGAAGGCCAATTTTTATTTTCGTTTTGGAAATATCAGGGGGTAGTTACCCACTGCCCCCCGCAGGCTACGGCCCTATAAGAAGTTCTTTATTCTATGTCCCTCGCAACATCTGTTACCCCACGGACTTCTTATATGTAAGAAATGTATAAGGATCCGTGTGTGTATAAAGAAGTCCGTGGTTCACCCCGGTGTTGGCACATATCAAATAATTACTGATTTTTCCGCTTAATTTTGTATTTTTCGACTTATCTTACTTTTTGATGGTTACAAGCCGCATTGATAAACATTAAATTTTTATCTCTTCAGTACCCAGCGTATGTTATGTGCTATGCATCGATTATGTCTGTGTATCTTTTAACCGAACATGCTATGGAATAACACGAAATGAATCTGGCTCAGAATCTGCATCACGTAGGCGAGTGTATGGTGTGCATGCATGTATGTGTGCGTAGGCGTGCGAGCCGAGAAGGGGGTGGAAGTGCCGACAGCTTATTTCTCGGGCAGACTTTTGAGTGGGATCCCGGGGGAAACTGGCAATTTTCTCGGTTAATACATGTTTTTCTCGGACAACACCGGCTCATTAACAGTCAGCCCCTAACAAAAAAGTACCGTACACCCACGTTTGTACTAGAGTGTATGTGGGTATATGGGTGCTCTTGTTTATGAGCCTTAGCTTGTGTAAACACGATATCCCAAAAAAGTGATGACTATAAGGAAAACTTCTTTAGGTACCTTCGTATTTGTTGTATAGATATAAATTTGTCACTACTGAGAGAAGGAGTTATGGTCGTAAGTAGTTACAGTATACTTATATTTCTGCGCTATTACCTCCATGTTGGCACATATCAATTACCGTCCTATTGTTTTTAGTTAGGGAATAAAGTCAATGGTGCCCATGTCTCTATATCAAATTCGAACAGGCTATGACGTCACGCATATGCCTCGACTGCGCCTCGGGTCTCTGCCTATATGCGTGACGTCATAGCCTGTTCGAATCTGATATAGAGACATGGGCACCATGACTTTATTCCCCATTCATAAATACTTTAATTTTGGAGAAGCTAATTGGCGAAAAAGCTTTTTTTAAGAATTTTTCATTGATCATGAATCATTCTCTCAAGCTGCCTAAAGTTTCGCAGGTGTCGCGACACGAAATTAAGTCATGTTATTTGGAAGCAGTGTTGTTTATAATCGTGTAAGAGTAATTAAAGTACGGTGAAAACATAAAAAGGGTGGCGGTGCTTTTTTGTCGGCCGACAGGCGATTTGAGTCGGTCGGGGCAGGGCCTTTTTTAACATACATACTGGGTGGGCTGTGGCCCACCCAGTCCCCTACTCAGCCCACCCACTCAGTCCATTTGCCCCCCCCCCCCCCAAGGTCCTTTTTTGTCATACATATAAAACACATAATGATGATAATAAATGATCAATATCTGACATTAAAGAATGGTAGCCCCATGAAGGCAAGTTCGACCCAAGGCCATCAGTGGAAAGGGTCCTGGCTGCTAAAGAGAGACGAATGAACCTCCCAAACATCGAGTCCTACAAAGGAAGGGATTTTGTTAAGAAGTTCTTCCTGTAAGTAGGTGAGCCACCAGGCCTACAAGGAGAGCAGTGACACTGCCAAGTGATAGACTACTTTGCAAGGTATGTGGGGGGGGGGGGCATCGCAGAAGGAGGTAGCTAGTATCTACGTGCGATGTTATCAAAATCCCAAAATAAAGTATGTTTAGATGTAACTAGCTATCCTTTCCCAGCCAGCAAGCTCACCTGGACCCCATGTGGGGTTCAGATGGGCAACCAGATGGGGCCCATGTTGGTTACACCTCGTTTTGTCCTGCGTGCCCAGGTGGAGTCCACTGGGCCAGCTCCAGCCTTCAGCCCAGCTGGGATCAGATGGTCTGAATGTGGACTGGCCGGGAGAGCCAGGCATGCAGGGCAAAACGAGGTGTAACTCACATGGGCCCCATCCGGTTGCCCATCTGAACCCCACAGGAGGAGGGCTAGCTCTCTGGGTGTGGTATGCAGTTTTTGTTTCTGCAATCATCCTTGGTATGTTACATGCCAACTAATGCAGGGGCAATAAAAAGTAGCCGGTCAGCGACGGCTGATCGCCGCCTACAGCAGAATCTGCCGTTGTCTACTTTTCCACCTTTTGTTCCCCCCTCTTATTTCCAACCTCTTCCCTTCTTTCTTTAGGTCGCTACAGCGGCTACAAGTTATACGAACTGTGACCATACAATACAATGCTGCAATGTCAGCAGTTTGAAAATATTCCATTTCCAGTGTGCTGATTAGTTATTATCAACAATGAGCAATATTGCGGCGCACACTGCAGACCTGGACACAGTGCCATGGCTGCGCGATGCGAGTTGCTGGAAGTTTAGTACACGTGTTTAATCAAACATTTATAAGTAGGTCTACAATGCATGGGCTTAGGAAACTGAAAAGGATTTGGGTACTATGCCCAGTCAAAAAATGTGTTGGGAATCATTGAGGACGTTTCTTAGAATGAAAACATGCAGAGCATAATATCTCAATTTTAGGATGGTTCGATAGAGCCTCGAAATTCTCGGGAAGTGCCATTTCCTGCGATCTGGAGTGTCTGTCGATCCCAAAAAATTCAATGCGCTACGCGCCAACCGATGGTGACGCTCCACTTAGTTAGTAACTTCGTGTCAGATGGTCCCTTTAGTGAAATAGCCCCCCCCCCGTACAAATTCGTTAAAAAAGGCCCTGGGTCGGGGGTGGGGTGGGGCGAACATTCCCTGACTATATGGACGCTCCGCCACTGCTACAGTGAAGGTTGTCTAAGGGGACTTTCTGCACCAACTCTCCTTTCTTGTCTTTTCCTCTTTCATGGTGGGAGGGGGTTCTGAGCTTTTACAGCGCCTACGCTATAGGCCAAAAAGTCAGGTGAATGTGTGTCTCCATACGTCCCGTGTAACATTCAACTTAGGAAGTTAAAAGTCATTTTATCCGATTTTTCGAAAGACCTGGAGTAATTTTCTCAACAAAGATAAGTCATGATTATATACTTCTAATGTAAATTCTTTACCGTTCCTCCTGAATTACTAGGGAAATAGCAACGACGTTATGTTTGTACTTAAAATTACGGGCTGTTGCTCTCTCACTAAATGCGAAAGAGTGAAAACCAACCAAAAAGAGTAACCATAGGCGTAGGAAGCTTTTCGAGACTGGGGGCTGAACTTTGTTTCGGATTGCCGTCCTGGGGGAAGGGTTTAAGGGGAGGGGGTGCCTCCCTCCCCTTTGGAAAATTTTTGCGTATTTGAGGGTCATCAGATGCAATTTGGTGCAACATTTCGGACAAACTTTAATGAAAATTACTGCGAATTTTTTACATTTCTTACAGAAGAGACAAATAAGGGGTTTTTGCCCTTGGATCTTGGGGGGGCGGAATACTTCAGCCCCCCACATTTTTGACTCGGGCTAAAGCCCCCAGCCCCCGCTTCCTACCCCCCTTGAGAGTGACTACTGCAGTGACATATTTCATTCTCCATCAAGTGACATTTTGACTCTATAAGAGGAGAATTTCATTCAATTTCCATTCGACAAAAGTGTGATAACTGTGATCAATCGTCCGTGAGTAAATTCACTCTTTTACATTCAGAGAAGTCTTGCTGTACAGACGGTTAAATGTGTGGCCGTAGTCCAAATGGCTAGACATCCCAGTCAGTTACTTCAATTTCTATATGGTCTTGACAAATTAGCTTAGAACTTTGAGGTATTTGGGGAAAACAATTACACTAGTGGATGGAATTCCAAGATGGGTGTGACACTGTGACTGCTTTGCTCTTTAGGCCAGCTCTTTATGTGTGTAGGTGTGTGTTTGAGGCAGTAACCAGGGTCACGGGTGGGGCAGAATATCTACCACCATGAGGCTGAAAAACTTCCTGGACAATTCACTCTGAGAAGATAACCCCGCCGGACAATGGCTCTAGCCGCTTGACAACCACCGTGACCCCTGACAAGTAGCCTGTCACTCTTAATAGATAATTGCAAGACCCCAGTACCAGGTATAGGAAAACCATATAAAGCATGATGTAAAAAGATTCTAGGCATATATACATGCAGCAGGACAAGGTATACTGAAGGGGGCGAGATACCTTCCAGGGGGAAAAATATTTTTCCAGTGGGGCGAGATATACTAAAATGCATTAAGGCAATGGTATTTTTTTATCTTCTAGGGGGCGAACAATTTTCCAGTGGGACTTTCCCCCTGGCCCTCCTTTCATGGCTACGGTGCTTTCTGAAGTTTAATACATGCTAAGACTTCTTTGCAAAATCCTTACCGTAATGATATGGTAATTTAAATATCTACTGACTGCCAGCTTGTCGGCTGTTCTGTGATTGGTATCTTTAACCTGAAGGATCACTTTGCACTCAAGTGCATATTAAGGGAGGGAGGTGCATGGAGGGCGTTGGGGGCGCCCGGGTTGAAGACACTTTACTACACTCTTCCATAGGCCGTCACATTCGGCATTTGTCAAACTTGAAGTCACCTTCCCCCTTCAATTAAATGATCCTGCATAAGCTGATGTACAAGGCTGTATTCAAAGAACCCGTAACTATTCCTTTATTATTAACCTCATGCAGCACTTGAAATTTGGCCCGACTTACACACTAAAACGGGCCTTGTTACGCTGCCCAGACTCATTCCTTGTCAACTATTTTCAACGCCAGCATATGACCCATCAATGCAAAGCTCACGAGTTGGTTGTTACTGGGGTGACATAAGAATTTTCGCGCATCACGACCATTGACTCTTTGAGCTACAGGCGCATGAATAAAAAACTTGTGATCCACCACCCCCGCCCCTTGTCACTCACCAATATATGAGATGGGTCCGCTGTCTTTCCAAAACCTCACAATCGGCTCAGGTGGTATCAATTTCGACCATTTTTTGACAGCATAATCTCCAACTCAATCACTACCAAAATACATCTAACAAAGGATTCACTGCCCTCTCATAGCAGGGTCAAAAATCAACCCAAACAAAATTTTTAGGGACTACATGTAGAGGGTTTACCCTCCCCCCCCCCCTCGCCAGCCAATGTGCAATTTTATGGAATGGTGGAGCGCCCTCTTAAGACGGCAGGGAAAACGCGGACGGTGACTTAGTCAAGTTTAAGGAACCGCTGTCTTCTTTAACAAATCATCGCACCATGAAACTTGGACAATGGTCACCTATTGTTGGCAGATGCTCAGCCCTACCCCTAAGAAACTTAATCCATTGTTGCAATACAAGAAGAGCATTTTACAGTCGGTCATTTATGAATATTCAGTTCAGAGTGGCTTTCCTTTAGAAACAAGAGTTGCTTTGGCAACCTAGGCAAATTCGGTATCAATAAAGACAGGTCTCCCGGCTACTTATGTAGCCGGGAGCCCTGTCTTTATTGATACCTTTCGTATCAAATGCAAATTACATGAAATATAGAATCGGTTTTACCTAGGAATGGGAAAAAATTCATAGAACTATCTGCAATTTCAACCGAAAAAAATGCAACGTCCGGGGGGGGGGGGTGTACGTCTTGATAATGTTGGCTGCATGCAGTAGCGTGTAGTGACCTAGCCTGCGGAGCAGACTCTGCAGCAGCTTCCAAAAGATAGCGCTCTCTCAGAAATCATAATACACCACCTGTATATATTCTATACAGAGTCTGCAAACCTTCGTCCCGTTTTCATTTACACGAATCCTCAAAAAAAGGGATAAATTATTATTCATAAGAAGATCACATGGTGTTCACAGCTACTGACTATTCATGTCATCAACGGCCTGCGACGACGCACATATACGAATACTTCTGAAGATACGGTGACATCTTAAAAAGGTACGTAATTATCATGTATGGGCTAAAATCGAGCTAATCCTTGCAGTAAAGAGTCAAGCCTAACGTTAGGCGTAGGATCTTGTCACAGATCTTGCCGGTTCATACAGGCCTGTATATAAGCCCTCGCATGGACAAGACGACAACGTTCCTTGCTAGCTGTATACATGTATACGGTAGCAGCTAAGCCATAATTATACAGTAATAGCCGTACTGCACTGAATAACGTGTATACAAGTGAAAGAGTTGTCTGCTGTAGCGAAGCAACCGGTCGCTCATGTTGACTCCGCCCCGCCTTACCAACAGCGCTGATGACGTGTGCATTAATTATCATGAAGTTATTTTTGTCTCGGAAATAAGATTGGCTAGAAAGTTGGCAGGCTATTGTATTATATTGAACTTCGTCTGTATACTGTACGTTAACATTAGGGGTACAAGCAAATATTAAGAATTGTGCTTGTAGATGATAAAACTCAACAATAGCCTGCTTACAGCAGGCTAGTAGTGACCTGATTTGGAAATTTCAGTAAGATATTATTAACAAACGAAGCCTAATTAAGAAAAGAAAAAGTGGGAACGAAGAGAAGTCGATAAAAGCTACCAAAAAGAAGATATAAAAGAGAAAGCAACTGTAAAAAGTCGACAGTCCCCAACATTTTTTTTTTTTTTGAAGGAAAACTTTATTTCCATCATACAACATATGTACACTTTTTACAATTTTATAAACAATGCCTCTTCCAATCACCTTCGAATTTGAACAGGCAGTTGAAGAGTTACAGTTATATAGAATGATAAAATAATATGTACATGAAGAAAAGAAAAGAGGGTAAGTTTATATGTCTTATATATTCACAAACACTTATTGCCTCCTCTTTAAATAACAGTTCCACAGCTTTTTGAAACACTGAATTTCGATCCGTGAAAATATTTACACTATTTACATTTAAGTTACTCTTCATTTATTCCAATTTACAGGGAAGAATTGTAATTCCATCAATGCAATATATACAGCTAAACTATGTACAAAGAAGTGGACATAATTATGATAATTACATTAACTACAATTGAGAAAAGAATGAATTGTTATGAAGAAATTCATCTGTATAAAGACTGCAAAACTTTCACTGCATGAACAAACTAACCAAATTCATACCTGACTATAAACATGAAGATTTAACGCCTATGTCACAAATGAAAATTAAGTTTGTTGTTACAAACAGAAACATAAGAGCTTTAGTGACTTGTCAGTCTTTCACATGAACATTCGAAGTCTTCCAAAACACTTTACTGAGCTTGTAGCTTTTCTTGAATGCATCTCACACAAATTCGATGTCATTATGCTGTCAGAAATAGGCCACTGTAATTCACAGTCTTTCAGTAACATTCTACGTGATTATGATTTTGAGTTCGTGCCCCCTCCAAACAAATGCGGAGGTGTCGGTATCTTTTTTAAAAGAGAATTTGTCAGTATTACTACCAAGAAAAATGTTGTTAGTTCACACCTAAGTTGCCAATGTTCCAACTGCCAAGTTGAGGATTTATGGCTAGTAGTCCAACATAATAATAAGTTTTATTTGATCATCGTGTGTTACCGACACCCCAAGGGCAATGTCAATCATTTCATTAAGGCGCTTGAGTCTGCCTTATTGACCACAGATCCGAACACTGTATGCATTTTTGCAGGTGATGTAAACATCGACCTTCTCAAGTGTAACAGTATCTCAGCAGTGAAAGACTACCTAAATCTTATGATTGGCAACCTTTTCACTCCCGCAATTACCTTACCTACTAGGATTACTGCCAGCACTATCTCTCTCATCGATCATATTTTTGTTCGTCTTCCGAGTAAGCTTATCAATTCAGAAATTACTTCTGGCAACCTGTACTGTGACATTAGTGATCATTTACCAAATTTTTGTTTTATCAGTAACTCTAGCTGTAACGTAAAGAGCGCTAGTAGGCCAATGGTTCGGTTTTATAGCAGTAGCAATTTTTCAAGGTTTATCCAATCAGTTGAATGTACCGACTTTTCACAAGTTTACGCTTTATCTGATCCGAATGATGCTTACAATATTTTTGTATCTAAAATTACTTTTCTTCATGATGCTTGTTTCCCCAAGACTATATTATCTAGAAAGAAGCTTAAAAATAAGCCATGGATAACCGCTGGTATCAAAACGTCAATAAGGCGTAAAAACCTACTTTTTCGTAAGTACATCGATAATCCTACCCCGGAAAAGCATGCTGCTCTAGCGAGGTATAGACGTGTCTTAAACAAATCCATTAGGTATTCTAAATCATCTTATTACAAGAGAATGATTATAGAACAGCAGCACTCCTCCCAGAAAACTTGGAGTGTCTTAAATGAGCTCCTAAATAGGAAAAGTAAGTCAAGCCCCGTAATAAGTAGTATTTCTCACAACAACACGATTGTTAAGGATAATATTGGTATTGCAAATGCTTTCAATGATTATTTCTCTAAAATTGGTAACAAACTTGCTGAAGACATTTCTTGTGATGCTGACCCCATGCAGTTTTTATGTCCTAGTAACACTAAGTCAATCTTTTTATCACCCGTCACTGAGGGGGAAATCTCTAAGGAAATCTTCTCTTTAAAAGATGGGAAATCTCCCGGCCTAGACGAAATTACTTCCAAAATTCTTAAATCCATTTGTCATGTTATTGTTCCGATGTTAAGCCATATTTTTAATCTTGTACTTACAACTGGAGTCTACCCTGATGCTCTGAAAGTTGCGAAAGTCATTCCAATCTTCAAAAAAGGGAATCGCAACTACCCAGAGAATTATCGCCCAATCAGTCTGTTACCTTCTATTAATAAGTTACTTGAAAAGACTATCGAAAAACGTCTTAGAATTTTCTTGAAAGATAATAATACACTATTTGATTACCAGTTTGGCTTCAGGAAATGTCATGATACCAGCCACGCACTCCTAGAAACCATAAATTGTATACGTACGCATCTTGACAACGGGGAAAATGTCTTAGGCCTTTACCTTGATCTAAAAAAAGCGTTTGACACTGTTGACCACCGCATTCTTCTTCAGAAGTTATATAGTTATGGAATTCGTGGTAAAGCTTACGATGTTATTTCTAGCTACCTTTCTGGAAGAAAACAACTCATGTATGTTAACGGTGTTTTATCTAACTATACAAGTATTAATATTGGTGTTCCCCAGGGTTCTGTTCTTGGACCTTTATTTTTCTTGATGTATGTTAATGATATTCGTAATATTGTTCCCAATGAATCTGTTAGACTTTTTGCTGATGACACCAATGTTTTCGTTCATGATAAAGACTGTGTTAAGCTTGTTTGTAAAGCACAAGCCGTTTTAAGTCAACTCAAAACTTGGTTTAACTCCAACAAACTTACCCTCCACCTAGGCAAAACTACCTTTTCGATCTTTCATTCTAATGAAAGTGGTGTTCATACCTGTCCCGATCATTTCACATTAAACGACACTAAAATTTGCAGAACTGCCTGTGCTAAGTATCTAGGATTATTGATTGATGATAAACTCTCGTTCAAAAATCACATCGATGACCTGTGCAACAGCCTCGTTAAATACAACGGCATTTTCTATCGTCTCAGGACCTCGCTTCCCCTAGCAGTTGCTATTCAACTCTATTATTCTCTCGTTTACTCCAAAATATCTTATGGAATTGAAATCTTTGGAGTAGTTAAAGCCTCCATTTTGAGACCCCTCCAAGTCTTACAAAACAGAATTCTTAAAACCATTACTTTTTCACAACGGCGTTACCCTACAGACCAGCTGCATAGTAATCTCGGGATTCTCAAGGTCAGTGATATTCACACTCTTAGGATGTGTACCTTTGTATTCAAGTATGTAAATAGTAAACTGCCTCAGCTTTTTTGTAACATTGTTAACCCTAGGAGGTCTTCACATGTTCCAAACCCAACAAGAAACAATGCACTCTTTTCAGTTACCAGGCACAATTCTAAACATGGGAAACTACTGTTGAATAATTATTGTTACAAAATTTGGAATGATCTTCCTAATGATATTAAACTTTCCAGATCTTATGCAACTTTTAAGGATAAAGTGAAATCTCTTTTGATAGACAATTACTCTGCCTAAGCTTCATGCCAATTTTACCCCCCTCACCTTTTGCCTTGTTCCGCCTGGTTATATATACTGTTAAGTCTTTCTGTATCATTTTATTATTATTACTTTTCTTTCTTATCTTTCCTTTTCTTACTTTTAAGGTCGCTAGCTACGATAAACATTTTACTGTTTTTCTAGCGTCCAGTTTATAACTCTACATTTCACCATTGCATCTTGTTTTTAAGCTTGCATCTTTGTAAATGTGTTATAAACGAAATAAACTGAACTGAACTTGGTGAATCCAGAGCTTGTTAAGTTTGTCTATCTTAAAACGAATTCTATCAGCCCTTACTCTGTCCTTAATTTCACAAACGATTTTACTTAAAACTATAGAGCTACTTTGTTCATGTCCCTCAAAAACATGTATACACCTTGACTTCCATAAAATAAATTTGGACAAACAAAATAGAAACCAGATTCTTTGAAGTACAGGCTTAGAAACATTAATTTCTGGGAAACCATACAGAAACAAGCTAGCCTGTAACTTAAAATTGCCAATCATACTTTTAACCACGCGAGAAGCCCATTGCACAATAGGCTTTGCCTTATCGCACTCCCAAAAATGTGATCGATGGTCTCAATTTCTAAACACTTGCCAAAGGGACAGATACCATCCCCCATGCCCCAATCTTTAATCCTCTTACCGGTGTACAAAACCCCATGCGCCAGCCGCCATTGAAAATCCTGAAGCTTGTTGTCCAGAAGATCGTTTGCAGCCAAATCCCAAATACGGTCCCATGGAAACGAAGGGTTTTTCCTAACAGCAGAAATGCTGAGAACAACTTCGGAGTTTAACAGTGTAACAATATGTTTCGTGCGACTGCAAGAACTAAAGAAAGAACTACCCAGGGAGAACAGCTTCTTTATTACGGAACAAACGTGGCTTAACGTGAAAGTGCAAGTCGCGGAGTTTGGACGAGAATTAGACCACAGATGTGGAAACAAACCCCGTAACGATCTTGCCACAAAAAACGGATCAACATCAAATGACTTTGAGTATTATTGCACTCTTTTAATAAAGAAAATATTGGTTTAACCAACAAAGCATCCATTTTCAACTTAAGATTGTCCAAACCCAACCCACCCTCCCTTCTACTAGCAGAAGTGGTTTCCCTTTTGACCAGATCAGGCCTGTTGCGGCCCCATAAAAACGAAAACACAATTTTGTTCCCTTCTTTAACAACTGGAGCAGGGATTGGGAACACAGGGGCCACGTAATAAAAGGAGGGATACAATAAAGTGTTAATAACAACCACCTTCCCAATCAAGGTTAGACGCCGGTTACTCCATCCGCTGACCTGTCTTCTGATCCTTTCGACCTTTTCAGACCAATTAGTGTAAATTGCATCATTTGATCCAAATGTTATACCAGTAATCTTAATTGACGTACTACTCCACTTGATTTCCTGCGAAAAGCCATTAGTAGCTAGTCCGTTTAACGTCAGACCATACGTTTTAGACATATAAATGGTGGCCCCTGTAGCACGTTCAAATTGGCTAAGGACAGATTTGAAGTGGCTTATGTCAGACGAGCTCGTAGCGATGCAAGTCGCATCATCAGCGTATTGGAGAAACTTTATTCTTTTACCACTTCCACCAGGGATGATAAATCCTCTAATAGCCTCATTGGACTGGATATATCTAGCTAAAGGTTCAATGAAAATTATATGCAGTAGTGGAGAGAGAGGGCAGCCTTGACGAACCCCTCTCTTAATAACAACGGGTTTAGAGAGTTTACCTTTAATCAAAATACGACTGCAGATGTTCCTATATAATATATTAACCCACTTAATGAAGTTATCCCCAAAGTTGAGTTTCCTTAAAACTTTATGAAGAAACGACCAGTTTACCTTATCAAAAGCTTTTTCTTGATCCACAGAAACGAGGGCACAATGGACATTCCTTAAGTGGGAGTAATCTATTACATCCCTAATTAAAAACATGTTATTGTGAATAGATCTACCGGGAACGGAACATGTCTGGAATTCATTAACTACAACAGGGAGTACCGCAGAAAGTCTGATTTGCAAAATCTTGGCTAGAATCTTGTAGTCCCCACCCCCCCCCCCCCCCACCCCCCCCCCCCCCCACCCCCCCCCCCCCCCACCCCCCCCCCCCCCCACCCCCCCCCCCCCCCACCCCCCCCCCCCCCCACCCCCCCCCCCCCCCACCCCCCCCCCCCCCCACCCCCCCCCCCCCCCACCCCCCCCCCCCCCCACCCCCCCCCCCCCCCACCCCCCCCCCCCCCCACCCCCCCCCCCCCCCACCCCCCCCCCCCCCCACCCCCCCCCCCCCCCACCCCCCCCCCCCCCCACCCCCCCCCCCCCCCACCCCCCCCCCCCCCCACCCCCCCCCCCCCCCACCCCCCCCCCCCCCCACCCCCCCCCCCCCCCACCCCCCCCCCCCCCCACCCCCCCCCCCCCCCACCCCCCCCCCCCCCCACCCCCCCCCCCCCCCACCCCCCCCCCCCCCCACCCCCCCCCCCCCCCACCCCCCCCCCCCCCCACCCCCCCCCCCCCCCACCCCCCCCCCCCCCCACCCCCCCCCCCCCCCATTAAAATTGGGGGGTTTTTTCTTTGTTAATCATATCTTACTGAAATTAAATCCAAATCCGAGGTCACTACACGCTACTCTGCATGCACGCCTACAATTCTCAAGACCTACACACGGCCCCCCCCCCGGTCCCCCCCAAGATACGTACGTTGCATTTTTTTCGGTGGAAATATGCCTGATAGTTTTATGAATGTTTTCCCATTCCTAGGTAAAACCGCTTTCATAATATTTCATGTAATTTGCATTTGATACGAAAGGTATCAATAAACCAAGGGCTCTTCCCTCTACGTAAGTAGCCGGGAGACCTGTCTTTATTTGATACCGAATTTGCCTAAGGTTGCAAAGCACCTCTTTGTTTCTAAAGGAAAGCCACTCTGAACGTTGGTTGAATATTCATAAATGACCGACTGTAAAATTCTCTTCTTGTCTTGCAGACCAATGGATTGAAGTTTTCTTAGGGGTAGGGCTAAGCATCTGCCAACAATAGTGACCATTGTCCGAAGTTTCACGGTGCGAATGATTTGTTAAAGAAGACAGACGGTTCCTTTAAACTTGCCCAGGTCACCGCCGCGCGTTTTCCCTGCCCCCCATCTTAAGGGGGGGCGGCTCCACCATTTCCATATAAATTGCACATTAATTGGCTAGGCGAGGGGGAGAAGTGTGAACCCTCTACCTGTTAGTCCCTAAAGAGTTTGTTTGGGTTGATTTTTTTTAACGTTAAAAACGGTGCCTTCTTTGAAGAGGAGGGCAGTGAATGCCTTTGTAAGATTGTATTTTGGTAGTGATTGAGTTGGAGATTATGCTGTCAAAATGGTTGAAATTGATACCGGAGACCTGGCCGATTGTGAGGTTTTGGAAAGACAGCGGAACCCACTCATATACTACTGGGGTGAGTGACAAGGGGTCGGGGTGGGCGGATCACAAGTTTTTCATTCAGATGGCTCCCTGTAAGCTCAAGATCTAGTCGATGGTCGTGCTGCGAAAATTCTTATGTCCAGTAACAACCAACATCGTGATCTTTGATTGATGGGTCATATGCTGGCTGTTGAAAATATTTGCGGACATGAATGAGTCTGGCAGCGTAACAGGCCACGTTTTAGTGTTGTAAGTCAGGCCAAATTTCTAAGTGCTGCATGAGGTTCCTAATAAAACGATCAGTTGCGGGTTTTCTTATGAATACAGCCTTGTACACATCCGGGGGGGGGCTTATGCAGGTTCATTTGATTGAAGGGGGAAGGTGACTTCAAGATTTTTTTGCGACAAATCCGAAATGTGACGGCCTATGGAAGAGTGTAGTAAAGGTGTCTTCAAGCCCCGGGCCACGCCCGTTGCGCCAACGCCCTCCATGACCTCCCTCCCTTAATAGATGCACTTTGAGTGCAAGTGATCCTTCAGGTTTAAAGATAACCAATCACGGGAGAACAGGCCGGACAACACCCAGCTGGCAGTCAGAGATATTTAAATAGTTAACCATATCATACGGTAGAGATTTTGCACAAACGACTTCTTATTAGCATGTTATTAACCTTCACGCAGAAACCGCGCGTCCGTGTACCAAGCAATCATATCTTCCATTGATGATAATCGCGTATACTTACTTTTGTTTTTGGATGGTCCTTCTTGAAGGCCTTTGAAAAGTTGTAGCCTGTAAAAGTCACAAGTAAGTAAAGCTCGAAACTGCACAGGGCACCAGTGAAAAGTTGTGTTCCGAGTTGGAGGGATTTGTGCCTTTTAATTTGAGACAAGGAAGTCAGAAAGTCAGGCGGCGGAACTGATCGGGGTCGTCGGGACAACGTGGTGAAACCAGATGAGGGGTATATAAGGGTGCCCGATGTATTTCCACTTCAGTCGAGGACGGATCCGCGTCGCAAGTCGTTAAATTTCCTTTCCCGCTGTAGTCGGGAAAACTTTAAAATCCATAACAGTAGTCCCAATAGCCACGTTCCCCCTTGTGGGTTTAGAGCCTACTTGAATTATTATTGATTTAAATGAGGGGGCACGATCATCCTGTAGTAAATCACCCAAATTTTGAAATTTGTTGGTGATTTACATACAGGAATGATCTGCCCTCATTTAAATCAAAATATCAAGTAGGCTCTAAACCACAAGGGGCGACCGTGGCTATTGTGGACTACTTCTGATTTTAACGTTTCCCGACTACACTGGGAAATTTAAACGACCTTGCGGGGGATCCGTCCTCGACGAGGGACATACATGGCACCTATACCCCCATCTGGTTTCACCACTGTCCCGACGACGATCAGTCCGCCGCTGACTTTCTGACTTCCTTGGTCTCAATAGCACAAATCCTCCAACTCGAACACAACATTTTCACTGGTGCCCTGTGCAGTTCGAGCTTTACTTACTTGTGACTTTTACATGCTACAACTTTTCAAAGGCCTTCAAACGGACCAAAATCAAGTAAGTATACGCGAATCATCAATGGAAGAATGATTGCTGGTACACGTACGCTCGGCTTTCTAAAGTTAAATAAATGCTAAGACTTCTTTGCAAAATCCTTACCGTCATGATATGGTAATTTAAATATCTACTGACTGCCAGCTTGTCGGCTGTTCTGTGATTGGTATCTTTAACCTGAAGGATCACTTTGCACTCAAGTGCATATTAAGGGAGGGAGGTGCATGGAGGGCGTTGGGGGCGCCCGGGTTGAAGACACTTTACTACACTCTTCCATAGGCCGTCACATTCGGCATTTGTCAAACTTGAAGTCACCTTCCCCCTTCAATCAAATGATCCTGCATAAGCGGATGTACAAGGCTGTATTCAAAGAACCCGTAACTATTCCTTTATTATTAACCTCATGCAGCACTTGAAATTTGGCCTGACTTACACACTAAAACGGCCCTTGTTACGCTGCCCAGACTCATTCCTTGTCCGCAAATTTTTCAACGCCAGCATATGACCCATCAATGCAAAGCTCACGAGTTGGTTGTTACTGGCACATAAGAATTTTCGCAGCACGACCATCGACTAGCTCTTTGAGCTACAGGCGCATGAATGAAAAACTTGTGATCCGCCACCCCGCCCCTTGTCACTCACCAGTATATGAGATGGGTCCGCTGTCTTTCCAAAACCTCACAATCGGCTCAGGTGGTATCAATTTCAACCATTTTTGACAGCATAATCTCCAACTCAATCACTACCAAAATACATCTTACAAAGGATTCACTGCCCTCTCAAAGAAGGGTTAAAAATCAACCCAAACAAAACTCTTTAGGGACTACATGTAGAGGGTTCAACCTCTCCCCTCGCCAGCCAATTAATGTGCAATTTTATGGAATGGTGGAGCGCCCCCTTAAGATGGCAGGGAAAACGCGGGCGGTGACTTGGTCAAGTTTAAAGGAACCGCTGTCTTCTTTAACAAATCATCGCACCATGAAACTTGGACAATGGTCACCTATTGTTGGCAGATGCTTAGCCCTACCCCTAAGAAACTTAATCCATTGTTGCAATACAAGAAGAGCATTTTACAGTCGGTCATTTATGAATATTCAGTTCAGAGTGGCTTTCCTTTAGAAACAAGAGTTGCTTTGGCAACCTAGGCAAATTCGGTATCAATAAAGACAGGTCTCCCGGCTACTTACGTAGCCGGGAGCCCTGTCTTTATTGATACCTTTCGTATCAAATGCAAATTACATGAAATATAGAATCGGTTTTACCTAGGAATGGGAAAACATTCATAAAACTATCAGCAATTTCCACCGAAAAAAATGCAACGTCTTGGGGGGAGGGGGGGGGGGTGTACGTCTTGATAATGTAGGCTGCATGCAGTAGCGTGTAGTGACCTGATTTGGAAATTTCAGTAAGATATGATTAACAAACGAAGCCTAATTAAGAAAAGAAAAAGTGGGAACGAAGAGAAGTCGATAAAAGCTACCAAAAAGAAGATATAAAAGAGAAAGCAACTGTAAAAAGTCGACAGTCCCCAACATGAAAACCGCACTGCCCAGTCTCCAGGAGGACTTGATCTCACGTACTTAACAGTCGGAGTCGAGCGCCATACCAACTAAGCCACAGCAATGCTGATACTCCAGCGCACTATAATTAATATTAGTAGTCTATAGTGTTATGTTGTGTGATATACAAGTAGAAGTGCCGGATGTAAGGGGGGTCGGGAGCTGGAGCGAGCACCCCTTGTCACTCACCAGTATATGAGATGGGTCCGCTGTCTTTCCAAAACCTCACAACCGGCTCAGGTGGTATCAATTTCAACCATTTTTTGACAGCATAATCTCCAATTCAATCACTACCAAAATACATCTATAAAGGATTCACTGCCCTCTCAAAGCAGGGTTAAAAATCAACCCAAACAAAATTTTTTAGGGACTACATGTAGAGGGTTCACCCCCCCTCGCCAGCCAATGTGCAATTTTATGGAATGGTGGAGCGCCCCCTTAAGATGGCAGGGAAAACGCGGGCGGTGACTTGGTCAAGTTTAAAGGAACCGCTGTCTTCTTTAACAAATCATCGCACCATGAAACTTGGACAATGGTCACCTATTGTTGGCAGATGCTTAGCCCTACCCCTAAGAAACTTAATCCATTGTTGCAATACAAGAAGAGCATTTTACAGTCGGTCATTTATGAATATTCAGTTCAGAGTGGCTTTCCTTTAGAAACAAGAGTTGCTTTGGCAACCTAGGCAAATTCGGTATCAAATGCAAATTACATGAAATATAGAATCGGTTTTACCTAGGAATGGGAAAACATTCATAAAACTATCAGCAATTTCCACCGAAAAAAATGCAACGTCTTGTGGGGAGGGGGGGGGGGGTGTACGTCTTGATAATGTTGGCTGCATGCAGTAGCGTGTAGTGACCTGATTTGGAAATTTCAGTAAGATATGATTAACAAACGAAGCCTAATTAAGAAAAGAAAAAGTGGGAACGAAGAGAAGTCGATAAAAGCTACCAAAAAGAAGATATAAAAGAGAAAGCAACTGTAAAAAGTCGACAGTCCCCAACATTAAAACCGCAAAACGAGAAAAACACACTGCCCAGTCTCCAGGAGGACTTGATCTCACGTACTTAACAGTCGGAGTCGAGCGCCATACCAACTAAGCCACAACAATGCCGATACTCCAGCGCACTATAATTAATATTAGTAGTCTATAGTGTTATGTTGTGTGATATACAAGTAGAAGTGCCGGATGTAAGGGGGGTCGGGAGCTGGAGCGAGCACCCCTTTTCACCTGCATCCTTGAATATTGGTACCGTGCTTTAAATTGCATGAAACACGCCCCAAAATTGGTTTCAATATGCTCGAATATTGCGCTATTGATGTTTATAGCATGGCCTGTAATTAATGCTTCTTAGTAGCCTGCCCTATAAATGACATCAGTAGGGGTGGGGGATGGGCGGGGTAAAGCTCAGGAAGCCGTGGTCTTGCCGGTCGCAAAATTTTCCAATTTCTTCGGTAAACGTGTAGTCGGGATAGGCCTAGTAGGTACGATAAAGTGGGCAATCCCGACGCTGGCCGGGGTAGCGACAGGGGTCCAAACTTCCCTACGTATGACTGCAGCCTGAAGCCCCGACAAGGGAGTCGGAGTGCCGTGAGGTCGTCGAGAGCAAAATTCAAAATTTTCGGCGCGCATTTTGGGATTTTAGGCGTGAAATTTGAAAATTTGGGGGATTTACTACAGGATGATCTGCCCTCATTTAAATCAAAATATCAAGTAGGCTCTAAACCACAAGGGGCGACCGTGGCTATTGTGGACTACTTCTGATTTTAACGTTTCCCGACTACACTGGGAAATTTAAACGACCTTGCGGGGGATCCGTCCTCGACGAGGGACATACATGGCACCTATACCCCCATCTGGTTTCACCACTGTCCCGACGACGATCAGTCCGCCGCTGACTTTCTGACTTCCTTGGTCTCAAGAGCACAAATCCTCCAACTCGAACACAACATTTTTAGTGCCCTGTGGAGTTCGAGCTTTACTTTTCACATCAAGCTACAACTTTTCAAAGGCCTTCAGAAGAACAAAATCAAGTAAGTATACGCGAATCATCAATGGAAGAATGATTGCTGGTACACGTACGCTCGGCTTTCTAAAGTTAAATAAATGCTAAGACTTCTTTGCAAAATCCTTACCGTCATGATATGGTAATTTAAATATCTACTGACTGCCAGCTTGTCGGCTGTTCTGTGATTGGTATCTTTAACCTGAAGGATCACTTTGCACTCAAGTGCATATTAAGGGAGGGAGGTGCATGGAGGGCGTTGGGGGCGCCCGGGTTGAAGACACTTTACTACACTCTTCCATAGGCCGTCACATTCGGCATTTGTCAAACTTCAGAAGTCACCTTCCCCCTTCAATTAAATGATCCTGCATAAGCTGATGTACAAGGCTGTATTCAAAGAACCCGTAACTATTCCTTTATTATTAACCTCATGCAGCACTTAAAATTTGGCCCGACTTACACACTAAAACGGGCCTTGTTACGCGCTGCCCAGACTCATTCCTTGTCCGCAAATTTTTCAACGCCAGCATCTGTGCCCTGCTTTAAGGTTAACATTGACAAGTTCTTCCATAAGTGTGGTAGAATCTAATTGTGCTGGGCTCGTTTGGTGTTGGTTGGTTTTTTGTTTTCAGTTAAGGTTGTTTGGACTTCAGGGCATCTTATGGGGCCTTAGCCCTCCTTTGCCCTTTAACCTGTTATGTTATGTTATGTTATATGACCCATCAATGCAAAGCTCACGAGTTGGTTGTTACTGGCACATAAGAATTTTCGCAGCACGACCATCGACTCTTTGAGCTACAGGCGCATGAATAAAAAACTTGTGATCCGCCACCCCGCCCCTTGTCACTCACCAGTATATGAGATGGGTCCGCTGTCTTTCCAAAACCTCACAATCGGCTCAGGTGGTATCAATTTCAACCATTTTTGACAGCATAATCTCCAACTCAATCACTACCATAATACATCTTACAAAGGATTCACTGCCCTCTCAAAGAAGGGTTAAAAATCAACCCAAACAAAACTCTTTAGGGACTACATGTAGAGGGTTCACCCTCCCCCCTCGCCAGCCAATTAATGTGCAATTTTATGGAATGGTGGAGCGCCCCCTATTGACGGCAGGGAAAACGTGGGCGGTGACTTGGTCAAGTTTAAAGGAACCGCTGTCTTCTTTTACAAATCATCGCACCATGAAACTTGGACAATGGTCACCTATTGTTGGCAGATGCTTAGCCCTACCCCTAAGAAACTTAATCCATTGTTGCAATACAAGAAGAGCATTTTACAGTCGGTCATTTATGAATATTCAGTTCAGAGTGGCTTTCCTTTAGAAACAAGAGTTGCTTTGGCAACCTAGGCAAATTCGGTATCAATAAAGACAGGTCTCCCGGCTACTTACGTAGCCGGGAGCCCTGTCTTTATTGATACCTTTCGTATCAAATGCAAATTACATGAAATATAGAATCGGTTTTACCTAGGAATGGGAAAACATTCATAAAACTATCAACAATTTCCACCGAAAAAAATGCAACGTCTTGGGGGGGGGGGGGGTGTACGTCTTGATAATGTTGGCTGCATGCAGTAGCGTGTAGTGACCTGATTTGGAAATTTCAGTAAGATATGATTAACAAACGAAGCCTAATTAAGAAAAGAAAAAGTGGGAACGAGGAGAAGTCGATAAAAGCTACCAAAAAGAAGATATAAAAGAGAAAGCAACTGTAAAAAGTCGACAGTCCCCAACATTAAAACCGCAAAACGAGAAAAACACACTGCCCAGTCTCCAGGAGGACTTGATCTCACGTACTTAACAGTCGGAGTCGAGCGCCATACCAACTAAGCCACAACAATGCTGATACTCCAGCGCACTATAATTAATATTAGTAGTCTATAGTGTTATGTTGTGTGATATACAAGTAGAAGTGCCGGATGTAAGGGGGGTCGGGAGCTGGAGCGAGCACCCCTTTTCACCTGCATCCTTAAATATTGGTACCGTCACTTTAAATTGCATGAAACACGCCCCAAAATTGGTTTCAATATGCTCGAATATTGCGCTATTGATGTTTATAGCATGGCCTGTAATTAATGCTTCTTAGTAGCCTGCCCTATAAATGACATCAGTAGGGGTGGGGGATGGGCGGGGTAAAGCTCAGGAAGCCGTGGTCTTGCCGGTCGCAAAATTTTCCAATTTCTTCGGTAAACGTGTAGTCGGGATAGGCCTAGTAGGTACGATAAAATGTGCAATCCCGACGCTGGCCGGGGTAGCGCCAGAATTTGCGCGACAGGGGTCCAAACTTCCCTACGTATGACTGCAGCCTGAAGCCCCGACAAGGGAGTCGGAGTGCCGTGAGGTCGTCGAGAGCAAAATTCAAAATTTTCGGCGCGCATTTTGGGATTTTAGGCGTGAAATTTGAAAATTTGGGGGATTTACTACAGGATGATCTGCCCTCATTTAAATCAAAATATCAAGTAGGCTCTAAACCACAAGGGGCGACCGTGGCTATTGTGGACTACTTCTGATTTTAACGTTTCCCGACTACACTGGGAAATTTAAACGACCTTGCGGGGGATCCGTCCTCGACGAGGGACATACATGGCACCTATACCCCCATCTGGTTTCACCACTGTCCCGACGACGATCAGTCCGCCGCTGACTTTCTGACTTCCTTGGTCTCAAGAGCACAAATCCTCCAACTCGAACACAACATTTTCAGTGCCCTGTGCAGTTCGAGCTTTACTTACTTGTGACTTTCACATGCTACAACTTTTCAAAGGCCTTCAAACGGACCAAAATCAAGTAAGTATACGCGAATCATCAATGGAAGAATGATTGCTGGTACACGTACGCGCGGCTTTCTGAAGTTTAATAAATGCTAAGACTTCTTTGCAAAATCCTTACCGTCATGATATGGTAATTTAAATATCTACTGACTGCCAGCTTGTCGGCTGTTCTGTGATTGGTATCTTTAACCTGAAGGATCACTTTGCACTCAAGTGCATATTAAGGGAGGGAGGTGCATGGAGGGCGTTGGGGGCGCCCGGGTTGAAGACACTTTACTACACTCTTCCATAGGCCGTCACATTCGGCATTTGTCAAACTTCAGAAGTCACCTTCCCCCTTCAATCAAATGATCCTGCATAAGCGGATGTACAAGGCTGTATTCAAAGAACTCGTTACTATTCCTTTATTATTAACCTCATGCAGCACTTAAAATTTGGCCCGACTTACACACTAAAACGGGCCTTGTTACGCGCTCCCAGACTCATTCCTTGTCCGCAAATTTTTCAACGCCAGCATATGACCCATCAATGCAAAGCTCACGAGATGGTTGTTACTGGCACATAAGAATTTTCGCAGCACGACCATCGACTAGCTCTTTGAGCTACAGGCGCATGAATGAAAAACTTGTGATCCGCCACCCCGCCCCTTGTCACTCACCAGTATATGAGATGGGTCCGGTGTCTTTCCAAAACCTCACAATCGGCTCAGGTGGTATCAATTTCAACCATTTTTTGACAGCATAATCTCCAATTCAATCACTACCAAAATACATCTATAAAGGATTCACTGCCCTCTCATAAAGAATAACCTTGACCAGGTTCAACTCCAAAAGGATTTAAACACCCTTTCTGAGTGGCAAAATAAGTGGCAAATGCACTTTAACACCAAAAAGTGTTTTTCTATGAGGATCACTCACTCAAGGAATCCCAAACTTTTTAATTATACTTTAGACAAAGATATTCTTGAGTCCACTGCCTCTCATACTTACCTAGGTGTTGACATTTCAAACAATCTTACCTGGAATAGACATATTAACCATATCACTTCGTCTGCAAATAGGTCTCTGGCGTTTATCAGAAGGAATCTATACTCCTGTCCCAGGAGTGTTAAAGCTAATGCCTACCTTACTCTTGTCAGGCCTTTATTGGAGTATTCATCTTCCGTTTGGGATCCCTACACCGTTTCCCTATCCAATAAGGTTGAGCAAATTCAACGTAGGGCTGCTAGGTTTGTCTGTAATGACTATTCCCCCCGTAGCGTGACTGAAATGTTAAAAGATCTAGGGTGGGATAGCCTTAAAGTCAGGCGTACTGTCAACAGGCTAGCAATTTTTCACAAAGCCAGATTGGGTCTTCTAGCCTTGCCAATGAACAACCTTCAACCGGTCCGGCGGCCTTCTAGGCATCATCATTCAAATAGCTTTTTACATATACCAACCAATAAGGACTGCTACAAATACAGTTTCTTTCCTCGGACCGTCAGGGACTGGAACCTTCTCCCCCAGAACATAACAGATCTCGAGGACCCCAAGCAGTTCAAGAGCGCAGCCTTGAGGATTCTCAGACGGGACGACTAACTTCATGCGCACACCCAACCCTGCACGTTTGACTCCACCAGGAGTGTTGTGCAGTATTTATCCAGATCCAGATCCAGATCATAGCAGGGTCAAAAATCACGAACCCAAACAAAAATTTTTAGGGACTACATGTAGAGGGTTCACCCCCCCCCCTCGCCAGCCAGTGTGCAATTTTATGGAATGGTGGAGCGCCCCCTTAAGACACCACACTCACCACACCACACACTCACTAAACTATCCACATTTTTTTGCTAGTGGGATTATCCGAGAGGAAGTTGTATGGCCGAATTTTTGAAGGGAGGCAGCCGCAGGGGGGGAGTCTAAGAGGGGAATTGCCAGGGATCCATCTGCAAAACATTGACAGTCGGGGTTGGTGGAGTTTGTATGACCTTATATTGACTACACTATTCCCGAATTAACTTTGTCACGATAGCCGCATGTGTGGCCATGCATGCGTAGCATCCTTTTTCACAACTTGCACAACATGTCCCAGTATTCCAATATTCTGGCCAGTACAGGGAGGCAGTGGAGGTCTCCCGAGAAAGTCCTAGCAGCTGTCCCGAACGCACGCTAGTCACTGTCGTCCAGGTCAATGGCAGCTCCAACTTGGTCAAGTCAAATGTTTACCATCGCTGTCTTTTTCACTCTGTGCTCGAACTTTACCCTCTGCTATTATTATTGTGTGGTTCCCACGCAAAGTCCGCAGTAGAGTACTGTACTTACATTTGATGTGTTGCATTTCACAAGTATCGTTACTCCGCTTGCATGAAGTGTTTGTACAAGCTTGCCGAGCCAAGGCCTATCATATCTCTGCATGCTCATTTACAAGTTACAGTCGAGTCCACTGCGGCAATGCACAGTGAACTCCCGGTGGGCTTTGCATGATCAAGCTCCTGCCCCAGTTTTCCGAGTTCAAGGGGCTATGATGGGAGCAGGAAACTTGCTTCGGGATTCAAGTTAAACAAAAACTAGAACAATGTCTGCAAAGGTATGAAACAACGATTAGTCCAAAGTTATCCATAGTTTGGCGTAGCATTAGCCTACGTAAAAGACTCTCCAGTAGGCCTAGGCCTATAGTAACTTATTGGCCAAGGCTTAGGCCTAACTTGGCCTATTTCTGATTTAGGCCTAGGCCTACTACATACTCAGTAGGCCTACGTTAAGGCTAGTGTAACGTTAGTACTAACGTAGTCCGCAGTCTGCTGACCTAGTATTTGGGAAGCTTTGGGGCTTCCCATACTAGGTCAGCAATATACCCATTGTCAAAATTGGGCTAGGCCTACCGCGACTTCAAAAATTTTGAATGGTCTCGATCTTTCTCAAATTCACGTATACTCCTACATAATTTGCTCGTTTGGTCAAGAAACTTGAAAGTCATGGGATAACTGGCTTTGTCTCTGGGTGGATTAAGGAGTGGCTAACGGAACGTTATCAAAGAGTCATCATAAACGGGTTTGAGTCTGCTTGGAAACCTGTATTAAGTGGCGTCCCCCAGGGCTCGGTCTTGGGACCAACTTTGTTTCTTATTTACATTAATGACTTGGATGTCAATATTGACAGTAATATTTTGAAATTTGGCAACGATACTAAGATTTGGAGGATGATTACCTCAACAGTTGATACAGGAATTTTACAGGATGACATTAATAAGCTTCTTGACTGGTCTAAGGAGTGGCAGATGCTGTTTAATCCTGAGAAGTGTGTTTGTATCCATGCTGGCCACAGGAATATGCATTACAATTATTATATGGATGACACATGTATTAAATTTGTATCTGAAGAAAAAGATTTAGGTGTATTAATCAACGATAATATAAGTTTCAGCCAGCAATGTGCAAGAGCCGCTATAACTGCAAATCAAGTTCTTGGGATGATAAAGCGGAATATCTGCTACAAAGAAAAGGAAATCCTTCTTAGACTGTATAAATCTCTTGTTCGTCCTCACTTAGAGTATGCAATCCAAGCATGGAGGCCTTATTTACAAAAAGACATTATATTATTGGAAAATGTTCAGAGAAGATTTACAAAGATGATCCTTGAATTACATGTAGATCATACGTACACATATACAATCCATTCTTCTCTACATGATTTCTGAAAAAGTCCCACGATTTCATCATTTTTTAGTCTCCGAAATGAAAAAAGAAGTAGATACAATTGTAAGTTAATCTTTGATTCTGAATGTTATTTTCCGCCCCAGAAATTTTAGGGGCGGAAAGTAACGGTACCCGGGTTATATACATGGTGGGCATACGGATAGGGATAGGGTTATATACACATGGTATGCGTAGAAATAAGGTTAATATACGGGGCACGCATACGGATAGGGTTATATATGTGATACGCATAGAGATAAGGTTAGGGTTATACCGTATGGGTGTATGTATACGTAGAGATATAGTCTATATACGTATTGTATATACGCAATTGAATTGGTGTGTACTTGTAATATTTAAAATGGCTTGCCAGCAGCTCGGCTTGCAGCGCTACAGGTTAGGGCATAGGTTCGCAATACAGAAAAGCTATACCGCATTCATGTTCTTCAAATGTTCTGCGTTCGAATCTCACTGTCACCTTTCTTTCCACACCTTCTTTTCGTCACTCTTTTGGAACTTGACTTTGGCACTGATATTTTAATTTGGAGGTTAAGTTTTACGTTGAAGTTAATGCTACTGTATGTCACTTCCAGGCACTGATTCTAAATTAGTACCGTTTTAACTCCTCCCAGCATCTGGATACACAGATGTGATGTGTCACTGTTTTTCTAAGTTAGCACCCTAAACAAGTTGAGTCTGTGCATCCACTCCGAGAATGATACTGGTGAAATCATTCACTCCACATGTCCAAGGAAGTTCTCCAGGATATTGTGGTCTTAGACAGTAATGGACATTCATTCACATTGCATTTAGGCCTGTGTATCACCGCTAAATGTAATAAAAACGCTAAATGTAATACTAACCGTAAATGTAATAAAAATTAATGCTAAATGTAATACCAACTGTAAATGTAATAAAAATTAATGCTAAATGTAATGAACGTTTCACCATAAATGTAATATGACTTTAACGCTAAATGTAATAAATCGGACTCACCATAAATGTAGTACAACTTTAACGCTAAATGTAATAATCCTATACTTTTCAATCCTTTACAGTGTTAAACTCACCACAAGTGCTGACGATGATATCCCTGTGAAACGAATTATTCTCAGAGATATTATGATTTCATCTTGGCTGCGGCCTTACCGACCACGATCCCTGCCACCCCACTGCCGCCTCAGCCATCACAACCACTATCTCAGCCGCTGCATTTTCACTGCATATTTGGGCCTTTCGGCGTGTTCCCAACCATTTGCCAAAGCTTTGTCATCATACATGTGCCTAGCTGCCCCTACTTGCAAATTTACTATAAAACATCTTTGTTGTAATGGCCTGTTACAGAGCTTTTCGAGCGAGCTGTCTTTATGCGTTAAGACTTATGTGCAGCAGCCATTTTCGATTCTCAATTACTCTTTGCATTCCTTTCTTACAAATTTCTTAAGCATAGGCCTATAAGCAGTTCGTACGAACTCTGCATCTAACTCTTGGAGAGGGGTCCAACAGTTGGAACTGGAATCTGTGCTGCGAGGGATGGTTCAGCTGTGTTGTTAATCGCTTTAAAAAGTGAGCCCAAATGTACCCCAAAACAGCCCATATCTAATGAAATGAGTGCAAACTCACACAGATGCATGAACGTTTCCATATATGTTACAGGTCCCTAAATAGTCTATATTAACCTACAATCATTGTATCTACCGGGTGTAAACTTTATCTGACCGGACGTTCTCGACATATCTAGGTTACAAGACTAGGCGACACTCAAACATACACATTTCCGTACACACACGTACACACATTCCCATAGCCCACCCCAGCGCGAATGTATTACAGGCAAGGGCTACAAAATGAAAAAAGAATCACCAAAGTTCCCATTTCCCTCTTTGTGTAATTCTTTAAATGACATTTTAGAGAATTTAAGAAGTAAAATCAAGCATGTGTTCACATGCAGATCCATGCTCACAAAGTTGTGATTGTTTAGGCTAACCTCTATTTCATCTTCACTGCGGGATGAGAATTGCCAAAAAAAGTCATTACATTTAGCCTTAAAGTCGCATTACATTTACGGTGAGTTGTGTATTACATTTAGCATTAATTTTTATTACATTTATGGTTAGTATTACATTAAGCATTTTTATTACATTTAGCGGTGATACAGGCCTAGGTCAATGAGTCATTCTCAGATTTACCTATTTTACACCCATTTTATTATTTAATTGGATAATGGCATGAACGGGACATGATCCATTTAATCTTTCATCTAGCAGTCCAAACTTTCCCAGTCCTGAGAAAATTCCCCATAAGTCCCACTGGAAAAAAATGGGATCCCATAAAAAATTAATGGGATCCCATTAAAACCCATTAAAATTCAAAGCTAAGGACTGGAATTTGGACACTTTGTATGGGATCCAATAGAATTTAATGGGATCCCCTAAAATGAATGGGAAAAAAAAAAAATCAATGGGACCTAAAAGCTGTATGGGATCCCATAGAAATCCAAAGCTAAGGTCTGGAAATTGGAACATTTTGTATGGGATCCCATTCCTTCTATGGGATCCCATTAAATTCTATTGGTGTTTTTATGGGATCCCATTAATTTTTTATGGGATTTTATGGGAATTTTCTTCTGGGCTTTGACTCAGCATCTGAGCATCAGCACATTCACGCTAAGAATGATATTAGTGAAATCATCACTTTGCATCCAAACATCCATGCATTCACTCCACAGTATATTGGTTGAAGACTTAAACCAAAGCATAGACAACAATGATGAGTCCTTCTAAGTTAAAATTAACTCTTTCATTCGTTAATCTTGATCACTATGTATCCGAGCATCCACACATCCACTGTAACAGATCAGAGGTGAACTTACATTCTTTGCTTTCTAAAAATCATTCACTTTGCATATCTGCATATTCACCCAGTAGATACATACAGTAGAGTGGAAAATTCAAGCTCTGCTCTAGGTATACAGTAAGTTGACTGATGAGCATCCAGGTGGCCAGATACCATCTTTGAGTGGCCCTGTATTCCATAGTTACTCCCTATACAAGAGAAACTTCCATGGATACGGATTCTCAGTAGCTCAGACTTCAGCTGGAATGCTTCAGATTTGTTTCTTTTTGATTCCTTGCTGAAGGCAGGCAAGGAATCTATGCGATGGTGATGGCGTGTGTGTGTGTGTGTGCGTATGTATGTGGGTGTGTGACGCTGCTTGTAAACACTCTATCTCAAGAGCGGTAACCCCAGGTAATCTCATACTTGGCATGTAGATTGCCCATATTGAGTAGATGAACCCTATTGTTTTTGGTGGAGGTCAAAGGTCATTTGGGGTCACCAAAGGCAATTTAGTGAATTTCTTTTAGTAGCCGTAACTCGGTGTCCGTTGTTCAAATTGAGTCATAATTTCATGATAAGATAGATTGGTAGGAGGTGGAAATACTGTAATATGAACCACATTAATCTGAAAGGGTCAAAAGGTCAGAAAGTGATGTTTTGTTGATATCTCGCCAACGAAACATTTTAGGAGGATGGCATAGAGGAAAGTTGTGTTCGTCTATGCGAAATACACGTGATGACCTACTTTGACCTCAGTTGACCTCATTTGACCTTTTGACCTTTGTGGCTTTTTTGTGACCCCTGGATTCGTCTTGTTGAGACAAGCCAAAAAGGCAATTATAGTACCCTCCTACGATGTTTCTAACTCTAGTTGTTTTTTAAAACAACTATCTTTGCTCAAATTGTAGAAAAATAGTAAAGTCCTTTAATTTGTGTACAGTGCCAGTTTTTCCTCGACCAAAACATGTTTCTCAACAAGTTGTAAAAGTATTTTATCAATATGTCAATATAGCATTACTGTAGTTACCATAGACCCCAGGATATAAACGGTAAAAGCTTACTGTATACAGTGCCATCTTTGAAATGTTACACTAAAATTTTAACTTTCTGTTGCTTTCAGAAAGAGTCACTTTCTGATTTACGGCTTCATGCTGCAGCTGTGAAAGGGGACCTTGAAAAACTGAAACAACTTACGAACTCTGGAAAAGTGTTCATAGACAGTAGAGATAAGGTACTTTTCATTCCCTCTTTATTGCTTTTCAATATTAAAATACTTATTGCATGTACTATAACTGTGTTAGTTTTGTTTGGTGTTTTCACCTTCATTATTCGAACCTTTTTACGGTGCTGCTGTGTGTTCACACAGCAGGCCCGGATTATATATGGGACAAGCTGGGTAGGACTTTCTTGAATTCTTGTAACTGCTCAGTCCACCAATTGTGTGTACAGTATGAACATGCTATCCTTCTCATTAGTCAAAGATCAAAATGCATAATAGTTTCTGTGTTTTGCCATGTACTGTACAGTACAGTAGGTCATTCACAGCTCATGTAACTTGGTTTTACTGAGCTTTGATCATGTGCCACACCCCTTACAGAACTAGGTACAGCTGTTTATTTGACCATGTGTGGATAAACCAGCTGTGGCAAAGTGTCTAAGATGGGTGGGGAACCTTTTTCCTCAGACGGGCTGTTTTGATAGTCATAATCCACTCATGGGCCGCAGATAGCGAAGGCGCTACAACCTTTCCCATATGACGCAGACCACCTTCAGTACAAGGATTCTGCACCTAGTTTTTGGTCTTATATACGAAACGGTGGGTATAATACATGGTGCATAGGGTTTTACTGTGATATGCTAGCGGCGTTTCTCAAAAGCCCTGCGTGAAATACCCAGCAAGAATAGTGGATAAAATGGGCCTGCGGGCCGGAGGTTCCCCGCCCCTGGTCTAAGAAAAAGGAAGTGGAATTTTGCTGCATCATAGTTAAGAAATGCATATATGCTGTGTTTGTCCTTCATTCTACAAAGTGCATCAAACTCAAAGTATAATGAATTATATTTTAAATGGATGGAAAGATTAGAACTCAAAAGTGCTAGATTGTAACAACACCTGCCATGTGGTACATTTAGATTTGCAGGTTTTGCTAAATCACAATGAAATGATACAGGAAAGATTGAAGAATTCTGGCTGATGGACAGTAATTCTTGTAATATCTTATTTAGGGAAATTTGCACATGTTGTTAGTTTTTCCAGTTATTTATGCTTGAAACTTTACTATAGAATTAGGTAGAATTAGTTTTATTCAGCTTTTACAGAAGCTAGGCATGACAACATCAGTTTAAAAACTGGGCACTCAAAGGAATTTATTTTTACAATAAATGTGTCCATCAACATTTGGCTGTATTGTAAAAGTTGAAAGAACTCTGCAGATTATTATGGCACAAGATATGGTCAGCATATTGAAATACTGTCAATGGTAGTACTGTACTTCAGAAAGTGTTGTGAAAATCTCAGTCCTCCCCCTCCTTAGTATTTGCTAACACTAATTACAAAACTAGCCCCTGTTGACTTCAGACAGCCTCCATAAACTTTTAGGAGGAGGAAGGGGGGGGGGACTTTTTTTTCCAAAACATATTGGAAAAAGATCCCTTTGAAAAACATTAAAATAGTAGCCTGGTAAACAGTCCTGTATGAAAGGAGTAGAATGTGCTAAGTAGACCTTGATGACAGATTCTCATTTTCTAGCTGCAGTTACTGTGAGTTATGTGGCCCTTTGAGGAAACCAAAAAGGGTACAGGAAATGTAACACATATTGCATTTCTGTTCTTTTTGTGTCTATTTTAATACTTGTTTTTTCTTTTGTCAGGAGGGTACCACACCTCTTATCTTAGCTGCTGCTAAAAATCACATCGACTGCATCAGAGAACTTTTGGAACAAGGAGCTGATCCAAACTTAAAAAGAGAGGTAAAGATAAATTTTTATGCAGTTGTCTTTTAATATGCCTCTTGTCAGAGGAGGAAATATTGAAAGTAAAGTGGGCTCTACATAGTGGCATAACTGAATACTTTAAATTGCTTTAAAAAGGTAAAAAGTAAAATGTGTGATTTTCTCACTATGCAATATATATTTGATTCACCTTGAAGTTGAAGTGAAATTCTTTAGTTCACTTGACCCAGTACAGGGTAAAATTAGTATTTTGAGTGTCAATTTCTGTGAACTGTTTTTGTCTGTCTGTGTGTGTGTGTTTTTTTTTTATTTTTACGTAGCCTCTAAGGCTACGTGTATGGAATCGTATTTCAGATCCCTATATCTTAAGCATTTAGGAAGGCAAACTACTCCCAAATAGACCTTTTTTTTACATTGCGCAAAAGAAAGTAATCCATTTCACTATGCGAACTCCATTGAGCGTATGAATTAAAGGCGGAAGAATCCTGTATTCTGTTAAGTCGCCATTGACGATGTTTTACCAGGATCACTCAGCTTCCAAATGTTCAGGTGCGAACAGAATATAACTCGAAGAAATTTAAGGAATTTACAGCAATAGAGCAAAGAAATATGAGAATCTTTGCAAACTTCGCACTGCTCATATATTTTAGAAAAATTAATCACAATTAGACGTCGAACGTGGCTTGTTTGGACGAAAGATTCATGATTGGGCTCCCTTATGGGCCAGACAACGAGACTTAGAAAATGGCTTCCTAGGATGTAGTGGCTTACTTGTATTTTTATAGGTCTACCTTTATAGCACGTACTGTGTAACGCACCATTGACATATATAATTAACTAGACACATCAGACAAACGCACGCTTGTTCATGACCTGCATAGACCAAAGTATGTACGGATCTACTTTCGAGACGAGTTGTTCGTTTTGAATTTTGGTTGACCATAATCCTTCATTTTCAAATCTCAAAGTTTTTCGTATTCTCATTGTGGCCCCTCGACTAAAACTGAAGGATTTTAAATGCTCAAATGACTTCTTGAAATGTACGAACGGTGGGAATCTATAAAAACAAATTAAGATACCAAAATAATACATCGAAGAGACTGTCTGATACATTGAAAAAAATATTCGATTTGCAGCTCCGCGCATGCGGGATAGTCTGAATATTTTTACATTGACCCAATCTCAAGTGGGAATTTTAAATGATGACCAATCGTTACGAAGTGATTCTCTGTCACGTCCGAATATAGACGAAAATTTTTTTTCAGCACTTTGAGAAAGGTATTACCAGCTATTAGTGTCACTGGACAGCTGGAGTTGCAGAAGGCGAGTCGAGTAGCGCTAATTCCAGCAGGAGCAGGCCGGCCGGGAAGTTGGCAGCGGAAAGCCTGTTTGATTTAGCAACGAGGTATTTAGACGCGGGCGATTTTCGTCGGGAAACTTGAAACTTACTAGGCTATATGCTTAATTTTGAGATAATAAATCGGCATGCCGACGTTCTAGTTTATTAAATTGCCAGAAGTTACGACTTTGAGATTTGGAGGAAAAAATGGGGACCTTCCTGCCGCCGTCAATGTAAAATGAATGAATTCACGTCCATCGTTAAAACAACACAGCGGTATATGTAAGTAGCCTACTGGGGCACTAGCACTTAGATCATTAGGGTATGTACGATGGATCAGCAATACAGCAAGGGTGAGGAACCTCAGGCATGTTGGTTCGTTTAGCCTCTGGCCCGCGAGACCACTAATTCGTCTGGCCCGCGAAGCTATACTGATAAAAGTAAATTCAATTCACTTGAATAATAATATCTTTAATAATAATCTTTAAGTCCTCAGTACCCACTGTTTTATCATGCTTAGCTACCTGCACTTTCAGGACATTTTACGTAAAATAACTCCATAAGTTCATGAACTCTACTGTCATGAGCTTGCTTATAAAAATTAAAATGTCTCTGATGCGCGGTTAATTAATATGCCTTATGTTCCATCTCCTTTCTCCCGATTGAAAAACAACTCCCACACCTCTTTCTCGGAGAGGCTACGTCGGATTTGCCATGCAAATTCAAATTTCTAGTTTATTTATTTATTTATATTTTATGTCTTGGCAGCTTATGCTGAAAATAATGTTGTTGTTATTTTCCGTAGTAATTTATATCAAGTATAGTATTTACATTATGAACATTGTCTGTAAACTTTCAAGCCTTGTTCCTAATGTATATATTTTGGGGAGGCTGATAAATACAAGACACACTCAGTATTTTCCAAGTGGCATTATCTTTTTGTTTGGAATTGTGAATTTGCTTCAGTTGTCCTCTATGCACAGTTACTGAGATTAGTGCATGGATCACAAATTTATTTCCAGAAGTGTTGACTCAAGAGAACTAGAGGAATTACAAAGCAGCGTTTTAGCAATTTTGAATGCACTCACCCTGAAAATCTAGAGATAAACAATGACACTGTTGTACCTGCAACACATGCCAAAATAGAGACTTTATTTCAGAGTACATCTAAGTCATCCCTTTTTCGATCAGACAGAAGTATATAGAGGGCCTTGACCTTTGGTTTTGTGTGTTACGCTTGAACAGTGCGTACACCATCTTTTTTTTTCTTTTTGCCTTAAAGGTTGCCTTCTAATCTGTCATAAATAACATGTATACAGTATGCCATTCTCTGTGCACCATTTGTCTTCCGTGCATCCCACAATTCCTTTTTCAATTGAGATTGCAAAAAGGATTTTGCATTTTTTGTTGCTGCTGAAACAGTATTCATTAAGAAGTAGTAGATTTATGTAATTAATTACTGTACAACTCCTGGCTCATTATTGAACTATTAAAGTTCATTTACATAATACATGTGAGTTGCAATTTATTGTAATAATTTTGTGTCTTTCTGTCATTCCAACAGACTGGTACAACAGCTCTATTTTTTGCCAGTCAAGGAGGGTTTGAAGAAATTGTTTCATTGCTGATAAAACATAAAGCTGGTATAGACATTGCCAGCAAAGTAAGTATCAGAGATTTGGTGGAAGCTGAGCTTGGAAAGTTATACATACTGCAATTTCTGCACAGCCATCGTGTTGAAATGCTAAGTGAATAATGGGGTTGATAGGGAAATGGTATTAGAGGATTTTTATCCCCCACCCCTAAATTTGCAAGGAAACACTTCTCACTTTTCTGTTAAAAACTTTGTTAGTATTGGAAACAACAAGGCAACTTGCCATCAAAGCTAGTTGAAGAATTTTCAAGAAAAAGCATTATGTATGGCTTCCTGAAGTTCATTCTGCAGACAAAACTTTTACTTTTGAAACAAGGGACTTCTAACATCGCTTCAGAGCTGAAGCTCATGCAGAGAAATGTTGAACATTTTGCACCCTGTAATTGATTTCACTTTTTTTTTTGTTTCAGCTATCCTTCTGTATACAGTAGCATTGCCAAGTATGGGGCATACTATTTTCCCCATTGCTTAATCTTACTAAACTTCTTTTTTTCTTTGGGGGGACCCAGCTGAAAATTCCCTTTGTAACCCTTGGGGGTAAAGCCGTTTAAACCCAAAGGGTTTCAAATGGAACCCTTTGGAAAAACCCTTTTCATTCAAAGGGTTACCTTTGGATGTTAATGGAAATTGGACAAATCGTAAAGGGTATTACAAAATTACCCTTTGCCTAAGCCAGATCCTTTTGAACACCCTTTAAAACCATTTGGAATGCATTGAAACCCTTTAATGGAATTTGGACAAAGGGTCTCAAAGGGAATTTCTGCTGGAGGGGGGGGGGGAGCAGAATGAGTTTTGTTTACCTAATTCTTCTTCTTCCCATCCCAATTTCTTTCCAAGTTATTTCCCACAAAAAAAGAAATCAGTTTGCAGCTAAATGCAGCTAGCATTCTGTCAGGCCCCCTTTATATTTTTTTTCTCTCAAGTGCAACTGTTGTTGAGGTTTGTAAAAGTACCATTGTAAAGCATAACACAAGTTCCACTTGTGCAGTTATTCATTTCAGTATGTTGTTGTAGAATAGATAATTTTGACTTTAAAGTTGACATAATATCAAAATTTGTTGCAAGTCTTTACTAGCTAGTGTAAATTTGGGCCTCATATGGTGACCATCAATTTTAAGTTAGCAGTGAGATGAGATGGTGTAGTATTTTAGCTTACAGTTGACACACGTTCTGAAGGTGATCTATTTTGTCCTTCCATTGTCAGGCCTGTTTAAATTAGTCACTTATTGATCCTGCTACGTGACTTGAGATTTAGAAGTGTCAATAGCTTTTTCTTGATTCCTTCCTCACCTCCTCACCTTGTTGCCAGTGTGTTTATGTGCCTCCAGGGAGGTTGTGACCTATATTTATCCCATCTTTTATCTTCAGTGAGAAAACGTGTGAAAAAAGTAGGTCAATTGATACTTGGAAGTGTTGTATTAATCTGGTCAGGTGATGAAGAGTAAGATGAACAATGGTTAAGTTAAACTATTTTGAAATAATGGGAAAATAATAAAACATGTTGTGTTTGTGGTTTCTTTTTTGTTTTTGTAATAACAATGTCAAGGCATAGCTTTTCAGCAAGGTCAACAGAAAAAACACCTAAAGGGTGTGTCTATATGTTTAGAGTCATAGCTACTGTATAAATAACAGTCACTTTGCAATGTCATGGGACATTGTCATGTACCATTGTGTTTGCACAAGTGTGTGGGTTCAAAATTCTGTCAGATGTACATGATTCGGGCATTTTTTTCACTTCACCTGATTTGCTCTTGAAGTTGGTTGACCAGCCAATGAGGTTGATTGGCATGTTGAACAGTTCTAAGTGTTTTGGGGCAGACCAATGAACTAGTTGACTTTTCTTTGTGAAGGCCCAATTACCACATCCCAGACAATTAAAAATTCTTATTCACTTTATAGAAATATATGTGTACTGCACTTCCAAGACAAAGATAGCCTGTACTGAGTTTACTTACCAAAGGCTGTGTTCCACTGAGTACACTACTGTGTGTGATTTTAATACCACTGTAATCTGAGTTGTCATGGAAGGGGCTACATTACATCACATTTCATAGATCTGCACAAGTCATCTATAACAAAGCATAGGGGCTTATATTTATAGGCTTTGCTTGACTTTATGTTAATGCGCAGTCACCTATTGTAAATGTACATACCCAGTGCTTCCTAAATTTGGTTGGAGATGATACAGAAGCGGCTTTAAATGCCTTGTGACATCACTGGAATGACAAGCATGGAGTGAGTGGGCAGTTCTTGGAATTTAATAGTCTACCATAAAACATGTGGGTACCAGCTAGTTCAGTAAATGATTTTAGATCGAACAATGCAGTCATGTCAGTTGACTTGTGGAAAGTTATTTCAGATGGAAATGGATCTTTCATGGGATGAGAGACTGATCATATTTATCATGCAAGTGCATGAAATCTTTGTAAGGCAAGTGGTCTGGACCAATGGTATTCAGAATGGGGAGGGGGAGGGGAAGGGAAGGGGCATCCAAAACAAAGAAGGGCAAAAGGAAAAAAACCTTGAGGGTCACTAGTCAAGTCATGAAAACAAATGTTAAGGAAGAAATTAACCTTGCTTGATTAAAGATTTCTTTGCAGAACTTCATATCAAGAATATATCAGTATTTACTTCTGAAACTAAAAGGACAATTTCCACTGTGCTATGCTTACTTTTTGTGCAATTAAATGATGATATAGACATCTGTAATTAAATTTCGGCATTGAAGTGTTCCTTCGGTTTCCATTCATTGGGCAGCTAGCAACAAGGACTACTCTCTCCTCCCATGATGACTTATTTTAGGCTATGGGTCATGGCACTTGCAGCATGACAAATCAACTCTTAAAAAGTAGTTTTACATTATTTTTGTACCCCTGGTCTTGCAGTTTTGTGCTTTAAGGGGTAAATGTACCCCTGTTTGGGATCTATTACTCTACAGATATTCTCTTTTCTCCCCTATTCAGGATGGAGGCACTCCTCTGATTGTAGCCTGTCAGTGCAATCATCTACCTGTCGTTGAAATTCTACTTGATAATGGTGCTGCTATAAACTATTCAATGCATGTGAGTATTCCTATCTGTTTTTGTCATAACTTGAGTGACTTGTTTGCCAAAATCTTTGATTTAAAGGTTCAAGAAAAGACAGCAAAATGTTATTTTTGTATACTTAAGTGTAAAATGTATATGATTGATTAAGGAGGAAATGCAAGCTGCATTAAAATATCTTTTACAGCACACTTTGCAAGGATGAAACTTATGCTCTGTTGGTATTTGAGCTCATCAGTTAAAATTGTGATATTGAAGAAGTGATTAGCATTGTAACATGTACACGGCAGATTTAATGTCCTACCTTGTAAAAGAGAGATTTTGTCATGGCTTTACAAGTCGAAATACCATTCAGTTTCTTTTTTTCTTGAGGTAGCACAAAAGTTTTTGGCAGAAACTATTAACTCAAGAAGAATTAACTTTTCCTTGAGATGACCACTACTGTGTAGAGTTGGCTTTATTGCAATTGTACAAGATAAAAGAATGTTCTGGCTGTATTGTCATAAACCTTTCTTCAATGTAAAATACTTTTCATGGAACAAAAGAGATTTAATAACTTACTCACTATTGATAAGAGATTTAATAAATATCTAATTTGAGCACTTTAGCCATTCTGATGGCAGAAGTCTTTCCCATGAGTTACAAAATCATAATGATTACTACTGGTTATCACATGATTTTTCCTGAATAAAGAAAGGTATTGTAACTTGTTGGTCCATTTATTTTTGGATTTTTTCTTAGGATGGTGCTACCCCACTTTTCATCGCTTCCCAGTCAGGAAATGCTGATATTACAGAATATTTAATCCTCAGAGGTGCTCAGGTCAATGGTTGTAGAAAGGTATGGTATATGAAGCTAACATTTATGTTCCATTGTTTAGCCTCCAGTAGACAAATTGTAGGTTCATGGAACAATGTCCTACACATTGTTTTTTTTTTTTCATGTATTGTTTGTTGAACATTTTTCATTTCATATTTTTGGAAAATTGGGGATGAAAAAGCTTTCCCATCTTAAAATTGTGTTAAATAATCTTACATTCATCCATAAATAAACATTCCTTTAAATAGTGTCATGCAAAGCTCATTATTCACGTAACTAACTGAAGTATGTGGTATTCTAATTTTAAATAGTATTTAAGTTTGTAAGCAGTGGTATCTGGCTTTCCATAATTTAGTTTAATTTACAATTAGAAAGATAATAGTTTGCTTATAAAATAAAAGGATACAAAGCATATTGAAAGGATCCCAACTTAAGGTGTCTGTTATCAGTTTCAGAGTTGCTGTCTTAAGCAAAGATTACATGATTCTAACCCCCCAAAAAAGGTTTAAGTAAGCATATTTAGTGTATGTAAGGACTGTTATGTGAGAAGTTCCCATCACCAGTCTATATCACGGTTCCAGATTTCAACCACCCATGATGCCTCACAAACCTTAGCTTCTTGAAAATCAGTTTTGATGTTTGAACAAAATGGTATTCTTCTCTCCTTACCCTTTATTACCCCATCATTTTGCACAACAGAAAGGAAAGAGAATGGCTATCTGACAAAAGATGGGTGCATGTTTATTTTCATGTTAAGTTCAATAATTTGTTTCTCCTCAATTTCAGGATGGTGCATCTCCACTTTGGATTGCAGCCCAGATGGGACATCAAGATGTGATGTGCCACCTTCTGGCTAATGGGGCTGAAGTAGATGCTGCAAGAGAGGTAGGTTCATATTTCCAGGATAGAAACTGAAGGATGAGGACCAGTATTTGGGGAGAGGTGGGGAGGGATGGGTGGAGAGGGAGAGGTGGGGAGGGAGGGGTGGGGGCAGGTTGAGTAAGGATCAGTGTTGTTGTGGGTGGGGTGGATTGGAATGGATTAATGGGAACAAATTATGTACAATTCACAAAGGAGGTTGTTTCATAGCTCTGGTCCAAAAGCTGGGTGTGTGGGGAGGAGGGATCAGTTTCTGAGAGGGGATGGAGTGGACTGGACTGGAATGGGCTAAAGTTCATGAAGCAATAGAGGTAGGTACCTAACTCTCATTATGCAAAATTACTGTGAGTTATTTGCTCAATTTCAGTATGGACTGGGTTAGGGATGTCTTGAATTTCAGTATACACTCCATAAGATCCCAAAAATGTACCAAAGGTTATGTACGGAGACATGTGATACAGTCCCTTCTATTGTAGGCAAGTAATAGTGTTTCAGGTTGTACGGTCTGAATCATGGAATAGTTCCAGCATTTTCCATGAGGTGTATAAGGTACACTAGACAGGATGAGAATAATCATATTGCAGTAATTTTGTAAGGGAACAGTTATCCTTAATGCTGGCAAATCTTGGGCAGGGAGGCCATTATTATCTGTGACAGGGTAGGAGAAGCCAATTAGCATATTTCAAAGTTGTTGGGTAGTAGGTTGTAGGTACTGGTTGGAAATGAGGTAGGCTTTTCCTTTGTACTATATGTATACAGGGTTCCTTTTCTTGATGTGAAAATGAAAGGTTGATGGAGAGGCCATTTGAAGGTGGGTATTCAGGAAGGTTTGTGGGTCTAGTCTAGAAATTCTTGTTGGCAGGCCATCAGTCCATGAAAAGAGAATGGGGTTGGGGACCAAGGGGTAGATATCAGGGGTAGGTTGAGTATGATGGGTTGGAAAACAATGAAAACTTTGTTACTGCCCATAAATGGGTCTAGAGTTTATTCACTATGTTGTGGTGTTTTGTGGAAATTGTGGCCGAGATTAGTTAAGATGTGTATTCATGTTATCTGCAAGTGCTTTTAGCAGCAGGTTATCAATATATGTGCTTGTCTATGAACATTTAAACAAGTATGTATGAGTGAATTTCAATAAGCCGGAAACTTTGATACACATTGCATGCTGGGAGGAAAGTGTACCATAACAGAGACTGCATGTGCTTTACAGATATCTTGTGTAGTCAAGCACAATTTTCGAGTTTAAAATTATGATTCTCTAGACATCAGTCATGGGCCAAAGAGAATTTCCTTTGGAGGAAATAGTTGTTTTTGAAGTTATTCTCCTTAACTTAGACCGAAAAGGTTGGGTAGTATGATGGTAAGTTGTGGAAGACAAGAAAACAGTCGCTCAAAAATTTTGTATCCTTACGGAAATATCTGTGGACTTAATCTGTGGAACTACATGGTACAGCAAAATCCGATTTCCCAACACATTTATTGATATCAATTTGACTGGAATTTGCATTCACACAATATGAAGTTTTTGTATACTGTTTTGCTAGTTAATATGGTACAATAAATCATTTCAAATTTAGCACTATGTGAGAACTGTACATCATGCAAGCAAACAAATTTGTAGTGTTTTTGTCTGTTGTTCTGTGTTTCTGTTTGCATAACAAGTATCTTGTCAAACCAGACAAAAAAATTGTCAACTCTTTCCTTTGTTTACTTAAACAAGAAATTGAGTGAAATCACCATGGTGATTGTTAAGGCCAATTGCAAAGCTGTTTGTTGAATTTGACAGCTTTGAAATATAAAACTTCTCATTGTGATTTGAAAGAAGCCTTTTTGGAATGCTTTACAAGGAACATTTTTTCATAAAATTGATACTCTTACATGCCTGACATTTTGGTGTCCCTCAAAATATGATTTAATGTGACTTTACTTTCTGGGAAATGTTATATCAGGCTTCATTTGAATCCCTTTTTGAAATTGTTTAATGGATCTTAACTGGTACCAGTTGTACTCAGGGGCATGGGCCTTTACTACTTAGTGACTGGTACCAGACTTTGGGACTGTAAGTAGCTAGTGGAATGATCTCATTGAGTTGACCCCATATTATGTGTTTAAACCAAACTTGAAGAGGTTTTGGGATTCATAGAGATCCCTCTTGACTGAATGTAGGAGACCTGATAAGAATTTTCTGTTTCTTTAGAAATAGTTTCCTTAGTAGTTGAGTCATTGCCACTTTAAGAACCAATACTGAATTTTCAAAAGTCTCTGGCCAACTACCTTTTCATAATTATAGTATCAAAACTGTTGAGTCACAAACTGTCACGACCACTTTTTCCATTATGCAGCACACAAAGATGACAACACTCCCATTACAAAGCAGGTTACCAATCTAGAGTTTTGATCTCTTTGTTAGTTACCTTTTGCTTTTTAAGTTTAGCATGTTCCTACAAGCCATGTGAAAACATTACACAATACTTACATGTCACTTTTCAGCAGAGGAATAATATAATACAATCATTTTTGTCGTAATTTCTAATGGCATTCAGAATTCACAGAAAGTGATTTAACTGATGTACAATATTTCACTCCTCAATATTGGCTGATACTATTCAGATTACAGATATCTTTGAAATTTTTTTAAGTGAGTGAACTGTGTACAGGACTATATGCTGCTGTGTACTACACATACTTAAATTTTCATGAATATGAGGCAAAACCCTGGCAAATATAGTCACACATGTAACCTCTGTATGAAGGAAAGACATATTAATATCCGTTAGGTATTATCAGCATTTTAATTTTCGGATGCTTGTAGAGGAAGAATACATTGAATCAGCTAACACCAATATTGAATAGCAATAAATGGTCCAATGCTAGTAATTTCCTTTCTTGACACCTTCCGTACCACATTTGATTCCAGATTGTACCATAGCATAATGACTTGGCATATTTAAAACTAAGTGGAGGTGCTAATATTACAATAAAACACACATATTGAATGGGAGTGGTCACCATGGTAACAGGTACTAGGAAACAACACAGACTTGTGTCATTGCTGTACACTCTTCTTCCCTTGCATGCTTCCCTCTGTTTCTTGTGCTCTGCATTGTGAATTATTGTAAAGAGATTGAAATGGGCCTTGAGAGTAGCCTTGACAATTATTAGTAGTCACAAGACAACTGCTATAAAATTTATAACAGAGTAAGTGACCCGTATACTACAAGAATTGTCCAGACTCAAATTTATTTTTGATATATTAAAGAGCAAGTTGACCTAAGTATTTTGGTGAATTAATTGTGTTAAATTTTCTCTTCAGCTCACTTTGTAGCTTTCAATTTGATATTTTCCTCATCTCACGAATGACAGAGTTTCAATCAAACTGTATCTTTTTGATTCCTTGCCGTAGGCAGGCAAGGAATCTATGCGATGGTGATGTCGTGTGTGTGTGTGTATGTGTGTGTGTGTGTATGTGTGTGTGCGGATGTGTGTGTGTATGTGTGTTTGTGACGCTGCTTGTAATCGCGATATCTCAAGATAGGATTGACCGACACTTTTCATATTTGGTATATAGATTTGTCATGTTGAGAGGAAGAACCCTATTGTTTTTGGAGGAGGTCGAAGGTCATCTGAGGTCACCAGAGGTCAAAAACTGAAAACCTTGTAATCGCGTTATCTCGAGATAGGGATGACCAACACTTTTTATATTTGGTATATGGATTTGTCATGTTGAGAGGAAGAACTCTATTGTTTTTGGTAGAGGCCAAAGGTCATCTGAGGTCACCATAGGTTAAACTGCGAAAACCTCGTAAATGGCTTGTAATCGCGCTATCTCGAGGTAGCGATGACCGACACTTTTCATATTTGGTATATAGATTTGTCATGTTGAGAGGAAGAACCCTATTGTTTTTGGTGAAGGTCAAAGGTCATTTGAGGTCACTGGAGGTAAAAAGCCGAAAAGCTCGTAATCGCGATATCTCAAGGTAGGAATGACGGACACTTTTCATATTTGATATATAGGTTTGTCATCTTGAGAGAAAGAATCCTATTGTTCTTGGTGGAGGTCAAAGGTCATTTGAGGTCACCAGAGGTCAAAGACCGAAAACCTGGAAATCA
This sequence comes from Holothuria leucospilota, assembly GCA_029531755.1. NCBI lineage: Eukaryota > Metazoa > Echinodermata > Holothuroidea > Aspidochirotida > Holothuriidae > Holothuria > Holothuria leucospilota. The sequence continues at coordinate 19,810,154 of CM055971.1, forward strand.
TGATATCTCAAGATAGGAGTGGCCTGTATGGATTTGTCGTGTTGAGAGGAAGAAACGTATTGTTTTTGGTAGAGGTCAAAGGTCATCTGAGGTCACCAGAGGTCAAAAACCAAAAAACCTTGTAATCGCGATATCTCAAGATAGGGATGACCGACACTTTTCATATTTGGTATGTAGATTTGTCATGTTGAGAGGAAGATCCCTATTGTTTTTTGATGAAGGTCAAAGGTCACTTGGGGTCACCGGAGTTAAAAAGCCGAAAAGCTCGTTAATCATGATATCTCAAGATAGGAATGACAGACACTTTTCATATTTGGTATATAGACTTGTCATGTTGAGAGAAAGAATCCTATTGTTTTTGGTGGAGGTCAAAGGTCATTTGAGGTCACTAGAGGTCAAAAACCGAAAACCTTGAAATGGCCATATTTCAAGATGGGAATGGCCTATATAGATTTGTCATGTTGAGAGGAAGAATCCTATTGTTTTCGGTAGAGGTCAAAGGTCATCTGAGGTCACCAGAGGTTAAACTGCGAAAACCTTGTAAACGGCTTGTAAACACGATATCACCAGGTAGCAATGACCGACACTTTTCTTATTTGGTACATAGATTTGTCATGTTGACAGGAAGAAGCCTTTTGTTTTTGGTGAAGGTCAAAGGTCATTTGAGGTCACTGGAGGTAAAAAGCTGAGAAGTTCGTAATCACGATATCTCAAGATAGGAATGACCGACACTTTTCATATTTGGTATATAGATTTGTCATGATGTAAGGAAGAACCCTATTGTTTTTGGTGGAGGTCAAAGGTCATCTTGGGTTACCAAAGGTCAAAAGCAAAATTTCCCAAGAATTCCCAAGATTGTTATATGGGGTCACCAGAGGTCAAAAAGCAAAATTTACCAAGAATTCCCAAGATTGTAATCTGGCGTCACTGGGGTCAAAAATCAACATTTCCCAAGAATTCCCAAGATCATCATCTGGAGTTATCAGAGGCCAAAAAGCAAAAGCAAAATTTCCCAAGAATTCCCAAGATTGTTATATAGGGTCACCAGAGGTCAAAAAGCAAAATATCCCAAGAATTCCCAAGATCATGATATGGGGTCACCAGAGGTCAAAAAGTGAAATTTCCGAAGAATTCCCAAGATAGTCATCAGAAGTCCCCAGAGGTCAAACAGCAAAATATCCCAAGTATTCCTAAGATCGTCATCTAGGGTCACCAGAGGTCAAAAAGCAAAATTTTGCAAGAATTTTCAAGATCCAAGATCCACTGGAGTTGAATCCCTTTCAAGACACTTCAGGTTTTCTTTTTTGTTATATTTGGTGGGGTTCAAAGGTCATGTGAGGTCAGCAGAGGTCAAATTGTTAAAACATAAAATGATGTAGTCAAGAAAGATAAATTTGAGGGATAAACCTCAGTGCAACAAAGCATCCCCATTCGGCAAGGAATCACTAAGCCTTTGGGCTTTCTGGTTAAAATCTACAGGATGGTGTCACACCTTTATTCAAGGCATCTCACAAAGGTCATTTAGACTGTGTTAAGGAACTTTTGAAGTATGGTGCAAATATTGGACTGCTAAAGGTATGTCATGTGTTTGTCAGATATTTAGAGTCAGTGTTGCAATGGTTAGAGTTGGAATACTATCACAACAGTCTCTTGCGTCTGTTCTAAATGTTGAATTTAATCACTGCTAATCAAGATATAGTGATTGATATTCACTTATGGTGAATATTGATTATCAATTGCTAATCAATAATCTCTTACAACTTTGTTTTTTGATAATAAAACACCTGGGATGGGGGTATCAAATATAACTATAATTCTGCTGCTTATTTGTGAAAGTTGTTGCGGCATCAGCACAGGAATAGATTAGCTATATAGTCTGTCATTTGGTATCAGCAAGAAGCATCTTAATGTACCTATGAACTGCATTTGTGATCAAGGACATAGCTTTGCATAAAATGGACAAAATTCAAGAAGTTTTCTCATAAGCTCAATACACATCATATGTGATATATGATGAATAACTTCAAAATTAGCTGAAAGCAGCTCATTTCTGGACCATTTCTTGCAACATTTTGAGAGCATATACCTTTGAGAGGGCAAAAATGTGCCAATTAAGATTTTGAAAAATTGATAATCGCTGAAACATTTTCGTGTTTTTATGACATTAGCGAGTACTGTTTTTGCACACTTTTAGTACTACTACCTGAAGTATTTGACAGTTTTCCAACAGTCTATTAAGAGAATAGGAATTCATGTTCATTCATTTTCTTTGCTCAGAATGGTGAGAGTGCCCTTCATGCTGCTGCCCTCTATGGACATTTGAAAGTCGTCAAGGAACTTGTGCAATCAGGAGCAGATATTCATTTAAAAAATCAGGTAATTGGAACCATAGACCCTTTTCCAAATAGCAGTTACAATGGATTGTGGGATAGAGTTTTGGTTCACATCATTTTTAGCCACAGTAAATTGCCATTGACAAAAATGGTGCACACTAAAACTCTGTCCCATAATCCTTTGTAATTGCAATTTGGAAAAAGGTCTATGAAGACCATATGGATTCAGGAAATACTCTGCCTGAAGGGGTCTGCAAGATTGTTTATGAATGTAAAATGGTACCTTTTAAAGATCCTGAAATGTCTCAAAGAAATTTTTCATCTCTTACCTCACCTCTCAACCTAAACAATTTCAAAGTATTTTATGTTGGGATCACTAACTGAATTTTGATCCCCTCCCTATTGGTATTACTCATTACTCTCCACTTAAATGTATCCTATGTTTTCAAGTGCCCTTTGCTCATTGCCCCCTACTCTATTTCCAATTGCTATTTGCTCATTGTGCCCCCTGCCCCTTCATTGTATTTTCAGTCCATTAGGCAACTACCGAAATTTCTTGGCTCTCTTACAGGAAGGAGTTCTACCTGTGGATATGGCTCGTGATGCCAACTACACACTTGTGGTGGATTTCTTAAAGTCATGTGAAAACAAACTTCCGAATGGCCTGTAACGACAACAGGGTTTGGTCTGCCTATGTCTTCTTCATCTGTATCTGAAATATTTGTTGAAATAATTTTGGGTTGCAATCTGTGTGTCTTAGATAGTGTCTTTGTCTCTATGCAATGTGTGATGAATTGATTGTTTTCCTTATTTATTAGTTTGTACATAATCATTGTAGTTAGACCCAATTATTATACTGATGTCATAGGGGAGGGGGAGTCATAGGGGAGGGTAAGGCTGGGGGAAGTGCCTTGCAGAAATTTTCAGAAATAAAATTGAGACAGTATCAGTACAATGTTGAGTAAACTTAATTCTTTGCACCTTAAAGCAGGGTTGGCCATGTTACTTCAGGTCACCATGCATACATGAAGGCTGACTGCTTGCTTGCCTATCATGCAACAGGTATAGTGGACTGGCTCTGATAGGCCCAGGCTACCACAGTCCAGAGGAGGGGAAGTGTTCTCTGAACAGTTTTTAACTTTACAGTTTTGCAAAGAGGTCAAATCAGCCATGTTTGGTTTTCCTTCCTTTTGGCTGTGCCGTCACCCATCCCAGTCATAACCATTTGTGTGGGTTGCCTGGTCAAGCCAAACTCTGTAACTACGTTACAGGCAAAGGGCACTCATCACATTCTTGTTCATCAAAGTACTATAATGATTCAGTGATGCAGTATGTTATTTATTCAGTTTGTATAAATTTGTCAGTTTCAAGTACTGTTATTTGCAAACATTTTGACCTTGTACATTTGTCGGTGTGTTTCCATTCACTTACCTTGTATCATAATGTCCTTATGGAAGCTTAAATGTCAGTCACATTTTGTTATCATTTGCAAGTCAGTTGCAACCAAAGTTTTCAGTCCTCAGTTTTGTTGTCTTTTAGTTCATGTAGGAGTGACTTGTTAATTTTCTAGAGCAGCAGTTGTACAAAAGCAAGACCCAGATGTATACATTCGTGTGTCGTGCTTCTTCTAGTATAATTGTTGTACCTGTGACATTCTAGTGTTTCTGTGACACTCTGTTATACCTGTGACACTGTAGGGCACCTGTGACACTAGTGTTTCTGTGACACTGTTATTCCTGTGACACTGTAGGGTATCTGTGACACTGTTATACCTGTGACACTGTAGGGCACCTGTGACACTAGTGTTTCTGTGACACTTGTCAGTGACACTGTAGGGTACCTGTGACACTACTGTTTCTGTGACACTCTGTTATACGTGTGACACTGTAGGGTACCTGTGACACTCTAGTGTTACTGTGACACTTATTCCTGTGACACTGTAGGGTACCTGTGACAATCTAGTGCACATGTGACACAAAATTTCCTGTGACAGTGTAGTAAACATGTAACAATCTAGAGCAATTAATCTAGTGTACCTGTGGACACTAGTGTAATGTGGTAATCCATGTACCTGTGACTTGTAGTGTGCCTGAAACAATAAGTATTCTTGTAACATGTTGGTGCATCTTCGTCAGTTTAGTATACATGTGACACTATAATGTATGTGTGGCAATCTATGTACTCCTGTGGCACTCTAATGCATTTATGCACTGTATTAATTTAGTGTGTTGTGACAGGCTGGTGTATATGTGACAATGTGTCATCTGTAAAATATTCTTGACCTGCAGTAGCTAGCTTATGCTTGTGAAAAACACGTTTTTCAATTATTATATCAGATACCACAGATCTTCGCCCTGTTTACCTCACTTTGCACATCCTGCACATGTACTCCCTCACACTGTTAAGTTCGAGGAGATGTTATGAAGTTTTTTTTTTTCTCTCTCTTTTCGGAATTCAACAGTAAAGAGTGATAGAGTAGTGAATGTGCGAATTTGTTATATTGTGAATGCAGAGAAAATGATGTGTATGATATTGTAGCAACACGTTTATTGTCTGAACTACAGTATGTTAGAAATTGACCAATATAAAAATCAACAACTTGGAGTTAGAGTGTTAGGTCAGTCTTCATGTATTCATCCTTTAAAGTATGATAGTAAAATGTCCTAAAAATTTGGGATCAAAAATTATTAGGGATCAGTTTTTGTTTTGCAATAAATGTGGACCAATGTCATGATAGGATTTGTACAAGGTATTCAAAGACTTCCCTGAAAATGACAAAAATTGTTTCTGTTTTATCAGGACTTTTGAACAAAATTGTACAAAAATGAAAGATTCCTGCTGTAATCTTTTATTGGTACTTTTGCATGTGGTCCCAAATTTCAGAAGGAACTGTATCTAATTACAGCAAAGTTTAATTGTAGTATTAGAATTGTACCTCTAAATTTGAAAAACTGTGTGGGATATGTGTGTGTACATTTAGTGTGTGATATGAAGATTCCTATTTGTGATCTTGCCGTGTGCCTTAATACGTAGGCTGGAATATTGTTAGAGTTTTCATCAGGTGGGCAGTAAGATTTTACTCTTTAGGGCATAAAGTTGTAGCCCAGTATTATTTTGAAACCCTAGATCAATATTTCAGATCTCCTTGTTATTTCTCTTTAATACTGGTATATCTTTCATATTTTTCAGAAAATGAAATATTGCATCTGACAGATAAAGCCTGGGGTTATATACCATAAATTTAATCATTGAAAAATTAATCATTCAAAACTTAATTTGTGGAAAAATCATTCACAAAAAGAGTGTCACATCATTGAACAGATCTGTACAGAAATAACCATCAGGGTTCAGGTATGTTAATTCATACTTCTGTGAGTGCATTGTTCTTAAATTTTTAGAGGAATAAAGAATTTATCTGATTATAAAAAAGTATAGGAAATGTTTAGAACAAAACTTCAAGTGACTTGTCTGTGATGTGAATGATGTGATAAAAGGTAATTCTATTAGGGTTACACATGTCCTTTTTTGCAGACTTACCAATAGGCCTCCAGGCAGATTTTTAAAATTGCCTTAACCTGTCCAGATTTTTTAAGTTTTGTCACAAGTCACAAATCCCATCAAATATGACGACGAACTTTGTTTAAAAAAAACCTCTAGTGACTTGTCCTTGATGTGTATGATATGATAAAAGGTATTTCGAGTACGTCCCGATTTACCCAGATATTTCCTCTTTTTGCAGGCTTACCTAGGTGTCTGGGTAGATTTTTAAAATTGCCTTTAATGTCCAGATTTTGTCACAGTTTTTATCACAAAACCCATCAAATATGACCACCTTTGCATTTAAAAATTGCTGTTTTAGAAAATGTTTGGCCAAAACATTAAATGACTGATCAAATTAGTCACTGAATGGTGATCTTTCCTTACTGTACTAAGTCACTCCGTAATACAAATGGAGTAAATAGTATAGGCCCTAATGCTAGCTTGAAAGGCCCTAAATCAAAATAAGGCTAGGCTAGTAGGTCTGTATTATTTTGTAAAGTTATGTGAACATGGGGGACTGCTTTCTCTTCTGATCAGATGTCGACATCTCTATATTCTGATTACATGAAGGTCAGTGTTAGGATAAGGATTAGCTTAGGGTAAGGTTATTTGAGAGTATTACGGTTACGTGTGTCAGAACATAGAGACTTGGGGAAAAAGAGGTGTAACTGTGAACATGAATGGCCTAGGTGGCTAAGTATTATAAGCATTGTCAACAGTATATGCTAAGGGCAGTTTGTGAAAAATATTGAGTCTACTGGAAGTGGCGCCAGCACATATGGGGGGGATGGGATGGACATGTGCCCCCAGTCAACTTCTGCAAATTCCGAATAATTTTAAAGTGAACCCCAAGATTTCTGCGGGGGGGTGAGTGAGGTTTTTTTCAACTGAGCAATGGACCTGTTTTAATCATTTTCTATCATAAATTGTTTACAATTAAGCTATCAAAATTGTTGCAAATCCTTCGCTAAATATCAAAGTATTTGTGCGCTCCACAAGCTTTCAGCCTATGGTGACATTTGTAGCATGATGTGAAAAATTGAAACGATGCATGTGTCATTGTTCATTTTTCAAAACATTTTTACGGTGTGTTTCACACGCACACATTATCAGTAGATGGTGAATGTTAATGCATGAGAAATGGCATTCTGAAACAGCTTGTAAGTCCCTGATCCTTTGGTTATTCCTACTCCCCTTTCGCTCATTCCCCCATTGCACGCTGCTCATCTGAATTCTTATTGCTCATGTTGGTAACGCCATTTTGTAAGTACTACAGAGCTTCTTGGTCTCATCCTGCAGGGCCCTCACGAGGATATTATTCCTGAAGAGCTCGGCAAAGGGTCAAGTGACGTCAAACCTTCAGGAGAGCACTCCTCCAGTAGCAAAAAATGCATCATTATACTTCTGTTCATTTTATAGAGACCTTCTAGCTCCTATCATACAGTGTCTTATTAAACTCACAAAATACTTAACTTGCAAAATAAGAATTGTTTAGAAGCAACTTAAGGCATGGGAAGTGTCTTTTCCCACAACCTACAAGGCATTTTGGTAAACAGTTTTCTCAATATGCAGAGCACCAACCAGTGATGGCACTTTGCTTTATAGGTAGTGTTGGTTCTTTCTGCTAATTCTACCTTCCATTTAAAACTGTTTTAAAAAGGCCCTGCTTCCTACACATCTGCATAAAGCAAGGGGATTTGCCCCTAGAGAGAGCCAAAAATATCTGATGTGCTCTTGTGCGCAGGTGCACACTTTAGCCGACTGGACTCTCTGAGGTAGGCATAACATCTTTCAATGTGGTGCCCACCAATCACCAGGCCCTTTGTTTCATTGAAATTGCAAGAGTTCTGTATAGGGCTACAATTGTGGTCCAGTTTAATTGCATGAAGACATACTTCAAACCACTTTTTTCTTCAGAAGAGAAGGGCCCTTTGCCCCCTTCAAGACCCTACACAGTTAGGCAATTGGTGTCCTCCTTTGACAAACAAAGTATGGTAACCCCAATTCCGGGTTTTTTTTTTTTCAAAATTATACGTTTTTTTTCTTGTCTAAAAATCAACACCACAGCAAAGGATCTCGTACCAGTGATTGTTGATGAGCATGTCCAGGTAGAAATTGTATTCATTTGCAAACATAGGAAGACATCTACATATCAGTCAATATTTTGGGCAATGCACAAGGCTGGGCAGAGTGATATCCAGAGAGCAGAAGGGGTGGAACAGATATTGTATTACTTTTACCTAGTACTTATTGTTATTCATGATATTGGGGACCATTTCTTTCCCAGGGTTGAGAAGGGCCATGGATGGCCCAGATCATGTTATATTTACCAAATGTGTGTCTTCCATGTAGATTTTACTTTTGAATTTTAAGACTGACAGGGTAGTCAAATTCAACCCAATGCTTTGGAAGGGTGGAATTATTTGAAAAACCATTTAGGTATGTTGATATTTTTTTGTGTTCATTTTCAAATGTGAATGTATGAATGTAGGAAAAATCTCAACTCAGAAAACAGCTGTTTTTTAAAGGAACTTATAGAGTGACTTGCTTTTATAAATCAGTTCTGATTTATTGTTCATGACACTAAGTGTGTGAAAATCATTGGAAAGGTTTAGATGTAGTTAAAACTGATAAGACAGAGTACATTTGCTCTGTCTTAATGTTCATGCATCAGTTGTTTTTTTTTTTTTTGTCATAATTTTTTTTTTTAGTGTTTGATCTTTTCGGACTTGGGTAATGTTATCAGTATCACATTTTTTCAACTAAAAAAGTAAGTCACTACTCTACGCAGCTATTATATCACGCTTAAAAATATCTAGATTTTTATCTTCTATGCATTTCTAAAATAATAGCTTTTATTAGATTTTAATCTTTGATAAATTTAAATGTAGATGTAATATAAAGAATATATTGCCATTTTATTTTACCTTAGAAACCTGTTTACAAAAGATTTAGAATGTATGCTATATTGTATGTTACTGTAGAGTAAGCCACGTCTTGGCCTGAATGTCGCAATTCCAAAGGTCTTGAAAGAAAATGTAAATGCAGTGCACCATTAGTTTATGTCGCACAGAATCTTGACCGGAGTACAATATGCATAACAGTTAGCTGCATATGCCACTATGTACTATAGAACAATTTTCATATTCCATATGACCTTTTGACCCCCACTTGCCAGTTAGCTTTAATTTTTGTTGAAATCATCTCTATCCTAGAAGCCCTGATAAGATTCTTTCTTCTGTATTCAAACTAGCTTAGCATTCCACAATTTCACTTTAGCTTTACTTTTGTTTTGCCCTGACTGGACCATATCTTTAAGGCAGATATGTTGAAAAATATATGGGTTCTACCTATTTGTAAAATGTTGCACAATTTTGAAAAAAAAAAAAACAGCTTTAGTTTGTTTCAAAGACCTTGATATTTTATGTACATCCGCCTGTTGAAACTATGTTTTTCGAGGTGGAAGGATACGTTGCAGCAAGTATGCAGCACATTCATGTTGCACTGTTATGAGGCATGCTTAGGCAGTTGACATTTTTTTAATGTTTTTGTTCACCTTTATAGAGTGGATATATTTGTCTACTTTTGTTTGTATTTGTTTGTATAAAGCTTGACCTTAAGCTTGCTAGTCTTATTCAAAGACACGTATTCACACTTTGCTTCAAACCGTATCAGTGATTTATTTTGAAAATTGTGGAATGTTTCATATTTCATTCTCTTAGAGGTGGGGGATTGGCTGAATTATTTAGCTCTGCTTAGGCATATTGTAACTTACTTTTTGGTGATTGAAGATCGATACTGTCAGGTATTACCTTTTAGAAGGAAAACTTCAAAACTGGAAAATATTGGGAAGGGAGTGGGGTTACTGCCCTGCTGTGTCTACACATGGCATCTTTCACACTAACATGCTTTCACAGATCTGTTCTGTGGGTCACCTCATTTTATGTTTTTCATTCCAGAGACTTTAGTGCTGTGTGTAGTGAATACAGCTTTAATACAATATAAATACAATAGCTCAAAAACGGAGTGTCCTATGGATTAATTTCAAATATGACAATCATGGAGTTCTGTAGTGTATGTTGTGTATCATGTTAATTAATACTTTTTGATTCCTTGCCAAAGGCAGAAGGAATCTATGCGATGGTGATGTCGTGTGTGTGTGTGTATGTGTGTGTGTATGTATGTATGTGTGTGTGTGTGTGTGACGCTTTGCTTGTAAACACGATATCTCAAGAAGGGTAACTATGACTGAGCTCATACTTGGTGTGTGGGTTGGTCATATTGAGTAGATGATCCCTATTGTTTTTGATGGAGGTCAAATGTCATTTGGGGTCACAGGAGGTCAAAAGGTCAAAACCTTGTAAACTCGATATCTCAAGATGGGTAACTCCGAGGGATCTCATACTTGGCAGGTAGGTTGCCCATATTAAGTAGATGATCCCTATCCTTTTTGGTGGAGGTCAAAGGTCATTTGGGGTCACCAGAGGTCAAATAGTAAATACCCTGGAAATTGCTTGTAAACACGGTATCTCCAGAAGGATAAATGTGAGGGATCTCATACTTACCATGTTCATTGCCCATATTGAGTAGATGATCCCTATTGTTTTTGGTGGAGGTCAAAGGTCATGTGGGGTCACCAGTGGTCAAAAGGTCAGAACCTTGTAAACACTATATCTCAAGAAGGGTAACTTTGAGGGATCTCATACTTAGCATGTGGATTACCCATATTAAGTAAATGATTTCTATTATTTTTGGTGGAGGTCAAAGGTCATCTGGGGTCATCAGAGGTCAAAAGGTCAAAACCTTGTAAACATGATATCTCAAGAAGGGTAACTGTGAGGGATCTCATACTTAGCATGTGGATTGTCCATATTGAGTAGATGATCCCTATTGTTTTTGGTGGAGGTCAAAGGTCATTTGGGGTCATCAGAGGTCAAAACATTAAAACCTTGTAAACATGATATCTCAAGAAGGGTAACTGTGAGGGATCTCATACTTAGCATGTGGATTGTCTGTATTGGGTAGATGATCCCTATTGTTTTTGGTGGAGGTCAAAGGTCATTTGGGATCCCTAGTGGTCAAAAGATCAAAACCTTGTAAACATGATATCTCAAGAAAGGTAACTGTGATGGATCTCATATTTAGCATGTGGATTGCCCACATTGAGTAGATAATCTCTGTTGTTTTTGGATGGAGGTCAAAGGTCATTTGGGGTCATCAGAGGTTAAAACATAAAAACCTTGCAAACATGATATCTCCAGAAGGATAAGTGTGAGGGATCTCGTACTCACCATGTGGATTGTCCATATTGAGTAGATGATACCCATTGTTTTTGGTGGAGGTCAAAGGTCATTTGGGATCCCTAGTGGTCAAAAGATCAAAACCTTGTAAACATGATATCTCAAGAAGGGTAACTGTGATGGATCTCATATTTAGCATGTGGATTGCCCACATTGAGTAGATAATCTCTGTTGTTTTTGGATGGAGGTCAAAGGTCATTTGGGGTCATCAGAGGTTAAAACATAAAAACCTTGCAAACATGATATCTCCAGAAGGATAAGTGTGAGGGATCTCGTACTCACCATGTGGATTGTCCATATTGAGTAGATGATACCCATTGTTTTTGGTGGCGGTCAAAGGTCATTTGGGGTCACTAGTGGTCAAAAGGTCAAAACCTTGTAAATACTATATGTCAAGAAGGGTAACTGTAAGGGATCTCATAGTTAGCACGTGGATTGCCCATATTGAGTAGATGATCCCTATTATTTTTGGTGGAGGTCAAAGGTCACGTAGGGTCACCACAGGTCAAAACATTGTTAACATGATATCTCAAGAAGGGTAACTGTTAGGGATCTCATACTTAGCTTGTGTATTGCACATATTGAGTAGATCATCTCTATAATTTTTGGTGCAGGTCAAAGGTCATTTTGGGTCACCAGAGGTCAAAAGGTCAAAATCTTGTAAATATGATAACTCAAGAAGGATAACTGTGAGGGATCTCACACTTGACATGTGGATGATCCCTACTATTTTTCGTGCAGGTCGAAGGTTATTTAAGGTCACAAAAGTCAAGAGCTAGTAAACATATTTCAAGGAGGATAACTATGAGGGATCACATACTTGGCCTGTGGATTGTTAATATTTAGCAAATAGGTCATTTTGGGTCGCAAGATTTCAAAAGCGTTTGACCGTATTAACATCATATCTCAAGTAGGATAACTGTGAGGGATCTCATGCTTGTCATGTGGGTGATTCATGTTTGTTACAATATATCAATATGGCAAGGAATCACTAAGCCTTTTGGCTTTCTGGTTTCTAGAGGCCCCTTGACTCTTTGACAAATAATGGAAGGGCAAAAACCAAAATTTAGTCCCAAAGATGTTCTGCTCCCTAAAGGAAAGGCTTGACATGACCAGCCTCTTGATCTTCAAAGCTCTACATATCATGTTTACTAATGAGCAGGTGGGGCTTATATATATGCCAAAATGTAACTACCCCTTAAAACTGAAATCCATCCTGCAGTCAGTACTACTATTCAGTTATTTTGAGGGTATGGTTTGCATATAACTTTGAAGAAACTTCAGTAATTGTTTGCAAAGGGGTGCCATATTATTCAGACAAATTTTTTTTTGAAAAATCACGCTGAATAGAACAGGTCCCACCTGGGAGCTCCGCCGTCGTGATCACAGATACTCCTGCACCAGATAACGCTTATCAGTACGGTGGAATCTTCCTTAAGGTGACTCCCTAAGTTGTGCAGTCGAGATCTTTTTCTTTGGATTTAGGTAATCTATGAATACCCTTTGGCAGGAGCTTAAAATTTCCTCCCCATTTGTTTAGATAATCATGAAAAACTATTATTTCTTCCGAATTTCTATCAAAAAATCTTGTGCAAAATGCACTTCGCAGTTTGGAAAACATATCTTAGAGAGATGTTGGTAGTAATCCATGCTATTATTGGTGTATAACTGAAACATTCAGTTTTGTATTCAAAAGCTCTTTCATTTCACCTCATGTTTATGCATTGAGTGTATATTATGCAAATTACATTTTGTGATCCCTCAACAACATTGCTTCCCTTTCTAAATATTTTCTTTTTCTCAATTCCCAGTACTCAAACTGAGTATTTCTTCTAGTCGGGTCTTTTTGATCAGCTGTTTGTATTCTGCATGAAATAATCAAAACTGGTATATTTACACATCCATTGTTGCTATGGAAATATATGGAATATATATCTCTAAAACAATATATTAACTTACTTGTGGTATTTATTGTGTTATTTTCGAATAATTAAATTTACCTCCAGTCTGCAGGAGTGAAAGTAGGTTCAAAGGAGAGAATTTGTTAAAATTATGTATTTAATTGAACCCCCTCATTATTTACTCCTAACTAAACCTGTTGTGAAGCATTAAATATTGACCTGTCATGTTAAGCAGTACAGTTTTTTTTTTTACATCTAAAAATTTTTTTTTTCATCCTCTGATTCTCTTTGCCAACCTCAATGACAGCCCAATTGATTTTTTTCAGAAAAATGTACTAGTTTACACTTCCATTTTGAAATTTGCAAATGGTATCACCAGTAATGCCCTTTTTTTTTGGGGGGGGGGGGGGGAGGGAGGGTTCATTTTTAACCAGCTTATAAAGTTTGAGGGTTGAAAGATTGGAAGGGCAGATTGCATTTTGTTTAAGAAGAGTTTACGGGGCATTCACATGGATCCATCATAAGGGTCCATTGTTGAAACTATACTGTAGATAAGAAAAAGAAACAATTAAGGGGGTGCAACATCAAAATTCAGGGGAGGCAGATGGAAGGGAGGGGTTCCCTCAGGTCAATCTTAAGACACAGCTCATGAGTATGGGCAGAACTGGGAGAAATCAATCTGAAAGAGTATAAACTGTACTCAAACACTGGAACTGAAACCTGGAAATGTTACAAAACAAAGGAATTCAACATTTCACATAATTTTTTATTAATTTCAGGTAAAATCTGCATTCATACTACATATACAAATTTTGTAATAATAACTTCCTTAACAAGTTTGCTTGTAACTTATGCCCTAGACCAGAGCTTTCAAGATGGGTTTAAGTGCTCTGGGAGGAGGGAGAGGAGCAGGCCCGTAGCCAGACAAGGTACTGTAGGGGGGCAAAAATTTTTCCAGGGGGGGGGCAAAAATTTTTTCGGGGGGGGGCAAATGTGTACAAATGTATTAAGTCAATGGTAAAATTCAAACTCTCTAGGGGGGCCACAAAATTTCAGGGGGTTTGCCCCCTGGCCCCCCCCCCTTGACTACGAGCCTGGAGAGGAGAAGGGGGAACTGAATCTGTTGCAAAAAGCATAAGCTAAAATGAGGGCAAGGAACCACTCTAGGTATGCAAAGTGGATAGAAACCATACCCATGGAGTCAACCTTGTGCACAGCCCCCAACATTACAATCTTCTAAGCCCATAAGGAATTTCACCCGAGACCCCTGTTTTTGGCCAAAAACAGGGGAGATTAAATATCTACCCGAGTTTGTAACATTAGCCTCATTGAACGCTCTACTGCACAAATTGGTTCTTAGATAACCACCAGTTGACTTCCAAAGGAAGTGGACTACAAATGTTCACAATAGCAAATAATGCACTATAAATAGCTTGTACCATTGGACAGTAAGTCTACAATGACACATGGCTGGGTGCAATCAATTGTGTGCACTCAAGGGTAAATCCTACAACTGGCAGCACTTTTGTTAGTTAGTTTACTATCAAATGTCATATTATTACACCCTCAATGAATCTCAGGACCAATCTTTAATGGGCTGCATTGGCCATCATGAACATCACAATGGTAACATGTACGACATTCATCCATCCCAGTTTCGTATGTATAGAGAGTAGCTGCACCAGACTCCTGCCAAAGTTTCTTTTTCTAAATAGACAAAACTTATAATAATTTAGCTGCTGTTTTAGACTTAGCAAAATTGAATTTGTATTTACTAAGAGATGTTTAGATGCAAGTATGTGACATTTCCAGCAATCTGGCAGACATTTTTTGGCTAAAACTAACTTGGTACACCACACACAACAAATAGTGACACTCCATTAAGTGCTGTGCATGAGCCCCCCTCCCCCACACCTCCCCAAGCAAAACCTGAAAAGCCCCATGGCCCCCAAAGTGTATCATCAGCATGGTCGAAATCAGCCAAAGAAAATTAAAAACCGCTTTCAGAAAATATTAAAGACCTCTACCTACTAGCAACACGACATAATTAATATTGCCCATCCACACAATCTCAGTTAAATTCCAATCTGAAAAAGTTGGCAAATGAAATGCTCATAACCTGTAGGTTTCCTCACAGCTAGCATGCAAACATGCAATACTCTGAAATGTCTAAAGTTATTGCTAAACATTATCTATAAAATTCTCTTCACTACAAATATTTTCTGATTAAATCATTTCTACATTAATTTGTACCAAAAGTATACCAGTACATTCTAAGAATTTCGTTATTTTTTTCAATCTCTTTTCCATTATTACTACTTGATTGGAATGCATTAAAATACCATATCAACAGTACTATTTATATGGAAAGTACTTTTATCCAACACACACAATTATATAGTATCACTGAAAAGTTTTACGACACTTTCCTGATAAAGTTTGTAAGTACAGCTCAGAAAATCATGAAAAAGACATATATACAATTTCAGAGAGGCTGTAACTAGGCAAAACATGGCACTATACAGTACTGTTTCTTACAGAAAGGAACCTACAAACTGTCACCAATTTCTGTTATTACAAACGTAATCCTATTTTGATTTTAAAGACAGATTTGCATCACCCCAAGTATGACTTTTACACAGGGGTAAGCAAAAGTCTCAATTGGTGACTACTCTTTGATTGACATCAGAGTTACAAAATTCAAAAGATGCAGAGCAGCTCATATTACACAGCATGCACAGGGAATGTTTTGATTACACATGGGGTCTTTTATACTCACCAGGATTTAACCTTGAGCAGTGAGCAATGTTTGTGTTTGCACAAGGAGAAGCAGTAAAGATGATTATGGGCGGGGCTTACCACCAAGTAAAAGTCATACTTGGGGTGATGCAAATCCCTCTTTAAAGGTCTTGGAAGGGTGATACACAGAGTAAGCTTGTACCCTGTAAGTTTGTTCACAAAGAGCCATCACCCACATCGTACTCAAACTTCAAATGTGGCCGAAAATGACAGACCCGTGAGTCTTTCAAGTGACATACCAATCTGAAGAGATTCACTCTAGTTCAAAAAGTCACTAGTTAAATATTTTCTCATTAAATTAAACTAAAACAGACAATTTGCCATTTTCTTCACCTCACTGCTGTTTAACTAGACTGGAATGAACTGAGATATCAAGAATGACAGGACTATTATAAACAAAAAACAACAACAACAACAAAATGTAGCTATACCGAACGTTTGACATAATTAGTAAGTTTCCCCTTCCAAACTTTTAAGTACATCATAAAAATCATGAAAATACATCCACACAATTTAAGCAAAGACTATATTAAACTAGACAGAATGTGGCATTGAAGTACTGTTAGTTACTGAAATAAGCCTTATTCTTACAAATTGACCCAAGTTTCTTACATCTTGGTCTCGACATTTAACATATCCTGGGGTTGACACAACCAGTGACAAAGATCTGTTTTATCCAAGCCCATTGCCAGACAAAGTACCGAAGGGGGCTAAAAATTATAGGGGTTGAGTCATATTAAAATGCTTTAGGCAGTGGTAATTTTTAATATATTTTTTTGAGGGGAAAGTCTTCTAGGGGTGCTGACCCTGATGCCCCTTGGCTCAAGGCTTGGTTGTACCCTTGATAATTGCCATGGTCCTCCTTAAGATGTCATCTAGGATATGGTGAAAGTTGTGGTCAGTGCCCTTCCATAGGGGTGGGCGATATGAAAAAAATCCATTTTAATATATAGCGATAATATCGCCAACATTTTTGCGATATACTGATATATCACCAAAATGGATTACCCTGTATTACCTGTTGCAGACAAGGCTAAATGTGCCTGAAATTAGCCTTAAAAAAGTTTACACCAAATTTTCTAAATCAGGACAAAATCGATAAATGAATACTGACATTCCAAACACTGCTTCATCTTCAAAATTTAAACTATCGAAATTTCAGGCCCCCCAAAAGTTTTATTTTTTTCTATATTGTCATATCCTGATAAACGTATTTCATATCGCATATTGTGATATGGACTTCTGGCAATGATATATCAATGTATATCGTATATTGCCCAACCGTACCCTTCCATTATACTCAGTTTTCCTGTGCCATTTTTGAGTCTCACAATATTGCATTTCCAGCTCTGATCACTTGATCACTTTGTAGCGAGAAAACTCTTAAACTTTGGAAACTTTCACCCAAAATATACAAAGCAAACTACCACTCTTGAATCACTTAAATTTGAATACCTATAAGAGACACACCTACAGTTAAGAAAAAAAATATGAAATGTTTTACGGAATGGATCAGGCTGGTAAATGACAAACAGTTACAAAGTTCAAACGTTAAAAATAAACTTTTCAAGTAAAACTCTTTTGAGTTGTGCAGGTTGCAGCTTTGTTGTGCTTTGACGGCTGAAATGTCAAATTTTTCTGTATAAATATAAGTGTACTGAAACTTTCTGTACAATACATAATACAAAGGCCACAGAAACAACATAACATATATTTGCACATTTGGAACATGAGGTATTGGTCTCCTTAAAACTACTAAAAACCTCTTCCCCTTCTCTATTACACCAACTGCCTCAAGGCTCGAAAATTGCCATTGTCCAGATCATGACATGTGATACAGCTTGTTGGAAAGAGATAAT
This sequence comes from Holothuria leucospilota, assembly GCA_029531755.1. NCBI lineage: Eukaryota > Metazoa > Echinodermata > Holothuroidea > Aspidochirotida > Holothuriidae > Holothuria > Holothuria leucospilota. The sequence continues at coordinate 19,827,886 of CM055971.1, forward strand.
TAATTGGCTCGGCGATGGAGATAGCCTTGGGTGTTAGTAAGTGACATATAATCCGACCCCACAAAAGTCCAATTTTTTGGGGTCGGAAATCTAACATTTTTAACGCGTTCAATACAGACCAAAGCACAAAAGACAATAAATACCCTGTTAGCATAATAAATAATAGAGGTTGGCCTTGAGCAACTTTAACAAATTTGTCGGTGAGTACTCTGATTTGTGTGAGTCCTAAATGACAACATGACAAATGACCGCATAAAAAGAAACACATTTTTTAAACTGCACTGTGTAAGGATGTAAAAACGCCACTTTTAGCACAGAACAGACACTTTTATTGACAAAATGTTTGCTCTAAATTATTTGTTAATGTTTTATTTGCCCTCTTACATGTGAATTGGCATGAGGAGCATTACTGTCCTGAATATGAACAGCATTTTAACTTGTTAAACTTCTTACCCTGAGTTGAAAATAAAAAGTTTGACACTACAGGCAATTTCATTAAGTAGAAAGCACTGTAGGTTGCTACTCCAATCACAGAAAAGTTGCTTCTCAATATCAATCCCGAGCCGCAACACCATGCTAGAAAATATGACCTGCCCATGCCTTTCAGATATCTGTGATTATTTAGTGAATGAAAGTTGTTCAGTTTGTGCTTAGCAATGGATCTTTCATCAGATCTCGATATAAATGTCAAATGTAAATATATTTTGTTTTGAAATAAAACACTGGAAATATTTAGGTCAGTCTCAAAAATACAGTAAAAATTAAGCTGATTCTGAATGGAGAAAGGAAGAATAAAACAGAAATGTCAAACTACACACACAAAAAATTACTAGAAGTAATTAATACTGTTCATCTAAACAAGTAGACATCTTAAGCATTCCTAGTCAAAAATATAAATACCTGTATCCTCGTAAAAGATATCTTATTCACAGGGTAACCATTACTGTCATTGATGAGTTGTGACATTCATACAAAACCTACTAAAGTTTTGAATTATCACAACAAATGTCCACGCCTTCTTCAAGCCAAATAGTAGACACAAAATGTCAAGCATAAAAAAAAGACTTCTTTTGAGAAATAAAATAATCAAACTTTTAAAAGAATTTTGAATATTATTACCTGAGGTATAGGAAGTACTGTGCAAATCATTAACAGGAATGTTACACTGAGTAATTAATGATTCCTCTGAACCATTGTTTACACTAACATCACAGTATACAGTAATATCATAGTAACATGCCACTGCAGAAATTTCACATTACCTAAAGTTATTTGCAGAATTTTTTTTTTGTTCAAGACTGAATTCACTATTAATCAAAACAAATTGTTTAGGATATGATGTATGCTTATACATACCACCTATAATGTACTACATGTCTAATATCAATGTATGACATCTATCTTCCATTTGCCCCTAAAAAGTACAAAAAGATATATATAGCAGTTTGCTATGAAACTCTTCAAATGTTCTTATACAGGAATAGGTATGCACTCCTGTTTTGCAAGCATAAATCACACATTTAATTCAAAGAAAATGGAAAAGTTTCACATATAGTCCCCTAATTTGGAGATCTACCCTATAACACTATCTAGAAGAAAACACTTCTGATTCCATTTTCTTGTGCAAGTACTGAGCTCTGGAAAGTTTTTACCTCTCTCTTTCGGTCAATATTTTAAGAAGTAACCCCTTTGGAACAGTAAACATTATACAGTATAAAGCTGTCACAGTACAGTACCAGTCCGCTTTTTTAAGTATCAAAACTTAAGGTTTAGGAGGCCAGAGTGGCAAGCTTTCCATGTTCTCAAAAATCGACTTTTGCATTCTTTTCCCTTTCCTAATTGAATGTTCTGTGGTCTAAAAAGGTCAAGTGCACTGGGTTACTTATTTGTCAAATTCTACTTTCTCTCCATGTTTTAGCCTTGTACATTATTCAAATGAAATTACTGTACCACACAGTAAGCGTTTGGACACATTTGAACTAAATTGTTACCTAATTCCCTCAAGTTCATGCTTGTGGTTTTTTCTTGACTTTTTTCTTCATTTCCTTTTATTTTGTTTTTATTTTTATGTAAAAACCCAATTTTTCATGATCTACTATATCTATTCCAATTTTCTCCTTGTTTCCATTGTTGCTTTCTGTTCTCCTGTATCACAGAAAATTTCTTTCTTTGGTGTAGTTCAGTAAAACTTTACAATTAACTCCTTAATTCAACCAAACAAAGGAATGTAGTTCTGGAGTGCTATACTATAGAAAAGACAATGCTCTCTGCAAGAATAGTCATGAGACCAACTTCTAATAAATTACAGCCTCTTATGAAACAATATACCTGAGATGAGATTAAAATAAACAAAAATTAACTCTATAGGTATTCTAGAGGCCATGAGGCTAGAATTCAATAGGAGGCTGCTTTAAGAACATCTGGAACATCCAGACTTTAGCAAATATCTATAACTTCACCAGGCAGACCGTACAACTGGCAAGCTTAAAATAAGCACCATTACTGAATTTTACTTTTTGCAAAATTTCCTTTACAAAAGGTTCTGGTCAAAATGCAACCCTGTTTTATGTAGAAAACTCTCACAATATGATGTGAATTTGTGCTTCTAAAAACAAAAGGAATAAACTTCAACTTCAAGACCTACATGCCATCCTATCAAGTATGCTTGCCTCACTTAAACCTTGGCCTAGATCCCGGCCCTGCCTTTAACCCCTCCCCCACTTCTCTTCATCTTGACCAATCAGCAAGCTTCCTTGCTCCATCCCTTCTAATCCTTTTCTTCAGCTTTCTCTGTCTTGCAATACTCATAGAAGTCTCCCACCAGATCTTCCTGATCCTTTGTTTCTATTGATCCCGGCCTCAAGTCTCTGACTTTTTTTATTGCTTCGTCAGCAGACAGGTTCTCAAACTTAACAAAATAACATGCCAACATGGTACCCGTCCTTCCCCTGCCACGGAAACAGTGAACAGACACGGCCTGAAAAGAGAGTTAAGAATGCAATTCAAAGGTTATTATAAGTATAGCCCTTCTTGTCAAAAAGTGCAGGATGTCACAAAAGGTAAAGACAGGTTATGGCAACATTCACAAACTGAATCAGAGTTCTTTTCAGGATAGGTAGTTTCATAATGCCATTAAATCACATTTTGAAGGTGAATGGCTAGATGGTTTAATTAGGGTTCTTCTAATAAATAGTTTAATGGCTTGTTCCAGAATGCTGGTTACTGCAGCTGTGACACAGAACTGGATATATCTCTATGTATCTTTTTCCACTCTTTTTTCTGTAAGATGGGGATCTGACACACAGGTCAGGTAGAATGTTACTCCCCTAAAGGTACTGTACCTTCTTAGCATTGGTTAAAATTCCACAACAACCAAAAAAATGGTCATCAATATTTCACAACAAGACAAGTCCCACCCCACAAACTGCTGATTAACCTCATTACAGATCATACTCTCTCTCTCATGAGTATGAAAACAATTACATTAGATTTGGGTCAGATGAGAGGTCAACAAATCCCTTTGTTTTTTTGAACTGATAAATATACATTGTTTTCTTGCACTTATAAACATACGTACATTAAAGGGGCACATTGAGTTGGTTCACTTAATTCATGATTTTTGATCACACCTGTTGAGGTTTACTCACATCTTGATAGTAAATGGTCAGACTAAGAGATTCTACACATCTGACACACAACTGAAATGGTAATGATAGGGTAATTATGATTAAAATCATTTCTTACAGACACTTTTTACAGTTAGGTATTAATTATATGCAACCCCTGTTCAAAGACAACCAATGAGTGAGGCTTATCCCAACTGCATTGACAGGCTTGCAACTCCTACAACCAACAGCTGCTGTGATTGAAGGTCACAATTGTTTATAAGTGTTGTGTTATATTCAAGAGAGGCTGGTCTATCACAGGCTTTGACAAGCTTGGTGAACTGCAAGCTCTAAAACCCATAAAAACTACAATTTTTCACCTTTTTGGTCACTATAGGAGGTGAAACATGAGCAATGAGGCTAATTAAAAGCATTGTCATGCAATGATTCCCTTCAAACTCGTCACAAAATGATCGACATCAACTCAATGAGCCCCTTTAAAGACAAAAATATATGCGACAATGTACTATAGAATAGTGTTTGCACCGGGTCCAAAATTCGGAACTGGGTACCCGAAGTTGATGGTCGGTCGGGTACGTGGGTACCCGAAAATAAAACCTCTGTTAGGCTACAAGTTTGTTGTAAAGTCATAATAAGAAATTTTGCTTTGCATGTTGATATAATCTAAAATGTATCTTATGTATGGGCATGACAAGTGTCCTTAGGCGTGTGCATGATAAATTTTGCCAGGAAAAAGTAACATTTTAGGTGTTCTGTCACACGTGCAATATATGTTAGTGAAACTTTGGATCCGGGTAGCAATTTCAGAACCGGGTCCTGACATCGTCGGTCGGGTACCCGGTGCAAACACTACTACAGAATTCAACAGATTCAAGGTAAAGACATTTACTTTATGATACTAAATGACCACAAATGTGAAGGTATCATTTAGCTTTCTCGTAACAACTTCATTTCAGGCAGATGACCAGCTCCATACTTTAGATTAAATTTGAATTGTATTCAATGGGAGGATAAGTTCAAAAAGCAAAAGCAGCCATTGGTCTTAGATGAAGAAACCCACCTTTAATACCAGACGAACTTGGCAAAACTGAAACCTGAACCTCCATTTCCTAAAACGTTTCTTCATACAACTACCAGTTATTCCATCAGTCAGAATTCATCTTTGAATTTTTAGTACTTGAACCTCTTAAACATACGGATCATGTGTCATGTGTGTAGCATACATATGCAAGCCTGTAGCACAGTCCTGACAGCCAGGTCCAGGGTCCCCTTTAGGCCTTGAAACTTCTGGGGCTTCATAGCTCAGCAGGTGCTTCTTGGTGCAATATAAGCTGACTATAGCATCACTTTAGCCTCAAAATGTGGACACTCTATTTTAATACACTTTTTGGCCTTCACATTATATCAATTTCAGGAGAAAATGATAAGTTTTTTGCACTTTTTCCTCCCAACATCAGTGGGACATGGTGCCCACTGTCCTAGCTATGTTTCAAGAGGCAGCCCACCCAGACCCTCCTTTTGCTCACATTGCCCCTCATTTGCCAACCTTCCCCTATTCTTTATGTTTTAAACATCTCCATGAAAATTGAGGGATTTATGCTCAGTAAATATTAGAAGGCATGCTATATGCAATAATGATTTCCGATGATCAACCACATGGTAATATGTGGTTTCTGTAAAAGAATCAAAGCCAAGTTTGCTGCACAGGCCTAAAAAGAGAAGTACAGCATCTTGCAAACCCATATGTACCCTCTTAGTTATTCACCACCCAACCCCATGTCAATTAAGCCAGAGGTCCACAACAAATCAGTAAGCCATTGGGTCAATATCGCATTGCAGCTGCTACCCCCGAAACACTGATACTAATGTATGGGAAATACTTGACTAACCTCATTTTGATCAATCCCCTTTTTAACAACATCCAAGAAATCTTGTACTTGCTGGATGGTAGGAGCAGTAAAGTCTTCAATCCCGATGAAAGACCAGTTGATGCTGGGAGCTTCTTCTACTGGCGGTTGTCTTTCCTTCATCAACACTGCTACATGTTTGATACCAACCTCTTCCAAGTACTGTACTTCAGATGCAGAGCTGGGAAGCCCATGAGCAGCCAGTTTGTTTGGTACAACCCAAGAGAAAAAAGGAGGAGGGGTAGTGGCTGGCATTGCTTTAGCTTTGTAACTTTATTTCAGTCTGAAGTTTCCAAGCTAATTGACCTGTAATGAAAAGGTCCATTTTATACCAAATTTTATACAAACATTATACCACTTAATTCAATTTGTGAATTGAATTAAGAAACAGTCAATGAAATTTGCTACTAATTCAAATGAGGCTGATGATCTTCACTCTATTTAGAGACAAATGCATGAATGCTAACATCCTTTAATTTCTACAGTACATGTATAAGTTAAATGCTGAAGCTGTAAGAAATGGTGAACAAGGCTTGGGATAATCAAAATAAAAGATACAGCCTTGTGATTACTGTAATGACAGACTACTCAATACTTTGGCCTTCTATTTATTTGTTATATACTATTATTTGGAAAAACTCAGTCATTCCAGTGTGAAGTGATAGGTCTGACCTGGCATGTAAGTACAGATTGAAGTCCTTGAAAATAGTATGAAACGTAGATGCGCTTGCTTATTTGTAGCCTTTTACAAAAACTTTCTAGGGTCTTTTAAGCTATGCTAGAGACAGGCTAGAAAAATATTTTTCAAATCCTTGAACTGAAATCATGGGTCTGTCTCAAGTATCCCCGACCTTTCGGAAACTTGAGATGATTTTAAGTAAATGAAAACTTATGTGAAAAAGTTAAAAAAGAACAAAATAATTTGTCCAACAAATACCTATGATGACAAACCCCTAGATCATGTGTAAAAATGACCCAGATTAAGCCTGCAATTTTTGTGCTTCATAAAATAAACTACTGAAACTGTCTCAAGTATCCCCGCTTTACGATACCAGAATAAATATCTCTGTAGATGTTTCATTTTCCTTTCATTAAAAAAGGAAGAAAATAATGATTTTAAGTACTTTTGGGGGAATATTGAGTAAGTTCAGTTTATACACTATTTTAGCTCATATGCCACATTTGACTGAAGGCCTTTTCTGCATCAAGAAATACAGCAGTCATACTATTTCAGTTTTTTAAAACCACTTTCAATATTTTCAGTTTTCAGAGATTGTGAACAGGTGATTTGTTGTACTTTTTTCTTCCTAAAATTGCATTGGTTTGGTGAGAAATACAGTAGTTTGTATCTTTCATGTAACCTTTCAGTCTAGTGGTAATAACCTTTTCAAACAGTTTACTCAGCCGGTTATCAACGGGCGAGATAATGAGCTGAAAATCCAGATTTCTTGTAGCCCCGCCCCCATAACTCAGAGCAACCGATGGAATTTCGCGAAACTGATACTGTACACATGCTAAGATTTAAACTGATGAATAATGTAACAGAAGGCGTAACCTATCACGGTGACAAGATAATTCGAATTCTAAAACTCTTATTTTTCAGATAAAATTGAAAATATTCTATGTTTTACAGTAATTTTTGATAAATCACATGTTGAAATAAGGTAGCATTTTTGAAGGCCTAAAAAGTGGTACCAATTTTGCGATTGGAAATAATGTAACGATGGTATATCATCGCCTCGAAAATTCGTTTGCTATTCGATTATTTTCTGTGTACATTTTAATACACACATTTGTATTGGACGTTAGTGTACGTACAGCGATGCACTTTGTGAGTACGTAATATTATGCATTTCAGTGTACTACACAAAAGTTCTATCAGTTCATTTTAAGCCAAATTAGCTAGTTAAATGTTTTTGAAACTTGAGAATCCTTAGGATCGTGGCAAGTGCTAATTTACTTCCAGTGTTGCTCCTGTACTTTACGACTGTGACATGACAGGCCTACAGAATGGACAGTTGGGCCCAGTGTGTTGTGAAGTGTACTGTGTGCATAACATACTGCTAAATCTCAATACTGAGTGCAGTGGCTGACTGGGGGAATGGATTCTTAGTTTTTTCAGTCCATAGGGTGCAAAATATTTCCACGTTAGTCTAACTTTATGCGATAAAAGCAGATGAGTCACTATGGCATTGCGGTGATTGACTCTCTTTCTAGTGTGGGTAGCTAGGCTCCTTTTCAGTGCAAATATCACATAGGCTACCAAGGTAACTGGTCAATGATAAAGAATATTAGCCTGAGGTCTTAGAATGAAATGGGCAAACTTTGCAATATAACTATATATAGTGTAATGCTTTAAAATTATGCTATATTGAAGAAATAGAAAATATGAGAGTTATTGTTAAAACAACTAGGTGTTTGTTAATGTCAATAATGATATCCTGGTATATTGTAAATGGAGTAGTGATTTGCAGCTAGTAAACTAGTATCGATGTTACTGAATGGCTGGCTTTGGGGGAAACGTGTTACAATTTGAGCTGACACTATACCCAGTACAGTCATGCATATCCTTAAAAGGAACCAGTGGCAACAAGCAACCATAGCATTATTTTTTCAGCATGTTCAAAGGAAGACTGACAGACAGTACTCAGCAATAACCTGCAGTAGCAGGATATGCATGGTACGTAAGTGTGGCATGATACTCGAGTTTCTTGTTTTTCTAAAGGTGGGGGGGGGGTAAAGCCATCCCCCGTTTAGGTTTAATTTCCTTCTTTGGTGCTGGAAAACTGCTGAGGTTTTCTTGGTCTAATGCTTAAATCACACATTCATGTCTCTTCTAGTAGGTTTACACTTTAACAGCCTGGGTTGTAATTTTAGTTTCAAAGCTTTGGCAAAGCCGTCCAATTAACTTATGATTTTAAGTAAGCTAAAAGTTAACAGAATCCACAGTCCATCAAGGACGTTCAAACCCCCTTTCCATTCGCCCAAAAATCAAGGAAATGGGGGTAGCCTACTTTGTTGATATAACAACATGAATGAGAACCAGTTTCATATACTGTATTAAATCTTGTAATGTATCCAGTGTAGTTAGTAACAGCCTTACAGTATCAGCTCTAACATTATTTACATTCTTTGTTATTTGTCAAAAAAGCTTCCCTGTGAATTTAAGATATCTGTGGGGGTAGTTATGTGTAGCCAACTCCACATGAACACACTACACAGGCCTTAAACACTGGCCTACAAGTTGTCTCCCCAGGGTATGTAAAGCGCTGCTACTACATTCACACAGTATGGCCCTATGGCCGGGCTATGCATTGTGAGGCTGGCTCCATATACTGCTACAGTATGTTGTGCTTTGTTTTTAGCCAGTTATTGGCCATTCCATCTTTCTTTATCCGAGCCTGTAGTGTGTATATAACCATTTTAATCATTTTACCTATATACCTCGTAACTGACATCATTTATCCAATTTTCCTTATTGATTGAAAGGGTACACAATTTTACCGTTATGCCGCGAAATTTGTTCGCGCATTCGGTACTTGTCATGCAATAGTAGACTGTGCGAAGAATGAATCGTGAAGAAGCCATTCGTGAATGAGTCGCCCTGTATTTACCATGAACTTGACTTCGTTACAGAATGGTTTTCAAAGAAATTTTAGTAAATTGTGGCTGAAGAATTTTATCACCGAATATGCAAATTTTAAACATTGGAAATAGTGAGGCTAAATGGAAAAAAATGACTTTTTTGAACAGTTTAGAAACAGTTACGTTGCGTTGTCAAAATATGGCCAAAATGCACCTTTTGTTGCTTGTAAATACCTGTCATTCAGAAAAATCACATCTAAGAATTGTTTTCAATGAAATTCGGTTAGCTGCAAGCATTGAAACGCCTTAATTACGTAAAAATCAACCTTCGAAAACTGCAAGTTTTATCTAATTATGTATTAATGAGCTATGACGTCATGAAACGTCATGCATATTCTCACAAGAAAAGAAAGCTCTTTTGGTACGGCTGATAACTGGCTGTATTGTACCTATGCAAGTTAGAAGACTTATGGGTCTGCAGTTACTTTTAGTGACCCTTTTGTGGTTTAGAAATGACAATAGTTTTGGATAGTTTAGATAGTGCTTTAAAGGCTCTCTAACTTCACCCCAGCCAATAAAAAAGTTTTACTAGGGCCTAGATAGCCCTCCTAAAATTTAACTACAGGTATGAAGAACACCTGTGTAGTACACCTCCAAGACAGAGCCACAGTAGCCTGCACTGAATTTAAATTCCTTGAGGCCATATTAAAAGACAACTGCATGTCTGTGAGCTCAACTGGGGACACAACTGACTGTCATCATTGACCAACCAGAGTGGATCACTGGATCTATATTGTTTGAATGAATGCCAATCAAAGTGCAGTAACCAACTGTATTTAGAACTCTCGGACTAGGTTTATTCCATATGTTTGGGGAAGGAGTTAGTAGCAACCCCCTGGTTTGGGGGGATGCCATACAGGCCTATCCCTTTGAGGATGGTTAACATTGACAAGTTCTTGGAATCTTCCATGATTGTAGTAGAATCTAATTGTATATACAGGGCTCACTTGATGCTGGTTTGGCCTTTTTTTTTTCTTTTATTTATTGGACCTTGTCCCAGATCTTGCCGGTTTGTACAAACTGGCCTCAACTACAGTATTAGGCCTATATCAGTAGGGGTGTTTATTTTAATTATGATTATTTTCATTGTGAATGATGTGTCGTTCTCAAAATAATTCTTTTAGAATTATTTACCCACATTTATTGAACAAGTAGGTAACAACATTTTGAGAAAATAGTAATAACAATAGTAAAAATAGTAAAAATTAGGTTATTCCTTAGTATGTTGACTTGACAGCAGTGTAGCAGTGTAGCAGTTCCTATTTTCCTGTGGTAAAATCTAGATAAATCTCAGGCATCCTTAATGGAAACTTAACAATCTGTTCAAATAGTGCTCCTTGCTACTTGTTCTGTAAGGTTCTGTAAGATTTATTAGTATTTATCTATTATCATGTGGTATTTTGTGATAGAAATTTCTGACCAACATGATATAGTAGTTATGTAGCCTAGGGTCTATATCTATCACTGTGTATACCAGTTGTGAGAGACATGTGGTAGTATACATGGCTCCTCTCCCTTGAACTCTATTTGAAATTAGGGAAGCTATACTTTTGATAGGTCATTTTTGAGCTGAGATGAACAGTGAATTTACTCAGAGCTAAAATTTAGGTCCCTTTTTGTAGAACAGTCAGGCACAGCATTAGTACATGGCTATGGATTATGGGCAGCCTGTAATGTGGTCTAAGCAGTAGGCCTAGCTTAGTACTGTTCTGTAAATTTACTATCTCTAGTCTACTGATAGTGGCCTCTTCAGAAATTTGTATCCCTTTAATAGGCTTAAACCAACAGTATTGAGCTTGGTCCCAATGGCTGGAGTTGATACTAGAGCAGACAGGTTGAAAAATAGGAGTAACAGCTCTCCTCAGCTGTATTCACCGAGTTCTGGTCCAGCTAATGAAAATGGCGAATCCAAAAACTGTGGAAAATGTAACAAAATGGTAAAAGATAATGCAAAAGCTGTGTGCTGTGAGTACTGCGCATCCTGGTATCATACAAGGTGCGAAGGTATTTCAGATGAAGTGTACAAGTTTTTGAATGCGGGGGGTGATCAAATTCATTGGTTTTGCAAAAGTTGCAACAGTAAAGCTCTTGATGTTATGAAATTAGTCCAAGGGTTAAAAGAAAGGAATGAAATGTTAGAAGCTAAATTGGATGAAGTTAAGGGTCAAGTTGAAGAAATAGCACTTGTAAGGGGAAGTTTTGCTGAAAAAATCAGAGAGATCTCTCGTGAAGAGGTCCATGAGGCTAGAGAAAAGGAATTAAGGGAGTGTAATGTTGTAATTTCTAATATTAAAGAAACTGATCATGGGGCTGCTGGTGATCCAGACCAAGAGCCAGTTACTGATAATGATACTGTCAAACAACTTATTCACAATGTATTAGGAGCAAGTGATGTAGAGGTTGTTTCTACCACCAGAGTGCCAAAAGTTAAGAAGCAAGGTGAAACACATAATCGAAAATTAGTCGTCAAACTAGGCTCTGTCAACCAAAAGCATAAAGTTTTAAGGATTGCAAAAAGATTACGTGATAACGACGATTGGCAAGGTGTTTACATTAATCCGGACTTAACAAAACAAGAAAGGAAAAAGGATTATGAGCTACGATCTGAATTGAAACGTAGAAGGGAGAATGGTGAAACTAATTTAATTTTGAGTCGTGGTCAAATTGTCACTAAAACTAATGCTGGTGCATCTTTTTTGCACAGAGGACACAGTCCAGCAGTGTCCTAGCACAAAATATAGCAAATTTCAGTCCTTGTAAATATGTAAATAGTGTAAATAGTGTTCTTGATAAATTGCAGGATAGTATTCACTCGTCTTCAACGTTAAGCAATGGTTCTATTACATCAAATCCTTCCAGTGGTTCTGGGGTGTTAAAATGTTTCTTGGCAAATGCAAGAAGCATTATTAACAAAATGAGCGAATTTGATTGTTATGTTTACGAATATAATCCAGATATTATTATGATAACTGAGTCTTGGGCTAGTGACGCTATTGGTGATGCTGAACTGAGTATTAAGGGTTACAAGATTTTTCGTAAGGATAGAACAGTTTCTAGAGGAGGTGGTTGCATTTTGTATGTAAAAGATGTCTTATCAAGCATTTTGATTGAGGATTTAACTTTTTTTGCTAGTACTGAATCTGTTTGGTGTGAAATTTTTATTCCTGGGTCTAGTATTCTTATTGGTGTCTGCTATCACAGTACTTCTGCTACAGATGTTCATGAGGAGGCTCTCCACAGTGTAATTAGAGAAGCTTGTAGTAAATATGCTAATGTCCTCATCTGTGGTGACTTTAATCACAGGTCTATAAATTGGGAGCTTTTACACTCCAGTAGTGAGGGTCAGAAGTTCTTGGATCTTACTTTAGACTGTTTCCTTCATCAGCATGTTTGTGAGCCAACTAGAGGTAACAATATTTTAGATCTAGTTTTGTCTTCAGATGTGTCCATGGTGGACAGCTTAATTGTCCATGAGCAGTTTGCGAATAGTGATCATAACTTTTTAACGTTTAATTTAGTTTATAATGACGACAGGAAGAGCTGGAAGGAATTTTATTATGACTACAGAAGAGCAAATTACAAGAAAATGAGGAAGGAGCTGAACTTGGTCAATTGGCACAATTGTTTGAGAGATATGAATGTAGAAAGTATGTGGAATATATTTAAGAGTAAGTTAAATGAGGTTGTTTTAAAATACACCCCAAGGAAAAGGAGAAGGAAGGATAGTAAACCATTATGGTGGTCATACAATGTAGAAGTAGCGAGAAAGAGGAAAAAGAGAGCTTGGGCAATCTTTAAGCAGACTGGTAGTTACTACGACCATGTACGGTACAAGAAAGCTCTTGATTCTGCTACTAGAACTGTGAGATTAGCTAAGCGCAATTTTGAAAGTAAGCTGGCCCAGAATATTGTTGAGGATCCAAAGGCCTTTTATAGGTATGCACGTAGCAAGATCAAGACTAAAGATACAGTAGGTCCTTTGATTGATGAAAATGGTCAACCAATTCATGATGATAATGTTAATGCTAGACTGCTAAATGAGTACTTTTCATCGGTCTTTACTGTGGAAAATGTGAACAACATGCCAGCTTTTAATGGTCCTAATGATAGTATTGAGTCATTGTGTAGTATAGATATTTCTCAGGAGGTGGTTTTCCAGAAACTGTGTAATTTACGTCCTGATAAAGCGCCTGGTGCTGATGGTATTTACCCTGTCGTGTTGAGGAATCTTGCAAAAGTTGTTTCCAAGCCTTTAAGTATTATTTTTAGCAAGAGTTTGCAGTGTAATCAGATTCCTGTTGATTGGAAGCTGGCCAATGTGACCCCTTTGTATAAAAAGGGTCCCAAGAACCAGCCCAGTAGTTATAGGCCAGTCAGTTTGACTTCACAGGTCTGCAAAGTGATGGAATCAATTTTGAAGGACAGTATTGTTAGTTATCTAGAAGGTAATCATATTATATCTGATTCTCAGCATGGCTTTAGATCACGAAGGTCTTGTCTTACCAACCTCCTCTATTTTCTGGAAGATGTTACTCGGAAGGTTGATGAAGGTCATCCTGTTGATGTTGTATATTTAGATTTTAGCAAGGCCTTTGACAAAGTACCTCATAAGAGACTTATTTTAAAGGTCAAAGCTCATGGTATTGGGTCAGCAGTGGCTGACTGGATTGAGAATTGGCTGGATAAAAGGTTACAAAGAGTAGTACTTAATGGTCATATGTCTGATTGGCTTTCAGTTACTAGTGGTGTGCCACAAGGCTCAGTGTTAGGTCCTACACTTTTTATAATTTATATTAATGATCTGGACGTCAATTTGAATAATTCAGTACTGAAGTTTGCAGATGATACGAAGGTCTTTTCTGATGTCCATTCAATGGATAAAGTGGCTGAGTTGCAAGAGGACTTGGATATGTTGTATAAATGGTCTTGTGATTGGCAAATGCTTTTTAATGCTCAGAAATGTAAATGTCTTCACGTAGGCCATTTTAATGCCCAGGCTAGTTATTTTATAGGTGGTGTTCAAGTTGAAGCCATTGAGTATGAGAAGGATTTAGGTGTGCTTATTGATAATTCGCTGAGTCCAAGTCAGTGTTTCCACCAGGGTTGAAAATCTGGGGGGGAATGTCCCCCCTTTCAATATTTGGTGGGGGGGATTTGACAAAATAGGGGGGGGATTTCCAAAAAGTGGCCTGGCCTCCCTGCACGAGGCACAAAACATTTGTTCATTCTCAAATCGAAGCCACGGCCAATGTGTCAGCCACATATCCTGAAATTTATTCACTTTCTTTCTTTTGGGTTGTTGGCTTTGCTGCGGCTCCGAAACCTCCGATACGCCTGCACCGATAGCACTGGTATCAGTTCCGCTACATGACACATGAACGCTAACGTTAGGCTCTGTCAAGCTTGGCGGCCTACTCGTAGTCGAACCTGAACTCGAAGGAACATCGGTATCATTGGTTTCTTCTTCTGCTGATTCTTTGTCAGTGGTTTTATTTCGTTTAAAGAAGGAATACAAATCCTCCGCAGCCATGACGCGGTTGACAAAAGTAGTTTTAATTAACGTTGGGACAGTAGTAGCGCGATCGATCGAAAGGAACACAACAGTCAACACAATACACAGTAGGTACAGATGATACACAGTGGTGCACATTGCACAAACATCTGGTCTGTTTACATTCAATGTTTTTTACGTATCGCCTTCAGCGTGTGTCTGCAGGCTAGTAGTAGTAACCACGTGTGGCACTGTGGCCCAATCATATTGCGACTTAGATGACAACATCGTAGTGGCATATATCGAGCTTTGTCATTCGTCGGATTGTGCATGATTTTGGTGTGTCAACCAATCAAGTCATTTCAGGCCAATTGCCGAATTTTTTTTCTGCGTTGCAGACAAGTCTAATAAAGAAAAACTATTGGAAACATTACTGTTCGTAATTCTCTATGATGTAAAAAGACTGCGGGAATTTCCCGCAGATAAATATTTTAACTGCGGGATTTCAAACGTCACAGCGCGAATCGCGCAATCGCGCAGCTTAGTGGAAACACTGGTCCAAGTAGACAGTGTGCCAAAGCTGTAAGCTCTGCTAATAAGGTACTTGGTATTATTAACAGAACCTACGATTGTAAAATTAGTAGCAATATAATTAGATTGTATAAGTCATTGGTTAGACCACATCTTGATTATTGTTGTCAGGCATGGCGCCCTTATCTGCAGAAAGATATAGATAATATTGAGAAAGTACAACGTCGTGCTACAAAGATGATCCCAGAACTATCTACTCTCAGTTATGATCAAAGGCTTGAGCGAACTGGTTTAGTTTCACTAGAAATGCGTAGACTTAGAGCTGACTTGATAGAAGTTTTTAAAATAGTTAAGGGACTAGAAAATGTGGATCAGTCAATCTTTTTCAATCTGTCAGAAAGTAGTAGAACCAGAGGACATCAGCTAAAATTTCAGAAACACTATTGTCGACTGGATATTAGGAAGTATTTTTTTAGTCAGAGAATTATTACTGAATGGAATAATTTGCCACAGGAAGCTGTAACTGCTACAACAGTCAATGGATTCAAAAACGTAATCGATCCTATTCTACGGAAAAGACGGGGGCTCTACATAAGCCAGAAACGGCTGTCTGCCCCAGTTTTTACGACCCCATCGGCAGTTACTGCCGGTGGGCTCCGGTGAGTTACGGTGAGTTATGTAATGAACTAGGCTCTTAAAATGCAAACCGGCAAGATCTGGGACAAGATTTACTTATTTATTTATTTCATTTTTTTTTTTTTGTATTTGTTTACTAAAGGGTTTGGACTTCAGGGGGTGAAGGGCACCTTATTTGGTCTTAGTCCTCTGCACTTTAACCTGTTAGGCCCTAGGCCTATGTTATTTCTACGCTATATTGCTCTGTGACGTTGAGTGTGGGTGTGACTGCAGATACACTTCGATTCGCGCAACTACTACCTGTTCAAATATACATTGTGAACAAAGGCGAAGAGAGAGCAAAGTTAGCATAAAATCTGATCATAACAGCAATATACGGGCCACAATCTAGGCCTAACCTTTGCGTAAGGAAAAAAATGGTATAGGCTAACGCAATATCAACCATTGAAGAAAACATTTCATTATCATCAGAGAGAAAAGACTTTCGCCGAATAACGTTACACACTTACCTGAGCAGCGGGAGAGTTGGGTGCGCAAAATACAAATTTCTATGGCAAAATAATAGTGTGGCCTCACACCTCCATTAGATTAATGTTCTTGAGCGTCAAACGTGCGGGTCGCACAAAAAGTAGAACTTTTAACTCCGGTTTAGACCAAATTTTGTCATAACAACTTGCCCAGTGGGTAATGAAACTCCATGGATCTCAAAGAGAACGTATCAAAGTGTGGATGTTGAAAATTTGGGGTGTATTGAAGGTGATTTAGACTGTTTTTAAAATTCATATCAAAAAGTGACATTTCCTGTTATGTTGAAGAGAACTAGGGGTGGGTGTACCCTATAAAAACATTAAAACTTCAACTCTTTCTTGCTCAAAATCTTAACGGTCATTGTATAGAAATTATGTAGTGCCATCATTGGCAAACTTCTCAGCTTTCGTCATCATGTGAGGGGTAGCTCGAAATAGCTGTGAACTTTGACAAGCCTGCAGGCAGGGCCGTAGCTAGGGTCATATGTTTGGGGGAGGGGGGGTGAAGGTCCCAAATTCCGACTGGATGTATATTTTTTTTCCAACTGAATGGTGGCGCGTAAAGTGCACCATTTCTTGTGCGCCCTGCGTTTACATACAGCAGTGGGGAACCTTCCTTTGTCACTACATAAAGGTGTAGTCGTGGGGGAGGGGTCTAAGGGGAGGGGTTGACCCCTCCCCTTTGAAAATTTTTTGTTAGTTTAAGGTTGCTTAGATGCAAAATGGAGCTATCTGGGATATTTTTGGAGCTGATCATATATGGCTAGAAAATGTCCATAATTAAATGAACTCTAAGTTTTCCGACTGGTTTGATTCTTTTTCCAAATGAGTGGCGGCCCGTAAATTGCATTTTCGTTTTTACGGGGGTTACTTTTGTATGATACAGCAGTGGGGGTCCTTCATTTGTCACTTCATAAAGGTGCCGTCCTGGGGGAGGGGCCTAAGGAGAGGGGGTGTCCCCTCCCCTTTGAGAAATTTTTGTTAAGGTAAGGTTGCTTAGATGTAAAATGGTGCTATCGTGGGATACTTTTGGAACAGATCATATGGCTGGAAAATGTCCATAATTTAGTGAATACTAAGATTTGGTTAGGTGAAAAGTAGAAAGTATGTTGTCTAAGAGAAGAATACGTTGTCAACAAGCCTCCTGAAGCTCCCCCCCTTTTGACTACTTTATTACCTTCTATTCTGGCATCTAATGCTAGCATATATACCTGTATAGGCCTCCTGGGAGCTCTGGATCAATTATATAAAATGGGGCAATGACATAATGCTTATTACCTGGCATCTAAATAATAATATAGAGTATGACGCCACGCACTTTACATCTATCGTATTTTTACTAATTTTGAACGAAAATCCAGACGAACAGCTTCCAGCGATGGGGAATGGGCGGGAGGGAGAGTATAGGTGCAGAAAAATGATACTAGACCTCCCAGACAGGTATAGTAAAAGGTATTTAGGACTAATAATTGCATTTTCAGAATGTACACCTAGTTTATGCTATAAAAGTTCACTGGTAAGTTGTGCTTATAATGTTCATAAGTGATACAACGTGGAATGTGAGGATTGCGCACGAAGCGCGCCGAAATTTGGGAGTATACTTCTTTGCCAAAAAGAAAAACCTGCACGCCATCTCAGCCAGGGGTGGTGCTTTGATCTGCCGACATGGGGGGGGGGAAGCGCCCCGACTGGGGGCCAGCTACTCCAAGTCCCGACAGATGGGTTGCCGGACTCAAAATATAAGGCGCGCGAAGCGCGCCGAAAAATTTGGGGTTATATTGAATTTTCATTTAGGAAAGTTGAAAAAGTTTGAGCTTTTATTGAAGAATCTGGATAAAACCAAGATATTTGTTCGGGTGACTGCATGGTCGTCGTCGGTGATTACATTCTTCATCTTACCCATTAAGGATCTCCTACGAAACTGAAAGATCTTTTTCTTACAACATATGTTTGCCACGATGGCGAGGCTGAAGAAAGAATCTTCCAAAGGTTAGGCAAAAAAGGAAAGAACTTCGCAACGGTGAATTTTCGTGTTTCTCTAGAATCACGCCTACACGGAAGAACAACATTTGTGGAAACTTTGAAATCCAATTTGTTTGAAACGGGGGCGTTACCACTAGATAGAACTATAGATGAAAGCGCGCGTAGCGCGCAAAAATTTTTTTGAAGTTAAAGAAAGAATCGTTACAGAACTTACTGGCTACGGGCCTGATAAACAGACGTTTGGAATATTTTCTGAGTATATCTATGTCTTCACCAATATTAGTCTATATAAAATTTTGCGCAATTTTGTGGGGCTCAGAAAAATTTGGGGAGGGGGGGGGCTAAAGCGCCCTAGCTCCCATAGAACTGTGTTTGGTATAATAACCTTAATAATGTTCATGAGATTGATTGTAAATCGTGACGCATGAGCGCGAAGCGCGCCCAAATTTTCATTAAATAAGATATCCATAGTAAAACATGCATTCAGAATCTGCATCGAGATACTTTCAATTGCCCAACAAACCAACATGCCACTCAAAAAGCCAGTCTTTTACCTGGTAATTTGTAAACAGCTTTCAACTTCTGCTGTTGTGCTTCTCCGAAAGTTGCTATCGGAAGATATTGATAATAAGAACAACACTGAAGTAAGATTTAAAGCGCTCGGAGCTTGCGAGAATTTTGAGAGTTTGAGAAGAATTTGCGAAAAAAGGACAGCTTTGATTTGATTTTACGTGAGGAAAATAACGTTTGGTATTATTCTCACTTGTTCTAGTTGGAAAATATATACAAAGTTGACATAGGCTCAGTCGGAAAAATGTGGTAGACTGAGCTATCAGAAATTCCAACTGGCATTTCAGATTTTCCGACTATCGTCGCTCTGACGAACTTTGGGGGTGGGACACCCCCACACCCCCGGTCGCGACGGCCCTGGCTGCAGGGCCTCGAAACAAAGTTTATTTAGTGTCAAATCTCAGCGTTCATGGTACACAGATTTGAAATCATTGTGAAAGGCCTACCCGTGAGCTTTCATATGAGGGGTAGCTTAATAATTGTGCCCGTTGAAAACTTCTACAAGGGTCCAGAGACCACGAAACGGACCAAAATTAGTTTGTAAGTCAATGCATTAATTAAAGAAATTTCCTCCGCGCCAAAATATTGACTGACAATTATAGTCCCTACCATTTTTGTAGTGCAGTGTATACCACGTTGTTGAAGGGATCAGCTCAACCTGTGATGTGGATGTTGTAGCAAATGAATTCAAGCACTCCTTGCGCAAAATGTTGGAAACTGAAGGTATTTTATGCAACGTTTTTACCTTATATCCTTTCGCTATCGAAAAATGCATTTGATCAGTGAAGTGTCAAAGGGTAACACACTATCCTATTTATAGATGCTCTCGATGCTCAAAATTCCGATGGTCACGATATTCCACACATTTGAAAACACTATGGACAGCCGACTCGGAAGCTTTAGTATGACGACAAGGAAGCTTGTGCCCGTTGAAAACTTCTACAAGGATCCAGAGGCCACGAAACGGATTAAACTTTTCGTCTTACAGTTAATAAGAAAGAAGTTGTTTAACTGTTTTTAGTTTGTTGAATACAGACTTACTCATCCGGTCATACGTGGTTTCGACGGAACTCTAGTCAAAGCTCTTTAATTGATAGGGTTTATATAGCCCATGCCTTTACAGCTGTCAAAGCTGAAACTGCTGACATTCCTTTCTTAGACCACATCCCGGTGTATATCAATATAAAATTTCCCTCTAATGTTGTAAAGAAAAAGAGCTACTGGAAGTATAATGTCTCATTAAATTTAGAAGAAAGGTTCTGCAGAGACTTTTGTACTATTATGACAAGTGTTCCTCTCTAAAACTTGCTTTTGGTACTATCGTTGACTGGTGGGAAAACATTAAAATAAGGATCAAAAAGCTTTCAATTCGGCATGGTATTCGTATTGCAAGGGACAAACGTAATAAGTCACTAGCTCGACAGGCTCAATTTTCCAGCCTTAGCCCAGACGATATGGATAATCAGTTACGTTCTAAAGTTGAGGGTGCTTTTATAAGATCCCGGATTAAATATCTAGAGGATGGAGAGAAACCGTCTGTCTTTTTCTTAGGCAAGAAAGCCGTAGAGCTATAGTAAGAAAATTATTCAGTCTGTTCGTAATGATTCCGGTGTCATAGCTACCAATGATAATGATATTGCTTACGTTTTTCATAATTTTTGTAGTAAACTTTTTTCTCAGGAACATCATGTTAATCACAATTTACAAAATGATTTCATTCAGTGTCTAGAACAGACTGTTGATCCTATTGATAAAGAAGATCTCGACCGTCCTTTTACTTTAGAGGAGGTCAACGCCGCTCTTGTGAGTGCAAGCAACAACAAATCCCCGGGGATTGATGGTATCCCGTATGAGTTCTACAGAAAGTTTTTTAATGTGATTGGTGATGATTTGACAAATGTTTACAATAAGATTTTTTTCTGTTGGCGCTTTATCTGTTTCACAACGTACTGCTGTGATTTCTTTGATCCCAAAAAGGGCGATCTTGAGAATCCAAAAAATTGACGTCCGATAAGCCTGTTGAACACGGACTATAAACTTCTCGCCAAAGTCTTGCAGGCTAGACTTTCAAAGATAATGCCGAGACTTGTCAATGAATTCCATCCCGGGTAGATCCATTCATAATAACATGTTCCTCATTAGAGATCTAACTGAATACTCTTAAGTGCAACAATAGTTCTCTTGCCCTACTTTACTTTCAATGGATCAAGAGAAGGCTTTTGACAAAGTTGACTGGGAATTTTTGATGAAGGTCCTCCGCAGACTAAATTTTAGTGATAAATTTATCAGGTGGATTTCCATTCTGTATAAAAATATAACAAGCCAGTTATTAATTAATGGGAGGCAAGTTCTGATCCTGTGCGAATTACTCGTGGGGTTAGACAGGGTTGTCCGTTGTCACCCCTTCTTTATGTCTTATTTATTGAACCTATAGCTTGTTATAGCAACAGTAAAGATAATATTGATGGTTTTGTAATTCCTGGAAGCAACGGCAAACGTATCAAGTTTATTCAATACGCGGACGATGCTACTTGCGTGGCTTCAAGTGTAAGAGATGTTTTAAGCTTTGTCAATGTTTTTCGTCTTTTTCATGAGGCGACTGGTGCCACTATTAATATAGATAAGTCTTGTGGGCTGAAGCTTGGGGATATGCCTTTAGAGAATATTCCCGTTGACATGGCGTGGAGTACTAATTCGATCAAAATCACCTGCGTATTCTTTGGATCCGATAGTACCGTTGGATCAGAAAACGTTCCTTTGTTTCTGTTTGTGGAGAAAAGATTCATTTCAAATTTGTCTAATTTAAAGCTTTCATTTAAACCAATATAAACAGTGTTTTTATTGCTGCACATGTTGTAAAGTTATATCATTGCTAACATGGATATATTCTAAATTTGCAAAATTATTGAAAGAGGAAGTGATGTGTTTTGTAAATGCCTACAATCAATGAATCAATTGTAAATACTTGTGATTATAGATTTTAAAACAACATTTGCATGTGTGTATGTATTTAATAATGGACTAAAGCTGTTCCTTCAAAAAGTATGTTAATGTTGTGACAAGAGATTTAAAGAGGTTGTCTTCAAGTATGAAAATATTTTTCATTTCTATCGCAATACCCTTTGTTTCATTGTAAATAGACGGTAGGCCTAAAGTTTGAAAGGAGGGTTTCTGTTAAAATCAAAGTTAGGCTGGGTTGTTAGTTCCAATGAAGAATGTTTTGGGGTATAATTCCTTTTTCAAGTTATTTACATTACCTTCTATATTTGCAAATAGTGTAATATGTGTTCATGAACTAAAAAACAGTTTTTTCCTTCAAAAAAAAAAAAAAAAAATATGGAACGGTCTAGTTTTGCAGTTTCTTTCTCTTTAATATCTTCCTTTTTCTGGCTTTTATCGACTTTTCTGCGTTTCCATTTTCTCTTTTTTAATTAGGGTTTGGTTTATTAATCATATCTTACTGTATATTTCCGAATCAGGATACTACACGCTGTTGCACGTAGCCTATATTATCAAATCGGGTAGCCACCCCCCCCCCCGCCCCCAACAAAAAACAAAGCGTTTTTTCGGTTGCAATCGGTAATAGTTTTATGAATATTTTCCCATTATGAGATGAAACCGATTACATATTTCATTTAATTAGCATTTGATATCAAATTTGCCTACCTTCCCAAAGAAACTCTTGTTTTTTTTTTTAAAAAAAGCTCTTCTGGTTGAATATTCATAAATTATCTAAATTATCTAAATTCTAAATACTTTTTTCTATTGCAAGTATCGAGTAATCCTCTTAGGGGGTAGGTGTAAGCTTCTGCTAACAATATAGGTGACCATTGTCCTTGTCTGATGGTGCGCTGATTTGTCAAAGAAAGCCAGCGTGTCCCTTAAACTTGACCAAGTCTTTCTTCTATCTTCTAGTTTTTCCTACCATCTCGATCACACCACTGGTTCGAGGGGAATCCCCACGGAGGATATTATACCCTACGAATTTAACACCTTGGAAAATATTTTTGGGGGACAGTGTAGACCATGTTCCTGAAATGATGTGTTAAGAAGAGTTTGCCTCAACATTACAAGTTGCTTCTGCATTCGATGCAATAGTCCCAGAGGTAGAGGCCAATTTCCAACAGCACAATTTATGTACATTCAAAAAACAATCCTGAAATTGCAATGATTACCATTTTATCTTAAATATACCTTTGTACTTATTTTGTGCATTCTAATCCAGACTAGTATTTTCCTTTTTGAAACAAGTTTAAAGAGCCTCTAGAAATCTTTCAATCTACTTTAAAAAAAAAACAGGAAATCTTTGAAAATGTGGAATCACTAGAACAAGTGCTTCTCAACCACTGTTTATAGAGATCAGTGTTCTCAACTCAGGATGGGCGGGGCCAACAGCTATCAGCTGATGTTTAGTGACAATTTTGTAATGTTAGTACACTGGAATTGGAACACTCACTACCATACTTCTGTTTTAATCATTCGATATTCACCTTTGTTGTTTATTCCATCATGTTCAAAAAACAAACGCCTTCCGACAACAGTGTACTTCGAACCGAGTTATTCTGGCAAAGCGCCATCTTTTAAAGAAAGTTTCACCATGGAACTTGCCGAAATGGGCAACTTTTACCAATTAAGTTAGTTGCTAGCGTTTCCCGGACTTCATATAGCACATTGATTTGGTCGGTATTTGACGTGATCCTGCTATGGTTTGACCACAAATAGAAAATGAAGCCTACGACTGTGACACTCTCACTTCACGTCGGATGATAACCAACCGAACAAATTAGGTCAAGTACTTTTTTTTAGGTCAAAAACATTTTGTGTGTGTTTTAGCAATTGGAACGGGGGGGGGGGGGTAATAAGTCCAGACGGCAACCGTTGACGGACAGATGACCCAAAACCCAACGCGGGTCTACCTTGACCAGGTCGGAGGTCAAACCCGAACTTTTTAGACACCTATTGCCAGGGTTGTTCCCGTTACGCTTTGAAAGTAACTCGTTATAGTTACAGTTAATTCCGTAAAATTGTAACTCGTTACAGTTACTAGTTACAATGTTGAAAAAGTAACTAGTTACAGTTACTTTTGACTAAAAAGTAACTAGCTACATTTCAAAAGTAACTCGTTACTTCAAGGTGAATATACGGTACCTCGGTACCTGAAATGGAGGGGGGGGGGCATAATTAGATAGTAAGACGGGGGCACATGAGACGACCGACACCTCATTTGTGCCGGTTATCCTTAGGTGTTCCCCAAAGAAAGTCAATGAAGCTAGCTGATCTTCAATGGGCATTGTCGCAGAGGCTCCTAATGCTCAACATGAAGCAGCGAATCATGATACTGTGTCGCAGCTTACGCAAACTATTTGTTAGAGGAATATGGTTATAACCAAAACTTTTCCAGTTACCAAAGTACTTCTTTGAGGGTTGAAATCTTTATACTCCCATCACACAGTCGGCTAATTTAGAGAGGTTAGCGGCTATGCCGGAAAGGGGAAGAGCGTTGTTTCAGCAGTAAAGTCTTCACCCCTCAAGAGCATAAATATGGTATAATAAGAGGATGAATACATTTGTTAGCAGTAAAATTTTAAAACCTCACCGCTAAGGTTGGGCTAAGTGATATTTCCCCATAAATTTCAAGTTTCACATTGTGTCGATATAAAACAGTGCATAGAAATGGTGATACTATGCAGTTTATACATGCAGATCATGTGCACATAATTCACTTTCCCTTTACAATAGGTAAAGCTTTAAGTCGGACACTTCTCTTTCCAATTAGCTTTGTTAGGATACTTTTAACGCCATTGACCATTTCAATATTCTGCTGTTTTTTTATATTAACCGTACTATTATTCCAGTGTAAGGAGTTACGGACATTGAAAAGAATATGATATAGCCTAAATTCATACGTTTGATTCATCACATAAAGATACCATACATGTTAAATTAGATGCATAAATGGATGCACGGTGTTTACCAACGCTTGGCACCGTATAGATTTACTGGGCTCCAACGCAAGAGTCCGGATTCGGTTAGCTTAATGCCGGTCTCAAGAGCGTTTTTCTAGATTAGGAATTTGCCCGGGATAGAAGGTTCCGGAATCGAAATTTTTACGGAATGTGATGTAACTGGACTCGGACTCGGAGTTCATTCCAGCCGAGTTCTCAAATATGAAAGTTACATTAAAAGTGTTTAAAGTTCCATTTGTGCACAATGTACAGATCTAAGGTATTGTCACATACAATCAACTAAATTACTCAGGAGGCCAGGCTATGGAAGTGAGTACAAACGATGACTTTGTTAATTAATGGTGGACATGTACGATAGAATTAAAACATCTGTATGTGTGATATGATATACATTGGCAAAAAGACTGGTCTCGGAATTGGTGCCATTGGAATCAAAACTGGCAGAAATTTGAGGATCCTGAGTAGTACCATGCTCGGAAAGATTCGGGAATCTAGAATCGCAGTTAGCTCCGACTCGGATAGGGTGAACACGGGTCCAGCCCTAACGTCTCAAGAGGCAATGATTAAACTTTCAAAGTAAGCTGGTATTTGAATGCCCATGGGCCAACCCGTTTCTCACGGTACACTGTCTCCACTGTGTCCTCTAAAGGACAATATGAGTAAACCAAGGCCCAGCTGACTTTACTTAGAATACATAAAGTCAGCTGAGCCTTAGAGGACCGTTCAGTATTTTTCAAATAATCGCACAAATCGGTCTCATGGATAATAAGCATTGATCTGTCTAATAAGTATTTCGACATACAGATCAATTTTAAACTTATTTTAATCAGGGAGTTGCTATTTGACAACTCCCTGGTTCAATAGACAATCAAGTGGCCCGGCCTGTAAGCCTGCAGCGTGTGCATCTAATATCAACTTCTGATTCTAATCGTGAATAAAATTTGATGTCGGTGAGGGCGACGTCGATAATAGCGATGAATGATAAATAGCCTATATCGAAAATAATTTTACATTTTACTACCAAAGTGTCATCAATTTGAAAATTTTCTGTTATTCTGTTATTAGCTCAAAGAAAATGCAATTTGTGGTCATTTTGACTATTTGTAACGGGAAAGTAACGGGACCCAAATGTAACGCCGTTACAGTTACTTTTACACAGAATTGTAACTAGTTACTTGCTCCGTTACTGAAATGCAAATGTAACTCGTTACAGGGTTCCGTTACACAAAATGTAACTCGTTACAGTAACGGCGTTACTTGTAACTCGTTACTTCCCAACCCTGCCTATTGCTAGAGATGCCACCACCATTATCGACTCTTCTTGAGCACCTTACTTTGTGATGGCATGTGCTTCTCAAGTGCCGATGACTCTGACTCGAATATCGACCTTAAGAATCGGTCTTGGTATTAAAAGACTTCATCGGGTCATATCCATTTTCACTTTAGCTCAGAAAAGACAACAAAAACTCGAAAGAGATCCATTGTTAAGGCAAATTCTGTTAAAAGGACAATTTGAATTCGTTTTTCTTCTTATGTCCTAAAAAGGACTTTCTCAAGGCTCAGTCTGGATGAATTAATATTTGTTGTAGTGTAAGTGCACACATAGGCCTATGTATACTTTCTCGGGTGTATAGGTAGACGTGAACCAACATCATGTGTAACTTTGTGTATGTGTTTTTGGTTGTCAGTCTTGCAGGAAAGCCTTCCCACGATCATGTTAACTTCGTCCCGTATAATAAAAATGCTCGAAATATTACATATTCGTTGATCAAACATATTGTGGGCCGCTTTTTCCGCGCCAAATCAGGTTATCAGAGGATCATGCTCACCCAACCCCTCCCTGATTATCACCTGTCTTAAGTAAGAGACTCCTTGTTCGGGCTAGGCCAGATTTACTCCAGACTTGGACCCAGTGGGCCAGTTCAAGTCCTTCTGTGGCGTCTTATGGGGGAATATATGAGTTTTTGAATACCTTCCCCATCAGCCACCTGCATAGTCTGATAGCCAGGTGACAAACAGGTGAATACAAAGGTCAATAAGATGTTTTCTTTTTTCATTGCAGCAGAAAAGAAAAAAAAGGAAGGGTAACAAAATGAAAACAAAAACAGGAAACGGAAAGGGGTAAATTGGAATGCTCAGAATCATAAGCATTTACTTATCATCATGTATTGCTTCAAAAAGATTGAGGAGAGGCAAATGGAATGCACCGTGACTTTGGGACCAAAAATGACGGTTATTGGACCCCCTTCCCTTTCATAAGTTTACGTAGCCCTACAATTATCAGTACAGGATTTGCGACTGTATAAAAGGCCTCTGTCTGAAATGTGACATCCAGAAAGTTTTAGTTTAACTGACTTATTTATATGGAACACTGGCTTCATGCCCAAAAGTTGGGAGGGCGTGAATGAAAGACGTCCTCCTCCGTGACATACCTCCGCGATTTGGTACCACTGAAATATTATATATATTTGGCAAAAATTGAGGGCCAGCCCACCCCACGCCCACCCCATGGCACGACACCTCTAATTTTTAATTTTTTGCGAAAAAAAATGTTTAATGTGTTGTTGATACATTTAAGAATATAAATATATTTGAATTTTTGACTATATCCATTGACCTACATTTTAGCCCCTTTCCTCTTCAGAATTTTTCTAACACAGACCGTATTTACTAACGGCATAGTTGTCTACTGGAATATTGCTATCACCTTCCGCCCAACCAGCCCCTTAAACATCCTTGACCCGCCCCCGCCTTTTATTTCGTGTGCTCGTTCACCCTCCTTCGGACATTTCCCCTAGAATACCTTCAAGTGCTACTCAGAGACGCTATTAGGATGTCATTTCAGTATAGCGCCACTTCATCCACCAGAACGTTGCTGTGGAAACTTTCTATTCTACTAATAAAATTAGACAGTTTTGCACACCGCGCATATTGCCTTTGGAGTACAAAAGTTTGCAGTACCTTTAAGTAACTTTATACATATAGCATGATAAAATAAATCAAAGTTATGTAGCTAAGCTGACTTTGCTTCAAAAAAGAGGGTCTTCAAAGAAAGGAATTCACTGCTTTGAGAATAATTTTGACTAATTTTTCAAGTGACGCAATATTTATAAATCTTGTAACTGTTCAATATTTTAAACTTGGAGAGTGAGGATTTCGTCATAAAGGCATAGCAGGCAGAGTAGGGGCTGGGGAGTTAGCCCCCAGTCAAATATGTGGTGGGCAGTATGCTTCCCCCCTTAAGCCAAGAACGAAAACCCCTTATTTGTTTCCTCTGTTAAAAATGTCAAAAATTTTTGCAGTAATTTTCCTTCTAATTTGCCAATATGTTGCACCAAATTGCATCTAAGGTGCCCTCAAATATTCAAAAATTTTCAAAAGGTGAAGGGAAAGACTGTGTTTGTACCGTGTTGATGTTATGTTAAATGTTAGCAGACTAGGCCCTACTGGGTTTTGCTCCGTCTTCTTTTAAGCCAACGCGTGAGAAGCTTGCTCTGCGTAAGTTGCCATGGTGATGTTAACTTGTACCGTACTTGCTGTGTGCTTAAACGATCCCAAAATAATTTTGTAGTTACATTACTTACTGGTTGCACTTTTAATGTTCCGTTTGTTATTGTGTTGGCAAAACAACTTTGGTCGCTTGGATAGATTTGTGATTAGTTTTTAACCAAATTTGCATGTGGATTTTAGTAGCCACTTCGAGAAAACAAACAAAAAAACTAAAAGAAAAATAGCAAAATTCACTTGAAAACATGTTAGTTGACAGGGACAACCCTAAGGACAGATTAGTGAGGGGTTGCTGGACTTTTTCCCCGACAAATAAGGGTTACATTCCCGACAAAATATCTGTTCTAAGAATGGTTAACTAATAACTCTCTTTTTAAGTCCATTCTTACAAAAAGGGCAGAAAGAAAATTAAAAGTTTAAAGGGAGAACAAGAACGGCAGAAAAAAAAATCAAAACTAAAAACAAAAAAAAACAAAACAAAACAAAACAAAAAAAAACAAAAAACAAAAAAAAAAAAAAAAAAAAACATATACCGGAAAACGCACTATAATACCGTATTTGGCGATGTCAAATTGACCTTGGCGCACCCGTTTTCATTTGTTTGCTACAAGAGTAAGGTCGATTTGGGTATGAAAATACTACCTCCGAGTACGGGTGTTCGAAAATAGACACTGTGTAATGGTCCTGTCTTGAAGTACCCCCTCACTAACTTTGGTTTTCTCCACTCCACATTATCGGTGGATAATGGTTAGGAGAAATCGTATCTTGATTTCTCCTTCCCATGTTTACCGAAGAAAGGGGTGGGAAAACTGGCATGTCAGATTTCACACCACCGCGATGTTCTCGGCTTCCGTATCCGAGAGTACTTCCATGGAAGGAGCATTAGCCTGAGAACGTCTTTAGTGTAAGTCACAGTTGCCCGACTTATCGCCCAGTACAGTAACGTCCCTCTGTGGGGGACCTGCAGGGGTAAGTTGCCTGAGGGCATAGGCTATTGCCGTGGGTGGCAGTTGCCCGGGGGTCGTCCGCTTGGGAAGGCCGCTTAGTACCTGGCTGTGGTTTTCATGCGACCATAGGCGTGTGAATCAGGGGGTCTGGGGTGTTAGGCCCCCCTTGCGATGCTGGCCAAAATGTGGATTTCATGGCAAAAATATTTGTTTCGGGCAAAATTCGTACCCATTATTTTTTTCCAAGTAGGGAAAATTTCAGGGCAAACATCTTCTGCCCCAAGTTGTAAAATGTCTACCCCTAGACCTATGGGTGCGACCGCTGGTGGTGCACCCCTACATGTAAAGATAAGCTGCCATCATTGGTCATTATCATATCCGAATTTCAACATCATAGCTGTAACGCTTACCTACCAAAGTGAAAACTGATCAAAAGTGAACTATAATTTAGTCACATGCATGGTCACTGCATGTTTGATTACTGAAATAAATGCAATTATGAAAGAAATCAATTGCCAGACTGGAAAAATAACGAGTCCTTTATAAAAGATATTTGGATTAGACAAATAATATGCTAACTCTGTCTATTCAATATCTTGGCAGCACTGAAGTGACCACCACCAGCAGATTCAACATTGCTTAGCAACCCGGTGAAGAGCAAATGACTGCTCATAGATTGGCCGGTTATATTTGCAGTCGGACAGTGAAATATGTCTTTTTAAGCTGACAACCATTTAATTGGATTGTAGTAAAAGGCACAAACCTTTGTGGATTTTGTTCAAAAGGCCGTCAAACGATTTCAGAGCCTTATTGCATCAAGAAAGATTCCCCACTCAGTTGAATAAGTACTATGGACTAAGACAGTGTGGAGCCGGACCCAAACCCACAAGAGGGACCAGCGACGGGCAAAAAGGAGGTATTATTTGGACCGGAGGGTCCTGTTTATACTGGGAAGCGTTATTGTAAACAAGGAACAATGTAATATCCGTATTAATGCATCCATCGAGCATGATTGTGATCCTTTGGGAATTAATGTATGTTCTGACCCACTTTTTTAGGCCTGACTATTATTTGAACAGTATGTTAGCCCGATTTTCTCCTAACCCTGCACAGAGAGCACTATGGTCTGGGCCCTGACCCAAAGTTATGTTGCTGCCCTGTCGTTACTTCTGTTGGGTTATTTTATCAGGGAACAGACAGGATTCCAAAAGAGACCCTCATGGGGTGGGTATAAATAATAATGACAGTGAGATCCCGGCAAAGAGATCCCAGTTTCGAGGGTAGGTTAAACGGCGGCGAAAGCGCCGCTGGAGCGCAAAGCGCCCCCCGCCAACGGCGTGGGGTCCAGGAGTCTACCTCAGGCCCCTGGTGGAGTCCAGGGGTAGAGACCGGTGGGGGTCCAGGGGAGAAGCCCCTAGAAGCACTGAGGTATTTACGAAATTGTAGGCAAGTTAAAATGAATCATTTTAGCTTCAGTTTCAAATGACATAAGGCGCCTGAGCAAGCCACAAAAATCACAATCTGACTTTTTTAAATTGTGTTCTTACTCCGTATGACAGTCGGCCGGGGGCTTGAGGAAGGAGTGAAGAATGGATAATACTGAGGGTTTCCCGGGCTTTGGAACAATATTTTTGGGAATGATGGGAGATCTAGTACTCAGAGTATCATCGCGCGAAACGCGCTGAAAAAAATTGCAAATTTCAAACTTTTGAGCCGTGTGAGTAATACAAAAGCTAAGAAAAGTATCCTCAAGGAGAGAGCTCTTGCCCCACGCCCCCCCCCTTCGCTAAACGCTTGTCCCTTGTTTCGGTACCGGAACTTGCACCTTCCGTGCCCTACAACTTGCATCGACAATCTTTGAAAAGTCGGTAAATTTAAAGGCAGTAGGCAGTCACCCCAAACAGAGTGAGTGTATCCTGTCACTCTAGTTCATGATTGGCCTATTTTGATCATGTGACAATAGTTTTGTGAGTGAATTGTGGAATTCAAGGAGAATTTTGCCTTTCTTTACCTATTGTTTGTAATAGTTATGTTCAAAACGTCTTCAGAAGTGCTTTTAATGCAATAAGAGGAGATTTGCAAGAGTTTGCTAGTTTTTCAAAGAAAATTTTGGGGCGACTGCCTATTGCCTTTAAACAGATCGATGGTGGTAAAAATTTTGCTGTTAAAATTTCTGGGGGAGGGGGGACGATCCCCATCTACTTCGTACGGCCATGGGGAATACTAGGTTTCAATGATAATGGAAGAGTTGTACGAAGCTATGAAGAAAGATGTTCTACTGGTAGTACGATGTATCCCCGAATCCCAAAACAATATTTAAACAATATTTAAGAGCTGTTCTCAGCCATGGGCGTCCGGAGGGGGGAAGGCCCCCTGGAAAATCAAAAACTTGAAAAAACGAAGAAAAAATAAAGAAAAAAAAACGAAGAAAATATATCATCAACATTTCTTAACAGTTCAATCAGTGTGAATTTCTACTCTCAAAACAGCAATTGAATAAAAATATCAACACTCAGACCCCATCAGCCCCCCTCGAGCATATTTTGGTATTTTTTAAAGTTTATATTTACGATATTGCTAGTGTTTCCCCTTTTTATATCCTGTAAATAGGCCTTGGAAGTGCCATTTCCAGCGACCTGGGAAGCAGTTTCGGCCAAAATTGGTGGCGCGGAGTGCCGAGAGTCTGCATGGGCTTCGTTCCCCCACCCCCCTTGAAAATGCCTGGCTTCGCCTTTATCAACACTGTGTGAAGTAGCATCTACACCCTTTCGGGGAGTAAAATATTTCCCCGACATGAAAAAAGTTTGACCCCCCTAAATATTTTGCCCCGTGAATTTTCTTTTTTCTGCGGACGCCCATTATTTACCTGTATTTACTTGTACCCTCCACTTCTCAAGGATTGGTAGGTGGAGGATGCCGGAGCAGGGAGCCAGTTCTCTGGCTCATATAAGCTCCCAAAACAATATCCTTCAAGAATTTGTCCACATGGCCCTTAAATTCATTGACAGTGCTTGCTAACACAGCTGAGGCAGGAAGGCTGTTCCAAATATCCACAACTCTTTGAGAAAAGAAGTACTTTCTTAAATTCAATCTAGAAAACTGCTTGTAGATTTTATGGGGATGACCATGGGTAATACTATCACTAAATGAGAAAAATGCATTAGGATCTATATACTCAAATCCATGAATGATTTTGAACACCTCAATCAAGTCACTACGAATGCGCCTTGTTTCTAGAGTTGTAAGATTGAGTCTCTGAAGTCTTGTCTCATATGGGAGATCATGTAATTCAAGGATCATCTTTGTAAATCTTCTCTGAACATTTTCCAATAATATAATGTCTTTTTGTAAATAAGGCCTCCATGCTTGGATTGCATACTCTAAGTGAGGACGAACAAGAGATTTATACAGTCTAAGAAGGATTTCCTTTTCTTTGTAGCAGATATTCCGCTTTATCATCCCAAGAACTTGATTTGCAGTTATAGCGGCTTTTGCACATTGCTGGCTGAAACTTATATTATCGTTGATTAATACACCTAAATCTTTTTCTTCAGATACAAATTTAATACATGTGTCATCCATATAATAATTGTAATGCATATTCCTGTGGCCAGCATGGATACAAACACACTTCTCAGGATTAAACAGCATCTGCCACTCCTTAGACCAGGAGTGGTCTACAGGAAGTAATACATTATCTACAGGAAGTAATCACGAGGCAATTACTCCAAAATTTTCTCTGAGCACAGTAGAACGTAAAGTAGTACTAATGAGACATCAATCTATGTAAGGCTCAGGAGAAGCACGCCGAAAAGTTTTTCGAGAATTGCCAGGCGCGGATCCAGGATTTTTAGAGGGGGGGGGGGCGCCATACCGTCAGCCCAAGGCCGACGAGCGAGCGCAGAAGGCGCGAAGCTACGTCAGGGGGTTTCGGGATCCTCCCCCAAGAAAATTTGAATTCTAGATGCGCTTAGATGCGATTTCCCAGCATCTGGGAAGCATGTTTTCCATATCTATTTGCTCGTTTTTTCGGAGTGTTTAAATCGTTGGTCAAAAAATCGTTGGTCAAAAAATCGTTGGTCAAAAAATCGTTGGTCATCGAAAAAAGGGGGGCGTTCGCCGGGTGCGCCCCCACCTGGATCCGCGCCTGATTGCGACTCCATATACATGGGTACTATAAGGTTTGGGAATTTGTTTGCAAGGACCATATATAGTTCGTTTTATGACGTATCTTAGTACATTCAGTGACCCATATTTCAGAGCTTCTAGTCACAATAATGTGTGGTGTTTAGGAGAAAAGAAATTTTTATGGTGCCCAGACAAAATTTTTAATTGAATTAGTCTGTTTTTCTATGGGGGTGATCGTGAAGCGCGCGGAGAAAGACCTCCCCAGTATGTTTATGTTTTTTTAATGTTAATGTATCGTTCATTTAACATTGTAAACTTTAAACATAGTAGGTTATTGAAAATTCTCTTATAATTTCTCTATTCCTGCTTCCTTTGACTCATTTCTGTTATTATTCTTTATTTTTTTAAGCTCTGGAAAAAAGTGGGGGCAGTGCCCCTGGCCCCCGTAATCCTACCTACGGGGCTACGGGCGGGCTGTCACGAATGGCTGAAAGGCTCAGCGCCCTTCCCCTCTGAATCTAGAAACCAATTCCGTCCGACCTACGGCCCTGAAAAATAATCATGCCATGTGTATGTCACACGTCTCTCCTTTTTCAGAAACAACTAAAACTAGACTGACAATGTCTGCTTAGCTTTACGTCAACTTTATATTGAATTTTATATCGATTACTCTGGGCTTATGGGGCAATGGTGACTGCTCGTGGAGTTGGAGGAATGGTATACTAAAGCCTTTGCGAAAGGTAAACTGGGTTGTCCTCGCAAATTCCATGCACTCAGTGTGGTCCACCCCACGCGGTCCCCACATTACCACCCCGAATTTTGCCTTCTTTTCGGCAAATTCTGTCGCTAATTAACTTGCGTGACCTCGACGTTCTCCGAGGAGATGACAAACTTGACAGATTTCATACTGCCTACTTAATACTCACTAATCATTAATTCAATAACGGTTTAAGTTCAAACGGAGGAAGTAGTTTTTCTATAACAAAACTTGAAAGCACAAAGTGACCAAATCATTCAAGCCGATTTCTGTCTAGAAGCTGGAAAGTGGGATGGATCAAATTACACCAGACAGATTCCTGTTTTCCGCATGAATGCTTGGAGCAAGTACATAGTTGTCCTTGTCCGCAGCCCTCATTCTGTACGGTATTGTTAAACGTATTTCACGTACGTAGGTAGCTTACGTAGTCTACACTTTAGCACCAGTTGCTCATTGAACACATTTGACAAACTTCATTGATTATTTCCTTCTTCAAACTTTGGGCTAAGTGCAACCGGGACTTTTGTACCGAAAATGGTTACTGAGGCGACAGAAGACGCAATTACGTTGAACGGGGACTTCTAATTTGATTAATTTTTGAGCAAATTCGGAGGCAATTCGCGTGGTATCTTGACGACCGGTCCAAAGTTTGCTGTCATGGTAGTGTGGTAATCATTCATTGAGCGGGTAAGGATATGGCTTCTGAAAGTTTGTGAGTTTAATTCTCCGTCTTGACTGAGTTTGCAACTGTCATTGAAGCTAATGTGAAGGAAAAGTTAGCCTAGGCCTTACTAACTGACAGATTACTCCAGTTTTATCAAATCCTAACGTTTTCTGGTTGGAGTGGACATTGTCCTGAATTTTCAAAATATGCCGTAGGACTATAAAAGACCAAGACGTAATGACAGGCTGCAAAAGTTTACTTGTTCAATTTCGAGCGAATCATTCGACTTCACTGACAACAGAACCGCGTTGTTCAAAATGGCAGGAGCAATTACTTTGGGGTGACTTCAGCAATAAGTTGTGCATAGCGTGAGGGAATTTTGTTTCAAAATGTCTGACAAAGATGTGGCGAGGGAGAGAACGTCTGACAAGGCTGATACAATATCACTAGCCTCAAGTCATGCTACCATCAGCACAGCTGGCAGTTCAAACATTAATGGAAGTAAGCTCTTGTTTCTGAGTGTGAAAGGAGAATGGACTGGGGTTGAAACGTATCTACGGGGCCTTGAGAAAGGTGACCCTGAAATTTCAGTTGCATCTGAGGTAAAATTTGCATCTCAATTTTTGTTCTTCCATACTTTTCAAGTTTTTGAACAAATGTCACGTATCCTAATATATAAAGTTTCTATGTGCATTAACAAGGTTGTATAGAGCCTGAGGATACATGTAGATGGATCATGGCCACTATCCGTCCGGTTGTTCCATTCCATTGAAAAATAGGGGGTTGCAATCTTTACTTTAACATTTTTATGGTAAATGATGAGTCGTTCTCAAAATAATTCTTCTTAGACAATTTAAAAATAAAAGTGGATAACATACAACCAAAAACATTTTGAGAACGACTCTCTACCTCTTATTTTTTTTTAGCAAAAAGTATGAATACTTCAATATTCCTAATATCGGACTGTACTAGTCTGCCGGACGGATAGTGGCCATGATCCCATGTAGAGCTCTAGAAGTGCAGATATTACCTTCATAGCAGGTGTTGAATATGTACTCCTCTTTGGCGTACATACAAGTGCAGCCAATATAGGTGCAGGAGTAATACACGTTCACCGCTGGGCAGGCAAAGTTAGGCTATACTTGGACCTTGTTCCTAAGTGTTTTCTGTACCAGCTGTGGGGTAATGTGATGCAGGTCCATTGAATGCCCACCCAGGGCTAAAAAAATGTTTATTGCCCTGGAAGGGAGTCAGATCGACTTCTCACAGTTCCTCTGTGTTTTCATGCACTGAAAAGGTAATTTTCCTCCAGTTATCAAAATTTCTTCCAGATACAAAAATTTTTTGTAAAGGAGCAGTTTTCAGCTCAAAATTATTATGTACACTGTCTGAGAGCACTTGGTCACAAATTGCAAAGTTGAAAAATGCCAAACTTGTAAAGCTAAAATTAAGTTCATCTCCCACCCATACCTCTGAACAGCCTTGTGGATATAGACTACACACTGAATAGTAAGGGTACCTTCAGTTGATCAGTATGGTACAGTATGTAGAGTTGCATTCTAAATTTGGAGTAGTGTGTAGCATTGTGTACTCTTCAACATCACATAGTCCACTAACAAATTATATTTCTTTGAATTCTTTCAAATGTTAGTTTCCCTTTGCAAATTATCTTAGTTTCCCTTTGCAAAACAAAAATTTGACTCACAGATAACTTTTCAAGTTTCTGGATTAGAATAAACTAGAATTGTATAAATGTTATACCTTAGGATACCTTAGGATCCTCAGTAGATGCAGGTCTGTTGACCTCTACAGTGTGTCAGCATCTTCTTAATCTTCACCATCGGCTACTGTAACAATGATCAAGATCTGTGGGTGACTGCCATATTGTACTAAATTTGCACAAAATCTGCCTTGTAGTTACACAATATCTCATGGCCAGCCCAGAACCTATCCCAAGCCTTCTCAAACTGAAAAACAATGGCGGCTAAAATTTCACTCTCAGGGAGGCCATTCCACAAATCAACAACTCTACTGACAAAATTAAATCTTCTTACTGTATGTTGAGTCTACAAAACTCTTTGAGTAACTTCCGACTATGCATGTCCATGGGTATGAGTGATTGTAGTTAAACTTTAGAAAACCTTCAGTAACATCTCTATCATATACACCTGAAACAGTTTTCAAAACCTCAGTCATATCATCTCTTAATCTACGATACTTTAGAGGTGGCAGCTTAAGTTTCTTTAACCTTTCTGTGTAAGTTAAACCCTTTAAAGTGGCTATGCCACGTGTAAATTAACGGTTTAAACCCTTTGGTATCTTTAGGAATACGTTTCCTACAACGAAAATCAACCATTCTGTTTGTTTACAACTTGTTTTTCCGCTCGAAAATTGAGAAAAAATACACCCTCTTCCAGCCCTGAAAAGTTAGTCTTTCCGAAAATTTTCAAAACCTTGTTACGTCATGTGACGTCACTTTAGGAACTGATCGTTGTTTGGCGTGGTATCCTTCGGACATTTGATACAGTGTTTGCATTCCTTTGTACCGGTTACCAAGGTCGATACAATGTAAAACCTGCGTGAAAAGTTGTAAATTTTGGAATCGTTATCCCTTTTCTCGTGCTTACCACTTGTTTTAGTCAATTAAATGCATTTCACGCAGGTTTTTCGTCTTGGTGTCATGATAAGTAGCTGCATGTACAAACATTCACAACGCAACAGCATAGGTACAGTACACAACATACCTATTACTACACAATGTATCACCAGCACTGTTCGTAGTAGGTACCATGTGAAATCAAATTTAATATAGTACTTTCTTTGGAATGGCGGATCTGAGCTAGGGAGTTGCCCTCTAATGGCAACTCCCTGATCGAACAGGAATGGACAGTGGACTGTCGGTAAAGTGAGTTTTCTTGGATTTGAAATCAGAAAGGCGAAGGCGATACTGAACGAGACGTCAGTGGTGCAGATGGGGTGAGTAATTCGTTACGGCGCATTGAACCGTATCGATTTGAGACAGTGTTAGGTGAGGTAAAAGTACAACACCACAACAATTCGTGGACGTGAAGCATTTGGAGCAATTGAAAGGGACTTTAGCTTGTAAAGTTTTATGTAGGCAGTCAAAATATGAACTTTAGGTTACTTTCGTGCAAGTGTCAGTGGAAATCGTGGAACTAGCCTAGGCTGTGATCGAGTGTGCACAGTATTTCGCTGGCTGCTGCCAGTCCACTCACTGTACGCAGACCGAACCGAACAGTACACTGCCGAGTTTTTCGTTTTTCGGTTATGAATCAGGAGTATTTGTAATCATTAGTAATAGCCTACTGCAGCCCCAAAATATAGCAGACTGACACCACTCTCCAAACAGACAGAATAAAGTTCAAATTCAAGACAAGCCGCGAATTACAATCAATTACTATCTCTTACGTATGTATAGGCTATGCTGTACGCCAGGTTCGGTATACGGAGGCTGGTGTTCCTAAAATGACGTCATTATTGTGTTGGCTTGAAATCTCATTTTCAACAGTCTATTTTTTGGTGCAATTTTTTGAAACATTAATTTCTTTTTAATGCTCAAGGCTGTAAGGGTGATGAAAACAGTTTTAGAAAGAGCTTTTTGTGTACTTTAGGCTAAATTAGTCTCCCGTTACTCCAATTTATGTGTCATGGCCACTTTAAGGATGGAATCAACCTAGTTGCTCTCCTCTGAACATTTTCAATAGCATGTCAAGTTGAAAATAAGGTGACCGAACATCAGCAGCATATTTTAAATGTGGTCTTACAAGGGCCTGAAATTGAAGCTTGGAAGCTTTGCTCATCCAAAAACGTATACATACGTCGAATGAGGCCCATAAGTCTTGCTTATTTGGTGCTGAATGTGCTCCAAAAAGCCAAGGCCACACTCCACAAGGGCACCTATAGATACCCTTCTCACAATCTTGAATTATCCAAAAGCACTTCATCCCCACTATCATTGTATAAATGATAACTCAGAGGAAGACAACCATATGGTACCTATTTAAAGAGACAGTTAAAACTTTGCAATTTATCAGGATGGAACTTCAAAAGCCACTTGTCTGACCAGCTCTGGAGTTGATCAAGATCTTTTTGCAAATTTTCAATGTCCTCCATACTTCTGATTTCTTTAAATATTTTTGTATCATCCGCAAATAAGTACAGTAGGCCATACCATTCACACACTTAAGTAGGGCTGTGACTGTGTAGCGATTATAATAGCTAAACGGTCGCATGTGGAATAAACGTTTGGTACAAGTTACTAAGCGATTTATCACAAAACCACTTTTTCGTCCGTTTTCTATCCATCTGAATACTCTGTAAATTTATGCAGTGCATAATATTGGCCCCTACAGTATGTAGTATGTAGTATGGCATCATTTTGTGATTACTGTTTCGAAGTTACAAACAAGCTTTTACAGGAATCGTCTTTGGGGTTCACAGGTATTACCAGTTCATGTTGAATAGGCCTATTTATCACGTCAGTCAACACGCAGTCTTTCTGTTGTGATAAGGTAATCACGATTAATCACTAAACGATCGCAAATTTTTGCGGTTAAACATTTAATTGTTTTGCTACACGTTCACAGCCCTACACTTACAGTAGGTAAATCATTATAACAAACAAGATAGGACCTAGAACACTACCCTGAGGAATGCCACTTGTGAAGTATGCTCACTAGATTCAACTCCATTAACAATAACCTTCTGGCAGCTT
Organism: Holothuria leucospilota; assembly: GCA_029531755.1. NCBI lineage: Eukaryota > Metazoa > Echinodermata > Holothuroidea > Aspidochirotida > Holothuriidae > Holothuria > Holothuria leucospilota. Next base: position 19,867,506 of record CM055971.1, read on the forward strand.
CCATTCAAAAAGTCTTCAATCCAATGCCTTATTTTGGATACTAAAGCCATACGCCCTAAGTTTCTCCATAAGTCTTCTGTGTGGAACTTTATCAAAGGCCTTCATGAACCACCGTTGTCTAATAACACTTTTGTCCACACATCCATAACCTTCAGTAATGTAGTGTAGTCTATCTCCCAGAGATAAAGCCAAATTGCTTATTAGTACTAAATAAATTATTCATCCTCATACGGTCAACCATAAAAGATCGAATATCATGGAAAATGTAGGGTGAATGTCTTTAATAGCAAAACTTTCATTCAAAATTTGGATTGAAAAAACAACACTCTCTTTGTTTTTAACTTAAAATAATTGACTTTGTTAATAAAGAACTAACTTTAAAGTGCTCCTTTTACTGATGTATTGACTCAAGGTTCTGCCAGGAACATTGTGATGTGTAAACTTATGCACTGCCCCCTCCAATGCAAAACTCAGTTTGTGAAATTGTTCTTTTCCAACACAACTTTGACCTCTTTATTTTTTACCTACATGTATGATGTCTTCAATTATGCATGCACAAGTTTTCATGGTTGGGGTGTACCCACCAAGTCTGAACTTTGACAAACGGTTTAGAAGGAGTTTGTGACACACTGTTTTGCAAAATTTAGGCAAATTTGAACTTTGACCTACATTTGACCTTTGACCCCACCTTAGCTACCAAAAAGCACTATTTTATCAGTCCTAACATATTGGGTAGCTTTATTACTTTTTCAAAGGTGCTGACAGGCAAATAATGGCAAAAAAAAAATTGGGGGGGGGGGGCAACTTTGACCTCTGAACTACAGTACAGGGTATGCTGTCATAACCCTTGCACAAGTTTTCATGATCAGGTACCTACCCACCACATTTGAACTTGATTGGACTTACGGTTTAGGAGAAGTTCACAACACACTTTTTTGCCAAATTTAGGTAAATTTGACCTTTGACCCATGTTTTAACCTGTCACTCCACCCTTAGCAAGTGAAAAGACTTACTGTACGGTGTAAAAAAAAATTACTTTTATCAGTCCTAACACATCATGTGGTTTTATTACTTTTCTCTGGTAGAAAACAATAACAAAAATCCCAGTTTTTAGCAAATTTGACCTCAGACCCTTGACCCATGATGTCATCAATTACACATACACAAGGTTTCAAACACTTTCATGATCAGGTACAGTACTGTACCCAGTTTGACCTTTCAGATTGAACTTTCAGATCGGACTTATGGTGTAGCTGAATGCATACACACACATCATCACATTTCTGATGTTACAGTTGGTGAAGTAAAATATCTCTTCTCTACATTACATGTAGGGAGAAGAGGAAACAACCTTTAACTCAGACTCATTAAGGTGAGCAACCAGCAGTGTGTGGGTTTGTCAAAATTGTTTTCCATTTCATAAATGGATTTCAAGTACCCTTATAGGTCTATCATTTTGTGCTAGGTGTAAATGTTTTTAAAACTAAAAAATGAAATGGGCTGAAGATTGGTCTTTTACAATTTGGACAGTGCAGTGAATGTGCAGTGGTAAAATCAAGGTTGTGAGGTAACTAAAAAACAGACAAAGTTAATCATCCTTGCCAGTTTCTTTGTGTATTGCTTCAAATATTTTTTATGCTTCATTTTACCCTTTACAAGCAAAACCCTCCAAAAGTGTTGAGTCAGTCTTTAAATATTTCTTCAAACCTCATGATCTGCACACAGCGAAACTGCCTTCACAGGCCTTTGTAATTTTAACTGGTAGACATACAGTACTCAACAAGACTGAGAGCTATGAATAACAATTTTAATGAAGAGCCCAGCTATTTTGATTTGAATAAAAACTTAAAAAGGACCCCTCTGTCCTTTTTTTTTCTGTCCTTTTTTTTATGAAAATCTGGACAATCAGTACTGCCTTTGTTATATTTTCACAAATAGCCCAGGTGACAATACTCTATATACTGACTGATCACTGAACATGAAAGTTCATTTTGTATGTTAGTACTTAATAGGCATGGCTGATTTATATTCCCTTCAGTGCCAGTGATGTAAATCACGATTGAATCACTTAGAGCTGTAGTTTAGAAAATCATTAATATAAATCACAAGTTTGACTTAGTTTTTATGGGAAATAATCTATTCATCTGGAAATTGCCTCAAACTTCTCAATGTTCAGGACTTAGGATAAACTTCCTGTTCAGTTTCATATCCATGTAATGCAAAAGTTTGGTTACCAAACAATTAGTGAATTCAATAAATTAATTTTCTGCAAAATTTGACTGAAAGTTCACCTAAATTAAAGAGGTACATTGAATTCCTTGCGGTTTTCAGTATGTAACAGTAGTACAGTACAGTACCTGTATAATGCATTATTTTCAAGTTACAAAGATGTCACAAAATGTATTTACAGTATTGTTTTAAAGGATGTACAATGTGGCATGTGCATAACCAAAAAATTATCCCATATTTGGCTTACCAGTTTTACCAAGAAACTCTGCTAATAACATCTCTGCTTCTTCAAAATATTACCATTACATGTGTGATACATTTAGGCCTGTAATGTTGCATCCTTTGTCATTTGAAAGGGCTAGCAAATTATTCATTAGCTATGTGCTGTGTTATATTATTTTTCTCTATGTGAGTTTCTTGAAAGCCAGTTGCATCCAATTACTACTGTATCAAATTTGAATAGCCTGTCATTCTATAAATTATCATGGTTTTAGAGGTTTGAAAGTTGAAGGCAATATTTAACCAGCTCCTTCCAGTTTGAGATGAGAATTGCCAGAAGACTACGTACTGTAGATGACATCACTACTGTACATATGGCTATTGGTGCTAGGAGAACTCAAAGAAAAGTGTGTTACAGTAGGTCAGGAAAAATTTGTGTCCTATTGACTTCAGTTTCACAATTTCCTAAAGCTTGAAAATGGGTTAATTTTTGTGTGTGTGTGCGTTTTTGTTCTTTGTCTTGAAAGCTTAGAGTCATATTGTATGGTTTGTTAATTTACTTATTTTTTTTTTATGTAGGAAATTTGTACAGACACTACTCCCTATCAAAGTCCATTAAATAAGGATGATTTTACAGGGCAGTGTAATTTCTATTTAACACTATAGGCTATATACAAATTATAAATAAATATTAATTTTAATCCAAATGTGCAAATTTGTGATGTGGATGGAGGGACTCAAAAGATACGTCATGTTGACCAGTCAAATAGGAACTCCCTGGTCTTGTTCTGTTACCCTCGTTGATCATTGGAACCTTTATTTCAAGGACAAGATTTATTGATTTGTACTTAAATGTTCTGCATGTTGAAACAACTCACTGTTTGAAACATGGGAAGAACTGTACAGTACCAGGGAGTTGCAGCCAGTTGCCACTATAGTGGCATTGTAGCAACCTCCTGGAAACTACCTCGGTAAGTACTGTACTTCCATGGTTGAAAGTTTAAGCAGGGAGTTGCTACAGTATTTGACAAATTATAGCAACTCTCTGGTAAGTTATTGTCATTGAACAGGTCAAAATCACTCACCAAATGGTAAACTACTGTAGTTGTTGATTTTCTAGTTTAAAGTACAGTAATCTGCATAACTGCAAGTTGCACAATTTACTGTAAGTTTTAAATGACCAGTACAATGAAGTCCCCATGTGAAGGATCTATTGGAATTACTTTAGAATCCTTTACTATACACTTCAGGCTCAGTCTTTTGAAAGTCTGACATTTTGTGAAACAACTCATACTGCAACCTTCAAAAATAATGTCAATTGTCAAGTAGTGCACAATTTTAGTACTTTTGTATAAAAAATGCATCATTTAAGGGATTGCTCTTAACAATTGTCTTTATGTCCCATACCATTTAAAGCCAGGAAATTCAATCAAATTAGAGCTCCCAAAAGATAACTGTGACATGATGCCACTGAACCAAAGAAGAATAACAAATTGATGCCTTGGAATTTAGATCCTGGTAGATGTGAAGTCAAAATACAACAGAGGAATGAAGAAATGGGGAGGGGGATTTTTTAGAAATGGGGAGGGAGATTTTTTAAAAATTGAAATTTTGTGACATATTTTCCAAGATGATTTTATTTAAGCCAAGTTTTGGCTCTTCTATACAGTAGCTACCAGTGCTGTAGCGAGACCGGTCTCGAGACCGGAAATTGTCGGTCTCGTCTCCGAGACCGGTCTCGAGTCCCTTTGCAAACAGTGGGTAAAGCCCGTTGAGAGGCCGGTCTCGGTCTTGGACCCTCCGGTCCCGACTACAGCACTGGTAGCTACAGTTTAGAAAGAGGCAAGAAGGTCCCTCATTTACTGTATTTTCTTTGCAAAATTCTAGATGTTGTGTTAATGCTGTGCTGGATCAAACAGTAGTGAAGTGTGAATATTTTCATTGGTACTGTGTATCCCTGTGTGGCAGATTACAGAGATTAGTATTGTATTCAACTTGCTAGCCAAAGACTGACAAGGCCAAGGGAAGAGACTGCTTTGGTCTACCTCTCAACACCCTCCTTGACCAAAGGAGTTGGCACATACCATAGATCTGTAATAGTAGGGACTTGCTAGTAACTCAATGCTAATACTGTACTGTCTAGCAGTAGGCTCCCCAGCATCCCCACGTGACCAGGGAGTCTGCAGCAACTCCCTGGCCTGACAAGGTTACTGGCTTTGAATGGTGTTCAGTACTCCAGGTGGCAAGAAACTCGCTGCTGCTAGGGGACATACTTTTACATAACTTCACCACCTCTGGACTGGGTCTGAGATCAGCTCCATGCTCAAGTGATTGAAATGTGATTCATTTACCAGAACGTAAGTGCTGACATCACTTAAATATATGTACTGTACATCACTATAGTCAACTTGAAACTGTCTGGAAGTCCAGTAGGCCAACAGACTGTAATTTCTAAATCTGTTGGCAGAAATCTTATCAAAACTTTGGCTCTGTAGGGGACATTGTTTCTGATGTGTTTGTAATCAAGGAGTAAACAAACGACATGACAACTTTCTCAGACAAAACCAGTTTTCAAACTAAGGCTGTGCAGTGCTGTGGTCTGCCATCAGGGGCTGTATCATAACCATTCCTCACCAGGGAAGCAAGAAAAATTTTCAGTTCTGTGTTCACTGTTCTGTCACAGGTGTTAATAAAGTACAAACTCAGCTAGTTCTTATGTAATTATCCCAACACCCTTCAGTCACCCCGACGATCTGCTAGATTTTGCTCATACTGTGGGAACTGGGAAGGGCAGATTCTTCATTGGAGATCCCAAATTTTCCAGTTTCCCTTAAAAAAAAACACAAATTTTTCTTCAATAAACCTCAAATTTCATGTTTTTGTACTGTACAGTAAGTAAAAAAAAAGCCAAAAATATTTATTGATACTGTACTTTGCACTGACTTTTTGGCAACTAATCGCCTTTGTTGCTTCCTTCCCCTCATCCTCTGCAGGGAGCTTGGCCCTGTTGTTGGGCAAATCCCAGCGCCACCACAGAAGCACAAGTTTTCTCTTCATTAACACTAGCATACTACGCATCTCCAAAATTGGTAACATGGTTTGGCACTTCAGCCAGCGTGAAGCCTATAGTGTTTAATTATCCCAACACCCTTCAGTCACCCCGACGATCTGCTAGATTTTGCTCATACTGTGGGAAGGGCAGATTCTTCATTGGAGATTCCAAATTTTCCAGTTTTCCTTAAAAAACCCAAATTTTCTTCAATAAACCTCAAATTTCATGTTTTTGTACTGTAAGTAAAAAAAAAAAAGCCAAAAATATTTATTGATACTGTACTTTGCACTGACTTTTGGCAACTAATCGCCTTTGTTGCTTCCTTCCCCTCATCCTCTGCAGGGAGCTTGGCCCTGTTGTCAGGCAAATCCCGGCGCCACCCCAGAAGCACAAGTTTTCTCTTCATTAACGCTAGCTACTATGGATCTCCAAAATTGGTAACATGGTTTGGCACTTCAGCCAGTGAGAAGCCTATAATGTTTAGCCAACTTGTGTGCATTAATACTCATTGGTAGGCTATTTATGCTTAGTTTATTGTAACTTAGAAACTTGAGAGATATGTTCCTGCATCAATTATAATGTAACTGTAGCTAGGAGTTGTGAATCCACAGTCGCAACTTATAGGGCTGTGGGTCCCCGACTCCAAAAATATTGGGAGTTGCCCAAGCCTACAGTACTACAAACTCACTACATGTCTGCTAGTGACTTTACAGTACTACAGCTGGATGGATTTCTCAATTCCACCTTTATTCATGATTTTCATGAAATACCCTTTCGGATAGAAGCTGAAAATGCCAGAGAGAACATCAGTTTTGCCAATAATCTTTGACTGCTTGTGGCACATGGGACATTGAGTTTGTCTGTGCCCTAGAGAATGCTATTTTTGCCAGTAATCCCCTGACTACTTGTCTCACGTGTGACAACGAGACTGTTTCCTATTTTTTGTACATATGAGAATATAGTATTTCGTTATAATTTTGTCAAAGGTTTGGCAAGAAGTTATATGCAAAACGAGCAGTCCAGATAGAGGTAGAAAAATTTTCCGTTTGGAAATGGAACTTGTGTTAACAGCTGCATACAAATTTTGCAGAGTATCTCAAAGTTTGGAGTACTGTACCATTGTCCAAGCCTTCATAGAGTCCTCTACCTGTCTGTGAACTGAACTAATTCCAGAGTATTTTGATGATTCCCTATTACAACTTTAATTGTGACAGAATTGAAAGTTTTATTTCTTATGCACTGTTGCATCAAATTCGAGTGCGTTGGAGGAGATTGAATGGTATGCCTTAAGAATGTGCTAAGATCATCTGTAATTGTTGAAGGTGTTATTCTTCATATAACCAGCTGTGGTTATGGAAAATATTCTATAAAAGGAGACCTTTATTTATGCTACCTCATGCTGCCAAAGGAAGAAAAAAAAGGAACAATAGAAAAAAGCTTAAAACAAAGCAGTATGGAAAATTAATTGTGAAACGTCACATTGTGCAGAGTTTTACAGACCCTGTGTGGCCAAAAATAAAATTGTGGGATTCTGGCATTTGGTATCCAGCCAGGCTATAAATACTAATGTGTTTAGTGACTTGGTTTCAGGCTTCAAATCCCATGCCCCCCCTGGTGTTGGGGTGATAGCAACAAAGTCCATGGGAACAACCTGTGACCTAGTTACTGTAGACATGCCTGGACATACCAGTCCACCCTTCAGATTGGTTTGCTCTGCAAGAAGTGAGTGTATCCTGACATAGTTTGCAAGATGAAATTTTGGATAAATTTGTTCTGTAGGATGTTATTGTCTCATATACATTACTGCATCTTGTACAAGCTGTAAAGAGTTGTTTGGATTCAAAGTGTATGAAGCACAGTCCGCAAGTTCTGCTGGTACTGTATGTAAAGAAGGGTCCAATGAAAAATATTCTAAAGATGGCTTTTTAATCAAAAATAGTTTTGGGCTTCTGTAGGCCCACTTAGGTTTCAATTGTGAACAATGAGATACAGTTGAGTGCAAATCCCAGCGTGTTAAAAATTAGCCCGTCCAGTTGGATCGAGTTTTACCATGGAGTTAGAGTTAGAGGAGGTTTTACGGTTCAGTTTCTAACCAATTGGTGTAAGTCGGGCCGGCAGCGGCATTTTTTCCAGGTGTGGCTCACTGGCTTGTTTTCCCTACTCCATGGAAACTTGTACTTCCATGATTGTACAATACTAAAAAATTTCAGAATACTTGTGTGAGTAGTGTATCAATTGTAGAAATTTACTTCATAAAATATTTTAAATTGAAATCAGGTAAAGTTTTTATAGATTTTATGGTAAGAAAATACAAAAGGCCAGCGGTGCACTACATCTTTCAAGATATAACACAGCATGGGAACTTTTCATACTTGGTTTGTGAAATGGAATAGATGGCAATGATCTGTGATGAAAAATTCATTTTTACATTTTTTTTTAAGTACACTCTGGGGATGGGGATGGGGGGGGGGCAGAAATTCTAAAGTCAAAATGATACAAAAAATGTAGAAGACCATTTGCATGACCAGCTGAATAATGTTAAAACCTTTGGTCAATAGTTTGCATAAATGTGAAAAAAATGAACTTTTTACAAAAATAGCATCTTACTTGTTACTAAGAACTTAAACCTTTTACATTAATGCATGAAAGTAGAGACTGAAAAATAATTTTGTTTTAAATTTGAAAATTTGACAAAAAAGGAATTTTCTAACTTGGCATGTTTCAACTTTCAAGTGTTGTTAAAGGGTTACATTAGCCTACAATTCCAAGATCATCAATCATGGTGTTTTAGTTAAAACCAGTTGTTTTCAGAAATTCCAGTCCTCTGAATATCACAAAATACTCTAGGATGCAAGAGGTTATGTAGATTTTTCTTTTTATTATTTACCAAGTGGAATATTCTACTGTGTAATTGTAAATTTTATTGATGAAACTATTGTTTTATTTGTAAGTTATTGTTTCACTTGTAAAACCCGCCACTGCAAAGTTTCGTTTCAACCTTTGGTGATTTTTGAAACACACACTGTTATTTCAACTTCTATTGAATCTATTTTTTATTTTGCCGGAATTGATCAATAATTGATTGGCTTACCTTCATATCCAATCAATATCACACATTGACATCCCACTGGAGTCAATGCCATTTACAATTACTTTTCTGATTAAATAGCTTTTATTTGAACTTTCAATTTGTACAAGTATCAATATGTTTTGGCCAAGTACTGTAACCTTCAGACTTTTCCTGCAGAAAACATGTTTTTAATTTTAGAAGTCTAAGATAAATTTATAGGTAATCATTAAATATTAGGTTCTTTGTGTAATGAATGATTGATTTTGATAAAGATCATGTAGTAGAACAACCTGAACTGATCGATAATGTTGGTTTTTTTGTGATAATGTGCAGTATGTATAGTACTGTATACATGAGTTAACATCACAGTAGCCTACTAACCACTTGCAACATCTAATACTGTGTGCACTACCTCCTGTGAAGAGTGAGACATACAGAGATCGTCTTAGCACTGTGCCCCCTGCATGAGGAGAAGTGGATCATAGCAACTACAGATAGTCACATGAGGACTGCATTTGGAATTTGGTATTAATTAACGGAGTATATTTTCATGTTTCCTTTCTTTCCTGTACTTTTTTTTTTTTTTTTTAATGCTTTTAGTACTTCTGGATTTAAAATACAGTAAGTACAGTTTTACAGCATATTGCAGCATGTCAAACTCCAGCAGAAATGGACCCTTTTCCAAATAGCAATTACAGAGGATTGTGGGATAGAGTTTTGGTACATGTTGTTTTTGGCCACAGTAAAATGCCATTGACAAGAACATCGCACACCAAAAGTCTGTCCCACAATCCTTTGTAATCGCTATTTGGAAAAGGGTCTATTATGAGAGAAGTCTAAAAAAAAGAGTCAAGGTTGAATCAAAAACAGAAAACAGACCTGGTGTAGCTCAAGTCACCCTTAGAATCTGGCCTCTGTTAATTTCATTTCCTTGATGCTGTATTGTACATGTAGTGTCAGACTACTACAAGTTTAAATTTACAGTATCGGTGTTCTGCACTAGCTGTTTTGTTAGGGTGCTTCACTGGGACAAAATTTGCAGAGGGTGCTCAGCACTCGGACAAAAGTTGAGCCACCAGGACAGAAATTATCAATTCAAAACCTTAAAACAGAGCAAACAGCAATAACTTCAGTGTGAACATTGAGTAATGATAATATTCAGAAGTGTACTTAGTCATCAAAGAAGGCCATAATTAAGTTTGTCATATATTTTAGCAAACATTTTTCAAAGAGAGATCCCTTCTCTTTATAAACAGTGATTACTATTAACCTCTAACCTTTAGAGAGCACCCAGACAAAAAATAAATCGGTGGAGAACACTGCAGGATACAAGGATATTTGTGAGAAAACTTCGTTCTTAGTACTTCACACCATTCATACTAAGTCTCAAATTACAAATCTTCCATGTTCAATACTTGGATTACTGAAACAGCCATGAGTAGTGGGTCAACTTTAGGGCAACAAAGTATTTATAGGTCGCTAAGAACCCTGAGCTTCAAAATCAAGTATACGTACTGTATAGTGTAAGTACAGGACTCAGAGTTATTCTAGGTTTGCCAGCTTTTAACTGAAATATTATGTTTGTGGTATATGGAAAATTTTCTACTTTTGAAACTGTGCAGTGCACAAATATAGAAAATTTCAAAATTCCTAATAAAGTGACTGGGTATCTTTATTTTCTAGAAATATTAAAGGTTTTCTTTTTGATTATGGAAAGAAATTAATTGCTTTTTAGCTAATGAATAATTTGTTTGTGAACCCAAATTTCAAATTTTCAAATGATGTATCATGCATAACTCTTGTGTAGTATTTTTAGGAAGAAAAGCTGAATATTGCTAGTGTTTTTTATTGGTTATGCCAATTGATTTAATTATGGTAAAAGTTTTTTTCTGTCTGTGCCATTTTGGTGCAATTGAAACACACTTTTTCCCTTTAAGTAAATTGGAAGCTCAGACTTACCTTAACAGCACAAAGATCCCGGACAGGTACAGGTAAAAATCATGTTTTTAAAGGGGCTTCTAGAGTTGGTTTATACTGTAAAATTCATGACTTTTTCATACCTGTTGAGTTTTACTCACATCTTGATAGTCAATGGTCAAACCAAGAGATACTACACATCTGACACACAACTGAAATGCAACGATAGGATAATTTATAATTAAAATCATTTATTACAAATTGGTGACCAGACACTTTTTACCAGGTATTAATCATATATGCAACCCCTTTCCACAAAGACTGCAATTTCTGACAATTTTGGTGACTATAGGAAGTGATACTTGAGTAATGAGGCTAATTAGAAACATTGTCATGCCATGATTTCATTCAAACTTGTCACAAGATAATCAATATCAACTCAATGTGCCCCTATAATAAGAAGTTATTCATTTAGGATCAAATCTTATGCACTGAAGCTTATCAATGTGCTATGCAAATTTTACAGTCATGTGACATGTGTTACAGTATTTTGTACATGTGTGGGGTGTTTCACTGGCTTATATAGTAAAATATTCAATTTAAAATATTACAAGATGCGATGTTCGAGCAAAAAATGATACCCTGGTGATTGTCTTTTATTGCAACCAGGGAGATCTAATATCACCTCCCTGTTGCAACATACAGTGCTATACTCCATTGTGCGTGCGTGTAACTTTCTTGCAGTACAGTACCAATTATTATTAAGGTTACTCTGCAAAGGAGTGTTTTACTGTTTGCATTGTGTTTGGTAAAATCAAACAGTCATGTGTACTTTTAACATTGTGGATCAATACTCTAGTGCAAGTCAGGCTGCATTAACTGTTTGTCAAGCATTACTTGATGAGTGGGATTGTAATTAAAATAGAGTTTACTGTACCAATAATTTGAGAGAAGTTTACTTTATTTTAATTACCATGAAGTAGCATCTTGTTCAGTTGCATGTAGAGAGTCTACAGTACCAGTGTACAGTGTGGTTGCTGGTTATAATATTTTGAAGATTTCAAAAAGTAGGCCTAAGTGCTTTGTGATCAGTATTACTACAGAAATCCAGGCTCTTTATGATCCTACAGTAGGAATCCTGGACAACATCAGAAATTTTGATGAAAAAGCTAGATTAGCAGTTATAAGTCATAAAATGTTGAAAATTGGGAAAAGTCATTAAAAAATCATAAAAAATTGATTTCAATTTTTTTTTGTGTGTGTATTAAATTTTAAACTTACAGGGTATTTAAAAGTAAGAGGAATTGGCTTGACACCTTAATATAAACAATTTTAACAAATTTTTTTGGGCTTGATTTTCAATTAGAGATTTCAATGCTATTATTGTGAATGCTATCTCTTGAATGGCATGTACGGTACAGTTGTAGTAGTTTGGAGTTTTAGTTGCAAAGTTTTTTAAGTCCTATTTCCATTCTTTGGCAGTATTTTAATTTTTATTTCATAGCTAATTGTTGTAGAAAATTAATCTGTATCTCATTCAGAAGGGAGCAAACTGAATTTAGTTACTAAGAAAAAAAGTTAAATTTTCTGTGAAAAAAAAAAAAACCTGAAACAAAAGAAACATTGTATTGGATATACAGCACTATATATTGCACTGTAAACCTTCTTACAAGTAGCTGTTGACCCGGGAAAAGGGGCAAAGTGAAATGTGGGTGGTCTTCTGGCCAAAATATGAGAGGTACTGATGTAAGCCTACCTTTTTTGTTCAAATTTTGTTTTTAAAAAATGTAGCTTTGATAAGAAACAAAATACCCATAAATTCAAGTCTGAACTCTGAAGACCTTCATCTCTGAGCACTGCAGAATATAATATACTGCAGAGTACAAACCCATATTTCCCAGGGTGAGTTGTACCACCAGTATGGACATTAGTTTGGTTCAAGTTCTTACTGAGTGAAAAGTAACTTAATGATCAGTGCAAAATCTGTACTTAACCCACATCTTTATCACACCAGGGAGGCCTAATTACCTCCCTGATCACACATTGGCGTGATAACATGAATTTGAGGTGTGGTTATATTTGAAAAGTCACCACACATTTCATATCATGATTCATCGTAGTAGGGATGGGGTAAATGTAAGCCTCTGGTTATTTGCATGTCTGTCTGTTAAATGCTAGATGAATTTTAAGGGATGTGTTAGGCTGACACCAAGCAGGAGAAGGGGTGGGGGTGGGGGGATACAGTATACATACTCCTAACTGCATAGCTCAGGGTAGGAAAAGTAGTGTGAAATTATGGCTTTATTGTTGCTCACCCCCCTTGGACATGTTCCCAAAAAGGAAAAAAGAAACCTGCTGAATCAGTAAATTCATGGTGGACAACTTTTCAATTTGAAATTGAACAACATTTTTGGTTTGCGTTACAGTAGAAGACTTTCATCATAGTCAGTGAGAAAACTGTTTCAGATGGGTTTCCTAGTCCTTTAATGTATAGAAATTTGAAACAAACTCAGTTACCATAATCTTAGAGATTTACATAGTCTTGTAGTCTTAATGCACAGGATTCCCTGTTTTTTGAAAGGGTGCTTAGAATCTGTAACCATTTTACTTGTATGTACTGTAGTTTTCTTTAGTAAACATCAGATATCCCTTTCAAACACTCATATCCAGCCTCTCTAATGCAAGTACTTGAAGGCTGTAGCTTTTTGTTGACTTGACTCACTTGAGCACTCAGATCAGTTTCAACTTATTATGTTCTTGTGTCAACTCAGTATTTCTTTCTTTTCTTGAGAGGCTAAAGTAAGGACATTTTCTTAAATAAGGGCTTCGGAAGTGTCTTGTAGGTGAAAGTGACATCCGAAACCAGCTTTGATTGTGTATTCACTGTATAGATAAGTATTAAAGGAAAATATACCTACTTGGTGGTAGCGTGGATGACAGGACCAGATATCTGTTTGGTAGGAAGTGGGTGGGGCCAGGGAGTGGAGAACAATTAGGGGTAGAAAGCTTCATTTTCACAGGAAGGGTATAGTGAACATCTTGTTGTACAAGCAATATGCAATTGCACTACAATGAATGAAAAATTACAAATTGGACAGTTGTTGGAGCTGGGAAAGGAAGAAGGAGCAGGGGGGGGGGGGGAGGTGGGACACTCACTGCTGACACCGTTCCGGAGCAAGATTTCCAAGTAAAGTCGAGGTTTCTGTATTTGTAATTATTTAAAGTAAGGTTTTTTTTTTCTATTTTTTCATCAACAGGAAACAGGCATGACACCCCTTCTTTATGCTGTCAAGGATAATAAATTGGTAGTGGCAGAGAGGCTTCTACAACTTGGTGCAAATATCAACTATAAGTGCAAGGTAGGTAAAACTTACTTGTAGGTCATTCAGTTGATTCCATCAAGTTTTTTTTTACAGAGAAAGAATCCATCACAAGTTCACATTCAATACATTGAATCCTTCCCTTTTCTTACAGTACAATGCATGAGGCTACTTTGAGCACTCTGCTATTTTTTGCTGTTCCTGGTGCCAGGGTGGGCCAGTGAAACCTGAATGTGGGCAGCAATTTGAATTGTGTATTTAACCATGCCCCATAGAAAGAGTTTTAGTTTGGGGGATACTGATTCTAGAGTGCAGGTAGATCAGAGTGAGCAGATTTCTTCTGGCCAGCAAGGTACTGTAATTTTCAATCACATCTAATGCAGCCTACTATGGAGCTGTATAGCAGTTCCTTGCGCCCAGAAATGTTAAGGCGTGTATTACTTGTGTTGTCTGCCAGATTAGATATGTCACACTAACATCATAACAGATTGACAACATGGGTCTTGAATTAGTTTGTTAATCATACATTATCACTGTAGTAATGTAGTCAGAAAATGTAAATTTTGGGGTGAGTAGGTTGAAATGTGCATGTTTTGCAGCCTTCAGGTACAGCAGATTTTTTAAAATTTCATTGCCATAGAATATTTATTGTATTTCATGCTTCTGATTTGAGAAGTTTCACTCTGATGGGGGAATTGTCTGTTTGTGCCATAGCTTGCAAGTTGTAATGATATTACCCAGAATGTGGTATCCAATAGTCTGACCTCACCTACTTTCATTGCAGCTGATTACAGTTTTTAGTTTTAGCATACACCTCTTTTCATTCTGCAAGGAGGCACTGTATGTAGGAGCCAACTTGAAACAGGATTATGCAGACATATTTTTTCATAGCACTGTAAATTAAATAGGAAGAACAAAGTTAACAATATGAAAAGGCAAAAAAAAAAAGCAAAAAGAAAGAAAAGATCAGTAACAAATAAAAGAGGGATGAAATAACCAAATGCTCCTGGCCCACCTTTAAGGTACAGGCAGTAAAGTACATTTTCTTCGATGATTCCAAAAAATTCTTTGAGGGTTTGCAGTAAACACGTGTGTATCGTGGTTTATGGTCATGGGAACTGTTAACTATGAAATATTTTGAAAATGTGTTTACATCCCTCAAATGTTAAATTTTATTTGTTGTCTAGGTTTCTATTTATAACTTTTACAACTGTAGGTGTTCAGAATGATCTTACGTTTTGGTACTTCAGGTAACTACCTACGTACATAGATTATGTTTTGTTTGCTCCAGTGTAGGGTACACTGCAGTGGGTGTTTATTGTTGCTGTACCAATATTTCTCTGCAACTAAGTGATGTTACCAATATATTCAGTTTTCAACATTCGCTAATGCTGATCCATTACCGATATCTGAGAAATAAAGCATATTGCACAGTTAACTCTAGGCCATTGTGCACCTACACTAAGTGTTGTTTCATTAAAATGAGGTAAAAACTTGGACTTGTTGGAAACGGGAAAACATTGAAACATACTGTACATGCAGTATGCTTAGCCAGGTGTAATTAGAATGCTAGTCACACTATGACCAGTGTCTTTGTACTTCTCAAAGGTATCATAAAAATTGTCCAGTTTGGAAATTATTTTCAATGGGTTCTTGAGATTTTCCTTTATGTGAAGGTAGTAAAATGTAATTATTAAAAGTGATTCATGTACTATAGGCTTCGTGGGTTTACGACCAGTGATTTTCTTGATAAGTTTTTGCATCTTGTTTAAATACTGTTGTACCCGGATGATCAACTCATGTTTACCCAGAGTAATTTCAACAAGTACAAACAATGGTTTTACAGTCTTCAGTTTCTGGAGAGTTTTTACCAAATCAGCATGTGTTCCTTTTTTTATTCTTTTAAATTTAATGCATGTAATGTAGATTTCATTATAATGCTGTAGATAAACATACAGCCAGAATGGAAAAGGGACTTAAAGGAAAAAATGTCATTTACTGTAGAAACTGATGAATAATTGGAAGGAGAATGGTTAATTTGGTTAAAATGGTACTATTGTGTAAGGTGGAAGAAAAAAAAAATTATAACAGGTTTTTTGGTAAGAATCCTTTGCTGCCCAAAGTTTTGTTAAGATCTTTGCAACATTTCAAATTCACTTTTGAAATTCCCTGCTGTGATGGTAAAAGAAACTGGATCATAGCCAGTACAATATATTGTGAGCACTGAGCAATCGTACAGGTTTGCCCGACTTTTCAATGAAGTACAGTATGAGTGTGGATTGGGGTCCACATTTTATTATACATATTTCATATTTTAAGTGATGAAAACTTTAAAAAAGCTGAACATACTTGTTCTTTGAACATCCACTTTGAAGTCAGAATTGGTCATGTTAAAAGTTACAATATAGCATGCTAGTCCATTGCACTTGAATATATTCCTACCCCCCGCCCCCATGCAGAAGATGTGTTGTGTATGTGCATTAGGGTTGGGCGATATATATGAAAAAGATCCATATGGATATATTGTGATAATATCGCCAAAACTTTTGAGATATATTAATTCACTTCAAAGACCCATACTTACCCCTATTGCCAGAATGGATAAACCTATTGTAGACAAGGCTAAATGTGCCTGAAATTAGCCTAAAAAAGTTTTACAGCTAATTTTCTAAGTCAGGACAAAATCCATAATGCGTACTGAAATTACAAACACTGTTTCGTCTTTAAAATTTAAATTATTGAAATTTCAGTCTCCCAAAAGTTTTAGTTTTTTCTATATTGTCATATTGTGATCAGGGCAGGGTTTCAATGCCAGGGGAAACCCTGATCAGGGTGTTTCATATCGCATATCACGATATGGACTTAGCTTGTGATATATATCGTATATATAGCCCAAAAAACCAGATGACTGAACATTAAAAACAAGCCCTACTTCTGTGAGACAGGCTTTGGTGGCTTCTGTGTTACTGGCTTGGGCAGGTTGCATGTAACAGGCTTAACCCTAATGTGCATCAAATGTCTCCCCTGCCACCTCATTCTACCCCCTTCCTCCAGTTCCGGTGTGCTGCCGATGTCCATCATCTTAGATTGCACTCATTTCACTGTCGTTCCAAAACAGAGCAGTCACTAAGGACACCGTTTTGCATCTGTTTGGCAGCCATTCAAGTGAATATTTTCAATGTACGTGTATTGCAGACTGTTAATAGCCAACATGGTTGCTGCTGTATGTCTGGCAGTACAGTATATATAGTCTTTTAAAGAAGAATTTTACAATCACTAATGCATTTGGCCATATTTGTTAATATTAAACTCAAAATCAGATTTAATTTATAACTTGTGCACCCTTGTCAAAGTCTGTGAGTCACTCACCTATGAAAAATTACATTAAAGGTACATCATAAAGTGTATTTTGTAGATTGCTGATGATTAAAAACAAGAAATGCAGTATTGCACATTGATTAATTGGACATGCGTGCAACGATAATTTTCAGTTGTTTACTGACAGTCTTGTGGGGGGAAGGACGTTATTTCATGTTTTAGAACTGTGTTGCATAAAATGTAGTAGTAGCGAAGTTGAGTAGCTCTGTTACAGTAAACACAAAGTGAGTGCCCTGCAGGCAGTCTTCCTATATGCTAATCATAAAGCAACCTTGGCACCGTATAGATCTCATTGATTTAATGAAAAAATATGGCCAGCTAAGCAGGCTAGTAGCTACAGTAGCAAAAAGTATAGGTGAACATCTTCAGTAGGTAAATCTTATGACCAGGCAGTACATGTACAGTATAGATCTGCAAAATTGTTCATAAATCATAATTATGACCCTGTTGATTTTTTGTTGAATGTTGTCAAACTCGATACATCTCAAGTGGTTTGTAGGTCATGAGAAGTAGTTGAATTAAACTCACATGAAAGGTTTTAGAAAAAAGCAAAGTTGGTTCTTAATACAGTATTATGACTTATTTCCATTTCTCCACTGAAAAGTGGTGGATTAACCTTTTACATAATAATTAGTGTACTATAGCTTGCTCTACTGTATTTTAAGTGGGAGCTCAAGATTTGCGTTCTCGTGCAGGTAAATGTCTCCATCATATACTGTGTGCTGTGAGGTACTATTAAAGCCATTTTTCCGTGGCTTTTCACAAGGGTCCCAGGTGAAAGGAAAAAATTTCAGTTCATGCCCTCTAAACCCCGTAACAGTTAGTACTCTTTTCCTAACTCCGGCTTTCCTAATATTGGCAATAGGCAGTCGCCTCTAAAATTCGTTTGAAAAATCGGCGAAGTCGGTTGCAATCTCGTCTTATTGCTTTACAAGCACCTCTGAAGATGTTTTGAACATAACTATTACAAACAATAGGAAAAGCAAGGAGAAATTCCCCTTGAATTTCACAATTTACCAACAAAAATATTGTCACATGATCAGAATGGGACAATCATGAACTAGAGTGACAGGATACACACACTCTGATTGGGGTGACTGCATACTGCCTTTAAAGACTACTTATTTTTGTCAAAAAATACCTCCAGTTCTCATCAAGGTCACAGAATGTTATGTAAAGTGGGCACATTGCCTCAGATTTCTTTTCTTTTCCTTTATAATTGAATGTCCTATTGTCCTTGAAATTTGACACTGTTGGAATGTTTGAATATCTTTCCATGTAGGTTTAGCATAAATCTGCACCATACGTACGGCATAACAAACAAAGTTGCTAAGTATTCCCGACAAGAGTGTCAATATCGTAAAGAAATTCAATGCTTTGTCAAATTAATGTGCCACGATGACATAACAGATTTCTCATGATGCACTTTATCTGGAGAAAAAATTGCATTTCTTTGAAAATTAGTATCTTCCAAATGCTACAGTACAAGCTATTAAGATGCAGTTTTCACCTCCATGGAGAGAAAAACTTTCTGCATTTTTTAAAGTCATTGGTTTTTGTCACTGGAAAATGCCTAATGCACAATGGAGAGTGTGTGGTAAGTATACATGTACTACCATGGATTCAGTACCATGGTTCTGCATGTACCACAGTTCCTGACAGCATTTCCACATACCATACAGTACCAATTAAGGGCAATTCCACAGCAAAGAGGACATGAGGTTCAAAATTTGAAGTTGATTCAACAGTTTTATTTCATCAATTACATGTTAGGGGGACACCAATAACCTTATGAATCTTTATTGGTGTCACCTGCATTCACATGTTTTCATTACAGTTTTACAGTTTATGCATGACCAGTTTGGGAAAACTGAAAAATTGCAAATTTACTGTAAAACTAACCCCTGTAGGCCCAAAGTAAAGTCCCCACTGTATCATCTAAAAGTTGTGTAGGATAACTGTTTCATATTTTAAATAATGCTGGGGAATGCGTCTTCTCTACAGAAGAAGAAGTAGTAACTACACAAAAAATCCCCACCTGATTGGTGTGGGTATTCACGAGCGACCATACTTACCCCTTTGCTACATCTATTCGCGAAGCGCGAATAATGCAAAATAGATGTAGTAAGGGGTAAGTATGAGTCTGCGAAGTGAATTTGTTATCAATGGGGTGGGGTTTATTGAATTTAGGCTTAACTTTTCCATGCAATCTATAAAGTCCATATATTTTTAGCATTTTTTTCTCTTGAAATATACAGTAGTAGAATGAACCAATTTTAATGATACCTCACATTTAAAGCTAATTTATGATAAATTATCCAATGAATCATGTAAAATAAAATTTGGGTAATTAAAATCAGGCTAACAAGTGTTACGGACATTACATTTTGTACAATTTTTGACCGTAGCATTATGTACATTTTTGTTATGTACAAGTAAAATGTAATTGCTTGATTTCAGCTGTACTATTAATTGAAAAGTACTTTTGATGGAGCAACTAGTGAAGTAGAAACAGCAAAATATGGCTAATTGAAACTGGGCCAACAAGTGTGAAATGGTGATTTTGAAAAAAATTGTTACGGAGATTACATGTAATACCATTAGAAATTTGTAACGTCCGTAATATTTTCGGTTTTCTTCAGTAAATTCACTCAAATTTATTGATTTTAATGATTCATATTTTGAGCTTTTTCATGATGAAGGTTACAATATGAAAGAGGAAACGTGAAATTAGATTTATTTAAACCAACCTAACCAGCGTTACAGACGTTACATGTAACTTTAAAATGTAACATCCATAACGGCAATCAGTAGTTGTTTGTCAAACAAAGAATTGCTTTTTGTTGTTTATGTTTGTATAGTGTGTATGCAAACCAACTTCAGCAGAGTAAGAAATAGAAGATTGAACAAGTAACTTCACATTTTAAAATGTTTTCATCCAATTTCCCCCCGCCCCATCCCCAAATCTTCCTCCCTCCTTCCATTCTTTAAGATTTATCATAGATCTTACATATAGAAACTGTCTTATTAAGTTGTGAAAAGTTTGTAAACATGTGTTGTAAGGTTGTAGTTGATTCAGGTATACATGTACTGTACACTGTCATTCCTGTTGTACTGTACAGTATGTAGGCTATTGTATCTGTGCGTCAGAGTTGCCACTTAGATAATTATTTAATTGGTACATAGTTATATTAGATTGTAATTTATAGGCCTATGACTCAAGTATCTCATTTACTTAAGTAATGCTGTAAAAATAGTTACTGCATGTTACAGTACCAAAAAGCCAGGTATGATCATGCTCCTACATTATGACCTTTAGCATGTCATCAGACATAGTGTACACCATCATTAAGGTAGTTTGTGAGAGTGTTTCCAAATGTGCAAATCTGACATCATATCTTTACAGATCCTTATTTATGACAAATCCTCAAAGGAAACATATCTGACTCCTAAGGGAGGTTGAATTCTAACATGATTGGGTAATGGTTTCAATTCATTGTTAGAGAGGGCAAAAAATTAGGCAGGTCTGTTCAGTGTGAATTTAAAAAGGTAAAAGATTTAATGCATTACAGTAGTTTTTGGTCTAAGGGAGAATTCCTTAGGGAATTGTGTTAGACATAAAGCAGACGTCTTCTTCCCTGAAGTCTATTAGACAACTTTTACAGAACCACGGGTAAATTCTTGAACAAAAACTGTAAAATGGGTTGCGACTTTTATTCCACACAAAAGAGAAACAAGTGTATGACACATTGGCAATGAATTCAAATTTGTACTGATTTTACAGTAACTGAGCAGCATGACATACTTGTCACCTTGTGTGTGCATTGTTAAAGGTCGTGTGACATGAAAATAACATAGTTGGATTTTTGACGTAAAAAGCATTAAAAATCTAGAAAATAGCCCCAATTTTCATTAAAATCCATCAAATATTGACCATTTTACAGGGAAATTTCTATTTCACACTTGTACCATGAATAAACATGAGCTAAATATGCAAATATGTGACATCAAAAGAGGGACATACCATATATGGCACATGTTTGCCTTTGTTTTTTCAACCTTAATTTCAAGGACACTGGTAGCATTGTTATTCCCTGAGGGGTTTATTATAAAAGTTAAAATTTTTTCCTTGAAAAATATTGATATCACTCACCAGACTGTAATCTATATGATCGGTTATTAAGAGATAATTTATATAGGGTTAACAAAAGAAATCATAACACTGTGCAACACTGCACATCATTATTTTTGCATAGGCAATTAGTTTCTTTAGAAACCGTCAAGCTTTGAAGAGGTATATTTTGAGAACGGTAAAAGATATTGAAATAATTCCAATGGATCTTTGATTGGATGACTTAATTCTATAACTGACAAGTGAAACAGCTCTTTTGGTGACATGTCACACAACCTTTAAGTCCTGCAGTTACAGTAGAGACTGTGTTAAACATATCTGTGGATTACTTTAGTTTTGACCATATGTTTAGAATATATTCCTACATATTCAGAATGGAAATATTTTTTATTCCAGGTTTTCTGCATGTAACTTTACTTCATGTATTTTTGATTTATTATTTGTATGGCCTACACACCTTGATAATGTTTTTGACCTATTTGTTCCTTTGAAATTCTGTTTGTGTTTTTCCATATACTGTATACAGTAGGCCTACTGTATTTGTACTGGATTTTTGTAAACTTGGTACCTATAATTGTACACATACATTGTGACTTTTCCTGCCAAGAACTGTACGCCTACAACAAAGGACTACAGTAGCCATATTTGTTCATAAATTCGAGGCTTGAAGGGAAATTCCCCTACCCTCACCTCCTTCCCATGTACTGTACACTGACTTTGTGAGCACGAAGTAAGGAGTTACACAAACACTCACTCTGCATCAGGAGTAGTTGTGCTTTGTGTAAAGGGCAGCATTGTATTATAGTGCTTAACCTTTTGAATAGATACTTCCAAGAAGAACTTTTCATTAAGCAAAGTTTGTAAAGTTTATGCAATGTCAATTGTGTGTTACCCTTTTGTAATTTATGTGTCTGATGTAGGCCATTAGGTTATTCCTCATGTCAACAATGGTTTTAATTTACTATTTTTCACAAATTATTTCTGAAGTGCCTATTCCCTGCAATTGAGCTACTCTTGACTTCAAATCCAAGGGTACCGTAGCTACATATGAAGAGGTCATTCTTGAAGACAAAGAGATTTCACACAGACAAAATGAGACAATAACCGCTATCCTCATCAGGGAGGTGATTTCCATTCCTTTCTCTCTCCCTGCATTTATAAAGCTGTCAAACAATTTATAACAATGCCTTCCCTCCCAGAGACAATTTTTTCCCCTCATATGCATGACAACACCTGAAACTTTCTTATCAAATATTTACTACTTCCAGCCACCATTGGAGAAACCAGTTGTAAAGAAGGTTTGTGTCTGGTATAAAACCTACCCCACAGCGAGTTTATTTTGTAGCATCCAGTTATGTCGTTGGCAAGGTTTGCTTTGGTGGATTATGAAAAAGCTTAGAAACCGTGGGAGGTGAAGCCTAGGGCCCCGTGTCTGTTGGGTCACTCTTTTCCAGTGACCTTTCTGTCATTCTGCTCTGTGGGATGCATATAGGTCCCAGCGAGGCCATGTTAGTAATGGTGAGATGCTATTACCATTGATGGAAGGCAATCCTGCTAATTTAAAGGGAACTTGATGGTTTGTACTGTACTTGCAGGCAAGTACAGATGGAAGCCTCTGAAGATGGCATGAAACAAAGATAAAAAAAAAAAAAACAAATATTTGTACAAAAAAGAGATATTTAAAAAAAAAGGAAATTCAGGCAAAAAAAAAAATATATATGTTTTAACAGCACATTAAATAGTACCCCCCCCTCCCCCAAAGTCGCAGTCCTCTCAGGGATGGAAACAGAATTAAGTGAAAAAACTAACATGGGCTTATCATGTGGTGAGAAGTTTTGGATGAGTAGCACAACTTCGGTGTGATCAATATTAAGGGCTCTAGGGTTTTGATTTGGTCATTCGGTTTAGCTGAAAAGTCAGTCACAGGTCTACAAATTAGGCCAGTGTTACAATAAAATCTGGAGAAATAGTACAGTATATAGTTATGTACAAGAGCTTTGGATATATATATGTCAAGGTTCGTGTGTGTAAGGGAGGGGGGTATGCAACTCATAATGCTGCTTTGTTTTGTACCCCAGTTGACTTAGAACTATTTTCAGAGGATTAAAAAGAGCCAAACCTTAATTATCAGTGAATGATTATTTTAAATTGTGACTGCAAGTTTGCTCATGAGCATTCAAAATTTACCTTTTTTGTGAATAAAACTTTGGCAAATTCTACGTTTACTGTATGTGTACAAAAACTGCTATATATTTTTGTTTGTATAGCCTGTGTATCCTGTAATAGCCTGTGTAGCCTGGAATTGCCTGTTTAGCCTGGAATAGCCTGTATAGCAGAATAAGATGTGATACAGGTCTGTAACATACAGTATGGTCACATGCTAGTTGCACTTTGCAACACCCACATTACTTATTCACCTTCGTGTACTTCTGGTTATGCTTGTATGCACTCACAAATCGCATTTCAATACCTGGACAGTCTTGTCCAAGCCAGCGACCTGTAAATCCACATCCGTTCCTGCCTTAATAATAAACCCATGTGTCTGTGTCATCTTAACTGATGTCCTAAGTCTTCACAATACCAGACAAATGTAACTTTATATAAAAGTAGGCCTGTGCCACCTATAGGTTGTTTAATTCCCAGAACTTTCCAGTACCATCCAAGGATTGGTATTTTTCCCATTTTCTTCAAATTTCTGAAATGTAGCTGACAAGATTCTCCTTCGTTTTCATTTTACAAAATGCAAAAAAAAAAAAATTAATAATGAAAAACCAAATAAAAATGGGATATAAAGGGAAAAGGTATAGAGAGAAGGGCTGTATACAGTATTCTCACCTGGTGTTTCACAATGTTGGTGGTAGCATCTGTCCATAGTAAGCCTCATATTGAATTTCCTCTTGCAATATGTTGCACAAAGGGACAAATTGAATCATGGGAATTTCAGCAAAAATGCGTTCACTTCAGAAATAATTTGGAAAAAGAGTGATGTGATATTTTTCAAGGTGTTGGGTATAAAAATATCATTAAAAGTATTGGTGAACAAACCTTTATACCGTGTAAGAGTGAAATTAAAGTGCACCTTAAGTCTAGAATTACAAGAATATATTTTGGAGGTTGGAAAGTGAATTTCATTCATTCAACTCCCATTTTGATAGCTTACTCGGTTGCTGAGATAAAAAATGTTGAAATTTATTCACTAAATTTGAAATAGTCGATAATTTGCAACAATTTGTGATTTCCTTCTTGTACGACTGGCATTACCTGCTTTTGTTTCGTTTTGAAATTAAATGTTTTTAATGTGGCCTTGAAAAATTTACTGTTCCCTTTACATAGCATGTTGTATAGACAGGGCTTTTATGGCCAAGTCACCCTATAACAGTAAGAGAGTGATCACATTTTGGCACAAGGTGCAGACTAAATACTTGCTTTTGAAAATACAAAGTTGGTAATTTGAGTAGTACAAGAATGACATCAGAAATTATTGTGCAATCTACCATATAAATTTAGGGAATAAGCTTCAACATTTTATATCTTAGCTCAGAAATGTCCTGTGAAGATGGGAGTTGGACCAGTTGGCTGCATTTTTCAAGCTTTGCAAGATATATTTTTTCTTAAATTTTAGACAGTAGGTACTGTACACTTTAAAGTCAACTGCAGTAAGGAGCTGTAGCATGTTTACTAATAACAGAAAGCAAATTACTGTACAAAGATGTAGCCTATTACTGTACAAAGATGTACTGTAGCCTACACACAAAGTCATGTTCTAGCTGCAGATCGAAGGTATAACGTTCATGTAGTCTTGTATAGCTTTCACACTTGACTAATAAATGACTGCAGGCGAAAGAAGGGTAGGAAAATCAGGGGGCACTTTCTCCTAAGCTGGGTCTTTTGGTATACTACCATTTCATATGAGCCAGAGAGTCACTTGAAGCTATAGCCTTGCAAGCTTACTTTCAGCCTTTTGACAATTTGGCATGGGGGTGACTTTGTATGTAGTCATAAGTGTATGGCACCATTTGGATTGGGGGGGGGGACACTACTTTTTTTTGCCCGAATCTGTGTGCCTTTTTAGCCAAATTTTGCCAGAATTTTGAGGTTGTCCAAAGATTTTGGGGATCACAGTGCTCCCTTTCTTGCCTATGTGTATAGAAATGTAATAAATAAAATGTATCAATAAATACAAGACCTCAGATGGTGGTTAGACACTTTTTTCACAGTGAAGGATCATTCATCTTTAAATTTTTTTTTTTTTTTTTTTTTTTTGTTAGTAATTTTTTATGTTGACGTGATACAAGGGAGTTGTTATTTGGAAGGAGGTGAACAAAAAGTTTAACTCAAATACTATTATATACTCTGCGTCACAATAAATCTTGAGGAGACTTAATCAATGATAATCTACTTACTTGGCTGATGGGGATTACTTTCTTTTATTCGTTGGCTTCAAGTTGATATCAGTAAGCTAGCAAACATCATTCAGTACTAGTAATCCTACCACAAGTAAGGCTTACTCAGAACAATGCTTTGATGAGTACAGTAGGTTGATGCGGCCACCATTTTATTGGAGGTTACTACAAAATTCAAACGGACTGTATATTTGAAATTTTATCAATGAGGTTTTCCACTTCCCTTGAACCTCATACAAATGATCTACAGTAGAGAGGTAGAAGTCTAATTTTTGTCACAGCTATCTGGAAAGATTCCTGCAGTTTCCTGCATTGACTAGGTATAGAATCATTTCCACATTTTTACATAGAATCGTATTGATATACTTTCATTCCCATCCCCGAACATCCAAAGATGCAATAATTTTTAATTTTCTAACAACTGGCAATAGTATGGTAGTAGCGCCAAACTCCAAGACTTACCGTAGGTGTTGCAGACGACAAATCCCATTTGTTTGAACTTTTAGGCCTAATCCAGTATATGCCTTATGGAAATGCCATACAAGATACTGTATGAACAAGAGACAGATTAGCGTGTGAACTTGGCCATGCAAACCTTGCTTCAAAGCCATGTATATCCTTCCAAATAACAACTTCTGGTGATACCATTATCAGTATTCTCTGCAGAAGCCATGTGCAAATTGAAGTGAAGATTATTTGGGGTTGTGAATTTGGAACTTTGTTTAATATCCCTGCTTTCTTCAATATCTCTTTTTCATTTCATATTAGGTGGGAAATTTTGCTTTTGGAAAGGGAGGGGGTGTAGATGAAAAGTATGCTTCTAGCAATTGTTATAGGAGTTATACCGTTACTTGTGGTATGCAACGTAAGAAAGTTAAGGCCAGCGCAGTGCTCACACTCTACATACCCTAAGTGCATCTGAATACAACTCATCTAGACTACCTGTTGAGGATGAGTTGGAGTCAGTTGCGGCGCTCCTACTGTAGGTAGGGGCCATGTAATTGGTTCGCAGTTGGGTCATAGTTTTGAGCACACTGCACAGATCTGACTGTGATCTGCTTCATTCATGTTGGTTACCATATCCACATGGGGGGCCACCATATTGACTTCCTACACCCGTCACCTGACTTCACAGTGCTTTTTCATTGGCTACTGTCACCGGCTCTCAACTGAACTGGGATGTCACTGCCTTTGATTCCATGGCGAATATCAGAAGTTTTGGTATGCACAGACCTTACTGCATCCTGACTTAATTCTAGTCACGTGGCAGTTTGGTCGCAGTGGGGTCGCAGTTGGGTTAACGCAGCGTGCGTCCAACTTTACCTAACACCCTGTATCAGCATATTTGCAAATACAGTAGTTACTGTCATTATCTAGCTGTCTTGCTTAAAATGTATTACTACCATCAGTTGTTATGACATGGGGGTTGCTATGTTAGCCAAAGAGTTGAGTGTACTGTACTCTATAAAACATTATGTACTTACAACTTCAGTATTATATTGCAGGAAAGTTGACAGACTGTGTGATCATGGCTTCATATGAAAGTAGATGAAAACTTATCACCCAATTAAAATGGAAGGTTCCTGGTGGATAAAACTTCATGATCCATGAGAAGCGTTTTATTACAGTATATAAACTTGCAGCTTGTAGGCCTACTGTACCACTTAATTGCATGTAGGTAAAGCCTATACTAAGTGATGTCTATGATATATTGTAAATGTACAGCAGTTTGTCTTTAATAGTTCTTAAATCACTCACCTCTGGATTAATATATTTCATGGAAGTATTCAGAAATATTACTTTAGAGCCCTGCCATTCATTTATGGTGGCAGGTCTTCATTCTGGTATCCCAAGAAATCAAAACTTCCCCCAGGGGATCTCCTTTCTGTATGTTATTAAAACAGTCCACAAGTTGTATTGAAATTGATACACAACATGTAATGGATACATGGTGTGTAAAACTACTGTACACTTTCCGAGTACAGTAGGTGGTAGAAGATCTAAAAATTCACATGGCAGACACATAGGCCTACTTATTTACCCCTTGCTACATACAATATCATTTAAATTACACTTTATAAATTTCACAACTGAGCATCTGCAACAAATACCCAACTTTTTCTTAGAGAGTGCAAAGATTTTTTGTGTACAGTTGCATCAAATGTTACTTTTTGCTGTTCTGTTAAACCAGGGTTCTCCACTGGTCTGCTTTTCGTCCGGGGGCTCTTGTGTTAGCCGTCCTGGGGGAAAGGTCTAAGGGGAGGGGTTCCCCTTCCCCTTAGACCCTTAGACCCTTCCTTGCAGATCTGAAGCTCCAGTTTCCACTTGGACGTATTCAAGAATGAAGTAGTTCACTTTAATGGAAATTTCGGGTGAAAATCGGGAAACCTAGGGAACAGTTCAATTGAATGGTTTCGTTTAGTGTATGAGTTTGATGGTAACGGATTCCTACTGTGGAAACATAATTATGAAAGAAATGCAGTAGCCTATATTGAATGGTATAAGAGCTCAGGTGCAAGTGAGCTGGGTTTGCATCTCCCATGTTTTATTATACATTGCTTGTCATGAGTATTTGAAATCAAATATAAAAGGCAGTCAAATGACTAAGTTGTGGTGTTTGTGATTGAGTGTACACACAACTTCTCGACCAGGCGGGTCAATTTTCTGTGCGGGCGGCAAAGTTTTGTCCGGGCGCTAAAGTAGTGTGGCAGATTTTGTACGGGCGGAGCCCCCGGACAAAACAGCTAGTGGAGAACACTGTTAAACTGGTTTCCTGAATAATTATACTTCCTCCAATGGATGAGGTTTAAGTGATCAAGAAATTTCAAAACTTCAGGGTTTCCAGAATTTGTGCAGCTTAGTGACTTCTTCATTAATTTTAGCAGCATCTCATAGCCTCATATCCTCCATCCTCTGTTTTCATTGGCTACAGTCAGCAAGGTTGTAGCCAGACCAATTTTAGTGATGAGCTCTAAGTATCAGTGTTTCCTCTAAGAAATTATTCATTGGGTCAATCTACCCAGTATATGAGAAAATTTGACTCACAAGAAATTTCAGTGCTATGCATTGACACTGCATCAGCTTCAAGAACAAATGAAATCCTCTTTTTCTATTTTTTGCCACGAACATCAGTGCGTCAAATTAAAAAGTCATTGCGTCAAAACCGTGTCATAGCGGCTTAGCAGAAACACTGCTAAGTATAGAGGCCAAACAGAGCTTAGCTGGTAGTGGAATGTCTAAGTGTTGAAAAAAGTGGGTAATATTCTTGATCTATTAGCCCCACACTGTATTGGTGTATATTGTGTGAACCAAACTTGGAAATGCTGCAGAAGGTATAGATCTTCCTTTGGTGTCACTTTAAAACCAGTTCAAACCATCATAATTTATACTACAATTGGTATTTATTAAAGTTAGCACTGGGTGATGCCTGGCATAATGACCACAAGTCTGGGGTTCTAGGGAGCAGGTGTGGGTGCATGGCATCACCTGAGCTCCATTCAATGTGGCCATAACCCTGATACTGTACCTTCTGTAAGTACAGTACTTGATTTCACATCAAAGGCAAAGACTTCTTCTTACTTGCATATATATTGTAACACAACTCGGGGAGTGTTGTCGGGGGTGCTTCAACTCCAACTATCTCCACAGGCAAATCAAGTAGGCGCTCTTAAATGTCAGTCGGCGGAGGTAGAATTAAGGATAAAAACACAGAGAGAACAGGGAAAAAGATACAAGAGAGAGGAGTACAGTTAGCTTAATCTATTTACAAGTACTTACAAGCAAGGTTGTACACGGTACAAACTAATAAAAGTCCGAAGACTAACGAAAAGACGCAACAACGAATATATAGACGATACAAACTCGCAACCTACCGAGTCAGAGACTAGTTCTCGACTGATGAGCCACGAGGAGGATAAGCCAGAGATCAGGCCAGACCGGTGTCTGCTGACCTCTGACCTTCCGGCTCGTGGTCATTCCTGGATTATCACATGGACAGGGTATGGGTAACGATGGTCAACCCTACCATCTAGGGAAGCCTAGAAGGACCCACAAAATGATGCCTTAGCGGCATTACAATATGTACCCGTGATCAAACACAGTGGTGTAAATACGGGGAGGGGGGATGGTAACACCCCCGTCAAAGTCAAAAGTTGGTCTCTGAGTGCCACAAAGTCAGTCTCAAATCCAGTTACTGTAATTAAAAAGTTAATTGATCTTATACCTGCCCTGATTTTCATCTGTTCCCGTGGAAAAATAGGGAAAGTTGCAGTTGGTCCCAAATTAGTTCACACCCTCCCTGCAAATTCATGTATATATGCCCCTGATCATACAGCCATCTACTGTACCTTCAGGAACTGGTAATTTATCAGAGTAAATGCCTTTGTGAGATCTTTGTTCCAGCTCTATGTTCCGTTAAATTTAATAGATGTTACCACTTTTGTTACTTGTCTTAAAAATATATACTGTCGTAATGCAGTTGAACATTTTAATGCGCATCTGCTAAATTCTGGAGTGAGCTTACTGACTCTTCATGTTATAAACTCCTGTGATGTTATGCCCCCACCTGTCGTAAGAGGTGACTAAAGGGGGGACTTAAACCGTGTTTGAACTGCTTTTGAAACTGAACTTGAACCTGAACCTCGTTTAAAAAAGCATTTGAACTTTATACTTTATAACACATTCCTGTAGGTGTGTTGTTAAATCCCATCTAACTACAAGTACCTCTGAAGTTACTTTTGGACCTGAATATTAAAGACAAAAAGGTAAAGCAACGGGTTTTCTCCATGAATTTAACGCTTCAGTTACAAAAATATTGTCACATGATTTAAAAAAGCCATTCATGAGTTAGGATACCAGAGTACACTCATTCTAATTGGGTTGACTGCATTTTCCCTTTTACCCCTTTTACTGTTTGATTTAAATTCCACTTCTTCCTTTAAGTGGTTTCATCTTTACTGGTATTTATTTTTAAAATACAGTCCTGTAGCTGTACAGTATTTCAGTGCTTTGAGATTGTGTGTTTTGCCCTATACTGATACAAATGTCGTTAATGTATGATTTCTTTTTTTACCCCCAGGATGGACGTGCAGCAATACATTTTGCTGCATCAAGTGCAAGAGAAGATCTTCTTAAACTTCTTATATTAAAAAAAGCTGATGCAGCACAGCCAGGAGGGGTAAGTCTTATCTGTGGTTTCCCACGTTTTAAAATGTCACATGCTGATCTTTCTAGGGACCTGGTATATTTCATGAGAAATAAATATTTTGATGAGTAGTCCTGGGTATACAACAAATTGGAATACTGGAATACCATTTTACATTGTCTGGAGGAAGTCAGAATGCCTTCAGCTGTAAAAAAACATTCTTGATCCAGCAAATTTGCTACTTCTCTTTGGAGACATATGCCTACCCCTTGCTACAAATTATGCATTATTTCCTGAGTGAAGTGAGGCATTGAGGGATCATATTCATTTTAACACCAATAAGTTGTGGAGAATCTGTGATTGCATCTTTGTCTGTAGATTTTCTTCCCCTTCAAGATTTACAAGTAATCTCATACGGTATAAAACACGTTTGAAGGATACTCAAATATACAGTTGTCTCACTTCAGTAGGTTGAACTTGTGAGATGTCTTAGTCTTACTAAAGTAGCTAAGATTTTTATACCCTTTCCCACCCACTTTTGTTAGAACCTCAAGTAAATGTTTCACCATAATTGCTTGAAATAGACACCCCTCCCCTCTCTTGAGACTTGGTTCATCAGCATGAGTGTGTGAAGTTGGACTCTAGACATCTTTGACTATAAAGCTACTCTTCTTGTTAGAAACAAAGTGATGGGTGTCCATAATCTGTCCAATGGAAGATAATTGAGTTGCAGAAAATGTGGAATTATTTTATAGCAGATGTCATTGTTATGTTAAGGTTAACTGGGTGGGGTGACTGTGTATACACCTTTCTGTATTTTGTACATGAATAATAACTTGTAGAGGTTTTAATGTGAAACAGCTGTGCATGATTATTTCCTAGTTGGCAACTCAGTTGTTTCTACCAGATTCATCTACACTTAAATTTAGTTTATCTCCCAGCAAACTGTATGTGTTTTATTTATGGGTGATTAGTTTAATACTCTACAAACAGTATTATATTTATTCAATCATTTACTTTCTACGTTCTAACACATCCTGTTCACGCCCCAGACATATGCCATACTTACCCCTTACTACATCCAATTTGCATGTACAGTAGTCGCTCATGACTATGCCCACCAAGAAGGTGGGGGGGGGGGAGGAATACATTTGAAATAAAACATTGTGAAAGTTTGTGTCTAGTATACTGTGTAAAGGCTGGAGAGTGTTGAAACAACAGCAAGCAAGCTGATCACCTTTACAAATAATAGAGAAAACCAGACATGGTATGCAACACCAACACTACAAGAATTTTGTATTTATTGCCATTTATGTGTAAACAATACTGTTTTGATTTGTTTCTCATTTACAGCCATTGAACCAGTTACCCCTTCACATGGTTTCTTCCAGGACTAGTGGTGCTCTTTCTCTTATCCAGCAATTACTCAGAGTCTCTCCCAAAGATGCTAAGTTAATAAAAGATTCTGTAAGTTTACCATCATCTCTTTGCTAGGGGGAAGAGATTTTAATTTTAAACATTCTGAGTTATAAAGCTTTCAGTACTGGTCAGGACTGCAACTGCATTTGTTTACCCATATTCAGTAGATTACTACCCCTGCATTACCTGTTTCTAGGGTTGATAAAAATCATGATTTTTTGAAAGAAAAATTAAAAAAATCATGATTTTGTTTTATTTAAATCAATTTTTTTATTTACAAAGAAGACTGAAATTATTCTCGACTATACCTTTTATTTTCTGAGTATACTATATTAATACACTAACTTGTTGTAAGTGAAAATGGTAGTGAAAACGTTCAATGTAAAATTAAAAAAATATTGAAAGGGTCTATTTGTAAATTTTATCAAAAAACAAAACATGTGTCATTATATATGTATGGATGTGTCCACTTTGTGTGTCCACTGTCCACTTTTATTTCTTCACGTACACATCATGTCAAAACCAAATTCACTTTCATGCAATCATGGGTGTTATACCCACCTTTGTTCTGTTAGGGTGCAAAACTGTAATTTAACAAATCTTTTGTGCAGTAGGGTTGTTGCGATGTGAAATTTTCGTTATCGATATCGCGAAAACTTTTCCCACAACTGCCAAACAATATCGCAATATCGTGACATTTCCTTTTTGTACTGCAATGGTACTATAGGCCTTTACAAAAGCCTACACATTCCTTCCGAGAGAGCTGACTCTGTACAGACATTAGCATGGAGTGCAACGCTTGCTGTATGTTTACCAGTACTGTACGTGCAACTGTTGATCATCTTATTCCCGGTGCGATCTTGCATAAATATGAATTTGCGGCTTTCAGAATTTGTTTGCCGCTCATTTTTTTCTTAGATTTTCTTGGTGCTAGGTCG
This sequence comes from Holothuria leucospilota, assembly GCA_029531755.1. Lineage (NCBI taxonomy): Eukaryota > Metazoa > Echinodermata > Holothuroidea > Aspidochirotida > Holothuriidae > Holothuria > Holothuria leucospilota. Next base: position 19,900,726 of record CM055971.1, read on the forward strand.
ATGAAGTTTTGCGATATCGTTTGGGCTCGTTTATAAAGGATATCGTGAGCAAAATAGCATATCGATATTTTTGGCCGATATCATCATATCTCAACAACCCTATTGTGCAGTTACCTCATTGTCCTTATACACTGTTGATAAATAATGTTTGCGTAAAATATTAAAAATAAAAGTAATAACAATGTTTATGAAACTCCAATTAAACTATTAACAGTAACATTGTAAACGAACAAAACATGCATCGTATATGGATGCATCATGCAATTGTGCATCAGTTCAGTTCCAAATCAAATTCACTTTATTTGGAACTTGTCAAGTTGTCATTGAGGAGTTTGTAAACAAATATGTGTTTCCCAGCTTCCATAAATATTTTGTTTTTGCAGACTGATTTAAGTTGCGATTTAAATCAATGATTTAAATCAACAATGCTTTAAATCAAATCAACCCTGCCTGTCTCCTACACTACTGTTGTGCTGGCCTGCCCTAGTGCCAAGGGTGACAGAAATCTGCCCCCTCTCAGAAGTGGGGATGGGTGGGGCATGTTCAATTGTGTGGGATACAGGTACTATATAGTACAGAGTGTTAGGTGTTAAAGGGAGTAAGCAGTTGCCCCAAATTTATTTTTAATCATCAGCTGAATTTTACAAATCTGTCTTGTCACACTTTCAAGTGCCTTTCATGATGTCTATGAACATAAATATTTCAATTTCACTTTCAAATTTATTTTTCGTATGCTTTGTCACAAGTAATTTTACGATACAGTTATGATTCTAATACAGTTTTACATACAGCATTATGATGGGGCAGATGGGCACTAGAAAAACAGAGAAGACTGTTATCTAAGTTAGTGACCATGTAAGAGAATAAGCAAAGAAAACAAAAATAAAAAATCAAAAGAAACATAAGAAAAGGCAAAAGGGACACAAATTTATTTATATTTAATAATAAAGGTGAACAAAGGAGTTACACTGCATGAATATAATAAGAAAGAAATAAAAATATTGTCACATGATTAAGAAGAACCATTCATGAAGTTGGATAGCAGGAATGCATTAATGCAAATTGCATTACTGTATTTTTCCCTTTAAAGGGAAATAGTATGATTACAGTACACTGCATCAACATGGCACGGACAGAAAATAGTTTCCGTCATTATCATTTGCCCAAAAGAATTCTAGAATTAGCTTATTTCCCAAATATATCAGGCATTACAAGAGTTAGGAATGCTCCATCATCCAAAAATCTGAAAGTATGGTGACAAATTACTCAGGAGCCACAAAGTAAAGAAGTGAGTGTCTTTCTGTTGAAACCATACTTCTCTACAATAATTACCATTCTACTATTTTGAATTGCCCATTATTCTGTAATCATGGTTTTAAAGGATGGAAATTTTACATACCACAAATGAATATGTCTCAAGAAGGGAATTGCTAAACCAAAAGTAGTTTTGGGATAGCTTTTTTATCTTCTTACCAAATGAGGAGGGGGGAGGGGAGTGGCAGTGGTGAAGTAGTAGGGGAATTAGTGCCCCTAGGGATATGGTGAGAGGATGGTTATCAGCTGTGTAAAAATGATCCTCAAGATACTCTTTACTAGCAGCTGACACTAGGTATTTTAAACAGGCTGAAATTTAACACTTGTCCTATCATTCAAGACCAGCAAAATTGAGTAAAAATTGGACAACCACTTTTCACATTGACCTTGTTTGACAAATTGTTGTTGGACAAGTAAATTGTATGTGTAATTGAATAGTTTACTGCATCAGCAAGATAGTATGTCATAAAAATCCTTAAGAAGAATTGGCACATTGGTGTGGACTGTCATTCATCATTGAAACAAAATAAAGGGAAAAAGATCACTGTAAAGCATACAGAATTTAAAATAAACATTTGCTTACTATAGCAGAAACATGACATACCATTGATCATCATTTGTTTGTCATTTTCATTAGGACAACCAAAAATATTTTGGACAACTGAAATTTGGCGTCAAGCTTGTCTGATGGACAACCTGAAAATTTTTTTAAAACTTAGGGCAGTTAAAGTTACCCCAGTTGATCTTTTGTCTCCAATTCTAGGGTACTTTTATCAGATAGGAATCCAGCATTCTGTTAGTTGCTTTAGGCGGTATATTTGCCCATTGGTGGTAAACTAAACATTCCCAAATCTTACCTTGAATCTTATATATGTACATCCAGGGATGTTACCCATATCAGATGATCCGCCATGGGAAGTTCATAGTTCCCATGGTAACTCTAGTCCAGCTGTAGACAGTGCCACCCCTGTGGCGGTTTTGGATTGTATTTCTTTGGGGTAGCTAATTACAGGTACTAACGCACGTTCAGTGCTGGATATGTTCTCATTGTCAGCAGCATAGGGTGTTGTTGAGCGGTGTGTGGCGTAGAATTTGGATACTTTGGAGATTTCCTTGAAAAGTCCAGCAAAGATTGCTGTAGGTGTATTAGTAGAGGAAATTTTGTGGTTTTAGATCCCCCACAATCAGAAGTTTGATATTCTGTGTGAAAATTGTACCCGAAGATTCTGCTAATATATTAGTCAAGCAGCAGTTATTGGGATAAGTGCTCCCTGCTGTTGTCGAGGTAGACATGTGTAATCAAATATCCTCCTCATACCAAGTCAGTCCGAAACAATGAACTTTCAAGGGTTCTAAAATGAGCTAGCGTGTAGAATTCCCAGAGTTTGATGATTTGACTCCCTGCATGCTTAGTCCTGTACTTACGTTGGCTGCACTCTCACAAACGTCCACAAAATTTTGCAAGAATTCTTCATTGATTTGTGAAGAGATTTTGTTCTATGGGAATTCATTTCTATGGTATTTATGCAAATAAGTTGTGTAATTTGTATGTTCAACAACATAAAAGAAAAGAATAAACAAAATATGACTTAAATGAAGTAAATGCAATTTGAAATTTAAAAAAGGAAATGGATTTTTTATACCAAACAAAAATTTACCAACCATGGGTATAAGTCAGGTATATTTTTATGTAGTAATAAGACCAGCAAGTTTGTACAGTACACAAACTTTTCTAGCTTTAATATGATGCAGGTTGTTTTTCACTACATAATGTATATTATAGCAGCAAATGACATGCAGCCAAGAATCTGGATGATGATTGTTGCTACTGACCATAGAACTGTAAAGCTGCATTCTCAGGATTTACCCATTATTTGGTCCATATCAATAATAAGTCTGAAAAATGATGTAAGTCAGTCTGTGACAGAAGTTGAGTTGTAAATGACTCACAAGTCTATCAATTCTGATGGTTTGACTTAGTTTCCTTTTTTTTTCTTTTTAAATTTCATGGTTGCATACTGCTGTAAGCTCAACTATTGGTGAGATAGTTCAGTAGGTTTTCTTTTGGTTTCCTGAAGGGAATACCTGTGTACTCACTTGGTGCTGACCTGGCAAAATGGCTGTAGGTTTGTGCATTTCAGTGTCGACAGTGATTCCAGTCAGTACACCTTCCCCCACTCTGTACAGTTCTTGAAGCCAGTAACACTTTTTGGCATCCTTTGCTATTCTCCTGCATAGCAAGACTGTCAGATGAAATTCACACTTTATGGCCATGCTTTCCTCCAAATTCAAGATCTATACCTACATCATTAAAGGGAAGATTTTTTGAGCGGCCAAATGACCATTTTTCATACCAAAATGACTATTTTTCAATGATAAAATACGGCCAAAATTGGCAATATTTGGCCGAAAAATGGCTAAATGGCAGCCCTGCTGCATAGCTGCTCTCAGTGGCCTCTGCCACAAATAGTTCTTTCATAGCTATGAGCTGAGCAGAAAACTTTTCATTACATGACAGAGGTCATTTATCTCCATGCATTAGCTCTGTGCTCAGGTTATGCATTTGGTGGGCCATTTCAGCTATTGTTATGCAATACAGCATGTACATAGCTTTTCAGTAGATGGGCTGCAGATATGGAAGCCCAGAAGTACTGTACAGGAGTAGGTTTGAGAGAGAGACATTCTTATGACTCAGATGTCATCAATTTGGGCAAGCATGTTACAATAAAGTTTTGATTTACCTTTTTCCATAGTAAAGGTATCTTTTTTTCCTTTTTTTTGTTTTTTTTTGTTTTTGTTTTTTGTTATGGGCTGACATGGCCCAGAAGAAAATGTTAACAAACACATGCCACACGTTACCAAAAAGGATACCTTACCAGTTTTTGTGTTTTAGTAAAATTATATTCATAATGTATTATCAATTATCAAAACTTTTACAAGTTTAGGGGGTATCATTTTACAGGGGAATTTTTTTTTTACATTAAAAAGTACAGCCATTATGCAATATTTTTTTTTATCCCTCAACCAAAATGGTATGTACAGTAGTAGAGACCAGTTGGAAGTATTTCAACCATGGGTCCAGTTAAAAGGAACCGTTTCAAAAACCTTTCCATCTATTTCAAGATTGAAATCAAAATATTTTTACTACCGGTGCCATGTTTAACATTGAACTGATCACCCTTTCCTTTTGTATTCTTTATAATTTTTGAATACCATATTCCTCCTTGTAATTTGATACAAGTTGGGATGTTGAAGTATCTTTGGTATAGATCTAGTATAAAACTGTGGCCTTGTGTAGGATATAACAGAAAGTTGATAAATACTCAGTACAGTAGTGTAAACATAATATGTAAATATATAAGCTACAGTATGTAAAATCAGTATGCTTCACCATCATCACATATTTTCCCATCATGCAGTGTATCTCAGCAAGGTAACGTTTCAAACTCAATCCACATGCCATTTAGATGTGGTTTTCTCTTCCTGAAATAAGAAATTTTGGCATTTTTTGAAAGTAGCAAAAGAGAGTCACCAACAAGTGCTTTTTAAGGGAAGTGTTGTTTTCATTGCATCAACATAGCAAAGACAGAAAATGGCTTTTATCATTATTGAACCATTCAGTCTCACAGTCTCACAAAGATTCACTCCCCCCCCCCCCAACAAAAAAAAAAAAAGAAAAGAAAAAGCACACTCATTTAACCAGTTAACTGCGTATGACGGATATATCGGTCATGGCGTAACTTCATGCTACAGCGTATGACGGATATATCCATCTTGTAATATATGCACCGAAATACGTCATATAACACCCAGCCAATCAACGATACACCCTGGAAAGATCGTTCGCTGTGCACAGCGAACGTTCTGGCCTGTCTGTCTGTTCACTAATGCGTAGGACGAATATATCCGTCTTCTAACTGAGACGTTGATCAAGCACGTGGAACCCGGAAGTGTTCTTGCACGTGCTGCGCTGTTTACAATTTCTCACAGGCTACTGCTACAAGTGTGGGACCGCAGATGCCATGTCTGTGCTTCCAGAGATAAGAGGAATGAAACTATTTACGAGTGTAGGGAGTGTGAGAAACCACTTTGTGCAGCACCATGCTTTGGAATTTACCATACAAAGCGTGACTTTTGTACCGATTTGGAATAATTTTACCTAAAAAGCTTCTGAAAGATGGAGGCACCTCTACAAATAAGTTACAAACACTGTCATTTGCTTTTATTTGCTTCAAAAACAAAGAAGAAAAAGAAGGAGATTACAAATTTTTGTGGTAAATATTTACAGTGTATTACTTTTCCAGTGTAAAGTTGAAATAAACGAAAAGTGACATTTTTGCGAAAATTAATTCCGCAGTGGGATGAAAGTTACAATATATTAATTCCGCAGTTAACTGGTTAAGGAGTTATGGATGTCTCTTCATTTGAAATTTGAAGTTTGGGTGAACAAATTACTTTTGAGCTACAAAGCTGTGAACTCTTTCAGTGAGAACCTTTATATTTCATGAAAACAAAGTTACCTAGCTATCTTATTTTGAATTGTCTAATATTCTCCTCCTACAGTACAAACTAAGAAAATTTTCTTTTCCACTTCATGCAGTATTTCTCTGTAATCCACTGTGGTATAGTAACTTTGTCTGGTATGCTCCTGGTAGAACATACTGTGCATGTACTAGTTCTGACAGCTACCTCTCTGTCCAGACTTTGGAAAGAATATTTTTGTTGTTTATCAGTGACAGTATTGTGTAATGTTCCAGACATCTCTTGTCAAGAAAATGTTCGGCCTTAAAGACTGCAATGTGATACAGTTTGCATTGCGCCATAGATAATAGTATTGTAAACAGCCGGGAGAAGAAGATCCTGAGTTTTTCAAAGAATGTGTTTGTAACCTGATCAAATCTTTGATCAATTCAAGGAAACTTCAGGAGGATGGAAGGAAAAATTCGTTTAGAGAATGAGACCAGGGGAAAAAAAGATTTGGCAAGAAGATAAAAAGACTACAGAAGAAAGGTATGAGATGGACGAGTGTTCTGTCTGGGATGAGTATCCTGTCTGGTTGGATGGATTTGATTTTGTTAATTGAAAGGCTGACAAGCAGGAGTAAGAGCCAGCTATTTTAGGCCCACTGATGTTTTTACCATAGGTGACAGTTTTGGTTAGAGAAATGAAAACTCTGTTCCATTCTTTATGCACTTTAGTATGATGGCTGTATCCTTATAATCAGGGTGGCATTGAGCCACAAGGTATCTTTGGATGGTCTGTGATCTTTACTTTAGTCTCGTTCACATTTAGAGATCGTCTCATGAGACATGCAGTCAAGATCCCAAGAATATTCACAATGCTAGTGTGGTTGTAATTTGTGAATGCTGCATCTCGATCATACTCTGAACTAAATCATGATTGTTTTAGCTTTTATCATGGTGGTATAAATAGATCCTTTACTAATCTAGCATGTTATCTGGAAAGTCAGAAAATAACATGTGGATGCATACATCATGAAATTGAAGAAGTCTCCTAAGGGGGTTTATACTGAGCTTTTGGTACAGAAAATTTTGCACCTTCAGGGAATAATTTAGTGTTCAAAATTTGCATAGCAATTTTGAGGTTTCTGGGCTTCTATCACAAAATCATTAAAAACCCTAATGTTGTATGTACAAAATCTTCTACACAATTTTGCATTTGTGTAGCAATTTGTCCATCTTGTGTAGCAAAGTGTAATGTGAAACCGGATAAATTTTTCCCTGACCTTTTAAACTAAAGTTTGTATGTTCAAGCTGACAGATGGAAAGGCAGTTTAAAATTAAGTACAGGTGTACCTGTGTAGCATTACTTTTGAGAGAAAAAGGTTCTCACAGAAAGAAATTCATTGCTTGTAGCTGATAAATTATTGGGTGGTCCAGTCTTTGATGTTATCAAATGAGGCAACATTCATATAATTGTGTGATATCTTTTGGAAGTTAAGCCATGCATATAGTTTATTGGTGGTACTAAATCATTAATAATCTTAAAAGATGTATTCTATTTTCTTTCTTTGCCATAAGTTCATGCAATATTCACACAATGACTCCCTCCTCCATTAAATGTGGGTAGACAAAGCAGTGCATGTACAGAAAGTTTGAAAAGTTATGAAGTTGTAATTAGAATTATATCTACCTGTAGATGCCTTTAAATTCTCATTTCTTTTCCTTGAATACCTGCAGGAAGGTAGTATACCCCTCTTCTGCTCCATTGAAGCAGGTAACCTGGCAGTGTGCAAAGATCTTTTACTAACCCACAAGGAGGAACAAGTTAGAACCATAAAGGACTCCAACAAGGACACTGCGCTCCACATTGCTTGTCGGAAAGGAGAGGGCGACATTGTCAAACTGTTAGTTGACAGTGGGGCTCTGGTGGATGTTCAGAATGTAAGCAATTTGATAAATAAATTTATAACTTTAATCTGCAGAAAAAGTGTCAACTTCTTTGATGGGAAGAAAATCATAAAGTGAAGGGGGGCGAGGTAGTGTCTACCACGGACTTCCCATATACATGGACAGAGGATAACGTGCTCTATACGGTCGCCACCGTTTGAACAAATTTAGGCTTACCAAGATGTCCGCCGGGTTGCTTCCATTTGCCCAATTTGACGATGAATCTGCAACATTTAGACAAAATATAAACATGAATGGAAGAACATGGATATCACAGTCCTTCATTCTATTTGTTGAATTTGACCTGAGCTTGCATTCTTTTGAAAATATTACAAGTTTCTCACACAATCTGTCGAAACTGAGCCACTTGAGCAAGTCCATACTTTTACACACAAGGCTATAGCAGGCAGCCATATTGGTAAGCCTACTCGTGTATGTACGGTGGCGACAATTTCCGCATAGGACGTAATAGGAGTTGAGTATCAGGGATTGTAGAGATCCCCAAACCAGGGACTTTCCAGGAACCCTAGTGGTTTGGGCTTATTCAAACATTCCAGCAGTATCAAATTTCAAGGACAATGGGACATTCAATTATAAAGGAAAACAAAAGAAATCTGAGGCATTAAGCCCACTTAACATAACATTCTGTGACCTTGATGAAAACTGGAGGTATTTTTTGACAAAAATAAGTTGTCTTTTATATTAGATATATGAGTAAGGAAAAGAGTATTGCTACAGGGTTTAGCGGGTATGAACTGAAATTTTTTCTCTTTCCACATGGGACCCTTGTGAAAAGCCACTGGAAGATGCCTTTAATGCACAGACACACAGACATGAGAACCTCCTCTTCCTCCTCCTGGCTGAAAATATGGCTTCAAAGAACATTATTGCATGTTTTATTTCTTGCACAGGACGATGGCCATACTCCGTTACATATCACAGCATGGTTGGGAGATGTCAACACTCTGAAATATCTCTATCAAGTGAAAGCAAACCCAGACATTTGTGATAGGGTAAGAGACCTTTTGATATTTTTATTTCATTGCACATTCTTCTGTTTGGCAGTGAAAATGTCTCCATGTTATTATTGTGTAAAATTTCATACAGCTAAGGTAAATCTTCTTTGGCAGAAGGCCAACTTTTTGTACATACCAACCATAACTGGTGGTTGATAAAGCTGTAATGTCTCTTTCAAAAGTGATCCTTATTAAGTGACTTTTGAGTACAGTGTATACAGCATGGTTCCAGAAATGGAGATACATGCACCACAGGTTCAAGTTGGAGCCTGAATTTTTTTGTTTTCACTTTCTTTCTTTTTTTTTAAATTTAGGTAAACATACAATACTAGTGTAACATTGGGCAATTTTCAAAATTTGCAGCCGTAAAAATGGGTCATAAAAGTTGTAAATTGTTACCAAATGGTATGCCAGGAGAGTTCTTGCAATTGTTACCTTAAAGCCTTTATCCGTGGAGCTTTTGGGCATGCTGCCCTGGATCCCACACAATTGGGCTCTGCTTTCACACTGGAAGATATCCTGCTTTCACACCCACCATTAGAATCACTGCTCTAATGGTCAGCAATGTATTCTTTGACATTTTCGTCATGTTACACTTCAAGAAAATCTACTCAAGGAAGCCTGGTGTACAGTATCATGAATTTATTGAGTGCAAACCTCATTTCCTCAACATAGCCTTCTGTATGTAAGTGTATGGTTTAAGCTGTGAAGCCTTTACTTGAGTCAGGACTTGCAAATAACCAGCAGCTAGACTAGATCAACATACTATTTAATGGTTTAGAAAAGGGTAAAATCCAGCCTGATACATAAAAAGTGTCAAAGTTTAATTACGGGAACCCCCATTGTCTTGTAGTGCATCATTATATTCCCTGCATGATTTTAATTTAAAAGTAGTAATTTCTATGTCTTTTTCCTCCATATTTTTGTCCTAGAGTCTTCAAATTTCCTTGAGAGTCATCTTTCTCCCTTCTTTCAGCAAAGATTACAGATGCATTTGCTCACTTACATCTTTATAAATTATCAGTATAACTCATATTGTTCAGCAAGTTCAGTTTGCCATCCGTCTTTGTACACCACTTTGTAATCATCATGGTTGGTCAAAAATGACTTAAAGTTGCAATTTTGCTTGTCATTTTCAATTTTATGTTAGGCCTTCATTGTGCTCCGTGTAATTAGTGTACATTTATAAAGTGCAGCCTGGCAACTTAGTTGTTCCCATAGGAGTTCCACTTCTGTATTTCGCTCAGAGTATGATCAGTTGTGAAACATTAAGTTTCATCGACTGTCTGGCCAGAGTTTGTTCTCCCGTCTCTCGGCTAATTAGCAGTTTGTGTTTGCTTTCTATGAGTGCACTATGCTTCTCAACGGTCTGTTGCAACTGTGACGTCTTTGTTAATTTGGGGTTCTCTCTCTTGACAAACTAGTATTTTCATGACACTGCTATTTTAAGGAAGTGGTTATTAGTTCATTTTATGATGTATTCAGGTCAATATATCAGGCCCATTGCAGAAATTTGTTTTAACGGACCGCCCTTGTTTGTTTATACCAAAGTTTGCATTTTTTGCTGAAGCGGTTGTGAAAGTGTTAGTGAAAGTGTTTCTGAAATGAATGAATTTGTTGAACTCGGGTAATTTGGCAAGACATGTTAAGAGATCTGTATCTTGTTTTTAATGTCCATATGATGAAGCTATCTGGAAAAAGAAAAAAAAATATGTCCCAGAATAGCCTGGCACTGCCTGGCATGGTACAGACAGGTGCTGCCCGGCAGAATGTGAGAACTTGAAAAATATTATGTCAAGCAATGAATCATTGGACCTTGTGGCTTTCTGATTTTATACTTAGAAAGAAAGCTTTTGATGTAACTCAAAAAATCATGACTTGGTTGCTTTGTTCAGCCATCTCATTTCACATAATTCATTTTTAAGGGCCTGGCTGAGCTCATTCTGTCAACTTGTGGTGGAGACTGGAAAGAAACTTGGTGGTCAGTTTTGGTCTGAAATTTTGTTGCAGATTTGCTGCCAGAATTATTACAAACCTTTTTGTTGTCTTCTGTTCTGCTTGCCGTAACCTTCTTTTTTTGGTCAAGATTAAGATGGGGGTTTAATGACACATCAACATGTGTTATATAGTGACAGCTTCATAAAAAAAAATGAGTAATGGGGGGGGTGAAAATCTGTTAAAAAGAGTAAAGGTGGGGTAAATTTCTTCTAAAAAGAACTAAGCAAAAGCAGATGGTCTCACTCTGCACAATTTGTTCTTGGGGAAAGAATAGGTGGTTATGGTCAAACAGTACAGGATACATGTATTATGTGCATATGGTAATACAAGTAATACAGGTGTTATTCCTCTGTCACAGCCCTTGTGTACACAGTAAGAGCCCTTCATTCATCCAGAATGTTACCTAATAGTTACATAGTTATTTGAGAATGTAGTAAACCCATTCAGTGTATATGTTTTTTTTTTCACATATAAGCCTGAAAATTTACACAACCAAGGAATGCTCTGGAGAAGAATGTTTTTACAAACACTGGAAGCATAAAATGAAGCTGGCGTTGAAGGAAAGCTGGTGTTAGAGGCACGCAGTGCCTTCTACCAGAATTCATATGTGTATCTATATATGTATCAATTAGGACGGGAACCCAAAACAAAATGTTAGAAACAAACGACTATTTTTCCCTCAAAGGTTGAGAAACCAGCTTTGGATGGAGTTGCAAAGTTCACTGAGACTTACCCCTAAGATTTTTGTCTGATATGGAAGTTGCACAAATTCATTTTCCTCAGACATGGAAGCAGTGCATGAATATAAAGTGATTCTGTAGTTATTGGTCAAAAATGGTTGAAGATGCTACATTTCAAAATGAAAAGCAAATGCTTAAACAGTGTGGTTAAGAAGTGACCACATTTTCTTGTTTAACTGAGTGAACAGTTCTTGTATAGACCTTCAGTAACTGCACAGCCAATACATGTCTTTTTGTTGATCTCTTCTTCTGTAGTACCTCTGTCTGGCCTTTTGGTGACTGTAATCCATCAGGTCCCCCCCCCCTCCTCCATGCTCATAGGCTGTAGATGCTACAGTACTTAAGTGGTTCTAAACAGTGGTGCACCAATAATTTCAAGTCTGTGAAACCTTCAGCACCAGTATCTACTTTTGCGCAGCAAACAAAGAAAGTTTTACCTACATTGACCTAGATTGCCAACAGTGGTACTTTTCCTGCCTTGTTATTCCCTAGGAGAGACAACTCCCTACACTCCCCCTACAAATCCCCCTACAACTCCCCCTACACTTTTTTGAAACTAGAGCTTCAATGCATTTTGAACATTTTCAAAATTTTGACTTTTGGGCCATGGTTTCTGGAGTTTTCCACAGTTCTGATTAAAGTAGTGATGACACATGGTCATTAAGATGAAAATTTAAGGTCATTTTATCCATTGTCTTCATTTGTAGGATTTTCAAATTTTGTGATTGTTTGTTTTATGAGAACTCATTTTTCTCAGTGAGAACGTCATTTTACTTTGGAGGGCCCTTTAATAACTGAAGTCATGACTTTGTTTATTGCAGTGTGTGACAACTCTGTAGGGGGCAATATAATAGTGTACTATATCATACTGGGTGTCCATTCACAGTAGGGTTTATCTGCAGTCATAGGGTCTCGAACCCATAACCTTGTTTACAGGTCACATAGGCCACCTAAAAACTTGGGAATTTCCTGGACATTTAAATGCATTTACCCTTAAAGTATTTAGTGTTTACCTATTTTCATAATGAGTAAGCTTTAAAATAAGAAATTAAAAATGTTTTTATTTTTTTTTATTTTTTTTTATTATTAGGAATACAGTAAGCACTGCAGTATAGAGAGTACTGTACATTTAACATAAGGAGCTACCAATAAAAATTTATGCTGTTTGTTAAACATTTTGATGAAATCTAAGGACATTGGTGTCCAAGACCTGCTAGGTGCTAAGTTACCCCCAAGGAGGGTCATTACACTCGTCTTCTCCCATGGTGGTAATACACAGAAAATTTTGGTACTCCTCAGGTGAAAGCTCGTTTTAAAACTTCTAATAAAAGTTTCCTATTTTAGAGGTCTACTGTCACCTGTTCAAACATGATGTACAAAACCAAAAAAAGAAAAAAAGAAAAATTATCTGTCCAATATAGGATACATTTACACTATATCCGGATCTGATCACCCAATCTTATCAGTAGATCCAATTACACATGTGACATGATCCTGGAGCATTTACACTTGTCTCATAGTCTGTAATCTACTTCGCCCCTCCTTACCTCCTATTTACACCTTGTAATAGTCTGTAGTCTGATCCTCCTCTGTGCTTCAGTGGAAGTGGCCTCCAAATCAATTTCAAAATGGAAGTTCACGCATGTGCTCACCAAAAGGTAAACAAAGAAATGAGAAAACACAAATGTGACCATAATAATGTGCATAATGTGAGGTCACTGTTGATCTTGGGTCACTGTTGATCCTAGAGCATTTATACTACAAGTTTTGATTGCCTTTGTGGGGTCTGATCCTCCCCTCTTACCAAGATCAAAATCGGGTGATCAGATGCGAATCTGATCTGTGTTTACACTACAAATTTGATCTTGAGCAGTGGATCTGCTCACCAACCAGTGCCTGCTACTCAGCCTGTTCCCCACACTACATAATTCATCAGGTGCCCCTCCCCCTCCATGCTCAAAGGCTGTACGCGATCAGATCTAGATCTAGTGTAAATGCACCCGTAATAGACAAACCACTTTGTTAAAAGGGAGCAATTAATGTTTTGTTGAAGCTGCAACAATCAGTGTGTTGTAGTGTAACAACGATTGGTCACAATGGTTGAAAACATTTTACAAAGTACTGTACAGTTAATACCTTGATTAACTTGTAAGCTCCTGTATTTGAAAGATCATAAAATATTTTTAAAAATTTTTCCTCATTAACTGGGCACCTGATAAGTGATGGGTCAGTAATGTATTGCAGAGTCCAAGCAGTAGCCTATCACATTCATTTAAGTTCAGGAGTGGGTTGGGAGGAAAGCCCTAATGCTGGTGGATCTTCTCAGACCTGGAAATGGAGTAACCCCAGTCAGAATTACAGTAGTATACCCCATCATGCTAATTCCCGAATGGCTTTTTTTGATCATGGACAATATTTTTGTTACTGAATTGTTAAATTCATGGAGAATAATGCCTTGCTTTACCTTTTGTTTTGCAATAGTTATGTTGAAAACATCTTCAGAGGTACTTGTAAGGCAAATAAGAGGAAATTTGCAAGAGATTACTGATTTTTCAAAGCACTTTGGGGTGACTGCCTATTACCTTTTAAAGGGGTATCTGTTTTATGACATTCTTGGCTACAGGTGTGGAAAAAGAATCCTGTTGGAAGTGTGAAGTAAAGCTTATCATCTCAATAATTAATTGAGCGCAAGCTTGGATTTATGGAATTTGTGTTGGTCTTACAGACCGGCAGACATTGAAGTATGTTCAGGTGCCCCCTATGAGGACAATATCCACCTTGCTAACAAGTTTAATTCTAGATGGTCAATACCAATTGGAGTAAACTATGGCTGCCACGCAGGGATTCTGCCAGAAATTAAAGATTGGAAAGATTCATTAGCCCTTCTCCTAAAATGTGATCCTAAGTGGATGTTGTCCTGCTGCTGTGTGATGGATTTCAAATGCTATTTAGTGATGTGAGTTTCCAAAACTACCATAAAACTATTATCTTCAGAAACAAGCCCTGATATTTCCATTTTTCAGTTGGAAAATAATGGGGATGGGGGGTTGGATTTTATCCCTTATGTTTGAAAGGGAGGAAGAACCAATCCTCACCTCTACTCCCTTGGTAGAAACCTTGTCAAATAATTCAAAGTTAGGTAAGTTTTCTGGATTTACAAAGAAGGTCCACATGGTAATTTGCTATTATGACTTTTCACACTCACCAAGTTGGTTGTCACATTTCAGCAGGATACCTTCTTATTTATTCATGTTGTATTACAGCTGGATCGATCACCGTTACACATTGCAGCTGAGCTTGGCCACACAGAAGTGGTTGAGATGCTAGTGGATAGATTCAAGGCATCAGTAGCTGCTAGGACCAAGGATGGTAGTACCCTTATGCACATAGCATCACAGTGTGGTCATCCTGATACAGCTTTGGCTTTCCTGAAGAAAGGTGTTCCACTCCACATGCCCAACAAGGTAAGCATGTTTGGTATTATGATATTGCTACATACTGCCAGACTGTTGATAAAGGGGTGAACATACAAACCCCATGTTGACCCCTTCACCAGTTCTCTCATTTTTTTCTTTCCTCTCTGCTTCTCCCTAAATTTCCCTTTCTGTCTTGCTTTGCCCTCTAAATGTTTTGTCTCATCCTTTCCTTTCAACATCTTTAGAGTTGGATTTAGCTGCCTATGTGTTTTGAATTGGTTTTGCACAAACTTTGCAGTGATGATTGGGGTAGGGACAATTGGTTAGGGTAGCAGTGGGGCTGGGGCTCTTGTGTCCTTTATTATAGACATTTTACTTACCATAAAGATGTTGTCTAGGGAATAATACACATAGCCTATTGAAAATACAGTAATGTGCTTAGAGAAGTTCAAAGTTGCCCAAGGATGAAGCTTTGCCCCCTGAGATTTTATATCCTTGCTTACTGAGTTTTGTTGACAGACCAGCTGATTGTTACTCTGTGCAAGGAGCCATCTTCCAGCTACCTGCTGTGTGAGGTGGGCATAAACATCATTAAGTGATGATAAACTGAATGTGAAAGGGGCTGACCACCCAACAATTTTTTCATCAGTCATCTCACCTAGAAAACTCTTCCTCCCAGAAGAACTGATAATGCTTTTGAATTTTAGTATTATTGAGCTCTTACAATTCTGTAGTCGATGTAACTCACTTGTCGCTTTCTCGCAGAGCACTTAGCAATAACATGATAAGAAGGCTTAGGAGTGCAAAAATGGAGAGTAGATGTTTTTCCTAAAAGGTACTGTTGAAAGTTAGATTCTCAAAACAGGCCTCGAATTCTAAATTTTTAAGGGCACAGCCATTTTGGCCTCAAGGATCAGGGCAAATCTGGGGGCACCACAGCCAAAGGGTAGGGCAGCAAGGCCAAACTTTACTTTGTTGATAGGGCACCACGGCCATACACTAACGGCTCTTATTTTACACTTCCACCAATTACTTGGGCTTTCTGAAGGAAAGTGGCCTGTATAGAAATTTTTGACGTGACTCCCGCATTTGCATTTACCTAGACTTTTTCTTGAATTCTACCCCATCTTTCCTTTTTTTTCTCAGTTGAATTTTAACTCCCTATTCTGGCTGACACTATATAACACATTCGTGCTGGTGCGTCGTTAAACCCCATCTAACTCCACCAATTACTTTTGCTTAATATGCTTTTAGCCTATAGTCAGATTTTTTAGTTGTTCTATGACTGATAATAATTTCTCGTAACTGAGCCTTTCTTTGTATCCTACATGTCTAAAAATGATTTTGATCGCTGTACGGTTGCTATTTGATTTCACAGCACATAATCAACAGCTAGGCCAACAAGCAGTCAAAAACTTTCATTTTTTTATATCCTCACTTAAACATTGAATCTATCTTTCTGCTTTTTGCCACCTCAGCGATATGCCTGCTGACTGTTTATATGTTGTGAAAGTTTTATATCAACTTCCGGTTTTACGCTCCCCCATGTGCTACGTGAACAGTAGGCTAGATTTCTGCATTACACATTAATTTTGCCGTTCCTGGCAGTGCCATTTCTAGTCATTTTTTACGTTCTTTGAATACCAAAGGAGTTTTTTCGAATTTAGTGAGCACTCGTTAAAGAGCAGAACTACAGTAATATAGCTGTCACTTTTATACGGCAAAACAAACGATCGGCTGGTTATTCTACCAAACGTTTTTTTTATCTCCATATGTTTTGCTTTGATACTTTTTCCTTCAATAGGATGTTTATCAACCTGTTTAATGACCAAATAAAGCTTCGAAAATAAATTTTCGGCTTCATAGCATATAATTCTTTGAATTGATCCTCAGTGAAACCAGGGAGTTAACTAATCCCCAAACACTAACCGTAGTGCTTTGTGCTTGTTATCCTGTTTGAAGTAGTAGTCAAAATTAGTACACATAGCACAAAAGGACTTAAAAAATTGATTCAGGTTTCCCAGCTTAGACCGTATTAAAATCTTAGTCCAAGTCACACCCCAGAACTTACGTTAAAACAGAAATACAGTTTAGAAAGCGCCATAATATTTCAAAAGTACCCTGGCTATTGTTTCATGGCTTACACATGTTTGTTTTGAATGATTTAGTTTTCATTGCAATACGTAATGCATGAACGCACGGCCATCGCCATCTCTACGGTTCGATGCATGTCATGCATACCGCACGCGAATGGAGCCATTCGAAATCGAGTGGGTCTAACTTTTGTGCACAGCTCTTCGAGCTATGAATAAGACATAGTTTTTGTGTGAATAATACAGTACAAGGCACGCTTTTACTTCGTACAAATTTTGCTTTCAATAAAAACACCCATTGTTACTACCGAAAACTATGAGGTAACAACTGGAATGATTAGCAGTGTAAGCAGCCATTGAAAAATTAAGTACTTTCTGGTACGTCGAGTGGCAGAGTGGTCTATTCCAGCTGCTGTGCACCAATGTGTTTCACATGTGCGTGGGTTCGAATCCCGCTTGATGTACGTGGGTTTTTCTCCGGGTACTCCGGCTTTCCTCCCACTTGGCATAAGCTTGCCTCTAAAATCGGTTGCCCAGCCAACGAAGTCGGTTGCGCGCCCGGCGGACTGAAGCGCCTTCGAGTGGACCAGTTAAATAGCCGACTTTGCATTTTTTTTGGTACGTACCAAGCCCCATGCTCTTCCGATTTCTGGCGACTACGACAATTGAGACATCGTTTTTGCGTAATACAGTACAAGGCAACTCTACACAGTATGTTTGTAGCCTAATGTATGGGTGTTTGCATACAATTACGGACCTACACATACCCTGATTTTAGCGTTGCGTTCATCGTGCTTGTTTACTCAGGGAGTTGCTATCTGACACTCGCTAGTTTACTTGAACTTCTGTACAGTACAGAACACGGACATAACTTACAGATATCCGTTTTTGTGTACATTTCGGTTATGTACAACAAACGTACGAGAGTTATTGACTGCGAATTCGATAGTAAGATTTGTTTATCGATAATTTTTAGCGCGGTGAAAGAATTGTGTTAAAATGGTCGCTGACGTTTTGATCACGGATTTACCTTCTTGAAAGTTTGTAAAGGGTGGGAAGACATGGCTTTGACGATCAGCTGAGGCTGTGAGGGGCACCGCAGCCAAAGTAAGACGGCTTTTACGGCCATATTTGGCTGCAAGTTCTTTCGAAAATTGCAGGGCACTGATGCCAATTGAAGGGGCAACCACGGCCATGGCCGCGGTGGCCGCGGTTAAATTCGAGGCCTGTCAAAAGCTTTGTAACTAAAATTTGTGAAAACGTTGTGCACAGGTGACCATGTTCTTAAAATATTCAAGACAATGATCTTCTGTAATCTCAAAACCAGGGGGTTTCCCTTACATATGTACATTGCTCTTGAAGAGAAGAATTGATAGCTTTCAAAGTATTCAGGTATCCCTTGGGTTGGTTTATGGGGTGAGGAAAGATAATTGGAGAGCATAGAGAGGTGGTTCTCACTGGCAAGTAGAGGAATCATTTTAATAAGCCTAATTTTGACCTCTTTATGGTAGTAATCAAAGATATGTGCTCCCCAAAGGAGTTTTTGTAACTATTTTCCCAAAAAAGATCAGTTTTATGAGGTAATAACTTCAGAACTCACAGGTGTTTGTGAGGATTGATTAGAGACAGGTACAGCTTCATGAAGGAACAAGGTCAGTGGGATGAATAGATATACTTTCTCCACCAGCATGGACTTGATCTAGGTTGGTCCATAAAAAAAAGTTTCAGAAGAAACATTAAGTCAGTTTTATTTGCTAGGAATGTAATAATTGGAACTAGTAGAAATTTTGTAGGTGCATGTAGTTACCATGGTCAGACTAAACTTCATTACTTCTTTAATAAATTGTAGCCATTTGAGACACAAGTACTACTCAACATGGATCCATCATCATGCCCTTTACAGAAATATGATCATCATTGGAACAGCATTGCTTTGTTAGAAAATTGATGTGGACTGTATCCCTCTGCAAGTGAAAGTCTGAAACTACTCCCTAAGGGGCTACATTGTGACCCTTAAGGGACATGAGAAACCGCCTTGAAAATTAGCTGAATCAATTTATTTGACATTTACAGCAGAGCTGAAAATTCAGTGAGCCTCTTTATTTTCATTTCACATAAGTGATCATGTTTATGCTGTTGATGCAATTTTTCCCCTTAGGCTGGTGCGGTTTGTCTTCATGCTGCCGCTAAAAGAGGGCATACTGCAGTGGTCAGAGCTTTACTCCAAAAAGGGGCTCAGGTGGATGCTAGGACTAAGGTAAGATCAGACTTTTATTTACACATTATTCCTTTGATGAGTCTTACTGCTTATTAACTTCTTTTGGCTTCCTACTCCAGTGTTGTGCGATTTTTCTAAAGTTAAAAATTTTTACATCATATACCTCATACCATTTTCAATACCCAAGGCTGGAAAAAAATGTTTATTTCCCAGGAAGGGAGTCAAATTTTCAACACTTCTTTTGCATTTTCATGTACAAAATTTCCCTCCAGTTGTTAAAATTTCCCTCCATATACCTAAATTTCCCAGGTATATGGAAATTTTTCCAGCTTCCCAACTTTTTCCACCCATGTTCAATACCTGTTAGCTCAAGGCACGCATGAGATGTTTCTGGCAAGCAAGAACTAGGCAGGTACTATCCTTGCTTAATATGATATGACATGATAAAAATATCACCAGCCCTTTCAAGCTACAAGCAACTCTTTCGTCCTCTCTGAGCGATATTCCAGTGAGCGATTAGTCATGTGATCTAACAAAAAGCATTGCTACCTCTACATTGGTCACACAAAATATTGCTCAGCAACGAGTGGGTAAACTTGGAGATTGTTTCACCTCAGTTCTATCCATCACGTTGTATCATGTCTTATTATGGCTAGTGTGAAAGGGTGTAATTTACATTGTTTCCATTTATTACATCATATCGTATTGGGTTGCATCCAACCTAGTGTGAAAGTGCCTGAAGTAACTACTGCATTTAGTTTTGAAAAAGTGTTAGCAAAGAGTAGCAATAAGTTAGGAAGTGTGCTTCAGGAGTAGAGCACAAATTGTGTCGTACTTTACTTGAATGTAAGTAGGGGTATTTATGATTAACGGAAGTTTTTAGTAATGATGATGATCTGCTAGTGGTGCTGAGTAATGAAAAGTTGTGTATGTGTTCCCAACTTTTTTGACCATGAAAAGTTTCCAGGAGTTGTCTTTTGAGCTATCCTGTACTGCAAGTTGTCACAACCAACGGTTCGGTAGACTTGGCATGCTAATCAGCGAAGTGGGAGAGCTGCTTAAGAAGAATAATTATTGTTGTATAAAAACAAAGTGTTAATAAAAACAAAATATGAGTGGTATGGTATTTAGTGATGAGATGCAACACACATTGGAATGATCCAGAATCCATTGTAGTAAATTTATGGTTCACAAAATTCAGTGAAATAGGGAGTGTGAAATCCCTTAAGAGGGTACCCTTATATGACCTCAAGTCATGAAAATATTTTCATGCACCAAGGTTGAACAGTTTGCTAGCTTTAGGAGAAGAATTGTTGACTGAACTAAATGCTACACTTCATGGTCATTGATGTGGGAGGGATCACTAAGAATTACAACAAGAAATTCCAGAGATGCAGTTGTGACTCCAAGGGGCACAGGAATTGACCCCCCACCACCCCGCAAAGTATCTTTCACTCTGTGTTTTATTAGCTTGTCCTCAGTTATTCCCACCTCACAGGGAAAAAAAAAATGCAGCTAAACAAACTATTGTTGGTCCAGAATGTTGTCCTCTGGCTTCCATATTTTTCTACCCCTTTTCAAAACCTGGTGCTGTCATTGAATAGTGATGAACTGTGATAGAGAGCAAGGTTTCCCCTGGGTTTTGGAGAGTGTGAGGTGGTATTAGTCTATGGGGTAATACGTTGCCAGCTTGGGCACCAACACTAAGGGATAACTATCAATATTCCTGTAGGTAGTACAGTACAAGTAGCAATTAAAGCAAATTTCTGTGAGGTGGTGGCCAAAAACTGTGAGGTGGCCGCCTCACAAAAAGAATGCCAGGGGAAACCCTGGAGAGGAACATTACCTTGGGTGGTAGAGGGTAACACTGCAGACTAGTCTACTATATCTCGCTCTTTTTTCATTGCCAATGGAATGGTCAGGGGTCACCGAACAAGGGCAAGATATAGTAGACTAGTCAGGCTATGGATAGAGCACCATCTAGGGGAGGATTTCATTGCCAGTGATCATTCCAGAGTATATGGACTGTCCAGTAGTAGTAATAGGTGAGGTAAGTAGGGCTTATAGATTCACAAAACAGGTTAGTTTTGTGTAAACTGGTCCAACCCTTTGACAGTTATGCATTCAAAGGTGCTGAAGTGGAGGTTCATTCACTATTACAGGGACCTCTCTTCTGATATATTCAAAATCACCCCCCCCCCCACCACCACTCTCCAAAGGGATGTGTGATACCATTAGTCATAGGTATGGCAATGTAGGAGGCTGAACAGCATCAGGTTCTAAGGAGATTGTTTGAAAGACTTGCACATCTTTTGTCTACAAATTATTTGACAGCTGGTAGAAAACCTGATACCATAAAGCCTTTCATATCATCAAACATATAAAACATATGTTTCATTAATGTTCTGTGACAATATCACAAATTTAATTTCCCATCATGCACTGTATCTATGACAAAACAGCATTCTCTGAAGATAAGTATCTTTCATACTCTACATGCAATTGAGATGCAGTTTGCACCTCCTAAAACAGAAAACTTTCAGCAGTTTGCACCTCCTAAAACAAAAAACTTTTAGCATTATAGAAAATCACCAAATTTAAGCACCAACAAATGCCTTCCAGTTTGAGAAGATAACCTTGTAGCGAGGTAGCTTGTCTTTTCCTTGATGATTCAGTATTGTACCTTTACAACAGTTTCTCTCATTTGTCTCTGTGAAACTACTTTCCATGTTCAAGAATAAAAATGTATTGGATGGATTTAGACATATCTGTCATTACGTTTGTCACCTCGCACAATATTTTGTTTCTGTTAACATATTTTGAAATCTTTTGGAAGAAGCTATGATTTCTCTTAAATCTGGAAAGGAGCCTTTGACACCACCATTTTGCTAAATATGGTGTTTCCATAGATACATTCCAGTGTTTTTATAGAGATACATTCCAGTTCATAACTGCTTCTGTGCTCTCTCGTGTTGCTGAAAGGACATTACGTGCAGCAACGAAAACAAAATGTATGTCGGTTCACGGCGGCAAAGGCACAGTCATAAGGAGTCTAATGTGTGAAAAAAAAAACATGATTAGGTGACCTCTGACCTGTTGTAATTTTTGTATCTTCATGGGACATTACTCTCGTGGCTTACTGTCAAATTTGGTAGTTTGAAAGAAACGAGGTTGGCATACCAACACCTATCCTGGTGTTAAGTCTTGTGAACCACTGGGGGGAGGAATATGTTGGTTATTGTCTCAGGGAACCTGTATGTAGTTTTATTTTCCTTTCCCATGTGGGTTTGGCTTTAATTTTATTGCCTGCCAGTCAATAGTCTGTTGTCCCAGACAGCTTTCATGAGATAAGGAGAACAATAATTCTGCAACGGGGAAACTTCGCTATCACATCTTACAAACTTATTATCAGTGCACATTGCTGCTGAGAAGTTCTAACAGGGTGAGACAGTAGCATTTTCTATGAAGAGATGTGGTTGGGGGGGGGGGGGGGAGTGCAGGACCTGTGTAGACAACATGTATTGATTCAATCACTAACAGATCTCCATAAAATTGGATTACACTCCGTCCTCAAATTCTACTTTCTGCAATATTTAAAATGTTTTTCTGTCTTAAAAAATTACTTTCACAGATTATTCCTTACTTGACACACAAATCAGACATAATCTTGTAATCTTATACCTGTACCTCTACCATAACCCCAAACCTCCCAAAAAGGAAGAAATTTTGAAATATAATATTCATTTGGTTAAATGCCCAGTGCCCTTTGCCTCTTAGTAGCTGGCCCATTGCCCTCCAGCCCATTTAACATAACAAACTTCCCACAATATTCACGACTGTTGGCATCGAAAAATTCCATATATTTTTGTACATAGCATAACTGTGTTTGAGGGAACCTTACCCTTGAAAATCCATTTGTTTGCCTAATTTTTCATTTCCTGCTTTTCTCAATATTCACAGCTACTGTGATGACCTCCCATTGACCCAAAGTATATCTTTCTCTCTCTGTCTCTTCTGAATAATGTACCTACTACCCTCTTACCTGGAAAACGTCCTTTTCGTTGTAATTTTGGTGCTTGGAAGGATCTTTTTGCTGCATGAAATATGGAAATGATCATAAATATCACCTTTCGATGTTAAAAACACATTTTACAAGCTCATGGTAGCTGTAAATTTCTTGTAAACTGTACTTTTTTTACTGTTCCATCTTAGAGAAAATGAAAGTGAGCTGTATCATCTCAGCATCAGAAAGTTCATGTGCAGGGCAGTTTCATGTTGACATTGCAAGAAGCCTGCAAAGCTGCCTAGCTGCCCATATAGTCTATTTCTAAATCATTGACATAAATTAAACATGTTGTGTGAAGCCAGGAATTAGTTAGCAAATTATCTCTGCCTTGTAGGTTACTTTCCACTCCTGTGACAAAAATGTCGAAAAGGATATGTTCAAATTTTTATTTTATTTGTGATGAGTGCCACTGCTAGTAACAGACACTGATTGGCAGATGTAATATGTGTATGAGCATTTGCATGTAGTGAAATATTGAGGTGACCTCTGCTGTCCAGTTGGACACCCCCTGGAGAGTAAGCAATGACAAATTTGTTGTTCATATATTTTGCTTGTTTAGGTGTGCTGGAAGTCTCTGAAAAGATTTCTTTGTGACTTATGAGCTAAGATTTGGAAATTATAGTGACCTTTGTCAATTAAACTTCCACAAGAAAGTTGTAATTTCAATTTTATCCTAGTTGTTAGGAGTGGGGATGAGTAATTAGGGTAAAGGTGAAATATGACAGGATTTTAGTGTTGTATGCCTCTGTGTATTGAAGTCTGGCTTTCCATAGACCTTATGCGAATGACGTCACAGAACACAAAGTGCGTCCCCACATCAGTCCTCGATAGAGCACCATCTGCATCCATTATTTAGTGCAAAATGGTATAATGATGCTGCAAATTCTTAAAATCTAAACTTTAAGTGAATCATGTCAGAGTAGCATTTAGAACATGTTGCACTGGTATTTGTATAATGTGTGTATGTTACTCAGTGACAACATTACTATAGCTAGGTCCTTGTGGGTGGGAATTAATTCATGGAAATGAGAATAATCTAAACAGCACATGAATCGCAATGATGGAAGTGCTGATTGGCATAGCCAGGACTATTTTTTTGGGGGGGGGGGGGTGGGGCAGGGGCGTAGATTTCTTTTCAACTTTGGGGGGGGATGGGTTGAACTATCGCAAATGTGTAAAATGTGCACACAAAGCGTGTACGGCGAGCGCGAAGCGCGAGCCCATGACAGGTGGGGTCCAGGGGCCCGCCTTAGGGCCCCTGGTGGGGTCCAGGGGCAAAGCCCCGGTGGGGGACCAGGGGGTGAAGCCCCGGAAGCTCCTGGGTTTTAATGTCTCAGAAGTGCCAGGAAGACTGTTTTAAGGGGTTATTTTCAGTGGTAATGTTCTTTGGTAGGCTATTGGTATATTCATGCATTTAGGAAATATCCTACTATTTTGAGCACAGAACTCATTGATAAGCTGCACTGGATTGAAATTGTACAAGAGCAACAATGTCCTGTTATGCTTAAAAGGCAGGGATCAATATATAAGGTCATAGCAGACAACTGGATTTTGAATTCGGATATCATTGCAAGAGCTTCAAGTTGGCTTGAGATCAGTGGCGTCGCCAGATTTTTTGTGATTGGGGACCCATAGATGATGTCGTAATAATACCTCAGTTCCCCCAAGTCTGCTTAAATTACACCTTTATTTTTCATGCGTTCCTGCATTTGCATGCAGCAGTTTTGATCTTTCGTTTGTCACTACATAAAGGTGTCGTCCTGGGGAAGGGGTTTCCCCTCCCCTTTAAGAATTTTTTTTATTAATTTAAGGTCTTTTAGATGCAAAATGGTGCTATCTTTGTGATGTTTTTGGAACTGATCATATATGGCCAGAAAATGTCCATAATTTAGTGAATGTTAATTTTTGGTAAGGTAAAAGAGGAGAATATGTTGTCTATTAAGAGACAGATACGTTGTCAACAAATCTCCTGAAGCCCCCTCCCGTCTGTCTATTTTACTGCCCTCTATTTCAGGAAAGTTTTTACACAAAAGTATGTGCGTGGAGTCCCCAGAAACATTCTTGAGTTATTACGAAATATGTCCTTTCCTTCATTGTGCATTGTGAAAGGGCATCTAAGGCTAGCAGATACCTGAATAGGACCTCCTGAAAGCTCTGCATTAATCATATTAATGTTTTTTTTGGGGGGGGGGGGCAATTAAATAATGCGTATACTACCTGACATCCAAATGATAATATAGAGTACGACGCCGAACACTTTACAACTATCGTATTTTTACTACTTTTGAACTAAAATCCGGACGAACAGCTGACAGCAATGAAAATGAGAGGGAGGGAGAGTATAGGTGCAGGGAGGGGATATTAGACCTCCCTGACAGGTGTAGTAAAAGGGGTGAAGGACTGATAAGAGCGTTACAGAGTGCTGTTTTCGTCATAAGTGTATTAACAATCACCATCTATACCGATAATGGCTCAGCGTGACCTAGAGAAGCTCTGGCAAAATTTTTTGAAAATTGTATAACGGCAGATACGTACTTCCAACCTTCTACATCATGCTATATATTAGATTGAAAGATCCCATGCATATTGGTGCGAGGTCCCCCACAGATGTTTGGAGATGTATGTCTGTTCCTCGGAAAGTGTCGTGATCAGAACAGTTTCGTGTATTATTACCTTAATAATGGTCATGACATGGAGTGTAAACAGTGAAGAATAATATTTCCATTACAAAACCTGCATTCAGACTCTGCATCGAGACACTTTCAATTGCCCAACAACCTACATGCCACTGCCATAAGCCAGTCTTATAATTATTAATTCGTAAACTTTCAACATTTTGCTGCTGTGCTTCTCCAAAAGTTGGTATGGGAAGATATTGATAATATGAGTAACACTGACGTAAGGTTGGGAGCGCGTGGAGCGCGCGAAAATTTTGATAGATTGCCAACGATTTGCTAAAATTCTGATAGTTTGAGAAACATTTGTCTAGAAAGCGAAGCAAGATTGAAAAATTTCTTACGAAAATGAAGAATAAAATATATTTTCCATCATACACGTATCTGTAGACTGAAACATTGGGGGGGGGATGATTACATGGGCCATCCCCCCCTAGTCAAATGTTGGGGGGATATATCCCCCATCCCCCCTGGGATTTACGCCCATGGGGTGGGGGGAGATTGGGGAGGGATTTGGATGGGTCTCATTCTCTTTTAGGGGTCACAATGCTTCATGATTTCTTACCTTCAAAAATTTGTTTTGCATAATTACTATCAATGATGCCCGTTTGCAAATACAGAGATATTATGCAACTTTCAAAACTGTAGTTTGCCCAGTTAATTGCTGAATGTAACAGGAGAAAATCTGCCCTCTTAAAGACCTGCACCATGAGATGGGTGACTGGCATGAGATGGCAGATTTTTGACATCACTGAAGCCCCTTTCACTCTATATGCACAGGTTGGGACATGAGGTGATAAAAGTGACACCTGGCCTTTCACATCACAGGTGACCTTATCTTCATCATTCAGAGATATTCAAAGCTGTGTGGGAAAAAATGGCAATTTTGTCACATGATTGGTCATGCTAAAATATAGCTTGGCAACAAGCCATTAAAGATGAAATCTTTTCAATTTTATCATATTGCAATGCATCACATGATATTGCTACCATGCATGAAAGGTTCAGATAAATATTTCAACTTACTGTTCGGTATCTAGCCATGCTGCCTTGTGCCTAGTGAGAAAATACCTAATTGATAACCTTTCCTTTGAAGAAACCACTCACTACTTTCTTTCTTTCCCATTTTCTGAATAAACTTTCATGGATATATGGGACAAACCATGGAAGAACATAGACAAAACTGAGACTGATTTTCCTGTTTGAAAGCTAATTTGCAGCTTATCATATTTATTGAGTTGTCTTTGAGTAAATTCTTACATGTTATTGTTTATTTCCTAAAGCTTATGTAGATGGATATCTACACTGCATGTCACCACAAAAATGTCACACTTTTCCTTTAAATTTGAAGGGAAAGAACATGCAAGTTTTTCTTGCATCCAAAGGAGTAGGCCTATATTGCTTATTGGCAAATGTTTATTGCCATTTTGGGGGGGGGGGAGGGGGAGGAGGGAGGGGGGATAAGGAACAAAGTTTAACAGTTTATTTGGTTTGGGGAACATGCCACCATGTAACTAGCCCACTTGATGGATATGAGCAAATCTGACAATTACCAAATAGTCATATGTGTATCATTTTCTCTGATAGAACTTTAGAGCATTCTTTTTGAGGTTTAAAATGTTGTATAGACTTTTGTACCTTGGTCATGTCCTTTGAGCCAAAAATATCCTCTGTTCTTCGGGACTAAAAACTTAGCAGTATTCATCATGTGAATCACGAATGATAATGCCATATACAATATTGTGGAAGGAGCTAAATTTTTTGTTCAGTCTTAGTTGATTTTAAAAGAAGAGAAAACCACTCTTTTGGCTTTGATCAGTCATTTAGGGAAACTGCTCAGCCTCTTGAGAAATACATACTGGTATATTATTTTCATAGGTGTAGGAAGCTTTCAAGACTGGTAGGGATGAACCTTGTTTTCGCTGTCCTGGGGGAGGGGTCTAAGGGCAGGGGTGTCCCCCTCCCCTTTGGAAAATTTTTGGGTATTTGAGGGTCCTCAGGTGCAATTTGGTGCATCATTTTGGACAAACTTTAAGGAAAATTACTGCAAGTTTTTGACATTTCTTACAGGGGTTTTTGCCCTTGGATGTTGGGGGGCAGAAGCATACTTCAGCTCCCCACATTTTGATGGGGAACTATTTTATTACGATTATACCCCACACTTGAAGAAGCAAATGATGAGAGAAAAGAAGAGTGGTAGTTATTAGTTCACTAAAGATGTATAAGTGATACACTCCTGAAAATAAACCATTAGAGTAAAGGAATCCAATATGACCTACATGTTGGCAGTTGTGAGTAGTGTTGTACCGATATTACTAGATCTGATACTGATACCAATAATCGTTCCGGTACTAGTCTTGAGGCATGCAGCCATCAAAGTGCACAGTAATTACAATATTTGGCAGATGTAAGACCAGTTCAGAATTCAAGTCCCATCATTGTAATAGCCAATTCATCCTTGGATCCAGTCATTCTTTGGGAAAGGGGGAGTATCTTGTCATAGGAAAGGGAGGTGGCTTCATCTCATTCATAGAGTAGATTTTGTTGATGGAGTTAAACACCTCTTCCCCTAATATTTGCTGTCACTAGTGAAAGCTCTTAAGTTGTGAATTTACATGGTTTTTTACTGGAAGGCTGTGTTTGTTATTTTCTCTGTTAAGAATTTTTGTTAGGAATTGAGAGTTTCAGGGGTAAAAAGCTATTCACATTGGGAATTTCCTTTGTGACTTTTAACTTTCAAAGGTTAGTAGGTAAAATGGCACCCACAGGGCCAGAAAGTAGGTGGTCAAAGGAAGATTCTCCTTAAAACTACACCAGTGTGAATTGTGGACCAGATCATTAATCATAACTTTTGTCAAAGCCGATTTGATTTCACACTCCATGTGTCCCATTTTCTCCCCCCTCAGGGGTGAGACCAGAAGTTTAAGTCTTTGTGGGGAGTGCTTCACACCTACACAGTTAAATGTGGGCAAGAAGTTAGTAACTGCTGCCCCTAAGGGCCCCTTGGTGTAGACCTTGCAATTTTGAGGCAACCTCCATGGTTCCCAGCTTGTCTTTAGTTTCTAGGGGAGGGTAATAACCCAGTGCTAAGTGATCCTTTGACATTTTATCCCCTAAATCTAGCATTCCTGGCCATTACACTTCAGATTACATTCTGCTGCTTGTAAATTATATTTTTAAGGGCAAAGACACCTTGTATGTGAAGATTCCTTGTTAAAGAGTAGAGTGGAATGTGCTATTGCCAATCTGTACATGATGAATATTTTGGTATGGGGCATATCAGTAAGAGGTGTAAGTGCTAGCCATGTGATGATGTGTTACAACTGTTATACTGTGGTGCTACACTACCAAGGAAATAGCATCTGGCAATGTTTTGGTCCTGTAGAGGGGGTAATATCCTTGGGGGGGTACTCTCCTTCATAACTGCTCACCAACCTGAAAACCACACGTATATTGCCACTTATGGTGAATATGTGCATTGAACAGTTACCTGCTCATTTCTATCTCATTTTCTTTGGGATTTCTCCTGCAGGATCTTCTGTCCCTTTTAATGATGATGTTGAAACTTTTTAAAGGGACAGAGGGTAGGGGAGGCAGATAAAAAAGGGGGACAAAACTAGGTTTCAGTTGCAAATACTGGTATGTAGTATGGACCATATACAGAACAATGTGGATTTCTGAGGCTTTTTCTGATATTAGAAACATTTGTTGGGGTAATACAACTTCATTTAATATAACATAATTTTATATTTCACATAGTACTGTAGTTGCAGACCCCACTTCTCCATGCTATGCTGCTAATCATTGTTGATGGCAATGAAAGGGAATAAGCAGTCATCATCCGAAACATGACATTAATCTTACAAAGCTTCTTTTATTGCAAATCCTGACAAGCATCTTTCCTGATGTTTTTGAACATAAATATTGATTATCAATGGTAAACCAACGAGTTATTCTGGATGAATATGACAGTTCAGTTTCAGTAAAAAAAATATTGATTAAAAGAACCTATCATGAATTAAGATACCAGGGCATACTATTTCAAATGGGGATGGCCACATTTTGCCTTTAAGCTTGGGTTAAGTGAAGCATCCCAGAACAACTACAATTCTTGATTGAGAATGGTACATACTGTACAGTAAAGAGAGTCCATGAGAATGGATGAAAGTTTCTGAAAGATTTGCAAGGACAACATAAAAATTTTCTTTGAATTCGATATCAGACTAGACTAAGGTTTGTCTATGTCTTTTCTGGTTCCTTCTTTTTCATCAAAAAAGATATAAAAACACACCCAGTCCTAGGGTACAGCCAGTGGTTTAACATATCAAAACCGGACAAAAATGTTGGCTTAAGAGTTAAATGTAAGGATATACCATTACAATTGAAAAAGTGAGAAATTGATTTTGACAGTTATTGTGCCCTTCATGTCTGCCGACAAAGGAATACTGTAGTTTAATTGTAAAACTTTGTAAAATTGACCAATTTTAGATGCATTCCACCATGTTTGGTAGTGTTTGCACGGGTAGTAAAAGTGCTACCCGGGTAGACAAAATAATTTTAGAGCGGGTACCCGGGTACCCGAAAGCCGCAGAAACAAAAAGTTTATAAACAACTCACAGTACTGTTGTACTACATGTATTGTTCGGAGGAGGTATCGTGTCGCTCAAATGGGGATAATTAATTAGTGCAATAAAAGCAAAGGATAAAATAGATTGGGTAAAAATTGATTAGCAGTAACTGCTTATCAAAATCTGAATCGACTAGCGATTACTTCATCTTGGTTTGCAGTATAAATAACGATGACCAAAATAAAGCAACATTTTGTAATTGGACACACACTCCATGACACTTGCCCGATATTTACACCTGTATCAGAGTGGTAGTGGCCACAAGTTCAAGAAGACCAAAAATCATCATAACAAAATCGCGTCGTTTCAAATAGAAAATTAAGAATGAAAGAAACGTGATAAAAACAACCAGTTAAGAAAATCACTATTTCTTAAGGCCTTTATCCTCATACTGTACTGAATTTGGGGGCATTTTCCGAATCAAAAAGCAAGCTTTTAGATTATACCAATTTAAAAATTTCAACCAATCAGAGCCTTCAGAAGTTACTGTAAGTATTCTCTTGCACGTCCAATTTTACAGGAAGTAAACAATGACGTCACTTTTATGATGTTTCCTACTACAAGTGTACGCACTATCACGGACAGCTTCCTATGTTCGTACGTAGCTATCCATGTGTTGACATCCGGGCACCTTACCTAATTAGCTTGTTTTTACGAATGCCATTATTTTGGTGCAAGCTAATGTTAGATCCAATAGCATGGTTAACTTCGAAATCTACGTAGATACTTTACACACGGTGGCAAAGTGTTGATTTGCACATCATCAGAGATGCATTTAACCATTAATCGAGGTTTTTTCCCTTTTGGCAAACACGAGGGGGAATTCCGTATTGAACTGAATGCACAACATATTGCGTAGTACATAGCTAGCCTATGTACCGTACATGCACGGCTTAGTTTTAGTAGCATGCCGAACGTAATGGCACCTTGCAATGGGGAGGCATGGTCAGCTAGCTCAGGGTTCAGGGTTTTGTCTACTACATAAAACTGACCTCGCAGTGTCAGGCCCGGTATTGCAGCATTCGCCGTACCGGATAGAACACTAACATATATGTGCGATGTACACTTCATCCCAGCCGTATTATGTAGCCAAACATGACACGTGCACGGCTCAGTATTTAATTGTTTATAACTTTTCTAGCTAGGCTATATGTTGTTGTCAGGCGGAAAAGAGCAGAAGCGGATCTTCTGGCTTCGGCTTCAAACAATACGACAATTGTTATACACCGCGTCATTGGGGATAGTTGAAACTCGAACAATCGCTTGACGAAATAATGATTCGCATCTTCCGCGAGGCCAATTAAATTGAAAAAGATTCGCAAGTAAGCAACTAAGTCATTCTTGGGTAGCAAATTGCGATACGAACCCGGTTATTTTTTCCCTTGAAAAGCGCAAAATATGTGAGAGCATGAGAAGAAGAAGAAACCTAAGACAGATTGTGAGTGAATGTAATAAGCATTGCTACAGGTTTATAGCACGAAATATCCAAAGTATTTTTAATGTGCTATTTTTCTGGAACCGGGTAGAGGACACGAAACGAGGGTAGTAATATGACGGGCGGGTACCCGGGTTTTCGGGTAACCCGTGCAAACACTAATGTTTGGAATGTCAGTCAGAGTGACCCACATTGGTGGAAAATGTTGGGAAGCTGGGAGGCTCCTTCCCTGGAAATTTGGGTATTTGGAGGGAAATTAGGGGGAAATTTAGTTTTTGTACATGAAAATACATAAGGAGTTTGACCCCCTTCCTGGGAAATAAACATTTTTTCCAGCCCTGGTGACCCAGCTACTTAAATGAAGCCTGCCATCTTTCATGGTATGTTGGTACACTAACATCTAGAAATGGGTGTTTACTGTGTGGCTGTTTGTTACATTGCTGTTGGAATCACTGGGTCACAGAAAGTTAGAGAAAGTTTAGGCAGACAAGATAAACTGTTTTGTCAAAATGTTGTTAGTTGTTCCTTAAAATAGCTTGCTCTATGCAGGGAATTGTTTATCAAAAATATGTGTTAGCCATGTGAAGTTTATTTGGGCCCTAGGGTCATGTTGATCTTCCAAAGAAACTATGCATAGCTAGAACTATGTCTCGTTTTTGGGTGAAATGTCAGAGTATGTCAGAGTAAACCAGTTTTTGTGCACAAAAATATTTAGCTGTACTCTGGAATTAGCAGAGGTGTAAAATTTTTTCAAACAGATTTAAGTTGCTAAGTTTAGCAAAGGTCCATGTTATGCTCAAGCTGGGTGAAGGTCCTTTCACATTAGGTATGACACGACGAGACTCAATAAAATGTGTTACCATAAAAATAGTTGAAAACAGTGTAAATACTTTAATAAACCCCTTCATACTAGGCAGGATAGAGTGCATTACGCGTTACGATGCAGTAAAATTGAGGTGAAATTTTTTTCAACTATCTCCCACTTGTCATCAAGCAATATGATGTGTGACCAGTGACAAGACAGAATTGCTACTTTGGTCATTGAAATATCGATAAGAGGTGAAGAAAAAGTCTCCTGTAATGTGAAATAGCTGGCGACATTTTTGTCATGTCATATCATATTGCATGCAGTGTGAAAGGGGCTTAAGAGTTTGTGGGATCATATAGGTATTTACAAAACTCTTCCCTCCTCCCTGTCTATGTCTTTAGTTATGGATGGTAATAGACCCTTTTCCATATAGCAGTCACAAAGGATTGTGGGGTACACTTTTGAAGTGGGGCGTTTTTCTCAATGGCATTCTGCTGTGGCCAAAAATGATGCACATCAAAATCCAATCCCACAGTCCTTTGTAATTGCTATTTGGAAAAGGGTCTGTGGAAAGAAAAAGAGAAAATGCAAAGTCATGAGTACGGTGTTATTGTGTAAGAAGGTTGCTGGGGGGGGATATAGGAGGCGTGGGTGTATAAATGTGGAAGGGTTTGAAGGGTTCCTGGAGGTGTATTTGGGAAAGATCAAGGTGTAATATAGACATTTAGGGGGACTTAAAGATGGTGAACTCTTAGGGACGTGACTTAGATTTCTGTGTCCATGAAACAGTGTTGTTACAAGTCAAAGGCTGAAGTTAGTGCCTTTTAAAGTTACCTGACCTCAATCATTCTAAAAAAATTTTCCTACTGAAATAATGCAGTGACTTGTGTCGATAACTTTTGATTCTAGTCTTTATAATATTGGTACCGTGTAACTCCCTTGACTACATAATGGATCTATTTGTTAGACTTGAGCTTGAATATAAAATAATGTGCTCTGTGTTTCTACAGTTTCAAATACTTGGGAATAATTTACCCAGTAAGATGATCTCATTTTAGTGCAGATACTGTCAAAATTGCTACACAGTTGCAGAATCTTTAGCAGTTGTTCAGTATTTTCGTTGATTTTATGATGAATTGAATAAACCTACATGTAAACTTTGATTCCTAAATCTTTCCCTACATACTGTTCCATGGAATGTAAGGTTTATATAATTGTTTTTGCTTGTAAAAATTACTTCATTTATCACATCATTTCTTAATCCATTTGTTACAACTGTTGTACTGTGGTACTACACTGCCAAGGAAACAGCATCTGGCAATGTTTTGGTCCTGAAGAGGTGGTGCTCTCCTTGAAGGGGTAATGTCCTTTATAGCTGCTCACCGAAGTGGAAATCACCCATAAAATACTTCCATTTATATTGAATAGGTGAATTGAACAATTACTTGCTCATTTTTATCTCACTTTCTTTGGGATTTCTCCTGCAAGATCCCTTTGTCCCTTTAACACATCTTCAAAAAGGAACTTTCTTACTCACTTTCATTAAGTTTTACAACTTCTCATTTTTCTATCTCATTTCAGGATAACTACTCCGCATTACATATTGCTGTCCAGTACTGTAAACCATTGGTGGTTCAGACTCTACTAGGCTATGGGGCTCAAGTGCAACTCAAAGGCGGCAAGGTGAGTGTGCAACAAATGAAATTTATAGATTTTACAGTCTTGATTTATATGTGTTTTCTGTGTAAAAGGCCCAAGTTGTTGCTTGGGGATGCCCTGTATCTAAAAGAATACCCTGTATGCAGTATACTGTATGCAATAGAATATATTCTGTGTCAGGTGTTCAGAAATTCAAAAGAAATTTGAGAAAAATTTGGGGTGTAATTTGCCTTACTTGTTTTTCCAGTAAACTGTCACATGAGGATATCCTGAATCAAAGGAAATGTGTAAAATACGATACAGTATGTTATGTTTCAGGTGCTCAGAAATTTAAAAGAAATTGGTTAAATATGGTGAATAATTCATCTGATTTACTGTGTCTATGTTTGATGTCAGTTGTCATTATTTTTGAGTTGATGGAAAAGCTGTTTTGTAGAGTGCATCACAGAATATGACCTTTAATTGAAAGAATCAAAAAAAAAGTTTACTTGAGAGAAAATGGAAGAGCTGTTTATTGTATGTGGTTAATTCTGTACACATTATGAATGTCCATGTGATCACGTTGATAAAAGGTTATTATGTGCAGTACTTTACATCTGATTGGAAATTTTGAAAAATTGTACACTACTTGAGAGAAATTTAGAAATCTCTTTTACTCTGGCAACTTGTTAGTAATTATTTGTGGTTTATAGCCTAGATTACAATTTTTTATCTTCATTTCAGGCTGAAGAGACTCCTCTTCACATTGCTGCAAGGGTTAAAGAAGGAGAGAAGGTTGCAGAGATGCTACTGAAGAGTGGTGCTGATGTCAATGCCACTATGTCTGTAAGGAAAATATGTGAACAATTTATTGCTCTTTTGGCTTTACATAGATTGAGACAAGCCTACACTATTAAGGTGGCACTCCATCATTAATTGCTGCTGTTGACTTACACAATAAACAAGCCTTGTTACTATGCTTCTCATTCGTTGTCAAAGTTTTCAGCACCAGCATGTGACACAGTAATGTGAAGCTCACAAGTGGCCACAAGTTAGTTGTTACTGGCACATAAAAATTTCTGTATCATGACCATAGACTTTTTTGAGCTACAGGGGTATGAATAAAAAACTACTGACCCACTTCTCATGTCACTCACCAGTGTATGAGAGGGGTCCACTGTCTTTCCAGAGCCTCACAATCGGCTCAGGTGGTATCAATTTCAACCATTTTTTAACAGCGTAATCTCCAACTCAATCACTACCAAATACATTTAACAAAGGGTTCACTGCCCTCACATAACTGGGTGAAAAATCAACCCAAACAAAATGTTTAGGGAGAACATGTAGAGGGTTCACCAAAGTGCTGTTTTATGTAATGGTAGAGCGTCCCTTAAACAGAAGAAACTCATTGAATAGTTGATATGTCTTGTTTGTATAGTCTCTTCAATATTTAGCTCATATGATATGGTTATTACCTAAATGTGACTTTTTAACATTATTAATAGTCCCCATCTTGATGACGTCATTGGAAGATTTTTGTGTTTCACCCTGTAAATTTGAAATTGTTGCTTTACAAACTGAGGAACAACCCAAAAAGAATTTCTGTTGTCAACCAGTAACTTCAAGCAAGGATATCTTATAAATGATTATATATTTATAATTGTATAATTGTATAAATGGCTTATATATTTGAAATCAATTCCTAGTGGTTCAGTTTGTCCATGGGTAACATCTTTTGTTTCCTGAATGTCAAGTATCACATCAAATGGTATCTTTCTATTCATATTAGTCATAACTTTTGACTTTGCTAAAGTAATATTGTGTTGGACGCTAGTGGTAACATTGTCCATGATTTCCACATTATTCATATGATTTCCTGATCAGTTTTTCTCATAAATGATATCTCACTAATAATGTTATTTTTATAACTAATATTTGCCATAAATATTGTTTAATTCTTGATATTTTAGAATGGTGAAACAGCCATGCATGTAGCTGCTCGTCACGGTCATCTCAAGATGGTCCAAGCTCTCTTAGAGGAAGGGGCTGATGTGGAATGTTCGTCTAAGGTTAGAATCTTAACTTCAGATAATTTCAGATAGGAAAACTTTGATCAATTGCTCTTGGATGGAAAACCCACCTTTCTATGACCTGGAGAGGGATGAAATCTCAAACCTTGCTGTTGCAGGGGTTGTTTCGTTTACTGGCCAGAAGGGCCAGTGACATTGTTGAGGCTATTACCCCAGCCAGAAAATGTAGCAGGGACAGAATCCCAAACCTTGTTCTTGCAGGGGTTTAACTTATGATAGTTTTGTTTACTGGCTACTACCCCAGCCAGAAATTTACTAGGGACTGAATTCCAAAGCTTCCTTTTGCAGGGGTTAAACTTACGAGTATTTTGTTCACTGGCCAGCAGTGCCAGTGATATTGCTTAACTAGTACCCCAGCCAGAAGTGTACTAGGGACAGAATCCCAAATCTTGTTTCTGCAGAGTTTGATATAGGATTGCTTTGTTTACTGACCAGCAGGACCATTGACATAGTTGAGCTACTACCCCAGCCAGAAATTTACTATGGACTGAATTCCAAAGCTTTCTTTTGCAGGGGTTAAACTTACGACTATTTCGTTCACTGGCCCTGCTTACTGGCCAGCAGGGCCAGTGATATTGCTTAACTAGTACCCCAGCCAGAAATGTACTAGGGACAGAATCCCTAATCTTGTTTCTGCAGAGTTTGATATAGGATTGCTTTGTTTACTGACCAGCAGGACCATTGACATAGTTGAGCTACTACGCCAGCCAGAAATGTACTAGCCTGACTTTTTCAAATATTTTAGTCTAAACAAAAAGTGATATAGAAATTGATTGAACTAAAGGAACTGCACCTGCCTATGATTGACGTTTACTGGTGTTGTGCCGGAATAAGTCCCATTAGTTATGTCTTGCAGTTTGTTTGGAGGATCCTAAAACATACTCAGAGCAGGTTTCCATTACACTGTAATTGAAATGTAGTATGATAACAGTATTTCTTAACTTTGTCATTTGATAGCATGGTCAGGTTTTATAATCGAAGCATTTAAATGAAAATTCAGTACAGGCAGGCCTGAAATGTGTCTAATATGTGGTTGTATAGTTTTTCGAATACAATATTTTGAAATGTATTTTTCGTATCTTAAAATCAACGGGCCCATTGTGCCTGCATCTTAGCATTGTTCTTCCCCAGCATGAAACTTACTGTCTCTGGGCGTTAGGTGCACCTGCTGAATTGATCCCTGTATTGATGAGCGTTGCTTCTGCCTTTATCTTCTCATTTGTAACACTTTTCTTTATAATTTTATCACTCTTTTTAATTGCACAGGTTGGAGAGAACCCTCTCCATGTAGCTGTAAGACATGCTCATTTTGTGATTGTCAATGAACTGATCACATTCTTAGACAATGAGTTGTCTCGGCTGGATGCAGTAATGGCCGTCAACAGCCAGAGTGAGGTATGTCTGTGTAGCAACAGAAATCATTCGAATATTTATCAATCCCTTTATGTAAAAGAAGATCCCAAACATCTTTACAGAGTTAATGTTTGAGAGGGAGATGAGATAAAACAAGACTTGCATCAAGCCAGTTCATCTTATGTCACATGAGAAAAATTTAATTATGTAGTTTGTGATTCTGCTGTACCTTATGTTAGGCTAATAGGTGGAAATCCTGGAGAGGATAGGGAAAATAAATTCCCCCCTCCCCCCCCCCCCCCACACACACATGAAGTTTTTGGAAACTCCCATTGACTTTCACTTTTCACACAGTAAATTTTGCTTCAAGGGCCCATCTACTTTTGCAAATAAATATCCACTACTGGTTAGACTTGCTCATTATGGGACAGTATGAACTGTCATTGTAGAAAGTATTTTATCAGTGCTTGAGATAGCTGATATCATAATAAAAAGTGTCAGTTTAACTTCATACTATTCAGAGACAAGAAAAAGGGAAGAAGCTTCTTTTAATTTTGTACCTTTCAGACTTTATATGGAAATGTTGCATGTAAGGTTACTGGAATGCTAGGAACCAGTTTGTTAGACTAACAACTAGTTAGCAACTAGTGACGTCTTATCCACTTTGAATTTGAGTCTAGTGTGTGCTTCTTTAGAACATGTGTTAGCATTTCTTTTCTTTCTTTCATAGGAAGGTGAAACACCCCTCCATTATGCTGCAGAGGTCACAAAGAACATGATTCATCACCCAAAGGAAGACCTAGACATAATGGCAAAGCTGTTAGAATATGATGCTGACATCAACGTCATTACAAAACTAGTGAGTGATGAAAGCTATATTTCTTTTGGATCTGATCTAGGATTTTTTTTGTAGGACAGTGAGGGGGTGGGGAAGGTGGTAGGGGAAGGGAGGTGGTAAGGATTGTCCCTGGCATGACAAATTTTTGTTTGGGCAAGTGCATTTGTGAGAGCTGAGTTGAATCTTGGGCCCAAGGAGTCATGACTCTGCATGTAGTAGCAACTCTTTGTGGAATCCCCACTTATTATGACATCACAACCAATGATATTATTAGTATCTTAATGATATTCTACTATTAAACAATTTAAAACTAATTTGAAAAACCATTTGTTTACTATAGCCTGTTGACTGCCAGTTGCGTAGTTTTAGCGCTTTGAGACTCCTTGTGTAAGGCACTTTATAAGCACTGTTGTATTATTATCATTATTTATTATTTTTGGTATTGTTTTTGTTAACAAAATGCTTTAATCACACTGTTGTATGGTGACAAAGCTACAACATTCACCTCACAGTCATTTTTACAATAGAAACTATCATTCTGACGTAATGTTAGCTCTCCATTGATAATGTGTGTTGTATTTTCTTTCTAAGATGTTACTACCAGTGGAAAAGGTTTATATTCATCAAGAAAGTGGCTTTAAAGCTTATCAAATATTTTTACAAGAAAGGAAAAAAGAAATTGGACACTTATTTCATAACTGTAAAAGAGTACTTGCATTCGCTCAATCGTAGTGGGATCTTTACTGAAATATCAACCAGTAGGTGTGACTGTGAACTTCAGTGAACTAACTTGCTCAGTCCTTCTGTCTGTTAGTATTTATATGTAAATGAGTGGATTGATCAAGTTTAACAACCTGTTAACTTCTATGCAGACAAGTAGCTGATTACAGATTTAAGAGTATGTCATTATTTGCTTAGAGTTGTAAGATAGATAAACAAGTGTATTTACTTGTAAATGCTGTTTGTCATTGATGTAAATTTGTTTGAGGACAAATAAAATGTCTTCAGCCTATCAGAATGATGAACTTTAATGGATTGTGAGGGTATTTGGAGTGTGTAAAGGTTTCTGTGGTACTAAAAAGTTTTACAATAGATAGGGAATTCTTTAATTTTCTTGTCTTCAGACCAAGTATTTTCAATCAGCGTGACATAAATTAGTGTTAATTTAGATGGCCAAGAGTAATTTTTATTCATTTCTTTAGCAGTAGAATTACTCTCAGAAGTAACTATAACATTTGCACTCTTTGTAGCAGCTATGTAATGTCAGTGTGGGCCTTGCTATGTGGCTCCGGGTTCTATGAAAATATATTTTTTGAGCTCACATACTGAAAATCAGGGCTGGAAAAAATGTTTATTTCCTGGAAAGAAAGTAAAATTGTTCACAATTCCTTCCATATATTTTCATGCATAGATACAGTTAGGGTACAATGAAAGCTTGGCCATCAAAATGTCGAACAAACAGAGAGACGTGCAACACAGTGACATTGGGGAAAAAACCTGTATGCAGTAAAGTAGCTAGTTTATGTCAATTACTGTCATTCATTTTGGTTTTACTTTACTAGACACATGAAACTCCACTTCATTACTGTGCAAGGGCTGGCAAT
Organism: Holothuria leucospilota; assembly: GCA_029531755.1. NCBI lineage: Eukaryota > Metazoa > Echinodermata > Holothuroidea > Aspidochirotida > Holothuriidae > Holothuria > Holothuria leucospilota. The sequence continues at coordinate 19,941,066 of CM055971.1, forward strand.
ACTGACATACTACTACAGATGTTAAAACACCTCGGACCAAACAAAAGCCAACTAGCTGTTAACAGGCAAAGCAAGGTAAAGTACTCTGAACTTCTGCCCTTCCTTTGAGTTAGAGTAAGATGAGGTTTTACAGTTCAGTTTCTAACCAATTGGTTTAAGTCGGGCCGGCCACAGCCTTTTTTCCAGTTGTGGCTCACTGGCTTGTTTTTCCTACTCCATTGCTTATGCTGAGCACCAAGCACCAAGCACAATGGCAGTAGATTCCATTTTCAAAGTCTTTGGTATGACCTGGCCAGGAGTCAAACCCCAGACCTTCCTTTGAAAGTGTCCACCAAAAAATGTGTAATTTTGTTTATATTTTATTTGAAAAATAAAGTTATCGGAAGAGGATATTTTGGGCAGCCCAAAGTAATTTACAAGTCTGTTGAATTTGGGGTTATGGGCAGCAGTATGCAGGGACTGTTTGAGTAAGGGCAGGGGGAGAGAGTGGGGAGACATCATAGGGTGAGAGCTTAGAAATTGGAATGCCATTTCATGTGTGATCAATATTTGAGTTATGTCAATTTTTACTTCGACTAGAAGACTTCTAGTCAAAGTAATGCAAACGCCACAGCAGTTTTTGGCGAGGCGTTTAGAAATTTGTCTTTGAATTGCGTTTTCTTAGCCGTTTTGTAAGCTATGGATCTGAAATTTAGAGAGGATGTGTAACGTGTTACGTAAAGTTTACCACCAAAAAATTGTGTTGATTGATGGTTATATGACGTCTCTAGAGGTTGTTTTCAATGTTTGGCCATAAAACCTATCTTCCTCTATGGATTTCGATATGTGTGCCCAAAAATTTGCACACTTGTTCATGGGTCGCCCATGTTCATATCTTGTTCAGGAATAATCGATTTCACGAGAAACGATATTTTTAGGGGGCAATTTTGGATTGAAAATTGACCGTTCCGCATTGGCAGGATTTACTCCTGATTGGAACAAAAAGTAAAAAATTAACTGGTGCCAGTTGCTTTAAAATCTTGTCAGTATTCTTCTCTGCAAATTTCATTTCATTTCATGGAAGTATATCGGAGAAAATCCGAAATGAATTTGTCTTCTTTTCATCCAAAGTAATCGATTCTGCTAAGTACAAACACTTGTTTGGCGTTTTGAAGCCAAGATCACCAAGACAACGCCAAGTGAAATCATTTGGCATTCAGTTTCGCTGTATATTTTGCGCATGAATTGGCCAAATGAACATCTTCTCTGCCAATGTACCCATGATAAAAACACAGGACTCGCTGGAGTAATCCATCTGTTTACATACAAAGCAAAGCTACACAAAGCTATGCATTGTTTGCAATTTCCCTAGTGTTTGCACAAGGCAGGGAGTAGTTACGTAACAACTCCCTGCACAGGGTAATTCGAACCAGGGAGCTGCCACAGAGTAGCAGCTCCCTGTTCAATGAAAATAGTACCACACGAAGCATACTCTGTTTGCTCATCTCCTCTTTGGGGCTTCCCAAACATGATTATGACTCAACAACGAATATGCGGTGCAGCCTGCTACGTAGGCAGTGGCAATAGTCGATAATGAAGGGAGCTATTTTGCTGCCCCGGTTGCTATATAACTGATTCAATTTCCTTTCGAATATTGGCTGTATCGATTTAAAATATAGGGTTTTTACGACATTTGCGTGTAATTTTTCTTTCAGTATGTAATTTATCCAATCGAATCAGGAATTACAAAAGATACACATATTTTCAATAAACCCAGGGTTTTGGACTGTCTGAAAAATCACTACGTACCCAAAGATGAACCCTTCTCTTGTTAAGAAATTGGCTTGAATGAGATGCCATTGTAGGGCAGGAAATGTCTGTTGACAAGTAGTGTTTTCACATGTAGGTATACTGGGTGGATTGTCCAAGCAAAAGTTTCTGTGTTGAGAATATATTGTCCTGTTTTCGAATGTCACCAAGTTAGAATTGTCCAGATGTTGTCCAATCACCTCCCAATATGTTTATTTACCAAATTGCACTTACACTGAGACGCAGATCCAGAGGGGGCTTTCCGGGCTGTAACGGGCCCCTTTTTAGACACCACCTTTTCAGAAGGTCCTAAAGCTGCTTGACAATATGTGGTGTTTATTTTTATTGCCAGATGTCAGAAATACTACTTTTTTTCAAGTGCGTAAATTTCAACTTTTTTCCTTAGACCACCCCAGTCCCTCTTTCGAGGCTTCGTACAATTGGTGCTCGTAGCTGTAGAATTTGCCCTTATGGAGTTAGTCCCCTCAGTCCCTTTTGTGCTTGAAATTCTGAATCCGCCGAAGTCGAAGTTTCCACCATTGGTGGTCTAGTTCTGTTTGTACCATAATCACATTATTGTGGATAAGGTGCCCAGCACACAAGCTGAATGGTCTGCCTTTAACCTATCACATCTTGATTTAAAACTCGGTATTGCAGCATTGAGGTCCAATAATTGTCCCCTGTGAACATTAGAAGTAGGAACTTATCCTTTGTCAGTTCATTGGGGTCTCCCAAGTTTAAATTAGTTTACTACCCTGTGGTACTGTAGAAAATACCTTTTCTAAAGCTGAAAGATGATATTGTTGAAAACAGATTTTCAGGCTGACTCTGGATTATCCTTCTTCTGCAGTAGAATCATTCATGTGTACAAACAAATGACTGTTTGGCAAAAGACATGATAAGGCACAATTATGCTGTTGTCACAATGAAAAGTAGATTCTAATTCCTCTGTGTTCTGCATGCAATCCAGCCAATGTTTACTTGCGCAAAACCTAAAGTGCTGGCATAAGTTCTTGTGCATGCCCTATGCCAACCAGTGATGTAATTGTGAATGGTCTAATAGCAATGCCACAATTGTTAAATAGACATACTTGAAATAGCAAAGATGTAAGAGTTCAGGAAATTAGAAGCCTCGAGCAAAATTCTCAGGAAATCTGTTTTACTAGCCAAAAAGTTCTGCAGTGGTCACGGTGGGTGAAATGGCCATTGTTGGGTAAATTTTGGGTTTTTTTAAAATCTCCTTACAAAAAATGTAAATTTCTGCTGCATAAACATATTTGAAAAAAAAAAAAGCCTGGCACCATTTTGCACCTGAGCCTCCTCCTGATGTGAAGAGTTTTCTTAAAGGGGAGCACTCCTCCCCCAGGCTGACAATCCTGGAAAACACAATTTCAGGAAATGAACCTCTACTTTGCTTACATCTCTGAAATAGGCATCCTTCATTTTGATTAAAGGGCAAATGCAGTCACTCCAATTTGAGGTAGTGTGCCCTCCTCCCTCCCCTTACTAGTTCATGTATGGTTCTTTTGAATGATCATGTGACAGTATTTTGCTTACTGAATTGTTCAGTTTATGTGAGATAATTCCTTAGTTTACCTTAAATGCTCAATGCAGTGTTCTACAACATGAAAGGTACTTTTAAGGGGAATTTAAGAGGAGATTTGAAAGAATCATATTGTTGAAACAATCTTATCTTTTGCTTCACATAGTATTGGTTAATTTTTGGGGGAATTTATTAATATAAGATTTAGCAAAGCGGTAAGAATACATGCTTGTGAGTACCCACGCCAGTCAGTTGTGGGGAATTTAGCTCATGGTTCAAAATAGGGTTGGGATGCTGTGATGTTGCTTTGTTTGCCTAACTTGACTCACTCACTGTGGTTGACTAAAAATGAATGTTTAACTTAAATGCTGATGTCATAGTTTCATCACTTAATTGCCGCTACGAGAATATTCCATAAATGTTTAAACTTTTTCAAGTAGTTTCTTTCACTTTGACCTTCAGAACGGCTGGTCCCCTCTCCTGCTTGCAAGTGAAGAGGGACATGTGGATACTGTGAAACAGTTACTACAGTATAATGCCAGAGTGGATGTCTTTGATGAGGTAAACAATATGTGCTATAACTTTTTGTGTACTTTGGTGGTTAAGAAATTTACGGCAAGGTCAACGATGGTGTGAGACATGCATTTGGACGACCCCGCTCCCTGCTGTTGGGACAACTGCTCTGCTGATAATTCCGACTCAAACAACTTCCTATGATGGAATATTCTGAATTTATGGAATTACTGGAGGAAGGAGGGGGGACAGAGTGGTGGTAGTGTGGGGGAATCAGGAGGGTAAGAATTGTCTTGGCCAAGTTCTCCTTTAACCAGTGTACTTCTGTCACTGGATTTTAAACGACCTGGTAGAATCCAATTTGGGAAAAATTAAGGTAACTTAACCAAATAAAAACCTGCTGTTTATTGTTGTGTGGAAATTGCTGTTTCAGTTGTCTTTCATTGTAGCAAAGGCATTTAGTGGGCATTTTGTGTGATAACATAAGGTATAAGATAACATGTGATATACATCATCTATCTGTACTTCCTGTGTAAATGTCACTCCTCATAACCCCCCCCCCCACCCTCCCCCATGTAAAGTTGAATAACTTGACCCATGGTTTGGAGGTCAAGACAGATTGGAATTTCCTCCCATTCTTGAACTTACTAGGGCCCTGTTTTATAAAGAGTTAAGATGGATTGTATCTCTTTAGAAAACGGCCCAGGATTATATGAATGTTGTACCACAGCATCTAATAAAAAGGTTCCTGACCAGCATACATATTCAGTCATCCTTCATGTCTGTATCTTTCCCAGCATGGCAAAGCTGCCCTTCACCTAGCAGCTGAAAGGGGTCACCGAGAAGTGGCGCTAATCCTTCTGAGCAGCAAGGCATTTGTCAATGCCAAGTCTAAGCTTGGTGTCACACCGGTACATTTGAGTGCCCAGAATGGTCACAATGAGCTGTTGCAGGCACTGGTCCTGAATCATGGAGCCAGTGTTGATGCCCTGTCAGTGGTGAGTTGTCTAAAGCTAGTGTTCTGGAAGTAAATTCATATAGAGTTACACATTTATTGCACTGAGTCAGTATTCAGAAAGAATGTAAGGTTACCATGTTGGCATTTTAAAGGCCAAAAAGACCAAATTTGGCCCCTTTGAGAGTGTGTTGATATAGAACATTGTAAAATTATTGTCAAAGAAAATGTTGGTATTGTTTTAGTGTTTCCACATTTGACTGCATATTTTCCTAAGAAAATATGCTTGTTTTATGCACAACTTTTACATGCAAATCCGTCACATTTTGTAGTAGTTCAAAGCTAAGTTTCTATTCCAAGTTCTGAATAAGTTTGTATTTCCTATGAAACAATCCCACATCTTTATGTATTTTCATGTACAGAATAGCTAAATTTCCATCCAAATACCAAAACATCTCAGGAAGGAGCATCCCAGGTTCTAGACTTCTTCCACCCAGTTTTTGTGCTTTGAGAGGGGGCCAAAATAGATTTTATTTCAAGGGGTACCCACATGGATAGCAAGTTTCATGGAGCCAGATTGCCTACCCAGTGGAGGTTCCCATATTGGCTTGACTTGCATTAATATCAGAGTTTGCAAACTTTGGGGAGAATTCCTTGTTGTTTTGTGTACAGGTTGTATGCTATTAAAATTCATATATGCAATCACAGCAAAGCACAAATCGTGAATACTCAACAAAATTCAGCTAAAGCAAGTCTGATTACCATATATTTCACGCACCCAAAGTCAATGGGGTTTTAGTGTGTGATTTCTCTCGCTTTAAATTCACCGCATAGTAAGTGCTGTTGACTAATTGTGTACAACTGAGAAGGTTGTAGGAAAATGATACAGTTTAGGCTCTGCCTTGTAATATGAATATTTATATATAGAAAGCAATCAACAGTTGAGAAATAACTGCACGTAAGACTCAGGAGTGTAGTGATATCGGATGATCTCTATCATTGTTTGTGGGTGTTAGAATATGTGTGTGCAAAGGGATGCATGGTCAATACAGGACTCAAAATAACCGGCAGCACCGACAGCCATGACTGTCGGTCCCTTACTGATGGCCATGGTGCCCCTCAGTCAGTGTCCTATCAAATAACATAGACCGACAGTCAGTTTGCTCGTTTTGGCTGTGCTCTTTTTCAAGGTTATTTCGAGCCCTGTCAATACCTGCTGCAAATTAGGTATTGGGAGCCTAATAATAAGTCCCAGGGACAAACAGTTAGAATAGCTATGGGCAAAAGGGGTAAATGTTCAACACCTGCTGCAAAGGTTAGGAGGCAGGTGCAAACAGTTACACACAAAAAAATGTGCAAGAAAGACTTACGCAGCAAGTGTTGCCCTTACCCTAAGCATTTATGAAAGGAAGAATGCATGAATTTTGTGGGCATCTTTAGGTAAGCTTTAGAGCCATGGTTAAGTGCACAAAGCTAAAGCAACGTATTGATTGTGCTTGGTTCATTATGTACTTCATTGAGGGAATAAGTAACCTCCTAGAGTGTTGTTTCAACAATCAATAGACCCTTTCCAAATAGCAACTACAAAGGATCATGGGATAGACTTAAAGTACGCATTTTTTTTGTACACAGTAAAATGCCATTGACGAAAACGACACACACCAAAACTCGATCTCACAATCCTTTGTAATTGCTTTTTGGAAAAGGGTCTATATCAGTTTGATTGGTTTCAGATGCAGTAAACCCAGATACTACTTTAAAGATGATTGGCTCAGTACTTTTATTTCAGTTATGGTGTATATCTTGCAAACTGAATATTTGAGTTAGTTTTATAAATATCTTTTACAAAACTGCATATTCAGTTTGTAAACTATTCATACATCCTCTTCAAGGATCCAGTCCATGCTAATATATGCCAAATTATGCATACCCAATGTAATCTATTTTTTCCTTCCTAATTTGGATAATTATTCTTGTGTTTGGTGTTTGTTTCTATTCTTCAGGCTAAACAGACACCGTTGCATCTAGCTGCTCAGTATGGTCAACTAAAAGTGTGTGAGACACTCCTAAACATGAGAGGAGATGCATATGCAACAGACATAGTAAGTATCCAATCAAATAACTTACATGAAAATATTGTGAGACACTCATAAACATGAAAGGAGAATGCATATGCAACAGACATAGTAAGTATCCAATGAAAGAACTTACATTAAAGTATGGTGAGACATTCATAAACATGAAAGGAGATGCATATGCAACAGAAGTAGTAAGTATCCAATGAAAGGACGTACAAATATATTGTGAGACATTCTTAAGTATGAAAGAAAATACATATGCAACAGATATAGTAAGTAACCAATCAAATGACTTACATAAAAAATATTGTGAGACACTTATAAACATGAAAAGAGATGGCTGTGTAGAGACATGGCTGGAATAGTTTGGATAAGTTATTTATTGTAAGTTTTCAAGAAATCTTCTGCATCTTACTAACTCCTTTCCCACCCCCTGAGTCACCTGCTGTAAACTACTCCATGCACTCCTGTCTTCTTCTCCCTTACTGTGTTTGTTACATGTTTTGTAAACAATGCCTATTTTGTCTTGTAGAGGCACATTCTCATCTTTCCAACTTTATTAAAAACCTGTGGTGCAATGGAGTAGACATTTAAAACAGTGGCACTTTATAAAATAAATTTAAAAGTAATAAGCCCTAGCAATTGAAAGGTCCGAGGTTCAATCCCTGGCCAGGTCACATCGAAGTAGGTTTTTCATCGAAGAACACTTTACAAATTTCTATCAGTAGTGGACTTAAAAAAAAAGATCTAAAATTTTGAGATCAAATGTTAAATTGGGATCAACTTGACATGAGGGTGGAATTCATTAGTCTATGCAGGGTTTTCCCCACATTCATGGCCACTTTGCATCCTTACAAAAGTGCCTGAACATAGGCATATCTGGGATTTTTCAGTGGAGGGGGCAGGAGGTGGGAGGGGAGTGCAACTGAATGGTCAACCAGGGTCAAAAGTATAAAAGTCAAGAAACGCATGGAAATATTTGTGAGGATGGTGACCTGTTTTACACATTGATTCAGGATGAAAAGTATAAGTGGAAACATTTGTCAACTTTTTTTGAGGGGGGGGGGGGTTGCATGCCCCCTGTATCCACCACTGCTGAAGGCCTGAATAGTTAGTTTTTTTGTGTTTTGTAGAAAGTTTCCTTTACAAAATATTACACATATGCAAAGTGTAACACTGTGTTTTAATTTGATGAAATTGGAAGGTGAATGTGCCTTTACCCCAGTTGTTCCCCACTTGGGGTAAACATACCCTTGGAAGGAACAAAATGTCATGGCAGGACAAAAATATTGCAAATCTAAGGTTTAAGAATACATAATACATGCAGATGGTGAGTGGCTGAGCGCTGTAGAGATTAAGAAATGGCGAGGGGCACATGGCAATGAAAAAGTTTGGAACCTTGTCATAATTCTCTGATGATGTTAAGTTATGCTAACTGCTGCATCTTTGCTACTACTTTTGCTTTGTACTGAAGCCACCTTCCTTTGTGTTGCTTCTCCATAACTGATACTTACTGGTAGTTTTAACTCCCTGGTTGAAGTTGATAACATTTGAAGAAGAAGAGCATACCTTTTGTCCAGTGGTTCTCAACCTGGGGCAGATGTAACCCTCGTTGGGTACAAAATTACCCCTTTGGGGGTACAGAATTACCCTGGGGGTAGGGGGGGTTCAAGACTGAGATGCAGGTGTAAAAGAGAAATGTGTCAAATAGTAGTTCTAAGGTAAAAGAATTGATTGTTTAATGCAATTGTGATTACTGGATTGCATTTAGGAGCAGCTAAAAATAATAAGAGGTAAATGTGTATTAAAATGTTGGGAACCACATCATTTGTCCTTGTTCATGTTATGTCCTGCTAACTGCTACTTCTTTACTTATTGTACTGCTGCCTACTCTTGCAATTTTCTGCTACGTGGTCAGCTGGATATTACGGATGAAGTGAGTATTATTGGTAGTTTCACTGGAAAAAGATTCTCAACAAGTCAGTATCTGCTGTGTGTCTGAAAGGAATCCTTATCATAATCCATAAGTCTATAGAGTATTCCGGCTACCACCCTGGACAAAATTCATCTGCTGCAAATCCTCATTCCACGTGTTCAACATGGGATCCCCCTTTCACCCTCACCAGGGTGGTGCCAGGATTTGCCAGAGGAAAAAACTAAAAAACAAATGAAATGTAACATTCTGCATCATTGATAAAAAAGATGTCTTCTTGCTTGTTTGTAGTTGTGTGAATTGTTTTCATGAATGGTTTTTCCAATAATTTTGTCCAAGGTTGGTAGGAAAGTTAAAAAAGTTAACTCTCTCATTTAGAGGCTCTGGCCATCACCTGTATAGTTTAAAAGATTGCATGACCACAGTAAAACATTTGAGTTTCATTTTCATGCACAAATTTTTAGTACCATTTAGATGTACATTTTGTAGTTTTTTTTTTCACTGCTTCAAATCAATTTGTAGAGTTGTTCATCAGATTTAGAAATTTGAAAATAAAATGTCAGTTCTCTCATCTTCTTTTCCTGTTTCAACTTTTGATATTTGCTTGTTGCTCATTTTTCAGTCCCGAAGCCGCCTGCAGAAAACCTTTTTAATTAGAAATTCCCTTTATTAAATGAAAAGGTTAAATGTTAGTTTGGTCATACTCTACTTTAGCAATTTAAGTTTCATTAACTGTTTCATATTGGATCCTGTAAACTTTCTTTCAAATAGTTGCCTCTTACTCCAATACAGCTTTCCTATTTTAAAGGTTTTACAATTTTCACTGAATGATAGTGGGGATGTGAAGAAAAATTTGCTTTTGACCATTTCCCTAGTTACAGCAAGCATTACACTTCATCAGCCTCTGTACTGCTGCCATTTGTACAGTTTTTAAAGGGGCTCTTTCATTATGTTGTTTGTGGGAGGCATACAAAAAATTAAACAGAGTTGTGCTAGTTTATGTCAAGTAAAATGTGCAAATTGCATTCCTTCCAATTGAAACATAATTTGATGTAATGCATTTGCCCAGTATTATGAAAAGCTTTGAGATAAGTTGAACTATAATCTCTTAAACTGGTGCCTGCCAAATTGATGACCTGTCATTGCTAACTGATTTAAAGTCCAGTTCTAAAGGTTCTGCAATAGTCATGTTGTAAACCTTCACTCTATTAATTTATGTAATTCTTTAGATTTGTAACATAAGTTCCATAAATTTTCATTGCATGTTAAAAGCCACCTTGTCCCTTCATCTTAAGTTCATTATGACCAAAATGCAAACTTCTTAACTTGTACATTTTTGAGTTTGGTTGTCAAGCATGCAAACATTTTATTTAAATATATCAGTGATATGAACAACATTATCTGGGGTATGATGCTTTGGTCAAATGTCTGTTCGTAACAAATACATTCTGTTTTGCATGAGTGACCATTAAAGATCAGCCATATTTTGTATTCAAAGTTCTAGTTGACTTGTTTTCTTTCAGATTATGCTTTCTCTTTTAATTGTGTATAATTTTGAAGTGAAGAAGTAGGATAGTACACAAAATTGTAGCATACTTGAAAGGAGTAACCTTAAGTTGTAGGTTCCAAAGCTGAGTGTAGGGAGGTTCCCCCTGTCTTATACCATCCGGCCCTGTTTTTTCACTACGAGCCCATGGCACATCAATGTTCTTGTATGGAAATGTAGAAATATTTGGAGGGTATTTATATGAACTCATCATGTGGATCCATTATTGAAACAACTATGGGGACACTTTAGATTTGGGAGAACATGCTCCAGAATGCCCTGATGGGTATAGGCCCACTGTCCATTTAGGCCCCTTAGCTTCAGCCCTCTCAGCATAGTAGCTGATCTGCTACTGGGAGTAAACGTTTCTTTGTGATTTAATGTTGACCCAGTGTACATTGAGATCACCAATAGCCAATACTTGTTCAAGTGTTCCAACCAGTAGTTGCCTGAGAAAACATGACAGTGGAAGGGTATTTAGTTTATTTGATTCTTTTTTCTTTTGGAAGGAGGGTTGCCTCAGTACAGTTGGATAATTGAGGCTATAGTTAGAAAAGTGGAAAATATAGTTCGTAAAGCTCCGTTTTTGTGAAATTTTGGATTTAGGTAGAAATCAATGTGAAATTGTGCATTCCCTTACAGAAGCTGGTTGTTGTATTTTAAACTCATTGCCTGTGTTCATTTCCAGATAGATAATTACAAGATTTAAATCACAGTTTATGCTCCTCAATACAGGGGTGGCACTAGGATTTGCCTACTAACAGGGGGGGCAAAGCTTTCCATGGGGGGAAGCAAACCGAAGCCTCGACAAAGGTGACAGGTTACTGAAAGAGTGTCAAACATGAAATACCCTCCTGGTGCCACCCCCACCTTATTACCTACTTGGGAAATTTTGTCTCACCAACCTGTATTTATAATTACGGAACCAAACAAAACTAGTTTACCAATATTTGGGCTCAAGTCCTCCATGGTGTCTTGTTTCCCTTGCAGCATGGTCAAACACCCCTTCACCTTGCAGCTGAGAATGATCATGCAGAAATAGTGAAACTGTTCCTGAAATACAAGCCAGAGCTGGTAACCATGGCAAATGCTGTAAGTATCACTCTTGTACCTTCACTTTTGCCAGCTCAATACTTTTTTAAAACTTTTAAGGAATGTTTCTGGATACAATTATTTTGGCATAGTAAAACAAGATCTTTATCTAGCATTATGACGAAATTTGCATTCTTTGAAGAAAATGTACCTAAATGCTAGCATTTGTTTCTTGGAAGGTTCTTGGTAGCATTGTGTCACAAAGTCTGTCTCTTGTCCTCATTGTGAATAATTTGTTTGATTCCTGTTACAATTAATTTACTTTAAATCCCCTTGATGGGGAACCATGAAATTTGATTTTTTGTGGAAAAATGGTTCTTTGAAAATGGGTGTTTAAATCATTTATTCATTGTTCTTGTGGTCTATTAAAATAGAACACTTACCCCAGTTAGAATTTGCTTGCCCACCTCGCTGCCTAACACCCCCCCCTTTTTCACCTTAGGAGGGGTACATGTGGTGGGAATAAAAGGTTAATGCTTCAACCGTTGTAGACTGTTTCTGTTTCATGTTATGACGATTTTTTACATCTGCTCTTCAGGATGGTTCCACATGTGCACACATCGCAGCATCAAAGGGTAGTGTTGCTGTTATCAAGGAATTACTGAGGTTTAACAGATCAGGGGTTTGCTCAGCTAGGAACAAGGTCAGTTGATAGTATGAACTCATCTTATCTAGATATCTTGCAAAACCAGGGGAATAAGTTTGCCATTTTTCAATCAGGGAAATGTCTGGTAATTTTAGCAAAAGGTCTCAAATCAGAGGAAAGTTGAAGAATATGTTGGCTTGAAAGGGAGTGGTCAGTCTTTCATATTTTATCTCATGTCCACTCAGCAAGTCCATTTGTTGACCAGCTGCAATGGTTTCTTACATGTAACAAAATGGAGATAAGTAGAAATAATTATCCTGAAATTTTTAAATTCCATCAGGAAAACTAAAGGGGAAAATTGGGAAATTTTTGCTTTAATGAAATATCAGAATCCTGGTATAGCTAAAAGCCATAGTCAAATAATGGACCTTTATTGCTGAATGTAGTTTCAGCTGTGATTAGCCAATGTACATGAGTAATAAATCAACTTGTACTTTTTATTCCATTAAGAATGAAAGCAAAGGAAGAAAAGTACTTATTTGCCACGCTATAGTACTCTTTTGTCATGCAATTTAAAAGAAAATGATTTCCTTTGAAACAAATATTTGTTTGTTAAAACAATTTTATCTTAGAGATTGCAGAAGTTCATTCATCACAAACATGTCTGTAAATTTTCAACAACTTTTCCAGTCCTAGGTTCATTATTAGGCCTACTTTTTCATTCACTTGAAGAACGTTTTTCAATCGTTGCAAGTCGTTTTGTTAAAAACGACTTTGGCTAAAAAATCCATGTGTAATAATCTCATGTAATATTGTGTCAGTGTGTTAGTCTTTTTCATGTAAATTAAATATTATACTTGATATCTCGGATCCACACAGAGAATGTAACCATGGCGACACGCTGTTGGACCTTACGATTGCTACTACTACAACTGTTGACCTTTGGCGTTTCATTCTTGTGTCTCCAGTTTGCAGAGTGATAATACAATTGAACAAATTGACATAGATGGATTAGGACTGGTTGACTTTTTTGAAAGAAAAATTGGAAGGAAGATGAATGAGACTTTTGTCCAGGATCAAAAGTGTTACATAAATTTTCTAAATTTAGATGAAATATAGCTCAGCTACATGAATGATGATGATAGTTGTGTTGCTAGGCAATTTAAATGAAATTATATGCAGTGTGTGATTGAGTCGTAGTTCATAACTGACTGAGTAGTTACTGCACAAATAGGGCATCTCTGTGGTTACATATGATGCAAACTTTGATTGAGTGTGGCTTGTTTTGATATTTTCATCTGTTTTTGTGATGAATCACTTTTTTTTTCCAAATTATGAAGTGAAGTTGGCATTATTCTTATTACAAGTGATGATTGGATACCCCATCACAGTTTAATTTTAATGAATCAATGTCCCTACAATTGTGGTGCTTAAAACATCATTTCTATTTCAGAAACAAGCTGCAAACCTATTGTGTATCCATACACATTAGCCAAGATATTTAAACAGTTTTGGGGAATGAAATCATGAATCTTGATTTGACCCCTGCTGGTGAAGGCTGAATGGCACTGGTGAGGGCTATTGGAGTACCTTATCACTGTTATTAAAACAAAAGCCAGAAAAGAGGTACATTTGTAAAAATTGGAGGGGGATGTATTTGTCATGACATTCTATACCCAACTTTCTTCACATTCAAATGTTTAAAAATGTTTTGAGTTGTCTTTTTGAAGTCAAGTATGAAAATTTCAAAGTTGTGATATTTTTTTACTGCTTAATGAGTTGCTAGATTGAAACAGTTGAACATATGCTGGTAAAGTTTGCTTGTATTCATATTTTATTTTATTTCAGAAAAAAGATTCAACGGCGTTGCATCTAGCATCAGCCGGAGGTCACACAGAGGTGGTCAGTGTATTATTAGAAGCAGGGGCTTCCCCCACTGAAGAAACTTCGGTTAGAAAATTTTCTTTCCTTTACATTTTGGTTTGAGCTGGAATATTGCATTTTTGTGAGTTATTTGGAAGGGTGGGGAGGAGGGCTGGGAATACTGTTCAGAAGTGGGTGGGATTTAAGAAGAGTGGGCAGCCATAAGTTAATACAGATCTGGCAGGGTAGGTTAAATTTTATAGGTTTATTAAGTGGTTTGTGTAATTTAGGATAGCAGCATCATAGCAAAGTGGTTGTTAGTTTGAACTTTCATTGGTCATTGCATAGTGGCCAGTGCTGGAAATCTATTAAACTGCTAATCATATATAGAGGGGGAGATGTTTCATAGTTTCTTTGAATTATTTTCCTCCAATCAGGACGGGCTGACAGCTATTCATCTGGCTGCAAAAGAAGGTCATGTCGGGGTCCTAGAGGTGTTGAAAGGGAAGGTACCATGGCATGCCCCCAGTGTCAAGTCTGGTTTGACAGCCCTCCACATAGCAGCCCACACTGGACAGATAGACTTTGTACGTGAGATGCTGCCCTCTGTACCAGCCACAATTAGGAGCGAGATCTCAGCTGGTGTAGCTCTGGGAGACGATGTAAGTAATTGACACTCTTGTTTGGACAATGAAAGGAGGCTGAAATTGCTTATGAGAATAGTCTTGGATGAAACAAAGTGAATAATGGGCAGCATGTTTCTGTTAGTGATAATAAGAGCAACTTTTGAGGGTTGAAATATGATACGACTTAAACTCAGAAAGTGGAAAACTTTTCTTTGTTGTAGTTATTAATGTTACTGATTTCCTTACATGTGTAAGTTGAAATAGGTGAAATGTTTTTCAGTTAACAGGTTTTTCGTTCTTTTCCCTCAGACAAAGTAGTTGCATCACACTTGTTCATCTGAAAATCTTAAGTTTCAGAGAGTTAATTCTTTCAACATGCCAACTTTACATTTCAAGTTTTACCAAACACAAAAGTGTTTTTGATTCCTTGCCAAAGGCAGAAGGAATCTATGCGATGGTGATGTCGTGTGTGTGTGTGTATGTGTGTGTGTGTGCACTGGTATTTATACCCAACAGAGGACCATCGTCAGAATACACACCGGTGGACCGAGGTCTTTTTGGCCGACCGAGGTCCAAACACTCGGTCCTCTGAAGAAAACATGCTCATTCCCTGTAGAATACAAAATTTTACCATTTTAGCCAATAAAACTGCAGGTCCCCTGTCTGCTATGAAATTTTAAAAAATGTGTGTACGAGTATGATGACCCCCTCACACAGGTCAACATGGAGTCTTTTCATTGAAAAATCACCCCCTCTAACACACTTTTCCAAGCTGATTGTGATATTTGTATCCTTTGGGGTACACCCTGCACGACTTGGGTATTAACAGCCCATTTTCTGCACAGGAAGTGCCGGTCCTCTAAAGAAGGTTTCCACTTGGTTTTCAAAATTGGTCCTCGGTCTGGCATAAATACCTGTATGTGTGTATGTATGTGTGTGTGTGTGTGACGCTTTGCTTGTAAACACGATATCTCAAGAAGGGTAACTATGACTGAGCTCATACTTGGTGTGTGGGTTGGTCATATTGAGTAGATGATCCCTATTGTTTTTGATGGAGGTCAAAGGTCATTTGGGGTCACAGGAGGTCAAAAGGTCAAAACCTTGTAAACACGATATCTCAAGATGGGTAACTCCAAGGGATCTCATACTTGGCAGGTAGGTTGCCCATATTAAGTAGATGATCCCTATCCTTTTTGGTGGAGGTCAAGGGTCATTTGGGGTCACCAGAGATCAAATAGTAAATACCCTGGAAATTGCTTGTAAACACGGTATCTCCAGAAGGATAAATGTGAGGGATCTCATACTTACCATGTTTATTGCCCATATTGAGTAGATGATCCCTATTGTTTTTGGTGGAGGTCAAAGGTCATTTGGGGTCACCAGTGGTCAAAAGGTCAAAACCTTGTAAACACTATATCTCAAGAAGGGTAACTTTGAGGGATCTCATACTTAGGATGTGGATTACCCATATTAAGTAAATGATTTCTATTATATTTGGTGGAGGTCAAAGGTCATCTGGGGTCTTCAGAGGTCAAAAGGTCGAAACCTTGTAAACATGATATCTCAAGAAGGGTAACTGTGAGGGATCTCATACTTAGCATGTGGACTGTCCATATTGTGTAGATGATCCCTATTGTTTTTGGTGGAGGTCAAAGGTCATTTGGGGTCATCAGAGGTCAAAACATTAAAACCTTGTAAACATGATATCTCAAGAAGGGTAACTGTGAGGGATCTCATACTTAGCATGTGGATTGTCCATATTGAGTAGATGTTCGCTATTATTTTTGGTGGAGGTCAAAGGTCATTTGGGGTCACCAGTGGTCAAAAGGTCAAAACATTGTAAACACAATTTCTCAAGGAGGATAACTGTGAGGGATCTCATACTTAGCATTTGGATTGCCCATATTTAGAAGATAATTCCTATTATTTTTGGTGGAGGTGAGAGGTCATTTGGGGTCATCAGAGGTCAAAACATCAAAACCTTGTAAACAGGATATCTCCAGAAGGATAAGTGTGAGGGATCTCATACTTACCATGTGGACTGTCTGTATTGAGTAGATGATCCCTATTGTTTTTGGTGGAGGTCAAAGGTCATTTGGGATCCCTAGTGGTCAAAAGATCAAAACCTTGTAAACATGATATCTCAAGAAGGGTAACTGTGATGGATCTCATATTTAGCATGTGGATTGCCCATATTGAGAAGACAATCTCTGTTGTTTTTGGATGGAGGTCAAAGGTCATTTGGGGTCATCAGAGGTTAAAACATCAAAACCTTGCAAACATGATATCTCCAGAAGGATAAGTGTGAGGGATCTCATACTCACCATGTGGATTGTTCATATTGAGTAGATGATCCCCATTGTTTTTGGTGGTGGTCAAAGGTCATTTGGGGTCACTAGTGGTCACTAGTGGTCAAAAGGTCAAAACCTTGTAAATACTATATGTCAAGAAGGGTAACTGTAAGGGATCTCATAGTTAGCATGTGGATTGCCCATATTGAGTGGGTGATCCCTATTATTTTTGGTGGAGTTCAAAGGTCATGTAGGGTCACCACAAGTCAAAAGGTCAAAACATTGTTAACATGATATCTCAAGAAGGGTAACTGTTAGGGATCTCATACTTAGCTTGTGTATTGCCCATATTGATTAGATCATCTCTACAATTTTTGGTGCAGGTCAAAGGTCATTTCGGGTCACCAGAGGCCAAAAGGTCAAAACCTTGTAAACACGATAACGCAAGAAGGATAACTGTGAGGGATCTCACACTTGACATGTGGATGATCCCTACTATTTTTCGTGAAGGTCGAAGGTTATTTAAGCTCACAAAAGGTCAAGAGCTAATAAACATATTTCAGGGAGGATAACTATGAGGGATCACATACTTGGCCTGTAGATTATTAATATTTAGCATGTAGGTCATTTTGGGTCGCAAGATTTCAAAAGCGTTTGACCGTATTAACATGATATCTCAAGTAGGAATACTGTGAGGGATCTCATGCTTGTCATGTGGGTGATTCATGTTTGTTACAATATATCAATATGGCAAGGAATCACTAAGCCCTTTGGCTTTCTGGTTTGCTTGTTTCTTTGGATTAGATATCCAATTATGCTGTTGAAATAATTTCTACCCTTTATAAGCAAAGTCTGTGTTCTTCCTGGTATAGTATGGACTGACACCCCTGCACCTCGCTGCCCAGTCAGGACATGAAGGACTTGTACGTCTGCTCCTCAACTCGCCAGGTGTTCAACCAGATGTCCCCACAGTAATGCAGGTGAGAATAATAATACTGGATACTGAGAAACAGAAGCATACCACCAAGGATGTGCAGGACATCATTAAAAAATTTAAGAATGTTAAGACCCTAGACGTAATCAAGAAAGAATCAAAAAATGAAATTGTTTATAAGGAAAATCATGAAACAAAATGGAAAGACAACAGTGGATAACTACTCAAATTCAAATCAAAATGCCTCCCATCAAAATAAATCTCAAGGTCCTATCTCAAAAATCACAAGACTTTGACATCTTATTATAACAGTTAGTTTATTCTATGGGATATTAGAATCAGTAAGTTCCTATCGTCTAACAGGATAATGCTGTAAAATTTACAAGTTTTGATAACATACAAATTTGCTGTCACGAGTGATTTCAAAGTGTTGTAATTTTTTAAAATTGGAGATGGTTCATCCTATTTGTGTACAAAAGTTCTAGCTGCACTTTGTGCTATTCTTTAGTATTTACAAAAAGCTCCACTGACTGACCAGCTCTTGCAGTCGGTCAACTTTAAAACCTACAGACAGAATTTTGTCTAGCAGAACTCCCAACTTTGAAACCATGGTTTGGCAGATTACAAGGAGGAGAAACAAGTACCAAGGTTGTTGGCAGAATCCCTACTTTTTGTTTTGATTTGTGGTGCGTGCGTTGGAGGGTGGAAAGGCTGGAGGAGGGGGGGGGGGGTTGAATGGATACTTTGAAATTACAGACAGAACTTTGTCTGGCAGTATTCTCAGCTTTAAGTATGAGGTTTGGCAGACCTTTTAGGAGAAAAAGTATCAAGGTGGTTGACAGAATGCATACTGTTTGCCTTGTTAGGTGGTGTGTGGGGGGTTGGAGGGGACAGGGAGAAAAGGGGTTGGAGAGACTTTTCTTGTTCACATATTTTTGTTTAAGTGATGTCATATTGTTACAGATTTATGGGTTCGGTTTAATTTTCTCAATAACTCAGAATTTTACAGTACTTTGACCCTTTCCAGAAGTTTTTTCAATCATGCATATTGTCATCCAACATACGTATGACTTGAGACTGAACTTGAAATACAGTTGAAAGAGGTTGCTGAGAATCATTGATAACAGATCTCAAGAAATGTATCTATTGCTGTTATGAAATGTAATGTGCTGTTATATGAGTAATGAAATGTTTAAGATGGGTCAAGAATGAACTGGATAGCCTGTCCACATAGCATTATTAAATTTAGTGAAAATGGTTGTAACCAAAAAAAAAAATAAATAAATAAAATGCAGGTCAATTCTGTTTTGACCAAATGAAAACTTACAAATGTGCAAGGCCACAATACTGGGCAATGAAAGTGGGATATTTGGGACTAAAGCAAAACATGAGAATGATTATTAATTTAATCCTGTAATTTGTTGATAAATGTGCTGGGACATTGCATCAAAATGTAAAACAACATATTTGTTAGATGGCATAATGTTATATGTTGCAATAACTGGTCTGGATGTTATGTTAGTTACGTAAGACACCAAAGTAGATTTAGGTTCCAAGGTAAATCCAAATCCAACAGACTGAAATTGGCTGTAATTAACTGTAAATTTGTTCATATTACAAGTTGCAAGTATACATTAACATCTCTTGACTTAAGATTTTTACATTCTGCATGCCTGACCATGTAAGCGCCAAATGTTATGTAAGTTGCATAAGACACCAATTTGTCCCACTTTTGGTGTCTTCGTAACATACGTAACATTTGCATTTATACTTTCCTGGTTTGCCACCCATTGCAAAATGTAAGGGAATAGTAGTCTACAAACATGTTATCTTGCCATTCTATTACATTTATAAATAATTCACATCAAATTACTTTATTGACTAAATTTTTGGTGCATAAATATGATTTGGTTCCTTTGTTTGGTGTCTTCGTAACTAACGTAACATTTTACAGCCAACCAATACAGAATACAAAAGGAAAGACAAACATGTTTAATGTAGAAGTGTAGACCAGCACATCACCAAATCACAGCATGAAAAATGACGAATGAAATTTTGTGTCACAGTCACATTTAAGCCCAACCAAAGTTAGGAATACCGTAGTTCTTGTCCAGTGCTGTGGCCTTACACATATCGACTAAGATTTTTGAGGACTGCTGGGCCAACCATGCCAACAATGTGAAAGTTAACTAAATTCACAGAATTAAACAAGTTGACCAGCAAATGACAATGCTTGTTAGGAATTGTAGCCAGCAAACAGCATAGTCGTATTGACCACTTTGATCTGGCATCATAATATCAGACCAAACCTTCAAGTTTGTGAAGCAGCTTATGCCACATTACTCCTCTGTTTAAGGATTTTATGTCGTTAATGAGCTTTGAATTATTGACACATCTTTTCCCAGGGTACCATACCTCTCCATCTAGCCGCCAGGAGTGGTTACACAGCAGTGGTGGGTCTGCTTCTCAGCAAATCAACCACCCAACTTCACGTGAAGGACAAGAGAGGAAGAACGGGTCTTCATCTTGCCGCAGCTAATGGTCACTATGACATGGTCTCTCTTCTTCTGGGTCAAGGGTCAGATATCAATGCATCAGATCGGGTATGTTCTCAAGCTGCAGGTGTAGTAGGAATGTATATACATGGTGAAATATATTAGTAGAAGCTTTTTAACTTTCTTCCTTGAGTATTCCACCCCCTTCCTTCCCAACCCCAAGACTAGGTCTTCCCCACCCTAAGACTGTGTCTTCCAGAGAGATAAAACTTTTTTTTATGTGAACCAAGCTTTCTAAAGGTGGTGAAGGCACCATACTTGATATATTTAGCAGATTCTTGACGTGTGCAATGATCATTATTCCTAGGATGAGGTTTCTTTATGAGGAAATTGGGCGGGTATAGTTACCTTCTGTAAACGAGTGCTCTCAAAGCTACAGCGTTAGTTAAAATGATAAAGTGAGCTTATCAGAAATATTTTCTACTTCTCACAAAGTACTATAAAGATCCAGTCCACTGTCGTTAAACTTAATAGATATTGAAAGAGTTGTATTGTGTGAATAACTTTATATAATATGTCATGTAACTTAATAATTTTATCACCAGCTTGTTATACTAGCTATAAACTAATGGCTAATTTTAACAACCTCCACACTGAATATGTTATAACCTTCTCTTTTAAAAATTGGGGAACTCATTTCAAAAGAATAATAAAATGTTAAGAAGAAACCATCTTTCAAAAACATATTCAGTTACACATTTTGGCTAATGCTCTTGCAGTCTTCAAAATACATTATCTGGAGGAAAAATCATTGGTGTCAGGATGGATGTAAGTTTGTCCCTGAAGCCTATAAGTCTACACTTGGGTGGGTTTCCTGACTCTCCTTCCTCAGAGTTGTGACTCCTGGCAGAAAGTTAAGTTCTTGGAGTTGTGACTCTTAAAGAATTTTCAGTTCTGTCACAAATATGCACAAAAGCTTATGTTTTCATATACTAATAGATATGCATTTGTGTACTTTTTTTAAGCTTTAATGAAATATTGTAACAAAACTGAATCTTCAAAGTCTTAATCTTTCTATGATCACTAATTCTACCTTCAAGTGTCTCTACAATTCTCAACATACACAATTCAGTTTCTGGGCCATTCAAAAGCCTTTAGTGTTAGCTAGTATTGGACAGCCCGTAATCAGTGTCCCATACGGCATCTATGACATCTCTGTAAGAGTTACAAATCCATCCATAGTCACAACTGATAGAGTTGGCAGGTACATGACTTCAAAATGATTGGAGTGGCTCAAGACTATATAAGTATATATAAGACAACTCTCATTTTAACAGCGACTTCTTTTCCTGGTTACAGAATGGTTGGAGTGCTTTACATTTTGCCGCCAAGGCTGGGTTTCTTAATGTTGTGAAACTCCTTGTGGAGAGTGGTGCCTCACCAAAAATTGAAACAAAGGTATATCTTGAAGATTATTTTCATCAGTCAAGTACAGTATAGTCGAGCAAGGAGTTAGTATGAATGGATATAGAAATGTTGGGTAGTATCTGCTTCAGACATGAACGGCATTGTATGTTTTTTTATGTAGTAACCAGCAGCAATGGCCATAATTTTGATTTCGTAGTAATGAGAAATATTTGATTCAAGGTTTTCTTCTAAAAAATTTGTGCATTGTCAGTTTAAGAAAGAGTTGATTGTGACTGTTTATCCAGAAAACCTATTTAGGGAAATATATGCTTAGCTGAGCTTAAGCAGCACAGCTGCTGGTTTCATCATCTGCAGACTTCACAAGTCTTAGCTGTACCATGTGAGCAATTGAAACTGACCAAATATATTAAGTGGGTGATGCAACCTTGTGTGTTAATAATACTGTAATCCTTTAATGTTAGGATGCTATGTATCTTGGCTTAATTCATGGTTATATTAAAAGAAGTGGCTACCTGCATGTTCATTGTCTTTAGGATACTATGACTATATTAAAGCCTGTTGTAATTTGTCATTTTTAGGATGGCAAACTGCCAATTTGTTACTCAGCTAGCACCAATCATCATGAAGTGTTGAGTTATCTTATGAAACAGGATTATAATGTACATCAGCTTATGGAAGACAAGAAGGTAATGTTCAGTATTTAAGATATCATTGGTTCAGTTTTGGGTGTAATCTTACCAGTTAACTCTTGATAGATTGATTGATTGATTGATTGATCGATTGTTGTTGAAAAAAATTAGTTCACAATCTCTCTAGAAGGCTGCCATTGTCCAACTCTTATTCTTTTAGGAAGAGGGGAATGTTTAAGGAATACTTTATAGAAGAGGGAATTTTTCTGGAACATTCTCACTACAGGGGGTGGGGATTAGTAAACTCTGTATAACATTGAACTTCATTTGAGGTGGTTGCAACAGTCATCTCAGTACGCTATCAGATTTTTGTTTGTAAAAAGAATTTATGTCCTTTCATTTTGTTGGCATTAAAACTTACAATTCCAAAACTTTGAGCAGCTTCTTCTTTTTGTCCTCAACAGTTTGTCTTTGATCTGATGGTCTGCGGGAAATATTATAATCAAGCACCCATCCAGGAATTTATTCTCCGCTCCCCTGCCCCTGTGGAAACGGCCGTGAAGCTCTCTCGTAATTTTAAGCTTCAGTCTACCAGAGAGAAAGAGAGAGCTAAAGACCTTCTTGAAGCAGCAGACTTCTGTGGAGGAATGGCAGTGGATCTTATCTCTATTGTTGGCAGTTCAAATGGGGCTGGGCCACTGCTAAGGTCAGAGAATAGTCAGGGAGTTAAGTTTTTGGACGTTCTCATAGAATTTGAACAAAAAGATGCTGTAGCCCATCCTGCAGTACAGAGATATCTCACCGACTTGTGGATGGGCAACTTGAACTGGGCAAATTGGAAAATCCTTTTGTTCTTTTTATTAATGGTCTGCCCACCAGTGTGGATCGTTTTCTCATTACCCTTGAAGCACAGATACCACAAACTTCCCATCATCAAATTCATGTCAGTACTGGTATCACACTTTTATTTAATATGCCTTCTCATTATGACCACGGTGGTGACAAGCTTCATCGAGTCATTTATAGCATCTCCGTCACTGATTCCAAAATGGTACGAGTGGCTCCTACTCCTATGGTTGACAGGACTGCTGGTTGCGGAGATTTCTAATCCTGGGGACAGATCAGGTCTTGGCTGGATCAGAGTTTTAATTTTGGCATTATCATCGATAGCGTGTACCCTTCACGTGATTGCCATTTTCTTTGATCAGGACATCCAAAGACTTTTAGTTTACATTCGCAATCAGTTTTTGGCCTGGTGCTTACTTCTCTGTTTTGTGCATTTTTTAGAATTTTTGTCATTTCACCATTTGTTTGGACCCTGGGCTATTATCATCCGTGACCTCATGAAGGACCTGGTCAGGTTCATGGTGATCCTATTAATATTTCTGATTGGATTCATGCTTCACCTAGCTGCCGTGTACCAACCGGTTTATCCTATGGACAGCATAAATACTTCCAACGATACCATTCAGAGTCCAGCAGACACTTTTGAAATCCTGTTTTTCTCCTTGTTTGGACTAGTGGAGCCGGATAATCTTCCCAGCATCACCCGTCACCCGGACTTCACCTTGATATTGGTGAAGGTTGTGTTTGGAGCTTACTTGGTTATCACTTTGATTATTCTTATCAATCTGTTGATTGCTATGATGAGTGATACATACCAGAGGATACAAGCACAGTCTGATGTTGAGTGGAAGTTTGGAAGGGCTAAACTCATCAGAAAAATGAACAGAACTTCAGCCACCCCATCACCACTCAATTTGCTTACTAAGATATTTCTCTACTGCAAAGCTGCATATCGATATAAAGGTGAGTTCAAATGTTGTAGCAATGAGAAATGATAGACATTTTTGTAGTAGTATCTCGATGCATATTACATACAACATTTTGCCATATACGTGCACCCTTGCCAAGAAGAACCCTCAGAATTATACCCTCCCTCTCCCACCCCCAACCCCCAACCCCCATTCCCCCTTCACATTGCATACATGTGAAAGTTGACGAAGAAAGTGATATCAAGTGGAGCAACCTCACTTAAAGTGTACCTAAAGTCTGAAAATTCAAAAATATATATTACAGAGCATGAAAACTGAATTCCAATGGTCCAATTCCCATCTTCACAGGACTTTCTTAAGCTGAGATATAAAATGTTGAAGTTTATTCACTCGATTTAAAAAGGTAGATTGCGCAATAATTTGTGATGTCATTGTTGTAGTACTCAAATTACAATCTTTGTATTTCTTTGTTTTTCTGAAAGCCACCGCGCCTTGTGCCAAAATGTGATCGCGTTCTTACTGCTTTGGGGTGACTTGACTATATAAGCCCTCTCTGTACAGCAAGTCATGCAAGAAAACAGGAAGCGGTCAAGGTCATATAAACATTTTTAATTTTAAAAGAAAAAAAGCATTTAATGTGAGTTGTACAACAAGAATGTCAAAAATTATTGCGCAATGAACTGTTTGGATTTAAGTGAATAAATTTTAACATTTAATATCTCAGCAATGGAATAAGCTATGACAATGGGAGTTGGATCAATGAGATTAATTTTGTAACCTCTAAAATATATATTTTTGAATTTTTAGACTTTAGGTCCACTTTAAAGGAAACAACAATCAACCAAAAAAAGGTTTCAGTCTTGCAATATCTTAAAGTCTTTCCCAGCAGGTCTGAGCTGTGGTTCTCCTTTCTGTTCAAGTAATCACAAAGGTCAGCTAGATGCTTAAAGTTAACCTTAACATGTTGTTAGTCAGCCCTGTTTTCACTTTTAGATTGCTTATTTAAGAGTTCTTTTGCAAAAATGGTAGTTCTATTGTTTAAATTCCTAAGAAATTGGCATTTTTTTTTGGTTGCTTTCTTGGCATTTGTCAGGTTTTTTTTTTGTAAAACAGTGTATACTGTAATTGTCAGGTTGATATCTGGTTTTTGGCCTCCTCCCCCCAAAAGAAAATAAATAAATAAATGAAATGAAAATGAAAAAGAAAATGATAATGTTTGGAATTCAGATCTAGGTCTTGTATGACAGTGTCTGAAATTCACTTAACTTGAAAGTTGTCGGATATTGCAAATCAACTCATTTGTCTGTCTATAATAAGAATATATGGCAAGTTTTGCTAGACTTTCTCTCTCTTATCTTTTCATTTTGGTTGACTAGGTAAGCTATGTACCCCTCAAGCCCGTTCTTTCATAAGTGAAGAAGAGGAATTAGACACACTAGCAGATTCAATGTCGGTGGACTTCACCAATAATACTGGATGGTTACGTGTGATGGCAAGGCGGAACACTCAGATACACCCAGACGGTGAGTCACTCATTCATTACATGGTCTCTGGTGGGATATTATGTTATGAATATTCACAAGATGTGTGATAATAGACCTTATGCATTGACGTCATTATGTAGGGCTTAAAATATTTTTCAAAGCGGTAGCCTGTCGGACGTTTTGGTAACAGACTGTGGTAGCCCAACAAGATTTTGTTTGAGCCCGACATAAATTAACATCAAGCAGGCATAATACTTTCATTTGTTTGTGAATGAATTAATTTTGAAAATTATGTCGCAAGGTACTTGGATTTTTGAATGAAATAGAGATAAAACATCACCTTTTGTTGTTATTAGTTCAAAGTGCCCTAGTTTTGTACAGGTTTGAAGCAATTTCGTGCCGTACATAGTGCTTACGTTTAGGCGATGTATCAAAAATTGTTACTATTGCAATAATTTTTCCGCGAGACTATATGATAGTAAGAATTAAAAAATAACGGTAATTTCTTGTGAAAATATGTGAGATAATTCGCCTTGTAATGTTTTGTTCCTTCTTTTTGTTTTCTTGATGTATATATTCTTCATTTGTGGCATTTGTTTTGTACACTGAACGGATGTAAGATAAATGCACGCTCGTCATTCCCTCGAGGGTACAAAATGGATTCGCAATCAAAAATCATATAGGTATGCAATGTACGCAACACCAGACACCTTTGGCCAGGTTAAGTTCAAGTGAAATGCAGGGCGAAGCATCAAAGTTTATAGTGCATGTGTAGGTCTGTAATTGAATGCAAACACCCATACATTAGGCTACACACAAGCTCTGTAGGAAGGTTGACGTACCTACATACGTATGTTGTAAGAACATGGGGCATGGTACTGGGAAGTGCAGTGTTTTCGATCGCTGCTTTTACTTCTAAAATTGCAGTTGTCAGTCATATTTTGCATTAATAACGGTGGGTGCTTTTACACATGCATGTTAATTTGTATGGTATAAATTGTGCTTTGTACATTAATGATTTGCAAAATTACCTGGAACCGTGGCTTGGTGAGTTGGCTGTGCACAAAAGTTTGATAGACTCGTATGTGTATTTGAGCTTAAGCTAAGGGTACAGTACAGTACAAGCACCATTGATTTACCCACAGTATCAAACAGATATGTGCATACGGATATATAATATGTGCATGCATTTATGTACTCAGCTGGCCGTATGCATGCTGCTAGAATTCAATAGGCTCATTTAGCCAAAGTTCCCCGGGAAAAGGCCATTTTCCTGGGTGAAAAATATAGACGTATTAAGTCGCCTGATGGCTAAATCCTCCTATTGAATTCTAGCCTCATGAAACTATGTTACACATTAGAGGGAATGTCCATTAGCCAGGGTTGAGAAAAACTCTAACCACAACTAATCCTCTTAGCAAATAAACTGTGCTGCCTAACTTCCTGGCAGGCATGAACCTCATCTTGACTGCTGAGAGCTTGTATTGTTGAAAGTCACTCATGCATGACACACTGAATAGCTGTGCTGGGCCTGAATGGGAGAGCCTCCCCAACAGTTGTGAGGAGGAAACCACAAAGCAAACAAATCAATAAGGAGGTCTAATATTACTTCCCCGACTTGCCACTGGCAGATAGGGTTAGAGTAGGTAATGGAAGATACCTGTCGTGATGTGTTAGGCTACACTCTGTATGTATGCATAGGCAATACATGGTAGTATGGTGCAGTGTTCGCACTGAGGAATTGAAACTGTGCGGGAATTCCCTCTCTAAAAATTTTTTTGTGCGGGATTTTCAAAATCAAGGCGGGACCTTATCCCTCCCATAAATTCTTCTTGAGCGGGATTTCCGTCGCCATCGCAAAACTACTCCCCACGCAAGATGTACTACTTGCTGTTAACGGCAGTTAATGCGTGTCACTAACGTTAGTGCTTCTCTCCAAGTTCAAAGCCTTCTCCGATACAGCTCCAATTCGTCACTGGGTGTTTTCCTTCTGAAGAATGAGTGAGTATAAATCCGTGAACTTGAAGTTGAAGTGGAAAATATGAGTGAACTTCATTGGAGATACACATACGATCAGAAATTAACGAGAGCAATGTACGACGTAAAATGAAGGAAGTACATACTGTACATATTCAATACAATTACACATGTAAGACTCCACAGTGCACTACAGATCTACAGGTGTGTAACCAAACGTACTGTACACGATGCAACGTTGCGTTTGCAACCCTGGGACTGTGATTGAATTTCAATCCAATCAGATTCGCTCTTATTTATACAACCAGCAGCCAGCATATAAGAGCTGCACTGTGAATGGCTAGATTACGATGATATTTGTTGCTACCATAATCAGTGTTCAGCTTGGGAGTTGCGATCCGCTTGCTTAGGAACGATTCTATATTGCAATTTATTGTGCGTATTATCATCAATTTCTCTGTACAATCACAGCTGCGGAGAAGTGCGCTGGAATTTTGGCTGGATTCAGAACATCAGCTGCCCGCTTATGATTTATTTATGTGCGGGAGCGGAGAAGGTGTGCGGGATTTTCCCGCATTAGATTTAATTATGTGCGGGATTTGAAAGACAAAAGCGGGAATCCCGCAATCCCGCGCCTTAGTACGAACACTGGTATGGTGTAAAATAGCCAAGTAATTGCATTGAAATACTGTGTGCTTTGAAAGTTTCCGTTTTACCGTTCGTTCTGTTTGAAAATCTGACTATAATTACCGATGGCTTAAACTGAGAAGAAGTACAATAGGCTTGGGGTATGGCAGCATTATTTTTACTCTTCTTAATTCTCCTTCCGCAAATAGAGGGCCTACAAAGGTTTTGCAGTGTTCATGATAGTAGTCCGACGGGCTTTTTGTTCATTAATTTTGGGAGCCTGAACATTGGAATAGCAAGCCCCGGCACCTGGCGCGTAAGATTTTTGAGCCCTGCATTATGGCAGCAAAACAGTGTCACACTCTGCGCGCATGACGTAGACTTCACACCCGTGCGTAGTAGACTCACGCCCGTATCCATCCAATAGACAAATCATGCAGCTGTCTGCATTTGTTGGTGTAAGTTGCAATGGTACGGGCTTGCCTCCATTGAAGGGCGAACTTTCTGTCCTGTGACGTCATATGCATAAAGTCTATAGTGAGTCTTTGTCACCCTCCTCTCTCCTGTTTACATATGTAACCCTCATCTTCCCACAGTTATAGATTATATGCATATGATGTCACAAAACACTAAGTGCATCCTCATCTGTGATAAGCATTACAACTTACACCAACACAATTGCAGACAGGTAATTTTTGCACAGGTCAGATACACACCTTAGCCTGCATGTGTGTGTGTGAATGCTATGCCATGTGTACAGTATGTGTGTACCAAAGTTATGTACCTTATCTAGCTACGTAGCTTGATTGTTTGTCCTCTAACATGACGTTGGCAAACATCAATGCATAGCGTCTATACCTAGCAAATGAACAGTGAATAGTGAATAGATTGTTCTTGCAGTGCAATGTGATGAAAATGTCAGATATAACCCTGATGCTGGATCACTGGGTGGATGCTCATATTAAGTGAAAGTTATGAATATTCAGCAAATCCACTATGATGCTGAATCACTTGATAGGTGCTCTCATTTAGTAAATGGAGTGAATATGCATCAGATCCTATTTTACTGTTGAATCGTTTTGGAGATGCCAGTATTAAGTTATGCAATGAGTGATTATTAATCAGATTCTCCACAATGCTAAATTGCAAATTGTATCAATAAGATGAATATTCATAATGTAAACCCTGAACCACCCAGTTGGGTGTTCTCATTGTGCTAGTGTAATGAATGTTCATTACATACATCCTGATGGTGAGTCACTTGATTCCCTGCATTTATAAATTTTAGTAGTTTGGAAGAATGACTATGTGACATAGGTATTTATCCATCTGTTCTGTGTGTTTCATGATATGTTGCATAAGTATCTTGTTAAGCACTCTTTTGTGTAAGTTGAACACTGCTACAGCAGAGTTTGGCCGAAAACCTGTGAAAGGCCTGAGATATTGCAAAAGGATACATTCATTTCAAAGTTGGTATAGTTGGAGCTAAAGCATTTTTGCATCCAGTGTTGAAAATTTTCTCAAGATGTGTAAACTGATTTTGGGTTTATTTTGGTGTAATATACACAGACAATTGAGGGATATCCATAGTAATTGCAGCCTTTGTCTGTTTACAGGTGGATTCCTACGGATGAATCAGTCAGGTCCACAGCGAATAGAAACAGTAATGGATTGGCATAGTATTACCTTACGATACCTCTCCATTAAAGGTGTTGATGACAGCGAATGGCGGCAACAGGATGACAAAGATGTGATGACCTCAGGAGCTGAGGAGAATTCTCATAATGCACAGGGTTTGACCCATCGCAAGAATCATGTGGGTAGCACCAACCACGTTGGTGGCAACGGTAGCAGAAAGTTTTCAAATCGATAAATAAACACTGCATATATCTACATCAGATGCACATAACAAGACCTTATAAAAGTTTTTAAAGACGACTTTTTATAGAATTTTATTTGGCATATGAGTGGTTGAACCTGCAACGATAATATAGTTTATAATATTTTTGTGGAAAATTGTACCAAACTTAATATCAATTCCTGCATTATCGTACTTGAGATATATACATTTGCCTTTGTTAAATGTTATGGAGGCAGCAGTATTTGTGTTGAAAATATCCTTTTATTTATCGTTTCTTGGTCTAATGGAAAATAATTAGCAACAATATTCTACCATTTTGAGATATTTTGAATCATGATGAAAAATTTTTACATTGTGACCTCCCTTGTATTCATAGTTGTGACATTTTGTGATGTCTTTATTGAATATTTATATGTGAGTACTAGCATGAATATTCATGTAGGTATTCTGGTATGAATATTTATGTGTACCCAGAATGAATATTTATGTGTACCCAGAATGAATATTTTTGCATTATTGCTGTCATAATATTTGTGTCGAGTGCTGTCATGATTATTTATGTATCTGCCTACATGAGTATTTGTCTTGGTGCTGGCGTGAATATTTATGTCTTGATACTGGCATAAATATTTACTTAGCACCAGCTATGAATATTCATCATTAACATTCAGTGAAAATACCCATTCCCCTCATTATTTAGACATTCCAGTTTGTGAGTAGTTGGCATTTGAATTTAATATTTTAATATCAAATGTTTATGTTGAGGAAGTATCCCTGTGGCTTTTTATAAGCTGCAAAAAGTAAAATAATAATCTGAATAACTTGTTGCATCACTTAGAAGTTACAAAAATAAGTTTGTTTGGTTGCTTTATAAAACAAATGACCATCACACTTGACAACAATGCTTCCAGCATGATGGGTATTTTCATCTTCCCTAGAGGATCAAATTTCTCTGTTAAATTTTTTTTTTTTTTTTTGGGGGGGGGGGGGTAGATGAAAGCACTCATAATGAATTTGTGTTTATGTCAGTGATATTTAAAAGAAGGGTCTAGGCTCAAATCAAGTTCTGATATGTTAGAGGGTTACTTATTCTAAGCATTCTTGGGCAATTTGCATTGAAATCCGATGTGTGGTTCTCAAGATATTAGCAGTTAAATTTTTCACATTTTGAACCAAAGTGAACTTGAAGCAAGCATATATGATGTCGTAGCCTCACATTGGTTAACCTTCATAGCAGGTGTCGAATATGTGCTCCTCTTTTGACGTATACTGTAACACCTGCAAACAATGACAGAGATCATCCAATTTGATTTTACCTCTCGACTGACTGTTGATTGGTTTCAGTTTATGAATATTCATCTTGCACGATGAACCTTCAGCTGTAACGTTCACTTTTATGCAGTAAGTCAATGGGACTTCATTGTGTGAGCTTTAAGTGTGCGATATCACACACTAAAACCCCATTGACATTGTTCGTCTGAAACGATATGGTAATCAGACTTGCTTTAGTCGATTTTTTGTTGAATATTTATAATTTTTGTTTGTTGTGATGGTATATATGAATAGTTAATAGCGTACAGTTTTTACGCAGTTTCACAAAGAATTCTTGCGAAAGTTCGCGGACGTTGGTATTGCGAGTGCAGTCAGTGTGGGTGCAGGAGCAATACACGTCCGCTGGGCAGGCAACACATTGATGAGCAGTTGTTTGTTTTTCTTTTAATTTACATCCAATTTTCTCCTCCACAATCACATGTTATAGAATGTGATTGCATGAGAGGCATTAGAATCTTACAAACTTCACATTCCACATGGGGAGGTCCTATCCCCATTAACTTCAAGGTCAACACAACAGACTGCAAAAAACAAAGGAAACAAAGCATTTCTCATCAATGTGGGGAAGTGATATAACCCCTGCTTGCCTCAAGCTCACTTTGGGTCACAAATGTAGTAACTTCATTTGCTGATATCTGAAGTACTATATGTCCGATGTGAGTGGAAGTTTCTCCAAATTGGGAAGATTTTATTTCTCTTTCACATATGAAAATTAATTTCTTGCTTAAAGCCTTCCTTTAAGCTTTAAATGAAAGTCATTTTCATTTTCTTAACAGTACAATGTGCAAATATTTGGTTTAGTTTTTTTAATATATTTTAAATAGATACTTGTATTCAGGTGTATTGTATTTAACATTTTGTAGTAGTAGCATAAATTGTTTCAGGCATTCAACATCTGACAGCTTCCTTTTCTCCAGGGTAGTCAATTGGTAATATATTATATCACCTTGAAGATACGTTTAATTTCAAAAGATATTCTACACTGTAGTGCTGGATTTTGACATCATGCATGTCAGCTTATACTGATATCTGATATTTCAGTTCTAAGTACCGATATGTAATACATTGGTGCACTGTACACAAAAAGCTTAGGTTACAAACCAGACTGTCACTTGACCATTTTCACGGCCAAATATTGCTAATTTGGCCTTATTGTAACAATAAAAAATGGTCATTTGGGTATGAAATGTGGTCATGTCGCCATGAAAAATTTTTCTGAGTAATGGTGTGGGTATAAAGGATCTAGAATGTGGCCTTGTTTAGGAGTAGAGTTTGGCAGTGAAGTGTGAACTTCATCTGGCAGTCTTGCTAGTTACATTTGTAAGGGTAACACAAAAAGCTGCCATGTTGGAGTTATAAGCAAAGTGCAGATGTGTATGTATACACACAAAGTGACCGATCAGTATACAATAGGCTGTGGTACCACCAATATGTGTACAACCATGGAAGTAGATAGCACTTCCGTGGTACAAAATGCCATGTGTATGTGCTATTACGTATTCATGTCAGTGTCAGTAGAGTACAGAACATATAGAAGCTTGCCATGTGGGCCTCCAACATAGTCACATAAACAAAGAGTGACCTTACATGAAATAGGCCTGTTATGAACTATGTATATCATCAGTATTCCATCATTTACTGAGTAGGTAAAGTTTAGGAGTGGTTGCATGAAGGGCACTCTCGTTGAGCCGATAAGGCTGTGAAATGTGATGCCATGGATTTGTGGTTCAGAGGTAGAAATACTGTTACAGTTTAGTGGTATACAGTACATGAGATAAAATGTTTGGGTTTATGATCAAATAAATAACCTATTATATTTGAAGTAATAATTTCAGGCCCTGTTGCTTAAATGAGTTATTTACAATCATAACTTTAAGGAAATTTACATCTTGCAGTAGAATAAGCAGTTGTTTTTTCTCACTTGTTTCATTTAAAGGTGAAAACACAAATAAAAGATGCTTTATAAGCCAGTTCCGAGTTACTGTGGCATAGTAAAGGTCAAAGGTCATGAGGGCATTCCAATCTCTGTATGTGTGAATGTTTCTGTAGCAACATGCAATATGAAACACCACACACAGCAAATAACTTTGTGATAGTTGTTTCTTACCCAAGCTGTGACCTCAAGAGATCACATATGCACTGAATAAAAAGTTTTAAACTGTTTTAATGTCATTAAATGGTTAGGACTTTGAGCAAGTCTATGGCTTGCTTCATCATAATATGTCTCAAACTTCACCTATAAATATCAGTGAGGTTTAAAGCAATTTTGTAACGCTGGTTGTAAGAAATATAGTGGAGACAGATCTTTAACACTTATGAAGATATATTTGCAGCTGCCAGAATCATGATTCGGAATGATAATTTTCCTTGATGTTACTCCAATTTGTAAATCATTAGGGGAATATGTCTGCATGTTAGTAAAATGTTTTGATTTAGTAAGATTCGTTTATCACACTTGGACTAAGTGTTCTTAGACTCAGATGCTCATTGGTTGACAGATTTTGACAAAACTTGGACACAATGATCTTTGGATAAATGGGTACAATTGGTGACTGGGAAGTCAAGGTCAAAGGTCATTAAGGGGATATCACAGTCTATGTGAAAAACCATCATTTTTGGTGTCTGCTATTTTTCAGAGAACTGCTTGTTCCTGAATGGTTGGTGATAACTTTCCTTGGGAAATGCTTTCATGGATGGAGGGGGGATTGTGGTTCCAAGGTCATAAGAGATCAAACGCCTGAGATCTGTAAAACCCAGTCAATTGTAGTCTTGAGCACTTATTCTGTGATGGATTTTGATGAAAGGTGGACACAAGGAATGATCAAAGGTTGGTATCAAATCAAACAACACGCTGGAGCTACTGCTCCATTGGCTCTCTATTCTTGTATGTCGAGTCAGGATTAGGGAGGAATAGGTTATTAGGTAGTGGTGTAACATTTTACGAGGGAAAGATAAACATGATCAGCTTACTTTACATAAGCTGATTTGACCAACAGGTCTTATAGTATTCTGTTTATGATAAATTAAGCATATGTATATAATGATACCATAATCCGCTGGTTATGGAGGAACTTGTTTTCTGAATTGGGCATTTCTGCGGTAATACGCATCATGGACATACAGTAGTTGTACAGAAGTCAAATGTAAGGCACCTTGAATATTCAACTAGCACTAGCCTTGTTTTAAACATTTATACCAAAAAAATATTTATCTTTTTCAAAAAGGAGCTAGCAAGGAAATGAATGCATTAAGGGCCTATTGATATAACATCTTGGGAACCTTTTTGTGTGCTAAACTGAGGTTGTGTATAAGAGAGTTAAACTGCTTATGACGGTTGATTGTACTTTTATTGGCTGTATTCATGTAATTTAAAAAGGAAAAATCATTTATAAATGCACAGATAACAATGTATCATGTAACTTATTGTGCAAATGTTTATTTTAGAAAACTTATAATAATTGCATGTTTGGCTACTTTTCAAACTATTGAAAAATTAATGCAAGTGTTTTGAAGAATATATATATGGCACTGAAACATACCAGGTTATTTAATTGTATTTTGTGGTTCTTTTTGTACTTTACCCTGCAGTGGTGGTACCATTGTGGGGAAAGGTTAATTGTGATTTGTGGTTCTTTTTGTACTTTACCCTGCAGTGGTGGTACCATTGTGAGGAAAGGTTTTGATTTGTGATCCTTGAGGTGGTAGTACCATTGTGGGGAAAGGTTGTGATTTGTGGTTCTTTTTGTACTTTACCCTGCAGTGGTGGTACCATTGTGGGGAAAGGTTGTGATCTGTGGTTCATTTTGTACTTACCCTCGAGGTGGTGGTGCCATTGTGGGGAATGGGAAGGGGAGCATTGAAATCTCTGGTCTACCCATCTCACCTCCTTTCCCCTCCGCTCCACCACATTATAAGTCAAACATGTTGCAAGCAGTGGTTTAGCTTTCACTATGGTGGCTACTGTCAATCCTAACATTACTGGAAAAATTAATGATCTTTTTCAAAGATGTGGTGCCAATAATCTGAGAGTTTAGTGTTTGTTGAGATTTGCCACGTACTCAGACTGAGTTTTCCTGTATTTTTTAAGGTGTTAAAGTTTTCTGTTGCCTACAACATACCCCCAGTCTCGTATAATGCCCACCCTGAGTCCACACCCCTTATCTTTCAAACGTGCTACCATCACAGAAGTGGTGTACTGGCCCTTTGTTACCAAGACTTAGGGGAGTAAACTCACAAGGCAATATATATTTCAGGAAGGACACATTGGTCAACATTTGTCATTCCAGTTTATGGCCCCCCTACCCCCTCCTCCTTCCCCACCCATTCTTTGGATCTGTCTTAGAGGTCCTGGCATTTTTGGAGAGCTCATGTAGGCAGCACCAAATTCCTCAATTTGTTTATCCGGCCAAATTTCCTTGGATCTTCGACTTTACAGTTGGGGACATGTTTGTTGATCCTTCTCTCAGATTTTACTCAGTACTAAAGACTGGACAAGGGAGTCTAGTCAGCTGAGCAACAGGGAAGCAAGACGGATCAAAGAGTCAGCTTTGCCCTGTACAAAAATAGCTTTTGCATGAACTTTTTGGGAAAGGGGCAGTATCCCCCGCTGTGCATGCTGTGCTTCATTTGCAGACATTTTGATGTACAGTCAGACTTACAGACTCTCAGGCCTCAAAGTGATCCTATAATTTCCTATATATTTCAAAAAATCCAATATTTCCTATAATTGTATGATTTTGGGCTTGTTTTCCTATTTTCTCCTATATTTTTCTTATCTTGCCAAAAGAAAATTTTCTGTGGTGTTCTGGATTGAAATTTTCAGATGGATTCTTTTCCACGATAATTGTCTTAGACTTAGAGTGGCTTAGTCAAACAGGTAGTAGTGTATAGATGCCAAGTATCTTAATTAGATGCAAGCACATCTGAAATATTCTCTTGTGAAACTGCACAGGGCAGTAATAATCTCATGTTTCATCAACCATAAATGTGCCGCTCTCACACCTTTGATTTTAAGCACTCTTTGAGGTGATATTAGTGGTATTGTCAAGGGGGTGTATGAGAGCCTAGTGCCTGGCATCCCCTGTGGGCATGCAGTCCACATTTTAAAATCCTTGTACTTTCCCTTTGCATGATAGCTGGTCTGTGATATAATTAATTCTTAAACTCAAAATATTGCAGGACAGTCAGTGGTTCTTAATCAGGGGCGTAGATTTCTTTTGAACTTTGGGGGGGATGGGGTGAACTATTGCAAATGTGGAAAATGTGCACGGCGAGCGCGAAGCGCGAGCCCATGAAGGGTGGGGTCCAGGGGCCCACCTTAGGGCCCCTGGTGGGGTCCAGGGGCAAAGCCCCGGTGGGGGTCCAGGGGGCGTAGCCCCCGGAAGCTCCTGGGTTTTAATGTCTGAGAAGTGCCAGGAAGACTGTTTTCAGGGGTTATTTTCAGTGGTAATGTTCTTTGGTAGGCTATTGGTATATTCATGCA
Source organism: Holothuria leucospilota (assembly GCA_029531755.1). Taxonomy (NCBI): domain Eukaryota; kingdom Metazoa; phylum Echinodermata; class Holothuroidea; order Aspidochirotida; family Holothuriidae; genus Holothuria; species Holothuria leucospilota. The sequence continues at coordinate 19,977,904 of CM055971.1, forward strand.
TTCAGGAAATAGCCTACTATTTTGAGCACAAAACTCGTTGATAAGCTGCACTGGATTGAAATTATACAAGAGCAACAATGTCCTGTTAAGCTTAAAAGGCAGAGATCAACATATAGGGTCATACCAGACAACTGGATTTTGAATTCGGAGATCATTGCAAGACCTGCAAGTTGGCTTGAGATCAGTGGCGTCGCCAGATTTTTTGTGATTGGGGGCCCATAGATGATGTAATAATACCTCAGTTCCCCCAAGTCTGCTTAAATTACACCTTCATTTTTCATGCGTTCCTGCATTTGCATGCGGCAGTTTTGATCTTTCGTTTTTCACTACATAAAGGTGTCATCCTGGGGAAGGGGTTTCCCCTCCCCTTTAAGAATTTTTGTATTAATTTAAGGTCTGTTAGATGCAAAATGGTGCTATCTTTGGGATGTTTTTTGGAACTGATCATATATGGCCGGAAAATGTCCATAATTTAGTGAATGTTAATTTTTGGAATGGTAAAAGAGGAGAATTTGTTGTCTATTAAGAGACAGGTACGTTGTCAACAAATCTCCTGAAGCCCCCTCCCTCCTGTCTGTTTTACTGCCTTCTATTTCGGGAAAGTTTTTACACAAAAATATGTGCGTGGAGTCCACAGAACATTCTTGAGTTATTACGAAATATGTCCTTTCCTTCATTGTGCATTGTGAAAGGGCATCTAAGGCTAGCAGATACCTGAATAGGACCTCCTGAAAGCTCTGCATTAATCATATTAATTTGGGGGGGGGGGGGGCAATTAAATAATGCGTATACTACCTGACATCCAAATGATAATGTAGAGTACGACACCGAGCACTTTACAACTATCGTATTTTTATTATTTTTGAACTAAAATCCGGACGAGCAGCTGCCAGCAATGAAAAATGAGAGGGAGGGAGAGTATAGGTGCAGGGAGGTGATATTAGACCTCCCTGACAGGTGTAGTAAAAGGGGTGAAGGACTAATAAGAGCGTTACAGAGTGCTGTTTTCGTCATAAGTGTATTGACAATCACCATCTATACCGATAATTGCTCAGTGCAAACTGGCGAAGCTCTGGTAAAATTTTTTGAAAAATGTAAAGGCAGATACATACTTCCAACCTTCTGCATCATACTATATATTAGACTGAAAGATCCCATATTGATGCGAGGTCCCCCACAGATGTTTGGAGATGTATATCTGTTCTTCGGAAAGTGTCGTGATCAGAACAGTTTCGTGTATTATTACTTTAATAATGGTCATGACATGGAGTGTAAACAGTGACGAATAATATTTCCATTACAAAACCTGCATTCAGGCTCTACATCGAGACACTTTCAATTGCCCAACAAACCTACATGCCACTGCCATAAGCCAGTCTTTTACCTATTAATTCGTAAACTTTCAACATTTTGCTGCTGTGCTTCTCCGAAAGTTGCTATCGGAGGATATTGATAATATGAGTGACACTGATGTATGGTTGGAAGTGCGCGGAGCGCGCGAAAATTTTGATAGATTGCCAACGATTTGCTAAAATTCTGATAGTTTGAGAAACATTTGTCATAGAAAGTGAAGCGAGATTGAAAAAATTATTCACGAAAATGAAGAATAATATACTTTCCATCATACACGTATCTGTAGACTGAACCATTGGGGGGATGATTACATGGGCCATCCCCCCTAGTCAAATGTTGGGGGGATATATCCCCCATCCCCCCGGGATTTACGCCCATGTTCTTAATACCAATTATTTTCCCTGCCATCTACCGTCTTTCCTCAAACTGACTAGCCATTAGTTGTGTTGATTGTTCAAATCGTTGTATGTTACAATTCTAAAGATCAAGAACTTAGTACTTTGAGAAAACTATGAGCCTCACTCTAACATGTATACAGTTTTATAATATGCAGATCTCTAGGGAGGTATTGCTAAACTCCACTTGAGGCTCTATGGCAGGCCCCTGGATGTCATGTCAATTTATCCAACACACCAAAGAGGAAAATTTGATCATGTATGGGTCTGGTGCTGCAGCGCCCATCATTGTGGCAGGTGGGGTATAACTTACCAAGTTGTCCTTTCCTTAATTTTGTCATGTAATTTCCTCAAGTGAGATTTTAGATGTTAAGTATGTTAATGCAGAAACATTTTTACATGCTGTAGGCACCTTGACATGTGGACTATACTGTCCCTCCAAGTTGTACAGATTCAAATTGAGCAGTGGCATTTTAGGGGGGCATTGGGCCATGCCCCATCCCCTCGTTGATGCAGATTTTTATTTTTTTTTTTTTAGTTTAATAACCTAAAATATGTCAATTTTTGAAAACAAAAGTTTACTCCAAAAGATAACATATTTAGCACTAAATTGCATGCAAGGACACCCAATCATTCAAAAAATTTTCAAAGGGGGAGGGGTTGTCCCCTCCCCTTAGACCCCTCCCCCATGCTGACAATCACAGAACATACTACATGCCCCCCTCAGACAGTTCTGACTACAGATGCCTGCCGAAAAAAGAGTTTGAAGGTATTCAGAGCAACAATACACTTGCCATAGGCCTACATGATCTTATACGTCGTCACCCATACAGCTTCTCACACCATCAAGATAAGCTGCAGCAATACAGTGTAAGGTTTATAGCAAAGTTGTGTCTTAAGAACTCATTTTCTGCAATTTAAGCAGCAAAAACTTCAAAAAGTTTTCTCAACTCATCCCCATTACTATTGGAGCTGAGGTGAATTGTGTTTATGTACTTAATATGAAAATAAGCAACAGTTCATTATCCACATTAACTACCCATCCATTTTATGAGCAGCTTTTAATATTGCAACTTTTGCTACCTCTATGGTATGCACTAACAATAAAATGTAAGGACACTTTATTCCAGGGTCTAAATACGCAAATTCACTACAGTCAGGGGATTTACCCTTAATTGCCTTTCCACCAATATACTCAGGTGGTTTCCTAAAATCCATTTTGATGGTAGAACCATACTGTTCTGCCACTTTGCCCACCTTTGTGATACTGCTAATCACATTTCTATCATTTGAACAGTATTTCTGTGAGGTTCAGTATTTGCCCCATCCACAACTTTGAGGAACTTGAAGATGATTAGGACTGCTAGTGTTTGACATTCCTATATTTACTCTATATTTTCCTGGAAAAATCCTATAAAATCCTATATATTCATCAATAGCCTTCCTATAAAACCTCCTATATTTCTGTGATGGACCACTTTGAAGCCTGGACTCTTCATGTATTAGTTATTACGTATACCCCTTTTGGGCCAACTCGGTCCTGGCCAATTCTGTCCCGGGCCAGCTCGGTCCCAAATTAACTCTGTCTGGCAATAACAATACCTGTTAAATTTTATCTTCAAAAGTTGTGGAAATCAATTTGACTTGCTGATGTATATTTTATTTGCAACATGTTTAAATGACTAATCAACCTCAGGGAGTAGTTTTACAAATCATACCGTACATCTGCCAGTGCTGCCTCTGGGGGTGGGGGAGGGGCTGTAAATGCAACATTTAAAAAACAAGAACCAAGTTTCTTGTAGTTTTTCGTTTTAAAAATGTGGTTCAGTTTTGTGGATCATTGGCCCTGTGACCATGCAAGCAGGTTGAAAATATGTTACAGATCTTCAGCTTATCGCTCGTATTTATACTAAATATGCCCTTTGAGATGATCAGCTGCCATCAGAAGTAGTTCCCATATGACGATCTGACTGAATGAACTTGATTTCTGATTCCTTGCCGAAGGCAAGCAAGGAATCTATGCGATGGTGATGCCGCGTGTGTGCGTATGGGTGTGTGCTGTGTGCAGTCGTGATATGTGTATGTGTGAACTCACCAACGTGTCCTTAATGGCGGGCACCGGGGCAGCCGGCAAGGGCTCCGCACTCGAACGTCTTTCCTAGCTCACGTGCGGCTCGAAGCTGGCGTAGCTGCCCGAAAATTCGGCCACTGCGATGAGAAGTCACGCGCGGCTGCACCTGCCTGCCTTGGAGCGCAGCCCGCCCTAAAACACGTACGTCTCCTCGCCTCGTTCGCGGGCAGCTTCCCTGCTGGGACATTCCCTTGCGTCTCTCTTTAAATCCACCATGGATTTCAAACTCATCGCTGTGTTTTCTTTCCTTATTAGTATATGGACCACTCCGCCACTATTGAAGGTATGGGGGCCCTCCCAAAGAAAAAAATGAAATTCAAGACTGATGCGATTTCCTGGCAACTATATCAGATGAGATAATTCACTAATTCACAACTTTTTAGTGAACCTAAAGAGGGAATGAACCTTCCCGACTTTTTAACTCGAGCCATTTTATTGCATACTTATTTAAAAATTCGACTAGAGGAAAATACTTGGCTTCTTTCTAAGCCCCGTTTAAATTTAGTCTTTTCTAATTTTTTTCAAATGCCCCCTCCGCCCCTTGGCTCTTATTGCCCCCTTAGTTGCGAAAAAGCCTTCAGGGGACGATACCGACCCGTTGGGAACAACTGATCTGTGGATACGGGTAGGAGTACAAAACCCATTGACACATACTTCTAGTTATTGTTTGTTGAACGAAGTTAACCTTTTACAATCTGTTTATCAAACTTTGTGCGATTATGTCTTCATTATACATATTAAATTGTGAAACATAATAGGACCAGGGAAGTATTTACGTAGCTGAGGATCATTAACGTAAAAACTACTTGAAAACCAATTCGATGAACATTATTTTCAGAATCTGTGGTGAGGTTATCAGTAATAGAATCCCTGCATTTCCTGCTTTACTAATGAATGAAATAACAAAATTATTAATTCAAACCATAATTAATAAATTTCGCAGATTTTGAAGGGATTCAAATAATCTTTGGTTACAAATTTGTTACACCATCCAAGTCGTTTCCTGCAAGCTAATAGCCTAATACACATGATTAATTTGACAGCTGTTGCTACAAATCCACTTTGCCCAGTAAGTTATATCTTGTCTTCAAGGAAAAGTATGGAGATTAAAAGGGCAGACTTCCTCATTCCAAAAAGGCTAAAAAGGCAAAAGCAAAACTTTACAATCTCCCCTTATTTCAATTTCTCCGACCCACAAAACGCTTTCTACTGCCGGCAGGAGCAATCCCCAATGAGCTGTACTCCTTAGCTGATCAGTCACTTCAAAAATGTTATCTGGTCTTTAGATCAAGTACTCAGCCGAGCTATTGTTATATCATGCACGGCTGCGAAACAACTGCTACTTTAGACCATGCGTATGAGCAATGAAACAATGTTGTAATCCAAACCTCAATATCCCAGACCGAGACTACCCATAGACCCTTTTCCAAATATCAATTGCAAAGGATTGTGGGATAGAGTTTTGGTACACGTTGTTTTTTGCCACAGTAAAATGCCATTGACAAGAACGTCGCACACCAAAAGTCTGTCCCACAATTCTTTGTAATCGCTATTTGGAAAAGAGTCTATTCCGAGACCGGGGCACCGCTTTATATAGACAGGGAACTCTTCAACTGGAGTTCTAATCGACTGCTAACACAATTAGTTGTACCACACGCATAGTTCCTTGTTCTGCAACACATGCCGTCCTTAAATTCAAATCTCAAAATGCTGATAGCCTATTGCTTGAAGTGTTGCCTTTGACATATGGGTGATTCTTTTTATTTGTGTACCAAGTTGTGACATGACATTTTTGGCCCAAAATTCATGCTTTATGTTTCTTTTCCTATGACTCAATGTTTTGATTTTGTCTTGTACAAACTTCTTTGAAACTGATGAGGAGTAAGTTCTAATCATGGGTGCTGGAATTATTTACACCCTCAAAATAGCCTTATATTGGGACAAATATGGGTTCCACGTGTAAGGTGGGACACCAAATTACATTTTTTCACATCAGTACCATAAATAGGTCCCTTTCATACCACTCCAGTATTTAATCTAGATAATTTAACATTTTGAAGCTAGAAAATTCAGTCATTCCTCAATTTATGGTTTTATCTCAATTTTGTTGTCCGAAAACATATGTTTCACGTATAAACAAGTAGGTGGGACACCAAAAGTACATTTCCTAATATTTCAAAATTTAAAGCAGTCAGCAAAATTTTACAAAGTGTATGTCAAATCCCATATTAAAAGTGTGTAATTTAACAAGATATTTCAGAGTATCAATTTTGGCAAATAAGTTTGTTTCAGCTATGAAGTTTCACAATGTAAGGTTTCATTGGGACACCAAACTAGTCTTCAAAATTGAAAATGGTCTTTGTTTTTTATTTTTGCTGAAATTTCTCTCTAAACTGTTTACTGCATGAAATAGTGCCCAGGTCTCAATAATCTACAAACTACTCAAGAGGATTACAACATTTAATGAGAAAAATATTATTGGAAAAGGGTAAGAAAGTTCCACGTCTAAGGTGGGACACCAAAACTTACACGTGGAACCTCTTTGGTCAAATTTCTCCAATCGACCAAATGTCAATATTTTTTTAAAGTATGTGTTTGGTTGTCATAATTCATATGTTATTAACAGTTTTATGTTAAACACTAAACAAAATTAGCCTAAAAACATAGAGAAATCCAAATTTTTACATTGTAACTTTAAATGTCACACTTTGTGGCCTAAAATTAGCCAATTTTAGCTCATACCAACATGCTGGTGTGAGCTATTGTGATCACGCGGCGTCACTCTATCTATCTGTCTGTCTGTCTGTCTGTCTGTCTGTCTGTCTATCTATCTGTCTATCTATCTATCTGTCTATCTATCTATCTGTCCACACTTGTTCAAAATACTTCTCCTCCCACATGCTTTCATGGATTTGTTTGGAACTTGGGCACAATGTTCCTTGGGTGGTGGGCCATTTTGGGTGTTCAGGAATTTTTGGTCCAAGGTCCGATGTGGACCCTAGGGCTCATTTTATGAAATTCTACAAAATGCTTCTCCTCCTACAGATTCTCTTGTTCAATGCCGATGGTTTGCATAATGTTACTCTGTTATTGGTCCCTTCGGGGTGTTCAGGAATTTTGGGTCCAAGGCCCAAGATGGACCGGCGGGTCCATTTTGTGAAATATTGCAAAGTAATTAACTTCTTCTCTATTTAATGTTTAAAGAGAGGTAACAGCCTCTCATTATAATGCTTGGTTAGTGATCTCATTATGGTGTTCTTGAATTTTGGTCTAAGGTCCCATGTGGGCCCCAATGGCTCATTTTATGAAATTTTACAAAATAGTTTTTGATTCCTTGCCAAAAGGCAGGCAAGGAATCTATGCGATGGTGATGTGTGTGTGTGTGTGTGTGTGTGTGTATGTGACGGCTTTGCTTGTTTACACGATATCTCAAGAAGGGAAAGTTGGACAGTTCTCAAACTTGGTACATAGATGGCCCATATTAAGAGGAAGAACCGTACTGTTTTTGGTGGAGGTCAAAGGTCATCTGGGGTCACCGGGGGTCAAAATCTGAAAACCTTGTTTACACGATATCTCAAGTTAGAAAGCTTAGATAGATTTCATGCTTGGTATGTAGATGTGTTGTGGTAAGAGGAAGAACGCTATTGTTTTTGGTGGAGGTCAAAGGTCATCTGGGGTCACCGGGGATCAAAATCTGAAAACCTTGTTTACACGATATCTCAAGTTAAAAAGCTTGGATAGATTTCATGCTTGGTATGTAGATGCGTTGTGTTAAAAGAAAGAACCCTATTGTTTTTGGTGGAGGTCAAAGGTCATCTGGGGTCACCGGGGGTCAAAATCTGAAAACCTTGTTTACACAATATCTCAAGTTAGAAAGCTTGGATAGATTTCATGCTTGGTTTGTAGATGCATTGTAGTGAGAGAAATATAACTATTGTTTTTGGTGGAGGTCAAAGGTCATCTGGGGTCACCAGGGGTCAAAGTCTGAAAACCTTGTTTACACGATATTTCAAGGTTGGGAGCGTGGATACATTTAATACTCAGTATGTGGATGTGTTATGGTAAGAGAAATATAACTATTGTTTTTGGTGGAGGTCAAAGGTCATCTGGGGTCACCGGGGGTCAAAGTCTGAAAACCTTGTTTACACGATATTTCAAGGTTGGGAGCGTGGATACATTTAATACTCAGTATGTGGATGTGTTATAGTAAGAGAAAGATAACTGTTGTTTTTGGTTGAGGTCAAAGGTCATCTGGGGTCACCAGGGGTTAAAGTCTGAAAACCTTGTTTACACAGTATCTCAAGTTAGGAAGCTTGGATAGATTTCATACTAAGTATGTTTATGTGTTATGGCAAGAGGAAGAAGCCTATTGTTTTTGGTGGAGGACAAAGGTCATATGGGGTCACAGGGGTCAAAGTCTGAAAACCTTGTTTACACGATATCTCAAGGTAGGAAGCTTGGATAGATTTCAAAGGTAGTTTGTGGATGTGTTATGGTGAGGGGAAGAACCCTATCATTTTTGGTTGAGGTCAAAGGTCATCTGGGGTCACCGGGGGTCAAAGTCTGAAAACCTTGTTTACACGATATTTCAAGGTAGGAAGCTTGCATACTTTTCATACTTAGTATGTGGATGTGTTGTGATGAGAGGAAGATACCTATCATTTTTGGTGGAGGTCAAAGGTCATCTGGGGTCACCGGGGGTCAAAGTCTGAAAACCTTGTTTACACGATATTTCAAGGTTGGGAGCGTGGATACATTTAATACTCAGTATGTGGATGTGTTATGGTAAGAGAAAGATAACTATTGTTTTTGGTGGAGGTCAAAGGTCATCTGGGGTCACCAGGGGTCAAAGTCTGAAAACCTTGTTTACACAGTATCTCAAGGTAGGAAGCTTGGATAGATTTCATACTAAGTATGTTCATGTGTTATGGCAAGAGGAAGAAGCCTATTTTTTGGTGGAGGTCAAAGGTCATCTGGGGTCACCGGGGGTCAAAGTCTGAAAACCTTGTTTGCACGATATTTCAAGGTTGGGAGCGTGGATACATTTAATACTCAGTATGTGGATGTGTTATGGTAAGAGAAAGATAACTGTTGTTTTTGGTGGAGGTCAAAGGTCATCTGGGGTCACTAGGGGTCAAAGTCTGAAAACCTTGTTTACACAGTATCTCAAGGTAGGAAGCTTGGATAGATTTCATACTAAGTATGTTCATGTGTTGTGGTGCGAGGAAAAACCCTATTGTTTTTCATGGAGATCACAAGCCATTTGAGGTCATCAGAGGTCAAAACTGAAACTTTGTAAATCATGTCATTACAAGGGAGGAAGCACAGACAAATTCCTTCTTTTTTTCATTTTTTTTTTTTTTTTGGTTATTCAAGTTTTTGTTCAAAGGTCATGTGACATGAGCTGACATGAGAAGAGGTCAAATTGTGACCACATCATAAAACATAATGTAGTAGAGAAGTATACATTTGATGGTTGAACCTCAGGGTAGCAAATCACCCCCGCTTCGGCAAGGAATCACAAAGCCTTTTGGCTTTCTGGTTCTCCTAAAAATTGTGTTGTACAGTGTTGATGATTTGTCATAATGAAGCTCTGTTAATGGTCCTTACAAATTACTTCTCCAATTTGGGATGAAGAATACTTTTGATACCTTTCTAACCAATTTTGTGCCACCCCTATATTTTACCAGTCTCACAAAATCACTTTACTACCTATTTTTCTTTGTACTGCAACCTCTTCAAAACTGTCTAAGTAGAAGAGGTCAATCCTGTGTAGTTGTTTAGGTTAGTTTAAAGGGAGCTGCTTCATGGGATTTCCATAGGGTATTTCCATTGTGTGTGCATTGTCAGAACACGTGGGTGTGTTTGTCATAGTGATCCTCTGTCAATGGTTCTTTTAGGGTGTACAGAAATTTTGGGTCCAAGATCCAATGTACACTAGGGTCCATTTTGTGAATATTGCAAAATGGTCAATTCCTCCTCCAGTTAATGTTAAACAGAGTTGAAGGCCTGTCATAATGATGCTTGGTTAGTGATCTGTTTATGGTGTTCTGGAAGTTTGGGTCTAAGGTCCCATATGGGTCCTATGGCCCTTTTTATGACATTTTGCAAATTGCTTACACCTGCAGTTTCTCTTGTACAATGTTGATGGTTTGTCATAATTATATTCGGGTAGTGGTACCTTCAGGGTGTTTAACAAGTTGAGTACAAGGCACAATATGGACCATAAGGTCCATTTTGTGTAGTATTGCAAGTGATTAACTTTTCCTCCAGTTAATGTTTAACAGAGTTGACGGTCTGTTATAATGATGCTTGGCTAGTGATCTGTTTCTGGTTTTGTGGAATTTTGGTGCAAAAGCCCATATGGACCCTATGGCTCTTTTATGAAGTACGCAAAAGTGAATCTTCAACTACAGATTCTTGTACAATGTTGATGGTTTGTCATAATGATACTTGAAATTTGGGGTCCAAGGCCGAAGATGGGCCCTAGGGACTTTTGCTTTCTTAAATTGTATTCATGAAACAACTTACAAAGCAAAGATAGCATGACAAATTTTTGTGACATTCAGGAAGGTGCCATCAGGGTAAGTAGGGTTTGGGGTCATAAGCCATTTGACGTCATTTAAAGTCATATGATGCTTGTACTAACAAAGACTAGAAGCCAGGGACCCTTAATTGGTTGAAGGTATAAGCTTCAGCACCATTGGTGCTCTAGTTTACAAAATTATGGAGATTAACTGCCATGACACAATTTTTTTGTTATTATATGATCATTCTAAATTGCAGTGATAAAATAAAAACACACATATCACCATGTGAATTAAACTTGTATGGCAGTAGCCTTTGACAGTGTATTTTTACTATTGGTACCCTTATTTATGGAATCACCCATATGCATTGTGACATCGTTCATGACCGTGTTGTAGCGTACATAACTTCATTATGGGGTCCGAGTCACAAGGAAAATTTTGAAATGCAACACTGTTGAAATGCGATTTCCTGGCGTCCAGCACATGAGATAACTCACCAATTTCGAAGTGAACCGAAATAGAGAAAGGTCGACCAACTCTACTTGTTGACTCCATTTTGTCTCCTAAGTATTGCATACTAATTTGAAAGTTCAGCTAAAGGAAGATACTTGATATCTTTTAAAGCCTCGATCAAATTTAGTATCTCATTTTTGCAAACGCCCCCCCCCCCGCCCCTTGGCTCTTATCGCCCTCTGAGTGGCGAAAACTCCACAGAGGGAGATAACGCTGCGTTGGGAACCACTGTGCTACAATATGCTGGTTTCTTAGGTTCTTCTTTGCAAGATACAAATTACATATAGAGAACGAACATACTTGAGAAATTGAAAAAGATATGCTTAGCACCATTTTGCATCAAAGTCCCGCCCCTCACAGCAAACATTTTCGAAGTGGGGCGTGAGGGAGGGAAGCTCTTCCCCTCTCTTGAACTCCTGTGATTGCTTAAATTCCACGCAAGGGCCTTTCTTTAGCTATTCAAAGATTATGTTACATCTACTTACTGTGTTTGCCTGTTACGCCGCAATCTTTGAGTATTTCCAGTTAGGGTTATTCACGGTTCCTTAACTTGGCTTGTTTTAGCTGTAATCAAGTGCCACCTCTCTTAAAGAAAATGCGCATAATTGTTTAATTGGTAACTGATAAATTAACTATGCAAGCTAATTTCTCAGAAAAGGAAAGTGAAATCTTTCTAAATCGGTGGTAAGACGATGTACACACTATGGAGCCGTATCCTTGTGTACCAGCGCCTAACGCACATGCATTCCCTATACTTTAAACCTAACTACCCTGCCGCAGACGACTTATTCACCCCCGTCTCTCACTTTTAGAAAGCCATTCACACCTATCAAAATTAGAAGTAACTAATTATGTATGAAAAAGTCGTATTGAGATCCATACAGAGAAGGATGCCAGAGGATCAAAGGCCATTCAGATATTGATCTAAGGCCTGCAATTAGGTTAAGACTACCCTCTTGCATAAACTGATAGGTAAACATCGGTGAGCTTTCAACACACCTGTTAATGTCATCTAGTAATTCATGATCAGGACAAAATATTCCATTAGTATACAGCTAGTTTTCAAAAGTCGAGAAATGTCTCAATTTTTCCCCCATTTCAGATGAGAGTTGAAGATCCTGACCACAACGCAGTACGCTGAATCATGCAATTAGGTTAGAAGACGTCAAGTTATAATGTTCTAAGGTTATAATTTCTTCCACGGGTAGTACGTTTTGTGGAAAGACATGTCAAGGAAAGAGCTGTTTTGCTCAAAAGCTGTGAAAAGAATTCCTCTTCTGAAAAATCCATTGGAATTACATTAATACTGTTAGCCATTCTCAGATATACCTTATCAAAGTGTGACCATTCCTGTAATAAGTTCAAAAACTAGGCCAATGTAAAAAATACTGACGTTTTTTGTCGCTCATAGTGTATTTCTTTTGTTAACCCTATAATGATTGTCTTTTTTAAATTCTTGCCATCTTCAATGCAGTTTTGTGAGTTATACTGAAATTTTTCCAATTAGACTCCGTTACGGTAAAAATAACCCCTAATGGTTAATCAACATTACATCTACGGTATTTTTTGTAAGTTTTCAGTAAAGGTTATTCATAATAAAGATTTAAACTAGAATTCGTTTTAAACGATGGTATGTGAAGAATCAACGGGCATGACGTTTACATTACAAAATTTACAAAATTTATACAACATTTTACAAAATTTATAAAACATGCAGAGTAGCTCATAGTACACAGCATACTCAGAGAGTGTTCTGACTACACATTAGGGCCTTGTTTGCTCACCAGGTTATCGCCTTAAGCAATAAACTAGGTTTGTGTCTGCATTGGAGAAGCTAAAGACAGTTGTGGGCGTGGCTAGAACTAACCAAGTTGAGAAAACTGGAACTGCGTTGGATGATGAGTATCTGTCTTTCAAAAGGCGTATGATGTCCCCCACCGTGAGCGTGCACCCCTTTGTTCTAATGTGGTAATATTTAAACTGTTTAATTCAAGTGAACAATTCGTCGTTTTATATTCACTATGCAATTTTATGCTCTGAAAATCATGAAAGATAGTTGTAAGTATCAAAAGTACCAAATAGTTTCGTGCTTTTTAGATATAATTTTCCAATGTAAGATTCATGTGACTGCAAATATTCTATTTGAACTCCATCATAAGTAATAAAACTTTTCAGATTTACATTCTGTGACTATAATTTTGTATCAGCCTGGTTTTGCATTTCCAATTTAACTACATCTGGGTGAACCCTCATTTTCACTTCTGGCATTTCTTTGGAACTGGCCTTAGACTTGGGAATTGCGTAATCAAGCTTAGACCAAAACAAAGGATCTTTCCTATCTAAGTAGGTATTGGTCGATATGTAGGCTTTTATCTCTTTGTCCAATGTCGTTTGGTTTACATTCTCCATCATAATGAAGACAATACGTTTACTTCTATCTTTCAATGCCTTCTGATGGGCGGATTTAAACTCATAAGAACACCACTCACTTTCAACGTAGTTCTTTGAAAAAAGGATTAAAATCTTACTGCTGTTTTCAACAGCATTAATGATGTTAGTGGCAATACATTCACCAACGATAAAATCACGATGATGAATGCACAATTTCCGCTGGTTTCCTTGACTCTCTAATTTAGGAACAAGTTCCTTCAATACAAAGTCTCTATCCAAACTACTAAATGAAATAAAAGCGTCATACTCTTTTTCCTCCTTTGCATTTTCGTTACCGAAAAGCTTTAATCCTGTCCTGATGTAAAAAAGAACAAGAATTTCCAAACGAAATTTGTAACATAATCCACAGATGCAAGAAGTTAGAACAATTGCACAGGTCACTCCTAGTACTAATATTCCCCATTGGTAGGGATCTGCTACAGTCACAATAACTGTAACAGGTAGGACAGTGGGGGGAGGGCTACATCTTATCTCCATATCCTCAAGCCAATGTATAAGCGCTGTCTCGTTTAAATATGGAGCGCATTGAAGGTATATGATGTCAGTTTCAAGTTCATCTCCTATATCAAAGACTTTCTTCTTGTACCAATTTGTCAGGTTAAGTATGCCACACATACAATTAAACGGATTTCCTCTCAACATTAAATAGGTCAAGCTGTGCAGATTATCAACAACTCCCGTCGGTAAACTCTGTAATTTATTATCTGAAAATTCTAATCGAACCACTGATGGTATTGTCTCAAAGGTATCACTGTCAAAGTTTGAAATGAAATTGGATGAAAGGTCGAGATGGTAAAAATTTAACGATGAAATATTCAAGATTTCCGAGCTCATCTGTGTCAAGTTATTATTACGTAGATTTAAAATTCTCAAAAAGTTAAGATGGCTGAAAACCCCGCTTTCAATTCGATTTATATGGTTGCCAGATAAATCAAGAGATACAAGGTTTGGTAAATGAATTAAAGAATTTGAAGATAGGTGAGTTATTGTATTGTTTTGAAGACTAAGCACGTTAGTTTGGGGATTAATTGTCAATGGTATTGAGGTAAGGTTAGCATTGTTACAGATGGTATAAATAAGGTGTGAACTGCATTGTATGAAACAGGTACAAGGTAATGGGCAGTCCTCGGGAGATTCCATGACGGTGAAAAATTCGTCCGGTAATCTCAGCATGTCATCAATGCGTTTATCTTCGTGATTTAAAGGTGTTCTGCACTTTAACAAAGTGCTGTCAAATCTTTGATTTGATAGTTGGTAGTTTCCTGGCCAAACGAAACTATGGTAAAACGGTAATTCCCAGCTGTTCTTGCTACTTTGCACAAACATATCCCTGAACATATCACAGTCACAGATGAGAGGATTATACTTCAGGTCACTTCGGAAAGGGAATTTTGGAAGACTGTTTTCACCAAGCTCCCAATTAATGCTCTTAGGGAATTTCGGAAAGTTTGTCAGTTCGTTAGAGGACAAGTCAAGATACTGCAAAGTATTAATACCGGAAAATGAAAACTCACTCAATCCCGCTACTGTTAAGGCATTCAAATCCAGTTGAAACTCCAAAATGTTCGTCAAGTTGTAGAATGCATGATGAGCCACGAAATTGATCTGATTTGTAGACAGACTGATAAATTTTACATTTTGGAGGTTGCTGAATGTGTAACTTTGAATCTGTTTTATCTCATTCTTAGACAGATCGATGTATTCTACATTTTCCAATGACCCTACGCCGTTTCTAAAGTTTGCAAATATATTAGGGATGTCAATTATTTTATTCCCCTTTAAATTAATCTGTTGGACATCCTCATCGTCGGCGAATAATTTCGACGACAAGTTTGAAATGGCACAAAAGCTCAAGTCAATGGTACGGAGGTGATCTAAGCTGTCTAAGGATGGGATCATTTCAAGGCTGGGGTTTCTTGCCAAAGACAAACTACTTAGTCTGGTAAGTTCTGCGAAAGTCTGCGGGTTTATTACTTCAAGGAGTAAGTTATCTGACAGGGTAAGTGTCTCAAGAAACGACATAGAGGAGAAGCTTTCTGACTGAATCTTGGTGATGTTGGTCAGAGATAGCTCCAGATGAGCTAGATGCGGCAAGAACGAAGATAGCTCTAATGGAATTATATTAATCATAGGACTGTCGTATATTTCCAAATGAGTCAGGTTTGTGAAGTACCTCATGCTAAAAAAGTCCGAATTCCTAAGAGTAACATTGGAAAACGTCAAATGATGCAGTGTTTTCAAGTTGCGAAATGCATTTGGCGGAATTCCTGATTCAAAGTTGAAATTATGAAGAAGAAGGCTTTTCAAATTTGGCAAAAATGGAAAGGCTTCGTCTGTTCCTGAGAAATTTGGTCCTATTAAAGCATTTGGATATTCAAAAATATGACTTTCGTAATAATTCTGGTGTAGGTCGATTGTAAATAGGTTGTTCGTTCGGTAAAAACTTCCATCAGATATGCTACGGATTGAAGTGTTAGAGATATTAAACTCTTCCATATAGCGAAAATGACTCAAATCATCATCTTTGATTTCAAGTTGGCTGCAGCGAGAAAGATGAAGTGTTTTGATTTCTGCATCTCCCGCTAAAAGTTTCAGACACTCAAACATATTTGGCGTGCTTCCAAAACCTCGATCACACAAAATCAGAAGGTTGCACTGTCCAGGAGGTCCAACTGTGGAGGGCCCGTCAATAGGGAAACGTCCTTCACGGATGAATGCACATGTTCCTTCATTTCTAGCAAAAGGGATGTAATTATTCCATTTACAGTCCCATTTTTGGAGGCAATCGGTCACGTTGATAGCTACAACTGCACAGATGTACACCGAACTTAAAATAGTGATCTCCGTCCATTTCGAAAACTTCGCCATTTCGTCCGGCATCGATTGTTCATACAATACCGTACCTTCGGTTGACGCTTTAGTTACCTACGGTGTCTTTTCAACGAGTCAAGTAGTTTCCTCAGAAAGTGGGAGAATACGCGCTGATGAAAACTGTTGTAATGCACTCTGCCCGGAAATTTATTTCCTCTTGGCTTATTTGAAGTTAGGGGGTCAGATCACCCAATTCTTGTCACAAGGGTTTTCGTCTTGGGTACTGTAAACTAAAGAATGGATCCTGCGTCACTTGAGATCAGTACGATTTTAAAGACATTTGTAGTCTTGCTCAAGACATGGTATTAGGCAATTGTGCACGGTACACAACGTTCATTGGGAACTTCTGTGCTGACGCCCTCCACACCTTCAAATTTCTGTTCTATACTACGTAGTAATGAACGAACTACAGTCTAGTTGACAAGCGCCCTCTTTTTGTACAAAACGTGATAAGTGAAAATTTACTAACGTCTTAACTAAGACTAAGACATATGCGGAATCGATCCAAAGATGCACAAAAATCTACGAACACCAACAGTGAACAATCTAACGATGCAACATTCATGAAAATGCTCCTAGCTACCAACACCACGCTTGTGCAACTATCAGTGACCCGGGGGCTAACAAAACACACGTACTACACAGCTGTTTAGACCAGGGGTCAGCAAACTAGGGGTCGCAATCCTTTGGGGGTTGCGAAAATATTTCGGAGGGTCGCGAAAAGGATTTCGGAGCGAAAAATAATTGCCAAATCTCTCATTAAAAATAAGCAATGGGAGTGATTCTAATCTAAGAACCAGTGATCTGCTTTATTAACACTGCATAACCAAGTCAAAGCAAACTCCTCTTACCGACCCGTCAATCTGAGGGCCACCAAGATTCCGGAGTAGAAAGTTGGGGCCACCAAGCAAAAAAGTTTGGAGACCCCTGGTTCAGAGTACAGTACGGTGATAAAGCTGAACTCTTGTACATTCAAGTATTAGGCCTACCCAGTAACAATAAAATAGGCCCATTAAATGAATTTTCTTCATAGTTGATCATAAAGCAAAAAAAAAAAAAATAAATATGGGCAAGTAAGGCCAACCCCATGGATTTAAAAGTAAAGCTCCTATAAAAGACTTACGTGATAAGGCCACTAACATAAAGGCTACGTCAAAACTAGGGGCACGAGAAGGGGGCCCGCGAACTGGAACCTTGACCCGCAGATAATCGGCGGAGCTGCCAGAGTTGCCTGGGGAAGCTTATCGATCTTGAACACTCCAACCGAAAATGAGAAATGAGATACGATTTCTCCCTACCACTATCCACCGATAACGTGGAGTGGAGAAAACCAAAGTTAGTGAGGGGGTACTTCAAGAAAAGACCATTACACAGTGTCTATTTTCGAACACCCTGTCCATAAATGGACGCGCCCGTACATGACATGGATTGGCGTTATATAACTTTGGTTGTATTCTTACTAACGTGGGATGATCCCACCGTGGTACGGAGAAATCGTCGACGAGCGAGCTATCTATGTTACTTAAATTGAAAAGAGGATCGATGGACATCGATGGATCGGTGGATCGATCAATGGATCGGTGGTGTGAAATCTGACATGTCAGATTTCACACCACCGCGATGTTCTCGGCTTCCGTAGTGTACGGTACTTGAGCATGGCACAACGAGGCACACTTTCGACTGTGAATAATTTCACCAGCGTTTCTTTCAAGAGGTACCTAAATGCAAATGACTGTCTCAAGGTCCAACAGCTAATTAAGCATATGTCCAATTTTTATGGAAAATTCGAATGGAGAATAATCGTAAATGATTTACTCGCCTGGCAAGTTACTATCAATGAAGAAGCCTTCACAATGTCAAAGAATAAACAAGATTATCCAGACTATCACAGAAAGACCAGGATTATTAGTTTTGAGTAGAAAGCCGTGCATTTAGGCTAACCCTTGCATTTTGCTATAGTCAGTAAAGCTTACAACGGCTTTAGGTTGTCTAGCTTATTTCATCTACTAAACAGTCGCAGAGAGAATCACCATCTCAGCCTCTTCACACCACTATAGAATGTGGAAAACTCGTCCGGATCATGACCTCAAGTGTCCAACTTCTCTGTTTCAGTGTATGCCTATGCTGTGATAATCAACTACCTCAATGCAGGGAGTTGTCCGAACAGAGAGCTGTTAGGACAACTTCCTGGTCCGAATAACAACTCCCTGCTCAAAGATTCGCTGAGTTGCCGACTGAGATGAGTCAGCGAACAGTCGCTATGGTAGAATGTTCCACAGTCTGTGCGTGTATGGTAGATATGTCTATACAACCTTTGATCTCTTTTCAGTCACGGTGAGGCAAGCGTGACGTCACGACTTAATCGGTAATAAAGCTTATCCCCAAAAGGGTCCATAATATCTCACGGTCCCAATCAGTAACAAAATCTGCCTACATTTGCGTGGATAAGCAATATACCAAATGCATACTCGTATTCCTAGTGAGATTGGGCGTTCTGCAGAAATTAGGCCACTGTGCACATACATTCACACATGACGATCGGGGGAAGTGTCTTACAAGGGTGGTGACATGAAATTAAATAGTTGGATATTTGAGGTAAAAAGCATTAAATATTGAGAAAATAGCCGCAGTTCCCATTCAAATCCATCAAATATTGACCATTTTACAAGGTAATTCTATTTCACACTTGTATCGTGAATAAACGTGAGCTAAATATGCAAATATGTGACATCCAAAGATGGACATACCATATATGGCTAGTGTTAGCCATTGTTTTTGAAACCTTATAATTTCAAGGACACTGGTAGCATTGTTATCCGGTTTATTCTGTCGGTGTTTCCTTGAGAAGTATTGCAATCACTTACCAAACTGTAAACTATCTGATCAGTAATAAAGAGATAATTTATATAGGGTTAACAAAAGAAATCTTAACACTGTGCAACACTCCACATCACTATTAGCTCAGCTGAGCTATAGCTATCGTACGCGGCAAATGTTTGTCACTTTTCGACATCGTGTTTAAATGCATGGCATTTCGCTATTTCTTCATAGATTTGACTGAAATTTAGCTGGCGTGTAGGTGAGGAAAGTATGTTAATGATGCAACCATTTTCGACAAATATGATTGTTATTTGACCTCGGAAGAGGATTTTGTCTGAAAACGTCAAATTCCCTTCTTTTCGTTCGATTGTGCACTAAATGTGCTGAAACATTACATAGATAGTTTGAATAGTGCTGAACAAATGTTGTATTTCCGAGTTGTTTTCGTTATCATTTGAGGGCAGAAAACAGTAGCCTACTTTGTGTAAAAAATATAAGTTCAAAAGAATACTATTCACATTTAGATTACAGGACGTCGAGACTCCAAGTTGTTGTCGTTATCATCTGAGGGCCCAAAACAGTAATTTCTGTACAAAGAAACTACGTACAAAAGTATACTGTATACACATCGTTGTATAGGTGTCTCGTGCTATTACGTGTGGAAGCGTTTACCCAAAGTGCAGTATATCGACAACGATGATGTCGGTCGACCGACTGCATGGTCCAGTGGTTAGAGCATCCGACTTGCAGCCGGAAGGTCTAGGGTTCGACTTCTGGGCCCGGTCACACCAAAGACTTTAAAAATGGAACCTACTTTCATGGTGCTTGGTGCTCAGCAAGCAATGAAGTAGGGAAAACAAGCCAGTAAGCCACAACTGGAAAAAGGCCGTGGCCGGCCCGACTTAAACCAATTGGTTAGAAAATGATCCGTAAAACCGGGCGGGGGTCCTACTAATGAATGACCGATATTGCTCGCCGGTACAATGAATGCCCGAACTGTGTGAATGATTGCCAGTGATGTGTTATCGATTGTCCGATAGATGCTCGACTCGTGATGATTGTCTGACCTTGCCCGATGAGGAAAGGTTTCATTTTGAGGCCTAACGTTAGGCCGCACCGTTATGATGAATGTAGAGAGGGGTGTTAATTTAGTTATTTGTTTGTTGGGGATCGCGTCTAATTTGGTAGCTACTCGTGAATTGGAATATCAGGGTGACTACTTCAAGTTAAGGTGAATGTTGTTTAGGAAATGGGTTTTACTTTAAGGGGAAGAGGAACTCTCCCTATTTTTCATAAGAACATAGCGCTTTGATTGAAAATATAATAGCCTACTACATGTTTAAGCATAAAGGTGATCGGTCGTCTTGAAATATTCTTTGTGAGGTCAGCCTTTTCTTGACATCACTCTAAAAATGTGTTTAGGAATTAAACACAAATTTTGCCCCCACTTTGGAAACATGTTTAATTCCTAAACATTATGTGTTTAATTCGTAAACATTATGTGTTTAAATCCTAAACGTGTTTAGAGTGTAAACGTGTTTCCAAAGTGGGGGCAAAAAAGTGTTTAGAAAAGTGTTTAATTTCTAAACACCGTTTTTACAGTGATGTTTCTGCAGTCGTCACTGTTCAACTGATACACCGTACAAGCATGGTATAGCTAATCGGTAAGCAAGAAGAGACGATATACCGATGTGGTATAGCTAATCGGTAAGCAAGAAGAGACGATATACCGATGTCATCATAGCTACTTGTACGGTGTATCCGTTGAACAGTGACGACTGCAGAAACATGTCAAGAAAAGGCTGACGTCACAAAGAATATTTCAAGACGACCGATCACTTTTAACATTTCGAAACATTTTTCGGAAAGGAAAATGTGCATTAGTAAAGGCGTATGTATGTCAGTCTCGGAGGCAGGAATTAGTGTTCAGTCACTGACACTGCAGGGGGCACCATTCAAGCTTATTCACATCTGCAGTATATAACAATAATTTTGTGTACCAAATTTAGTCTTTCAGTGCTTTAGGGGTTCAATAAATATATGTTTCCTTATATATATATATATATATATATATATATATATATATATATATATATATATATATATATATATACATATATATATATATATATATATATATATATATATATATATATATATATATATTTACCTCTTTGTTTTTAACGTACTTATGGACAACCGAAATATGGACTGCACACTTTTCCATGACCTAGGATAAGCTGAGCTGCGACAACGTTGTTGCTCTTGTTTTTGCATAAGCAATGATACTTCAGAAACCATCAAACTTTGAAGACGTATATTCTGAGAACGGTAAAAGATATTGAAATAATCCCAAAGGATCTTTCATTGAAGGACGTAATTCTGCAACTGACAAGTGAAACAGCTCTTTTTGGTGGTATATCACCAGACCTTTAAAGGAAGAGTTTTGGTAAACATCCATTTTTGGTATAAGGAAGAGGATCTAAATCTACAGATTAAGGTGAAGTTTCCATTTGATTCCTGTGTGTGATTTGGATAAAGTTACTAAATTTATAACCTAATGTGAACTTGAAACAAGCAGGAGTGATGTCATATCCTCACATTAATGAGCAGTGCTTTCTTTTGCTTCAGTCTATTTTTTACATTAAACTAGAAGTATGAATTGCATACAAAACGTTTACAATTTCCATGCCTTTCATGCATTCACATTATAAAAGCATGAGGTATGGAGGAGGAAATTAGTCTTAATTGTAATTGTAATCGTAAACCAAAACTGTGTTGATTAAAGAGACAGTCACGTTATGATGTCACTTGTGCTTGCCTAATTAGGTTCTCTTTCTTTATTCTAAAAACGTCATAACTTCATCATCTAATAAAACCGACCTGAAAGTTGATAAATTTACAACAACGATGGTTTGTTGAATGTTTATTGTCTCAAAGGTCCGAGGCATTACTTCCTTAAATTAACAATGTTGTTTCACTGTTCAAAGGACAACTAACAGTATACCATACGCACGTGCACTCAAAAAATCAAGTGCTAATATCCCCACTTGAAGTGCTACTAAGTTACATAACAAAAAATTACTTAGCTAAGACAGTTTTTTGCAAAGGTTGGAAATTACACCCTCAGTCCAATATGTTATTCGTACGACAGATCGGTAGACACCACAAATTGCATGTTATTCCTATTAGATTCCCCTCGGCCCGGACGACGACATACTGGCTATTTGATGTATATTTGTCGCAATAAGCGCAGCTTCTTCTATGCCATAAGCGTAGGAAGCTTTTAGAAAGTGGGGACAGAAGTGAATGTTAGTGATCAGGGCCCTGGGAGGGGTCTAAGTGGAGGGGTGTTTACCTCCCCTTTGGAATTTTTTTTTGACTATTTAAAGTGCCCTGGATGCAAAATGGTGCAATGTTTGACAAACTTTAAAGGAATTTCATCCTACTCAAATATTATATTTTGGCAGCATGCCATCTACACTGGAGGGGGGGGGGGAGAAACGAGGTTTCCGTCCACCCACCAATCAGACTGGGGTGGTCGCCCCTACCCCCTTTTCCTACGACTATGTATGCATCCCGTAGAAAATTCATCCCGCTATGCAACTCGACGAGTAGGATTTTCCGACAAAACACTTCAACATTAAGTTTGTGTATTGCGCAAAATATCCGTCGTGCTATGACATTATTAAAATTTAAGGTCTTGTTTGATCACCTGTTGTAAAGTGATGTAAAATATTCACATTGACTATTTTACCATTGTTGTGAAAAAATGTTAAACACCCGCTCACTCAGTCAAAAAACCAGGTCCCCTCTCGGGCAAAACCATGCACCACCACTGCTCCTGCAGTTCACGTGACGCTTTCCCGAACGCTTCCGCCACGGAAAAAGCAATTTTACACAGACATTCCTGACAGATGTAATTAAAAAAAAGTAAAATAATTGGATAACGGAAGAACCCTGAAATATGTTCCGTTTGCTTCCTGCGTTTTCATTCACACAGGCCCCTAGCCAGACAGGACACTGAAGGGGGACGAAAAAGCTTCCAGGGGCGATATACTTATGGCCCATTTTGTATGTGCACGAAAAGCAAACACTGATTTCTTAATAACTATACACTTGTATATAATTTAAGTGTATACAGTGTGCCTTTCCAAGTTATGTTAATAACTTTGTAGTGAATGGAATCACTCATGTTCATCGTACGCTTTGTAGTACATAATAAATACTGTGAAAATAGCGTGTATAGAGGGATTTCAGTCACGTGACTTTAACCAACTAGACGCAATTTTGAAGGGCTAGATCGCGTGTCTTTTTTGTTTTGAAGGGCAAGATCGCGCGTCTCTTTGGTTTTGAAGGGCACGCGTTCATTGTGTCACACTAGTATCTATGGTTTAGCAGCGGTAAAACGTCTTTTGTCTACTTTGATACGTTGCTTTACTTCTTTAATAATTAAAGATTTAATTCCTTCACTTGAGTACAAACGGGACTGAAAGACATAATAGATTTACGTTTCCAAATACTGAATTTTGAAATACACAAAAAATACCACAGCCTATTGAAAACTATTTGGGGAAGTTTGACCTGCGGGAAGCCCATTAGAAAATAGGTAATATTAAGGTGGAAGTTATCACTTACAAGACCCTTGCAAACTAACTCAATCCATAGACCAATTGCACTAACCTTACGGCAATTCTAAAAGATATGTTGAATACATTCAATACAATTACACTTAATCATTGGGCAAATACCATCGTCGATACCCGAGTCATTACTTCCACTACCAGTAAACAAAACTATGTAACAAAAGCCACTGGAAATCTTTCAGTTTGTTATCAAGGTTTGAGTTGAAGGCAAAGGCCAAATTTGGCCCCAAGGAAAGGTCGGACTGTGTCTAATAACGAATATATAAACATCAGTTTTAGGTAAACTGTTAACATTTTTTGTTGGTACAAGACGAATAAAAGAAAAGTTAACATCAGCTAGATCTTTGATAATATGACAAGCAGTTAGCAATGATTTAGGACAAAAATCAGGGCTTGGTATAACATTGGACCAAGTATGAGGAAAAGACCGGAGCAAAGGTTTCACCATGAAGCAGCGAGCAAAGATGAGACACAAAGGGATCTCCTCGTCAGTTTGCGACAAAGAGAAAAAAATGTTTCACAAACAAAGCGTTCATCTTAATCTTAAAATCGTCTAACACTAATCCGCCCATGACTTTCCTGGCAACAAGATCAGACTTGTTTTCATCCCCAGATAAAAGAAAATACAGCTTTGTAAGTCACTTTGATGGTCCATTCCAAAATTGGATTCACTGGTGCCACACTTTACCAATGAAGGACAAATCTCTTCGTTTAGTCTATAATAGTCAAGGACTTTAGTGGCAGATGACAGAACAATGTCATTTCAAGTGGATTTAACAGCACTATATATGACCCGAAAAATACACCAGTGATTTTAATAGACGTGGTGCTCCACGAAATATCAACGGGTATGTTTTGGGATGCCATTGTGCTAAGCTTCAAACCACAAGACTTATGCATATTAATAGACGCACCAGTTGCCTTTTGAAACATTGTAAAACATCATTTACACTTGTGGCAAGACAGGTAGCATCATCGGCGTACTGAATGAACTTAATATACCTACCGTTACTCCCAGGCTGTATGCCCCCCTATGCTGTATGACATGTAAGAGGTGCCGGGTGGGGGAGCTGGACCGGTCAACCCATTTTACCCGTATTTTTAAGTATTAGTACCATACTTTATATTGCCTGAGACACGCCCAAATGATATTGTTTCAATATGCTTGACTGTCATACATTTTCCTGTTAATGCTGATAGCATCATGTCATGTAAATGTTTCGTAATTTGATCTTTAAATGACATCAATGGGGTGGGGTGGATGGGGGCAGTCAGGAGAAGCACAGGAAGTCATGGTCTTCTCGGTTGCAGAATTTTCCAGTTTCTTCGGAAAACATGTAGTCAGGATAGTAGGAAGGCTACGATAAATGTATAATCCCGACGCTGGTGAGGTACGTAGCGCCAGAATTTGAGCGACAGGGGTCCAAGCTTTCCTACGTGGGACTGTAACCTGAAGCCCCTACAAGGGCAAAGGGTTGCCAAAAGGTGGCGACAGCTAAATTCAAAAGTTTCAGTGTGATATATTGGTTTTTTAGTTTTGAAATTTGAAAATTTGGGGGATATTTTCTTACAGGATCTGCCCTCATTTAAGTCAAAACATTACGTAAATTACAGAAACGAATGGCGTTTGGTTTCTACTTCATATTTTATTGTTTCCCGACTACATTGGAAAGTTTACCCGACCGTGGGGGATCCTTCCTCAACGAGGGACATGACCCCTCCCCCCCCCCATCTGGTGTCATGTAACACTCCCGCTGTTCATAGTGTTTACATATGTGAGTAACATGACCATTGGAAGTTTGAGCATAGAGAACGCCTGTAATAAGATGGGGTCTTATCATTTGGCACTTCACTGATCAAATGCATTTTTCCATAGTGGAAGGATATAAGGCAAAACACTGCCTAACATAACTTCAGTTTCCACCATTTTTGTGTAATGAGCACTTGAATTCATTTGCTAGAACATCCAAATCACAGGCTGATCTGAACCCTTCAACAACATGGTATACACTGCAGCCTACAAAAATATTAGGGACTAAATTTGTCAGTCAATATTTTGACGCGGAGAAAAATTTTTCTTGACTTACAAACTAATTTTGGTCCTTTTCGTAGCCTCTGGACCCTTGCAGAAGTTCAAGGGGCAAAATTAAGCTACCTCTCATATGAAAGCTAACGAGTGGGCCTTTCACAATGATTTCAAATTTGTGTACCATGACCGTTGAGATTTCGAGCTAGGAGAGCTTGTTGTTCCTGCTTTTTACTTGAAAATGCCATGTTACATCGCGGGAGGATATATTGCAAAAATCTGCCTGAAATATCTTAAATTGTCTTCATTTTTATCTGATGAGTACTTCAACTCCTTTCCTACCGCGTACAGATCACAAATTGAATACGTGATTTCAGCAACATGGTCTATACTGCCCCATTTTTTCTAAGGTGTTAAATTCGTAGGGTAATATCCTTCGCGGCCTCGGATTCCCCTCGAATCAGTGGTGTGATCGAGATGGTAGGAAAAACGCCAAGAGAGGCTTGGTCAACTTTAGGGGAACGCTGGCTTTCTTTGAAAAATCAGCGCACCATCAAACAAGGACAATGGTCACCTATTGTGACCAGAAGCTTACACCTACCCCCTAAGAGGATTAATCGATACTTGCAATAGAAAAAAGTATTTTGAAGTCGATAATTTATGAATATTCATCCCTGGGTGCTTTTTTCTAATAACAAGAGTTCCTTTGGGAAGGTAGGCAAAATTAGTCGCCGAGAGCTCTGTCATTATTGATACCTTTCGTATCAAATGCCAATTACATGAAATATGGATTCGGCTTTATCTCATAATGGGAAAATATTCATAAACTATTATCAATTTTAACAGAAAAAAAAGCTACGTAAAGGGGGGGGGGGAGGTGGCTTACACGACTTGATCATATAGGCTACGTGCAACAGCGTGTAGTAACCCGATTTGGAATTTTACAGTAAGATATGATTAAGAAAACGAAGCCTAATAATAAAAGAAAACCATGGGAACGCAGAGGAGTCAAAGAAGATAAGAAAGAGAAAGCAAGTACAAAAACTCCACAGTTCCACAACTTTAATACCGCAAAACGAAAATGACTCACTGCCTAGTCTTTGAGGGGACTCGAACTCACGAACGTAGTAGTCGAGTCCCTTACCGTCGGACCAACGGCAATACTAAGGGTTAATAGTATTATAAGTAATAGTTATACCCTCGTGTGAAGCTGTATGACATGCGAGAAGGGCCGCGGGGGGGGGGGGGGACTGGACCGAACAACACTTTTTACCCGTATTTTTAAGTATTAGTACCATACTTTATATTGCCTGAAACACGCCCAGATGATATTGTTTCAATATGCTTTAATTGTCATACATTTTTCTGTTAATGCTGATGGCATCATGGCATGTAACTGTTTCGTAGTTTGCCCCATAAATGACATCAATGGGGTGAGGCGGGGCGGGGCATTCAGGGGAGGCATAGGAAGTCGTGGTCTTCTCGGTCGCAGAATTTTCCAACCCCTTCGGAAAACATGTAGTCAGGATAGTAGGAAGACTACGATAAAATGTGCAATACAAATAGACCACTTTTCATGGTTTCTTCGAGTACACTTGTACTTTTGTACTCAAACCCCTGCAAAAAGGGGACACATTTCTCTTTCATCTTAATCGAATTGTAAAACTGTCGGAATCTGTAACACATAGCCTACTTCATACTCGGTCTCCAAGACGCTCGCCTTGTTCTAATGGGTGAGCCAGTGGTCTTGCCTTCCAAATAAAAGAGAAAAATGACGCTCTCGCCTCCAATAAAGAGAAGAAGTACGCTCGCCTCCGAATGATAAGTGGGTTCAAGTCCACCCAGAGGCTTAAAGATAACCTTTTCCACTTTTTGAGGTTAAAAGCTGTTACTTTTGTTCAGACTTACTGCCCTGTTGTTTGGTTGCTTTTTACTATTTTATCTTCCTCAAGTTAGCTTTTTAATATCGACTCTTCTGCGTCCCGACTTTTTCTTGTCTTGATTAGCTTCTGATTATCACATGCCCTACTGTAAATATCCTAATCAGGTCACTCAACGCTAGCCTATATTATCAAGTCGTGCACCCCCGCCCCCACACACACACATAGCTTTCTTTCGGTTGCATTTGTTATTAGTGGTGGAAAGCGAGTCTGGAATGAATATTCAAAAGATTACCTACTTCAAAATACTTTTTTCTGTTACAACATGGTTTGTAAGCAGCTTAGAATCTGCCAACAATAGGTGAATATTAATACGTGACTTTCAAAAGTTGGCTATTGTCCTCGTTTTATAATATGCTGTATTTGTCAAAGGAAGGCAGCTGGTTACTTAGACCTGACAAGTGTCAGTCTCTTGGCTTCTTCTGTGCTGTCTTCAGAAACGGACAGCAATTGTAGCTAAAACATTACTTCAAGAAATTTCCTCCTCGTCGAAATATTGACTGACAAATTTAGTCCTAAAATTTTGGGAGAGCGCAGTGTATACCATGTTGATGAAGGGACGTGTTCAACCTATAATCTGGTTTTTGTAGCAAATGAATTCGAGTACTTATTACGCAAAAAAGTTGAAACTTGAAGGTATTTAAGACGAAGTTTTACCTTGTATCCTTCCGCTATATGGAAACATTCCTTTTAGAGTGAAATGTCAAATAGGAAGCCCCTATCTTATTAAAAACGCTATCGAAGCTCAAAGTTCCAGTGGTAAGGATGGTACACGCATGTGAAAACACTATGTAAGAAAAGCAGACCGACAAGCTCTGATATAAGGGCAGGGAAATCTTTGATTGTTAAGTCTTGTCCAAAGATACAAAGGCCAAAAACAGACAAGTTTTCAGTGTTATAAAGGAATGGTGTCGGCTTCTTTACCTACAGCCTTGTACATTCACGTAACCCGGGCGGTGGGGTTGGGGACATGACACTAGTTTTGACAAACGAAGAGTGTAGCAACATGCGGTAGAGTGTAGTAATGTTTTCCCAAACCCGGGCCGTGCGCCGACTGACCCCTCTACTCGGATACTCGCCTGAATGTAGAAGGTTTTGACAGGTTAAAACTACCAATCACAGAACAGGCGAAAAGCTTGCTTTTTACGTAACTGCTACTCCAAGAGTAGCAAAAGAAAGTAGCACAGATAATTCGTTTCCCCCGGTAAGATTCCCAGCTGACTGCTTCAAAGGAGTGTTTAAGTGCCTCATGCAGTAAAAGTTCAGATGACAGTGGATTAAAGGGGCACATTGAGTTGGTTTACGTAATTCATGATTTTTTATCACACCTGTTGAAGGGGCGAAAGTAGGCCTATACTTCCGCCTCACCTCATTTTTGACTGGGGCTTCCTACGCCCTTGGAACTTTATTAAATCCAGCGTGAGAATGTATTAGAATTCGGAGTTCGCGTTGATGCAGTGTATCTGTATTCGCTATACCTGCTACAGCTCATTTCAATGTGTCGATGATCAAACTGTCAAATGAGGGAGTAGCCTCCCTGAAAAATTTATGTATTGGTAAATTTACCGATTCAGCTTGTATGTTCAGCGCAGATAAGTTGCTGGTAGTGCACACGCATTGAATTACCACCAAATCGCACATTAAATGAACCTTAAGCCGTAGATATATTCGTTCTTCTCACCTCACCTAAATTGTTGATTACACCAGGAATCGAATTGCCAGAATTCCACACTGCTCGACTTGCTTATCTCTGGAACGTCACACAGGCAAAGCCAATAGGTGAAGGTTGAGTAGCCTACTATCCATACATTCGTGGAGTCTTACGCAAAGATTATTGTAGTGGAATGATAGATCATGTATTCCATGTAAGTCTATAGTTTTAGGTTCATATAAACCTGACTGATATCACGGATGATGCCAGAATTTCCCAAAGGGGTGGGGGGCTTACTTTCATGTGGGGGAGGGGACGCTAAAATTTCGTACAACAGTAGTCCCGAATATGAGATCATGTCTGTATGAAGAAGACATAGCATTACTCTTATAGAATTCTTTGCACAATATAGTATACAAACTTGACGTGTTGTAATGTATCGGGAGATACGACTTCTGGAGTTGCTTCTCGGCTCTCGCCAAAAAAAAAAAAAAAATAGGGATAGAGGATACTTGGAATAGTATGTCCTCCTTGATAGCCAAAACAGATCACACAAATGTCGTGGAAGCTATTTATGCATTGTATCTTCCGCATCCATCTGTCTTACCATGGAGCTATTACGTAATAGCCAGATTAAAGTCGGTCAGATTCTCTTTCTCTTTTCGACTGGTGTTCAAGCATGGGTAAAACTAACCTTCATAGCAGGTGTCGAATATGTACTCCTTTAACGGTACATACTCTAACGGTATTGCGAGTGCAGACAGTGGGTGCAGGAGCGATACACGTCCGCTGGGCGGGCAAGGGTAAAACTAATTCATGGTATACTAGTAGCCCCTGTGTCTGCTACAGGGACGGCCAGTGGAAGTCCTTACTCAATGATTCAACGAATTCGACGAGAGTGTGCACCCAGTTTGTAGCCACGTTTCCAAAGTTTGGGACTCCAGCTCTCCTTGACGACTGCCTTCTTCAATCAGGGAGCTAACAGCTCCCTGGTTCAATGGAAACATTATACATACAGCTCCGTTCAGCTTACTATATAGTCTAGTGAGGACTACTTTATGTAAGTTTGGTTTTTTCTTTCTCCTTCAGGGATAATACCAAAGAGAGATAAATAACATTTACGACAGGCTATGTTATCAAACAAAATTTGGCACTTTATATGAAAGTGGGTCAGTGGTGTAAAATATGGACTATAATGAAGGCAATTTTGGGGAATTTTTGAGCCTAGAACCCGGCGGAGGAAATATGATTTTTAGGTAAGTAATGAGATCTAGGCGAATGAAGGTTAGGAAAGTTTGAGCCCTTCCACCTAACATTTTTCACTGTCATTGTAGATTTAAAGGCAATGGGCAGTCGCCCCAAAATTTTCTTTGAAAAATCAGCAAACTTGCAAATCTCCTCTTATTGCGTTACAAGCACCTCTGAAGATGTTTTGAACATAACTATTACAAACAATAGGTAAAGCATGGAGAAATTTTCCTTGAATTTCACAATTCACCAACAAAAATATTGTCATATGATCAAAATAGGCCAATCATGAACTAGAGTGACAGGGTACACTCACTCTGATTGGGGTGACTGCATACTGCCTTTAAGTGAAACTATCATGGATTGCCAGCTTGGTCGCTGTCCTACGAGGTGCCTGAAAAACTTCCTTAAGGTTTTAGGGCCAAGTTTGCTTTTGCCATTTACTGATTAAACTGGTAAGTCAACCAAAAATTGTTATCTGGATGTGCTGCGATGTAGCCTGTCACAATCCGACACTTAGCTTAAAGGGAGAAAGCAGTCGCCCCAAGTTTATTTTCAAACATCTGTTAAATCTGACATATCTCCTCTGATTTAACTCACAAGTATCTTTCATGTATAAAGACATTGAATATTGAAAGGAAACCAAGGAGTTATTCAGCATGAATTTAACAAATAAGTAACAAAAATATTGTCACATGATTGGCAGGAGTCATTCCTGAATTAGGATGACAGGGTAGGCCTACACTAATTTAAATTGGGGGACTGTATTGTTCCTTTAATATGTTCGTCTGGATAAAACTTACCATCACTTAAAATACTAAAGATACTTAAATTTTAAAGTGAAGTTTCACACGTCATAACTAATCGATATCGATGTTACATGGATACGAAAAGGCATAGGCCTACATAATAGGACTGGAGGGGGTTTAGATTATTTCAGGATTTTATGAATAAAAGGGTAACTTTCCGTTATCTGGTCAGCGCTTAGTAGGGTGGGTGAATATAATCTGAAATTTTGTTTAACTCTTAAACTACTTCATGTGTTCTTTTGTAAAAACCATGATGGACCAACTGACAGCTTGACTGAAAACTTCTGCACAGACCTCGATTTCGTCGAACGGAAATTTAGTTAGGAAGCCCATGTGAAAATTAAAGTCACAGTATTTACTATAATTTGACATTTTTTCTCGGGTGTTAAGCTCTCTTTGTCGGTGGAGAAATCTGGCAAACCGTGAAAATTGCCCTATTTTTTTCCAATAATATGCCAGAGAAACTGGTTTTTCTCAAGTCCATGGGTTGTAACCCTTTAACCCGACTGGCTCATCCGCCTAATTTAGCAACCTGAGGGTAATCAAGGTAGCCTAACTTTGACTAGAGGGACCATCATTTGAGGTTTTCACCTCCCTTCCGGGTAAAGATGACAAGCCCATCTGAGGTACGGTCTTTTGAGGAGGTGTTTTTTGACGAATAAAGGGGAAAAATTACCGGTGCAATAGTATCACGAAACAGCTTTACAGTTTCAGTGATGTATTATTGATGGTCAGTGTGGGTCATTTATATCTCAAGAACTTGTAAGAACTTTGTCCTAGTTCGCAAAAAGACTTTTCAAAAGAGTAGCAATATTGAAATAATTATTTTTAAAGAAAAGAGTCTTCATCTAATCTTATGTTAAACGACTAGTTACATCACAGTGTTTCAAAGTATGAAATAATGATTAAAGGAAAAAGTTTAAACAATATTTACTGATTTAATACTGGGAAAATATTATCGACCACTATTTAAGCTTTCCCAATGCATGTTGTGATTCTATACATACCTTTATATCATGAACGTTGAGGTTAAGGAAAACCGACTTGAGCAGACAACAACGATGCATGTGATATGGGCACCTACCATATGGAGCCTGAAGCCTAAAAACGTCTATACGCACTCCTCTAATTACACGAGTTCATTAAACTTAGTCAAATAACAGCCAGGCTTGTAGCCTTAGATACCGATGTGTGGAGGGGAAACAATAACGCAGGAATTCGCAGTCCTAAGAGAGGGTCTCTGGGAGTCCGTCCCGTTTGAGGAATGTTTACCGGTACGGTAAAATAACGTTACCAAAACAAACTTTCTTCACTGAACATGTTTGGTTTAATCTATAGGCTTACTCTACATTTGTGGTTGCTTCGCGTCATAAACAACTGCCCATCGTAGTCCGAATCATGTGTGTTTATCGACCCCACTTTAATTTTAAAGGCATACTCTAATTAAGCTGAACTCCCTTAATTAAAGTTGTGATTGGTCAGCCTACTTTGAGTAACATCAGGGAGCTGTTCCTTTGAAACTATCAGGCTTGCCGACAATAAGTTCCTGACTGTGTAGCTCTTGAAAATGTCACTTGGACCACTTAAAAGGGATTAGGAACCGACGAAAATAGTTCTTGTCGTCTGCTAGATCTCAAACACTTTTTGGCATGATTTCACATATTATATCTCAGCATGTATTTTCTGATAGATAAAATTGGATAAGGTGCTTTATCTCCTTCCGTAACAACTCCCTGGTAACATGAACACAGGGCAAATACAAATTATGTAAGGATTTTGATTGGTCAATGAGCAGCGAAATATCATAGATGACTGTCGCGCAGCAGAGTGGCAGAACAGAGAAGTAACAGTCAGTTTCTCAAATTATATGAGGTGAAGCCTGAATAAAGTAGCTTGTTTGAAAAAGCTATGGTAAGCTAATGTGATGTCTTCAGCAGTATAGGCCTGCTAGAAGATTGATATAATCAAATGAAACTACTTAGCAGGCAGGTCAAAGACAGTTTTTGCTATTGAGGGCGCTAAACGTAACCTTTGTTAGGAGTATTTGAACCCATTCGCTAAATCGAAATTGTACGCATCACCTGTTAAATGTCTTAATTAGTTCCTTTTAACGTGATGAAATAAATGAATGAAATAAAATTAACTTTTCCAGAAAAAATAGATATTCATAGTAATCTGAATGACCCTAGAGATATCGAATACATTTTAATGCCTTTTTTAGGCCAGGAATAATATCAAAGCATTAAGAGTATAACTTGAACAATTATTCCATTATTCAGGTTTTGTGTAAAGGCCAATATCTTTCGGAAGAAAGCGTGTTACCTTGTGTAAACTGTGACGTGTTTACTTAGTTCATGAACTGTGTGAGTCAACATACAAAGTCTTGGTTGAATCAGATCAAACAGGGCTGGTCCAATGTGTCGATCAGTTTTTATCGCAAATATCACAATAAGAAGCAGGTTGTTAAACGTTAGTGGCAGATTATATGAAGTTAAGGTTTGCCATTTTTAAATCTTCAAAAGCACTTCCGAATGCGACAAGACAGAATACATATATTAATTTATCCTAATTTCCTATGCTAATTGCCACTGGACAAAAATATTCTTTATGCAATAACGGTAAAACATTTTAATTAAATAACGTAGTGAAATATTGGCGTGAAATTAGCGTGCGTATATACACACATTGGAAAAGTTGGAGTTACTTATAACTCACAGAAGAGAAAAGAAACACTTATATTTTCTTTTGGAATCAAATCACAATTCACATTCGATGCCCGGGCGCATAATCGGATAAGTAGGCTCAGTTCTGCAACCTCTGTTGTAGAAAATCTTCCATCCGTCGTCATAGCAATTGAAACAGCATAGATCCCCCAGGGAGATACTTCTGAAAACATCACACCCGTGAACAATGGTTTTCATATTGATGTGCCGAGGAGCATAATACGGTATTCCGACATGTTCCAACTCGCATAACATCTTTCCGAGTTTGAAACTTCGATCGTGGGCCAGATGTTTTGCTTGGAATTCTTCCTCCAGACGAGCTTCACACCGCTCAAGACAAGATTCTGCTGCGCGATCACAATCCAGGTTGTCGCCCTCACCTTCCACGCCATCTACCTCGAGCTCTCCAATCTCAAAGGTCACGGAATTTCTGTTGGGGCGAGGTGTTCTTGACCAGAATATGTCACAATAGCATCTGTCGACAAGAAAAGGAATAACTTTTCAATAAAGGTTATTCTAAGCCACTGTTTACCTCGTTCCTACGTTCCCTGTGTTTTAGAAATTCGAACCATCAAACGTTAACTGCATTTACAATTATTTCAGGATCATGTTTGGGGCGCAAATCCGGTAACCCCTCTTCTGCTCTGACAGGTTGTGGTTGGAAACAAGACAACCAATAGCTAGACATTTTATGAGCCGAGGCAAAGACCAAAATTTTGCTGCAGATTACTATCCTGAAGTAATAACTTTGCTACTTATTCAGTAAAAATGTGGACGTCGATTTTGCTTTGCAAGTATTTGGAAAGTTTTGGCTAAAACTTAGGAGCATTTTGGAGAAGGTATCAGGGAACCCTCTCCTCTTTAGAAAATTCTATGATGCAAAATGGTGTTATATTTTTCAAGATTTTAGGGTACGATGAACCCTCCACAACTCACGTTTTGTTGCCGTTTGTAAATCTGGAGGCTTTGTGTATGTGGGGGGGGGGGTCACACTAACCCCATTTAGGGGGACCCCAAGCTATGCAGCTGATTTAGCAACCGGAAGTTGCTGACGTCACGTAAAAACTGCTATTTAGAACAAGAGATAGTCTATGAATGCTTTTTAGAATAGTTTGCAAGTAGGGAAAATGTTACAGTGCTGAAAACGTGTTTGCTGGACAAAAAATAATTTCTACTAGCAGGGCCGTAGCTAGGATCATATGTTGGGGGGGGGGGGGTGGAGGTCCCAAATTCCGACTGGATGGATATTTTTTCCAATTGAATGGTGGCACGTAAATTGCACCATTTTTTATGCTCCCTGCGTTTACATACAGCAGTGGGGATCCTTCTTTTGTCACTACAAAAAGGTGCCGTCGTGGGGGAGGGGTTGACCCCTCCCCTTTGAGAAATTTTTGTTAGTTTAAGGTTGCTTAGATGCAAAATGGAGCTATCTTTGGGATGTTTTTGGAGCTGATCATATATGGCTAGAAAATGTCCATAATTAAATGAATTCTAATTTTTCCGACTGGTTTGATTCTTCTTTGCCAAATAAATGGGGGCCCGTAAATTGCATTTTCGTTTTTATGGGCGTTACTTTTGTATGATACAGCAGTGGGGATCCTTCCTTTGTCACTCCATAAAGGTGCCGTCTTGGGGGAGGGGCCTAAGGGGAGGGGGACACCCCCTCCTCCTTTGAGAAATTTTTGTTAAGGTAAGGTTGCTTAGATGCAAAATGGTGCTATCTTGGGATACTTTTGGAACTGATCATATATGGCTGGTAAATGTCCATAATTTAGTGAATACTAAGATTTGGTTAGGTGAAAGTAGAAAGTATGTTGTCTAAGAGAAGAAAACGTTGTCAACAAACCTTCTGAAGCCCCCCCCCCCTCCCTTTTAACTACTTTAATGCCTTCTATTCTGGCATCTAATGCTAGCATATACCTGTATAGGCCTCCTGGGAGCTCTGGATCAATTATATAAAATGGGGGCAATGACATAATGCTTATTACCTGGCATCTAAATAAATAGAGTATGACGCCAAGCACTTTACATCTATCGTATTTTTACTAATTTTGAACGAAAATCCAGACGAACAGCTTTCAGCAATGGGGAATGGGCGGGAAGGAGATGGCGGGAGGGAGAGTATAGGTGCAGAAAAATGACACTAGACCTCCCAGACAGGTATAGCAAAAGGGGTTTAGGAATAACAAGCGCGTTTTCAGAATGTACACCTAGTTTATGCTATAAAAGTTCACTAGTACGTTGTGCTTATAATGTTCATAAGTGATAGAACGTGGATTGTGAGGATTGCGAGCGAAGCGCGCCGAAATTTGGGGGCATACTTCAATGCCAAAATGAAAAACCTGCACGCAGGTTCAGCCATGGGTGGTGCTTTGATTTGCCGACATGGGGGGAAGCGCCCTGACTGGGGGCCAGCTACTCTAAGTCCCGACAGATGCAATGGGTTGCAGAACTCAAAATATAAGGCGCGCGAAGCTCGCCGAAAAATTTGGGGTTATACTGAATTTTCATTAAGGAAAGTTGAAAAAGTTTGGGCTTTTATTGAAGAATCTGGATAAAACCAAAAAAATTGTTCGGGTGACTGCATGGTCGTCGTCGGGGATTACATTCTTCATCTTACCCATTAAGGATCTCCTACGAAACTGAAAGATCTTTTTCTTACAAAATATATTTGCCAC
Source organism: Holothuria leucospilota (assembly GCA_029531755.1). Lineage (NCBI taxonomy): Eukaryota > Metazoa > Echinodermata > Holothuroidea > Aspidochirotida > Holothuriidae > Holothuria > Holothuria leucospilota. The sequence goes on from CM055971.1 coordinate 20,014,689, forward strand.
GATGGCGAGGCTGAAGAAAGAATTTTCCAAAAGTTAGGAGAAAGAGGAAAGAACTTCACAACGATGCATTTTCGTGTTTCTCTTGAATCACGCCAACATGGAAGAACAACATTTGTGGAAACGTTTGAATCCAATATGTTTGAAACGGGGCGTTACCACTAGATAGAACTATAGATGAAAGCGCGCGTAGCGCGCGAAAAGTTTTTGAAGTTATAGAAAGAATCGTTACAGAACTTACTGGCTACTGGCCTGATAAATAGACGTTTGGAACATTTTCTGAGTATATCTATGTCTTCACCAATATTAGTCTATATAAAATTTTGCGCAATTTGTGGGGCTCGGAAAAATTTGGGGAAGGGGACTAAAGCTCCCTAGCGCCCATAGAACTGTGTCTGGTATAATTACCTAAATAATGTTCATGAGATTGATTGTAAATCGTGACGTATGCGCGCGAAGCGCGCCCAAATTTTCATTAAATAAGATTTCCGTAATAAAACCTGCATTCAGAACAGTGGCGTAGCCAGGGGGGACAGGGGGCGAGTTGCCCCCTCTGGAAAAATCTTGGGGGAAATTTTGAAAGTGAATATATGGTGAAATTTGCGTATGATCTGGTAAAATTTTAAATTTCTCAACCAGTACACTTTACTTATTTAAAAGTATATGCCACACTGGCACAACCAGTCCTCATTAAGGTTTTCAGAGATGGAATGATGACACCATGCTTATAGTTGTACTAGTTATGTTTTACTAACTGTTTTATACAGCATGGGATCTCTGGACCTCTGACAAGGGACTCTGTCCTTTTACTGTATACTTCCAATGTTTCTTGATAATTAAAGCAGCAGCATTGTGGTATATGCAGTTTGTTAGAATGGGTCAGTGGTCAAGTGTTATATTCTGCTACAAGGGCATGGTCCTCGTAACATTTGGACTGATTGTGGTGAATGTGGTGAACTGATGAAGGCAAAGGTGTACCAGGGTTCACTTAATTACTGTACTTCACCCATTGTGATTCTGATCTACCAGTAGGACTCAAGAAAAATTCACCAAGACCTGAAGACAAGCAAGATAGAAAAAGCTTCCTGAAAAAATAGGAATTCTTGATGATGTATTCAGTTTACATTTAGCACCAAATGTGGCACCATTTTGCATCTAGCCCACATTATATGAGCAAAAATTTTCCGAAGGGGAGGGTTCACCCCCTCCCCTTAGACCCCTCCCCCAGGACGGCGATCAGTCACATCAGCCAGGTCAGAGGAAAGCACCCGGACAAAATTTGGACACTGCGGAGAACACTGATTATTAGGAAGCCGATCACTAATTGGGGGAAATCTTGGTGCTCTTGCCCCCCCCCCCGACAAAAAACCTGGCTACGCCACTGATTCAGAATCTCCATCGAGATACTTTCAGTTGCCCAGCAAACCAACATGCACTTAAAAAGCCAGTCTTTTACCTGGTAATTTGTAAACAGCTTTCAGCTTCTGCTGTTGTGCTTCTCCGAAAGTTGCTATCGGAAGATATTGATAATAAGAACAACCTGAGGTAAGGTTTGAAGCGCGCAGAGCGTGCGAAAATTTTGAGAGTTTGAGAAGAATTTGCGAAAAAAGGACAGCTTTGATTTGAATTTACGTGAGGAAAAACGTTTGATATTATTCTCACTTGGTCTAGTTGGAAAATATATACAAAGTTGACATAGGCTCAGTCGGAAAAATGTGCTAGACTGAGATATCAGAAATTCCAACTGCATTTCAGATTTTCCGACTATCGTCGCTCTGACGAACTTTGGGGGGTGAGACACCCCCCTTACACCCCCGGTTGCGACGGCCCTGTCTACTAGCCATTTTCTTTGTAAATATGTAAATTTAAGCCTTATTTGTAACCGTAATAAAGAAGAACCCTCCTATTAGGTAGTAAAATACCACAGTGCTAAATTTAAACGTAGGAGTTCAACGTATAAATCATTTAGGGCAGTGGCTTTGTAACTTTTTCAGGGTAAGTGCCAAGCATTTCGAAAAAAATCTTAAAATCATTGTGGAGCTAGGTCAGGGAAATGAAGGGAAGGAAAAGAAGCAAGTGCAAATTCCGGTTTTGGAGAAATGGGTGCAAGCACATATTCAGGATTTTGTCTTGAGGGGCGTCGGAGGCGTCACAAGAACGTGAAGCTTTTCTTCAGAATTTGTGCAGTTCAGTGACCCTCGGTAGGGCCCCTGAGGGTGTCTAGGAACAGGCCTCAGGTGGGACTACGCCCCGAAAGCTCTGGGTATTTGCTAAATTGTGGGCATTAGAATAAAGATTTTAACTGTATTCGGTGGCGTAATAAAGGGGGAAAGGGAGGGACAGCCCCTCCTTACAGGGGCCAGGGGGCGTAAAAAGAAGGCAGACTAAAAAGGAAAAATATAGGAAAAGATAGGAAAACAAAAAATAAGAAAAACATGGAGAGAGAAGGAAAAGGAATATGAAAGCTTGTGTACTTTTCTCGCCTCTCCGCCTCCGGTGAATTGTTAATTCGTGACGGCAAGAGCACTTAAATTAAATTGAGCGGTATGATGCGGTAATGTTCTTTTGTTGCAAGAATGACACCGCCTGCAGCTTGGCCTTAAATAAGAGTTTTCTGAGTTCCCACGGGCGATGTTCGAGCAGAGAGATAGTCCGGCCGAGCTCTGGGGGCGCATGTCGAGTCACTTGACCCCCTGCAAACAACCCTTGCGACGCCACTGACTGTATTTAAATGGAAGATGATGAGCACCTGCCAGACCACAAACTCACACTTTCACCAATTTTATAGGAGTTCACCAATTTTAAAAGAGCCTAACTCGGACAAACGGCTCATCAGTTCAACGATAGAGGGGGCTTGTGGAAGGGGATGGATGATGGAAGAGTGGTATGGGGCTTTGGAAAAATATGACTTCCACTCAAATTGGTTCCATGTAACAAACAGGTGCGAGCTTGGTGCTCCGAAAAATCGCATTTTTGAAACAGTTTTAGTCTTCTTTTACTTTTTAGTCAATTTAACATGGCAACCACAGTCATCCATAATAGTAAATTTTCCTTTCTATTTCACTTGTCTCCGTTCCTTTTTCCTTCATATTTTGTTTAATATTTTGACCGACATTTCTGGAGCCTAGTGGGTTTCTGATCCCCCGTATCCTACCCTCGTGGTCAAGCTACATTGAAGCACAGAATGTATTCTGCGGCTGGATTTGGAGCTCTTCGAGAAAAAATGGGAAAATGAAGCCCTTATGTGCGATTTCACGGATTCTGAGGGCCATGCAATCATAACTAGGACAATGAAATCCTCGTCATGTTCTTCAGCAATAAATGCAAAAAATAAAGTTTGTGGGCAAATGAGTGGCCAGACCGGTTGAAACCCCGCCTTGCCCCTTCACCCCTCCTCTCCTTCATAATCCACGGTAGGCAGGTAGTTAATGTCTTCAAAATATGTATCAACATGAAACATTGTACTTTAAATTCCAATTTCCGTTACATTGTTCTTCTAGTCCAAGATGACTTGATTTGTAGTAAAGTTAAACGTAAAATAACTTCCGTGCCTCGCCGAGATGACTCGAGGGCCGCGTTTGGGAATCATTGTTCTATGGCGAATCCAGGGAATCTTCTTCTCCCTCCTGCCATTTTCGGTCATTTTTCTATTGTACGGATTATACTTACTGAGTAACGACCTACAGTGGTGGCACCAGGGGGCAGAATGATATAGCCCCTTTTGGAGAGCTCCCCCTCCCGTCGGGGGTAATTGACAATTCGGTTGTAATCCAAAAATATTTTTTTTTATTGTTATTATAAATGTACTATTTTCAGCTTGTAGTCGATAGGGTTGAGAACTTTCTTAATTTTGTCAAGGGAGCCACGATGGGCACGAAGGAGAGTAAAATTGACTTCGGTCAGTCGCCCCCATAGTTTAATTGCTTCATGCTCTAAAGGAGGGCAGATTCTTCAACCCGACCTACTTTCAAAAAATTGCACTCTCTAGGGAATGAATCCTGCATGTTAAGCTCAGAAATTTAATTACAAATTTGTGTTTTAGAGGGCCATTCCCTACTTTCGAGGGCTGAAGGATGCCAAATCTTCTCCCATAGGCCTACTTGGGAGCCACATATGATGGACTAGGAACTTGCTACAAAAAGAATGGAAACTGTGTGGTTTCCTACAAGCTAGGTTGTTTGGCAGTTTGGGATGCCAAATTTTCTTACCCTCAGCTATGGTCATAAACAGTTAAAGACGAAGGGGTCATTCACCCACCGTAAAAGTGGGGAATATAATATCGTCACCCTTCAGATTTTTCAGAGCCCTTATAAACATAGCGCAGGCGAATGTTTGTAAAAAAAATTATTCGAAAATAAAAATACGATAATACTTCAGAGGCGTGGGCTTCAAATTTGCAACAATACTTTATTGTAATATCAAAAAGACTTGCTCTTCTGACGTAAATGAAACAACGACAGGAAATATCTTTTTACAAGAAAATAATTAAACCTTATCAATGAAATTAATTAAGTGACTGCAGGGGCGGATCCAGGATTTTACAGGGGGGCTAATTTCATTAGGGTAAAGTTCGAACCTACTAGCTTCAAATGTTGGAAGCCTCGATTGGGGTTGGGGTTTGGGGAAAGTTTTTTAAATTAAACACTGTTTAATGGTATTTCCTGGCATCTGGCAATCAAAACAAGATACACAAGTATGAAGTGCAGCTTTGGGATCGTCTCAAAAAAGGAGGCGGTGCCAAGAACAGGGGGGAGAGCAGCTAGAACTGGAAAGCCCCCCCCCCTTTCCCTCTGTATCCGCTCCTGGAATGCTTTAGCTATCTACTCCGATGTGCAAATTTAAAGGAGCTAAATACACAATCATCTGTGTAATAAACAAAAATGATTGTGTAATTAACGCATAATAGCCTATAAACTTGTTCATGAAGATAAGACAATAAGAACTATACAAGAAACATTTTCCCAATGAATGCCATCTTAAGTAAATGAACCAGTAAACTTCTAGACTTCACAAACCAGACTTTTACTTACTTTCCTCCGCCTTCTTTTTGTCCTTCGCCGCCTTCTTCTTGTGCAGATGTCACCGCAAATACAACAAAGAGCGATATTATCACTAAAATCCGACCCTTCATCTTAACTTTTGGGATAGAAGTTATATTTTGATCTTTAATCCTTTTTGATAACAAAACTGAAAATGTTACAATCCTGCTGACGCAGAACACGATAGCAACTGCTTGTCCTCGGTGGTGTGACGTCACAAGGGGATAGGCCAATAAACCGTAACAAATGAAATCTGTATATTATATGCGGGTATGCAAATATGCAATATACACAGGCTGCTATTATGCTGTAACAGAAGCACTGTGCCTAGTGTTTGTCATATTAGCCATTAGGCTTCGAAGTTACAAAATTTACATAGCAAATGTAAATATACTAACATCCCCTCAGCTGCCATAAGATAGTATTGTTACTGTTAATGATACATTTTTTTAGTATTTGAGTTAACTGACAAACATTGCAATAATAAACAAAGGATGGGTGTGGAAGGGAGTGAAACTATAGAAAATTCAAGGATATTTGATATAAGTTCCAAAGGTTACGAGATGAGCCTAGAAAGGTAATTAGTTATACTAGCTATGCATCCTATCCAAACTGTAGGAGGATATGTCATATTATGGTATCATGACACGTTGCTTATCATGATCTGATAATGGGTGACTTGGTATGGTTTTGGTGTCAAACGGAGAAATATTAGCCCGTCACTTCTGCAAAACAAGTGGATTCATGACTGGTCAGAAAGATGATGATGGGTGGGGCATAGACGTATGAGGGGGAAGGGGGAGCCCCCGAGCCAAAATATGCTATTTCAAGGCAAAAATGTTTTTCGGGCAAAATTCGTGCCAAAGTGTTTTTTAAAAGCATGTCAACTTGTGAGAACAAAATACTATTAATAAAAAGTTGGTTCAACTTTGGAAATCTTGTTGTACAGATTAAAGAGTAGGCAGAAATTGCATCCGTCGGTTAGGAGGGAAAAGACAGAACGGGTAGAACCAAAACGCATAAAATACTTTTTATAACATCGGATTCACGGAAAAGTGGTTGAAGAAGATAAAGGTCTCTAGTTGCCCGTGCTTCTTTAAATCGAAAATTCTATAAAAGTTTTGGAATACTCAAACGAAATATCTCAGTCTAGATGGAGATGACCTTCTCAGCAGGTGTGATCATGTTCCTTTTTGTTACGTTCATTCCTTACGAGTGTATCCAATCTATATGCAGGAGTAATACACGTTAACGCCAAGTGGGCAATGATGCAGACCTGCAGCTTCACTTTAAATGATCAGCACCATCATATGTTCTTACTGCAATCTCTGCGTGCAGCAGGAGGTTGCTTCCTATTCAGGTTGTTCTGCTCTTCGAGTCTGAATTTTCCTCTCAAAACCATCAAAATTTTGCCAATTTTATTGCCAATTTCAAAAGCCCTTCTAAATGCTTAATCACCGTTTTTTAAAATATTTTTCAAGTCCACTAACATTGAAAAGCGGTGAGCTGAGTCTTTGATTTGTAGAAAAACCTTTAAGTTATTGCGTTTTGAAAATGTTAATTAAGCTCTATAGATTGGTGTTAACTGCAGTGGGGCTGTCATCACCGAACTATATGCTCAGTGGTTGTCATTCGGGTTACCTCATGTGCTACTTCCAACTTGCCGGCATGTATTAGCAATATGGTATCGTGGTCTAGGGCGGCAGACTAGCCCCCTCCCCAGAGCCAAAATAATGTCATAATTGTTTGCCAATTGGGGATTATTTCAAGGCAAACACCCACCCCTTGTGAAATGTCTATTAGGCGTCGAAAGAAACAAAGAAGCTAAGTGATAAAATGCTGATTAGAAACAATCTCTTATTTTCAGAGTTTCCCCTAGAACTGCCAAAAGAAGTGAAGTGTAATCTCTTAGTAGTGCACTATCACCATGGTGATTGTCACTTTAAATTTCAAAGTTATAATTACGTGTATAGGAAGATCCTTTCCACTCATTCATTTGATCGTTCCCATGGTATGGTAACTTTTTGTACGAGTTATCGTATACCAGGGGACGACAATTGCAAGACCGTCCCGGGCGATAAAACTCTGTAGTCTTAGCTGCATATAAAACTTTATAAAACATGGACAAAGGCGTAAAAAGCTGGAGGGGAAGATGAGGCATACTTCCGCCCCGCCCCCTCTCACAATTCAAGGACGAAAACCCTTTATTTATTTCTTCTGTGAAAATACAGTAATTTTCTTTAAATTTGGGCAATATGTCTCACCAAATTGCATCCAAAGGCCCTCAAATTTTCAAAACTTTCCCACAGGGAGAGGTCTCTCCTCCCCTTACCTTGGATCCCTCCCCCGAAAGGCAGTTGTTTAGCCCCCTCCCCCAGCTGAGAATAGCTTCCTATCCCTATGAATAAGGACGAAGTTTCATTTGCGTTGATCGAAGGTTACAGTGACTCTCCGGTAACCAGAACCAATCTATATCATCAACGGAGCATGGATCTGCGAAGTAGAAACCGTTTAAGTTTGAATAATGACAATTTGCGTACCACCACGCACCGCGATTATACGCAGCACAATTACCGGTTTCCAAATCGTTGTCACGATCAAAGGTTGAAAATTCTTTGTTTAGATGGGATGAAAATGCGTAGCCGGCTGGAAAAGTGTGGTCCTTAGTATCTATATAGAAATAAAACATAATATGTCACAGCGCAGTCACTTTTCTAAAGATGGAAGGATATTACTAGGTTAATAACGATTTGAAGTCCTTCAAACTTAGAGAAGTAGCACAAGCTGATAAAATTAAGGAAAACTGATCACATACTAAGTTTTCGAAAAAGTGAAAACTGCTTAACTTTTGTAATAATCGCAGCAGTAGAGTTGATTTGAAAACTGAAGAAATAATCACAGTAGAAAAAACTAGGAATGCTTTGGGTGCAATATAGTCTGTTTTAGATCGAAATCGTTTCTTCCTAGGGTTTGTTATTACGTAGGCGTATATGAAGTGATAAGAAATATTTAAACACAAAAACATGAAAGCCACAAATGTAGTTAGGTATTTAAAGCTTCGATCACATTCTTAACCCCTCTCCCCTCCCCCAAAATGTTTGTAACTGATATTTTTTAATGCCGAAAAATAAAAAATGGTATGGCAAGCTTTCATTTCATGGGCCACATTTTTATATCATGAATGGTGGTTGACATTAGTGTTGCACGTCTGTCGCAAATAACCGATATCACCTATGCGATATTTTAGTTCTTAATATTGGCCGATATACCGTTCTGATACGGGTATGTGGGAAGTTAGCACTCAATCATACGCTATTGTGCTTTACCACAAGTGTCGTGTCATTTCCCTGAGGTAAAATATTGGTATTTACTCTCAAACCTACAAACAATGACATAATATTTGTATGAAATAGAGGCCGAGGAATGTAGATTGGTACTGTATTGGTATTTTAGGTAAATTTTCCGATTACGACACGTGACAAAAATGATGAATATTCACCAATATCGATGTAGAATGCCGATAATTGGTCCAGCAGTAATTGAGATATCCCAATTCTTATGGCTTTTATTATAGGGCAAGTTTTCAAGCAACCGACTTCTGACAAGTCTAGTATGAATTTTCAGACGTTATTCTTTTTTCTTTTTTTTTGGGGGGGGGGGGGAGAGACATGACGTCTTTGCCTTAGGGGAAAGTGTAGACAAGCAAGACACAAAGAGAAGCTTAGGTCACAAGGTGATCCTAATGTGTCCGAACTTGTCAATTACAAGTCTTCTTTCAGCAGTCAATATTCAATCGAAGATATCTAAAAAAAAAAAACTAAAGCAAAAGAAGCTTTAAAGATTAGCTGTGTTTGGTATTTGACAAAACGTCCGTGACACCTAATGGGTAAGGACCACTTTCTTCGTTCCAGAGGAGTAAAATTCTCATAACTAATTTTACTCCAAGGCCCTCTTACATATAGGCGTAAAAGACAGGGAGAGGGGCCTGGGGTCGGCAAACCCACGGGATTGAGCAATAAAAAGGTCGATTTCAAGGCGAAAAAATGCATTCTCAAGGCAACTTTATATTCATGTAATTATTGTTCGTAAATAAAAAAAAAAAAATCAGGGCAAGGACCTTTCGCCTCCTTGTGAAATATTTGCCCATACGCCTTTGTTCTCCATTGTAAGCATCTCCGTGGCAAAGACTTATGATTTAAATTGCTAAAGCCTACATTTTTCAGGTCACACTACCGTATTTTTCAGGGGACAAAATTATGAGTGAATTTAACACTACATCCTCTTGCAATTTGAGTTATCCCTAAGTGTTGAGCAATGTACTCTGTAAATCCCACTGATCTGCACAAGACATAGACCAATCAGAGAACCTTTCATTTGAAGGCATAGTATGAATTGATCCACTTTTAATGTCAATCAAAGTGCAGTGACCACTTGTGAACTAAGGTTACCCCATACCCAAAGTCTGTTTGGTGTGATGAGTGTATGCATAAGGTTTAAGATTTCCAATGAATACGTCTTATACGTCTTATACATTTTTCACTTAAGAAAATCATCCACGTAAATAACTAACCTGCTGTACCAGTGTATGAACCAATCTCAATGAAACGATAGTTGTCTCCTTCGTCACTTATCCGGAAAGAATCATAAAGAGCATAATAGTAATTGCCAAACGTATTGACCAGGTCAAATTTAATGGTGTATCGCTTTTGGTTCGTCAGATAGTACAACTTTTCATTTCCGAGCCAGAACTCCCGGGTGAGAGAACCAAACCCTTGTTTATAGCTGGCCCAGTTTCTATAGAAATCAAGACTGCCATCTTCACGGCGTTGAAAGACCTGAATATGTTGGAAGATGTGATAAGACAGAAAATGTAACTTTTTGGTGTTGCAAGATCCTTTCAAATTCGACATTGACATCAGCCTGCATAGCTGACAGTGTTGTCTTTCCCTAAATCAGTGATATGTTCAAGTTGGTATGTGAGGCCAGGAATGAGAGAGCATACTAACTCCGCTTCTCAGGGTATACTGACATTGTGAGTTTTTCATACAAAAACAATTTACGTTTTTGCAATCTAAACTGAGCGTTCAAGTCAAAAGAAGCTAAATTTAACATACCGTTCATTGCTGACATAGTTAGCCACCCAAGTTTGTGTGATTTGAAAAAGCTATAGGCTTCCTCCAATTTGTTGTAAACTGGCGTTGTAAAATATTTAATATCAATATAATTATCAAGACCACGTACAGCACTATCTTTTGCCAGGGTTTCCAGTTAGGCATTTAAATGCAAGAATCCTGAATTTGGCATTTTTAAATTAAACCAGGAACAATTCCCTGGTTAAACAGTGACGAGTCCCGTTAATGTATTAAAATGTCTGTGGTTGATTATCGTTAAAGGTCATCAGTAGGTTTTCATGTCGCTTCATTTATTTATTTTTTTCTTTTCACAAGAAGCATAGGAAGTCGATCGACAAAATGCCAGGTTAGTGTAGTACAGTACATGATAGTCACATGTGCACGGTATTTGTTCTTTTCAGCCTAAGTACACTTTATGTAAAAACAGGGTCGAATTATCCAAAAGGTTAACAGTTCTTATAGTCACCCAAAACACAGTAAGGGCACTCAGACGGATAGCAAAAAAAAAAAAAAAAAAAAAAATTGCATACCGTTGCAGTAGGGCCCCAAAATGTTAGTACCTAGTAAGGGCCCATTAATTAAGTGGTTAATTCGGTACTCTGTAAAAGAATGAGGACTGAGATGTTGGTCCTTAGCCGTAGCTAAATTTGGGAGCAGTTTTCAGTTTTAGTCGATTGAAATGTAGCAGGGCCATCAAAACGTCAATTAGAACTGAAGATGTTTTGAAGAAGGGCCATATTTAGGCCTATAGACTAAATTAAAAGGATTCCCAAAGGGGTAAGGTCTCCCATGTGACCCATGATGACGGGGACTCGTGGCAGCTACCCTTGTTGCCCTGTCTTCTTAGCGACCCTGGGATATAGTATGCCTGCCTTGTCATAAAACAGTAGGCCTAAATGACGAAAAGAAAAGAAAAAACTTGGTTAGTTTATAACATACCGTCCAACCGCCGCCGTCAGACATATCGCAATAGACCTCAAACGGTGTCGAAAATGACTCTGTGGTGAGTTGTATATAATACACACCACTATCGTTATAACCGGCATTGTATAGGTCAAGGCAATCTGACCGAAGACTGCATAACAAGCCGTCTCCAATGTAACCTGAAGTACAGTAACACTGGCGTACATTCTCTTTTGTATCACATGTGGCATTGACGCTGCATAGGTAGTTCTCATCCCACTTCAGTTGATCATTAGCACATACAGCCCGTGCGGTACAATCCGTGTTTACGTAAACTTGTCCTTCCTGTGAGCAAACATATTGAAAACATAAACATATTTCATGCGGACACGTATATAGCTGCTCAAGTTTAAGAAGGGCTAAAGTTTGGTCGGATGGCACTCTCATGAATCCTTCCCTAGGAGTAAGAAGCGGGGGGAGTCAAAATGTGGTGGGCGGAAGTATCCCCCCCCCCATCCAAGCACGAAAACCCCTTATTTACTTTTTCTGTATAAAATGTCAAAAATTTGCAGTAATTTTCCTAATATTTGCCCAATATGTTGCACTAAATTACATTTAAGGACCCTCAAAAATTTTCCAAAGAGGGTGTCTAGGGAAGGGGGACACCCCAGTCTGTTAGAAATCAACTTTGGGGCATTCTCATTGAATTATTACTAGGACACTCTCATTGGTCCATTATTAGGACTGGCCATTTAGGGCACGTAGCCCGCCGTAAATGGCCAGCTGACCGGGCGCCACTTGAGAACCTAGGGATCAGGGGGCTGGCAGGAGGAAATCTCACTGTGGGACATCATGCCCCCTATACCGATGGTGTGGTCACTGACCACTGATTACCACATGGTCATTATTTTACAAACCAAAAGGATGCCGACTTCTTCCAGGTAACAGCCGCATTGTTCCGGAGCCACGCAATCAGTACCATTTATCAAGAACCCATCAGCGCAGATACACATGACAGAATGCGTACAGATGTTACTACAGCTATTCGGATCTTGACAGGACCCACGGCAAGTACATGTTGTGTATTCCATATTAGGACCACACTGAGAGGTCGATGTTACTTCAGTGGTGGATTGAGTTGACTCACGGAGTCCCGTGGTTGATTCAGATGCAGTCATTGTCCAAAATGTGGATTCTTAAAAAAGAAATGTTTCGATAACCTTTATGACTGCTATTCTGTGTGAATTTGTCTATATTTGGAGTATTTATATACAGTAATCAGGGTTCAATTTCAATTTTAACAACAACTTTTACTACAACAGTGATACACTAACTGGCAGTGATTACATATTACCTTAGACATGCAGATTAACGAATGAAATAACGAAAGGGACCGTGGGGAATCCCAGCAGAAGTTAGACAACTAGACCAATCATATAAGATCCAGTTTCCGTTAAAAAAGAGATGACGAAAAGAACATTCACAATGGTTAAACATGACCTACGTAATGAGGAATCATAATGCAGAAAAAGAAAAATGCAAAAACATTACATGAATGTCAACTATGGCAGATATATAACTGTAAGATTTTTCTTAAATAGAGGTGATACTTTACGCTGTGGCGTCTTTGCTGCTTCTTTGGTATCTGTTGTAGATTCCTGGATCGTAATGGTTGACTCAGCGGCAGTTAGCGTCAATACTGTGGGTTCTAAGAAAAAGGGAATGTTCATAACCTTAGTGAATTCTATTCTGTGTATTTTTTCAATATTCTGCGTGTTTTTTACAAAGTAATCAGGTTAAATTTGAACAACATAGAGGTGATGAGCAAACTCAGTGATTCCATGTAAGCTTATGCATGTAGATTTTATAAATAAAAGAACAAGGGTGACGAAAGGGAATCTCAGGGACATAGACGTACGATACGGGGAGGGGGCAGGGGAGAAAATTTCCTTTTCGGGCAAATTTTATGCATTTTCTTGCAAGAATGGCATAAATTTTCAGACAAAAGTGATGCAGCACTCCCAATAGAAAGTAGTTCCGTACGCTTATGTCAGGAAAAATTCTAGACCAAACCCATAAAATCAAGTTACTCTTAAAGAAAATATTTTTTGCTCCGTTTATTTTGATTTTCATTCTAATCCCGTTTTCAACGGTGATGATGCTTTTACACTGTCAAAAATTTTCCGTCGTGTACAAAATTACATTACGTTTACATTCCTTTTCAAAAATTTGTATTTACGAGAAGATTAAATGTACAGACTACCTTCACTCCTTATACTATTATGTTCTTGTATAACTCACAATCTTTCTTGTGCAAAAAAAAATCTTGTTCTTGAAATCCAACTAGCATATATTACAAACATAGTAATTTTATTTTCTTAAAGAAAATGAAAGAAAGTTGATTATTAGTTATACATAACACAGGTGAACATGTGAAAATGAAAGCATATCACTTGATTGTCCACTTAAGCAGGTATTTAACTGAACGATTTCTCTTGAATTAAAGTGACATTTACCTTGAGGGGTCTTTGCTATTTCAGTGGTGGGTGTAGTAGACTTGAGGATGTTCATGGTTGGCTCAGAAGTAGTGACCATCGATACTGTGGATTCTAAAAGTGAAAATTTGATTGCATCAATGATTGTTAATAACTCCATATGTAAATTTTACATCATTATGCATATTCATAAATCGAAATCAAGGTTCAGTTCAGTTTCAGTTGTACTGAATAAATATTCATTTAGCCAACTCAGAAACATCATACAGATTTTTACAGATTTATACAGATACTGTTAGAAAAGAAATGAAAAACAGCATCCACTGTGACTTTTCATAAACAGTCGCTCCTTATTTTGATACATTTAGTAATTTTTACAAATTTCCTCTTGTTTTCCTTGCATGTATCTTTCGTTTTTTAAACATTACAAATAAGGAATTATTCGAGCTGCATGAATTTAACAATTCAATTACAAAAAAGTTGTCAAGTTGTTGATTAAAATCGCCATTCAAGAATTACGGTGACCAAGATATATCCATTCAATTTAGGGTGACTGCATCTTCCTTCCCTTTAAGACAGGGTACAAAAACTTAGAAGCATTAAAACCCCTTCAAAAGAAGACTATACACTTTTAAAGAAAAGTTCGATACACCGTAACATACAACGATACAGCTTAGATCCTAAGAAGAATAAAACATGCATATACTCAAGTACTCGTATTCAGGACTTGTACTCGTATTCTCAAACTCTTACTCGGAGCCTTCAACTCGTATACTTGTATTCGGGAGTTTGTACTCCTAGAGCGGACTGACTAAAGGTATACATGAAGGTAACATTGTACTTACCCAGCACCAGAACTGAAGACCATTGGAAAGTAATGTAATCGAGTTTTATTTTGAGAAAGTCATGCATGGAATAATAACACAGTGAGGAAAACAGTTGACGTATGTATTTGCCATTTCAAAGATATCTTTGATTATACTGTAATTGATTATTTGTCATTCGAGCACCATATTTTGTTTATTCCATATAATGAACTTTTTTCAAACATTTGGCTGTGCACGATTTCAAATTATTTCATATTCATTTCAGTGGTATTAGATTAGCAACTTCAGTTTTTTGTAGTCATATATTTCAAAAATTTCTCCGTATTTTGTAATATTACGTAAATAAATTACCTTCCGGGTTTTTTGTCGTCTTAGATTACATAAGTACCTTCCCTTAAGTTGTTGTCTTAGATTAATGAATTACCTTTCATTTGTTCTTCATAACTCATGTTCATCGCACAGCTATTTAAACCTGACTTGCACCTCCACAGTTTTTCAAATTCACATAAATCTGTACAGGAGATAAAAAAGACATCGTAAAAGCACGTGTGTTGGACAGGCGCGTAGCCAGGGGGGCGAAGGGAGTGGGCACGCCCCCTTGAGCATATTTTTTGAAGTCTTTTAATGATTTTTTATGATATTTCTAGTAACTCAAAATAAAAAATGTTTCGATGTTACTTACAAGGCCTAGGCCTGGCCGGGTCATACCAAAGACTTTAAAAATGGAACCTACTGCCTTTTGTGCTTGGTGTTCAGCATGTGCAATGGAGTAGGGAAATCAAGCCAGTGAGCCACAACTGGAAAAAAGGCCGTGGTCGTCTCGACTTGAACCAATTGGTTGGAAACTGGGACGTTAAACCTCATCTAACTAACTAACTAACTAACTAACTAACTAACTAACTAACTACAAGGCCTAGGAAGTGCCATTTCCAGCGATCTGGGAGGTATTCTCGGCCAAATTTTATTGCCAACCTATGGTGGCGCTACACTTAGATAGTTTGCCTACAGGTTTCGCCCCCCTCCCCCTTGGCAAATTCCTAGCTATGGGCCTAGTGTTGGTACTTGAAAATGGATAGTAGGCTACTTCGTAGGACTACAACCATAATAAAAGATTGGCAAAAGTAAGGTTAGGTGTTCGTAATCAGTTTATTCACATGTACATCGTGATACTAGTGGTCGAACAATTTGAACTTACGGTCGTACACAGGGCTCATTAAGACTGCAGGTACACTCATCATGCACAAGTGTATGCACTTTGTCCTCTTTACTGTAGACAATTGGCCCCCGCATGCGCACTGTGCATGCAGAGTCTACATATTTTGTCCAAAATGTAGTTATGCAAAGTATACGCAAATATATACACTCTAAAAAGGTCCTGATAAAATTTAATTCCAGTCTAGATCGGAGGGGCACCTACTCGAATCCGGATCAATAATCTAATCAGCTATGGATAAAAAGTGATCCGGACTGGATCATCTTTATCCGGATTTGATTACTGCAAATGACCCTGATTTGGGTAGGTGCCACTGGGATCCGGATCAGGGTCAAATTTTATCCGGACGTTTTTAGAGTGTAAAGACATTCAAAAACACGACAAATCTGCTGTGTGTCAGTGACCATGCAAACACGACATTACGGGTTAGTTCTTCTGCGGTCGGTGCATTGCTGTATGTATATGAAATAACCAAAATTTACATAAACACGTGCGTGTTTTTTATGTTGAATCGCATTTATACAAATCCTTACTTTTTACTTGCTCCCTTCTAGGAGTAGATTTTACTATGTTTTCTTATTACTGCATGGTGCTTAGCTTAAAAGTAACTCAACCATTTAAATTTGTGAAATTGTTTGCAAAAGCATGTTGTGCATGTAAATACCTTTGTGGGTATTATAACTTTTCAGCCTTATATGCACCAATGCATGTAATTACCTGTGCAGATCGACCCTTGATGGCACATAAATAACGATGAAAGATACATGAATAATCCCATTTGTATTACTGGAAACAAACAATTCATAACATGTTTCACTGAGGTTTAATTGAGGTTTAATATTAACCTTTACTCCTACCATAATAAACCCCTGTCATTGTAATTCAAACAATGATTAATGAGGTGTTGAGAAATTGCACCATTTCCGTCACGTGACAGGTCTCGAGAATCCTTTGGCTTTGGCCCAATATATTTTCTGGATTATTCCAGCCCGAACAGTGTAATCACCAGCTCACCGATCGTGCCACATCAGACAATCAACCGGGCCGACCCTCATGGGCATCTTTACACCAACTTCCTTTTGAAATGTTAAATAATTTTATTGCTACCGGTAGGCCGGGTCTTCGTTAACATACATTATCCGACAAAATTCGGCTACAGCCGATCCAGATATTTGGATCCAGTGTATTCCTAACTAAAATGGAACCTACTGCCTTTGTGCTTGGTGCTCAGCATAAGCAATGGAGTAAGGAAAACAAGCCAGTGAGCCACAGCTGGAAAAAAAGGCCGTGGCCGGCCCGACTTAAACCAATTGGTTAGAAACTGAGCCGTAAAACCTCATCTAAAACTAACTCCTAAATATTTTTTCATTTTACAATTATGTCAGGCACAAAGTCACCAAATGCTACAAAACACAGTTCATGAATCAACACTCAAGGAAACTAACAAAAATTGAAACTTACCCATAGCAACCACACTCATGAATGAGATATTTATATAAAGTAAAAATGATAGGCACAGGTGAGAGTTTCGCACAGTGTTAAAAATCTCCATGTTTCGTTTTTGGGCTTTTCGAAAAAATATCTCAATAAATTTTCTGTCTCAACCCAATTCTGCTGCAGCTCAGTTCTTCAAATTACAGTTCCTGGCAGAAGAGATACTGCATGTAACATAAAGCACATGGATCTGACAGCATTACATATCATTACAAAGGCTCAAGGATGTACTCGCATGTAACCTCTTAAACATATAGACCTTAACGATTCTTTTATTCTACCAAATATGGTAACACGTCTACATTTCCCAATGTGCACTTGAATCTAAGGAATATGTAACGAAGAACAATGGTTACTTGAGCAGATTATTGCCAAATTACCAATTGTAATAGAATGTACCAAGAAAAGAAAACACAAGATAAGAAAAGAAAAGAAAAGAACGAAACTATGGCAACCTTCAGATAAGCAGTACTTTTTTGTTAGGAAGAGCTTTTACATTATGTCAAAAAGCCTTGTCGTTGATGCTTTTGTTTAAATGATATCGAAGTAAATTAAGTACAAAAATATCGATTACAGCAGCAGATGAATGTTGTAATCACTATTAAGACCTTGACAGAGGTTTAATTTCAAAAATAGCTTTTTTACATTTCTATTTGAGTCTCGGTGTCAAAATAAAAACACCGGAATGCTGTTACGCTGCAACGGAACACTGCGATTAATGTCACTGTTTTGTTCAAAGGAAGTAAAGATTATTTGGACTGAAAACAAAATCGATTTAAGTAGTGTGTAATATTTTTGGATATCAAACTGATGCACTAACCATCATACATTGTAATGATTAAATGTAAGTCAATCTGGCGCCAGGCGTCGTTTGACGCCCACTTGCTGTAAAACAACGTCCCTTAGACCTCCTAACTATGTTGCCAGGATGTTACCAGGATCTTCAGAAGTTGTTCATAATTCCTTAAGTGTAGTTACGCAAGACAATGCAATCACAAACAGGTCAATTGAAATAGTGTATGCGAGATAACTGTAATTTGGTTGTGCTGTTTAAAAAGACTACCATTTGGTCAAAAAGATCTATGTAAGAATTCATAACATTTTTAGTTTTAGATGCAGAACACAAAGTGATATATCAAATAAAATTGCTAAAGTCAAGGCAGACTTCGAAAAAAAGACGAAATGTATATATTATTATACAACCAGCGTCACTGTGAACGAATTGCCTTTTTGTGTCCCAATTATTGCAACCATGTAACAAAAATTTTGATTGGCTGAAACATTCTAGTTTCTATGTTCCAATGTAACGTAGTGAATCCCTCATAATCTCGATTAAATTGATATTGGTATCGATTTAAAGGCAGACACTCATCACCCTAAGTGTATTGTGGGTTTGGCGCTACTAAAATTCACAGTGTGTGATCAGGTGATTGCACTTTTGTTAACATAGAAGAACACTGACAGAATGACTCCAGAAAAGCTTCCAAATATAAGCCTTTCCGATTGGCCAGTGGTTTCAGATTCAGAATCATGTACATTTAATCTCACCTCTGCCTTATAAGTCAAGGATATGGAAACTGGACATTTAAAATGGCTTAAAAATGTAAACCAATGACATTCTTGCGGTGATAGTTTTTGGCATCTACCATAATGTAAAACAGTTTTTGATACTCAAAAGGAAGAGATTTCAGTCCCGTAAAATTCAATCACACAACCAAGTTACCGCTCTCTTCACACACTTTGTAACTTTTTGAACATGAGAGTAAATAATTTTTATTAACACTGAATTAATTTTTATTTGGTCAGTGGTTGGATGACAGCGGTCCAACAGTTCGTCACACAGGAGTATCCGTGATAGTTGATCACTTCTTGTATAAGAGCACGTGTAGTATTTGTTCTTTTCAGCCAGTTGAGAGTAGAACCACGCATGACAGACCCTTGGTGTACAGGTCTGAGAGTCGAGGGGTTGGTCAGTTAAATTTTTTGTCCTTTCGGGGACCTTAGGGAGCAGAACTTTTTGGGAGTAACGTTTGGTTTCGCACCTTGGCTCTTCGCCAGACAGTCGAGGGGACTTTAGAAAAAAAAACAATTTAATTTTATTTTGGCTTAAAAGGAGAAAATTCACGTTTAGTGTGTCTTGAAAAACCCAATTTACTCATCCAAGACAGAAAAAATACTCCCGACTAGGTTAACTCCCCCCCCCCTTTGTAGGCCTTATTGAAAAATAAGTTTTTCGCACCTCTCAGATAGTGACCGAGCCTAGGCCTACGTGTCATTCAAATGCCAGAGGTCATAGTCCACTGAATGGGTACTGTAGTGTGTGTGATGGGGACTACACTACTATTTATCTCACATTTCACTGTTCTGCCCATGTTAATCAACGTGTAATCGACAATAATGATGTCAAATACCCGGTTATTACAAAATATAATCTGGGTGACGCAATAGCTACTTTAAAAATGGTGAGGCATGCAACCGAAAAAAGGAGCGTACATGCACCACTTCCCAAGGGGGTGTGGATTGTTAAACATTACTAAACTGTGTTTAAAAATGATATCTTTCGGCACGCTTCTCGCGGATCCACCACTTACGCTAGTTAAACTTAGTGTTACTTCCATTAAGGCAGCCTGAAATGGAGTACTAAAAACCCCGTGCAACCTCTACGATCATCCGTCACCCTCATACCCGCTGCATAAATGAAGAAATCGGATGGCCGTTAGTCGGGATTAGGTTATCATGAAAAAAGTCACACTTCGATTTTTATTGTCAATGCTACTTTATTTGTAAATAGTTAAATGCTTTGTTTTAATGCCCACCGTTTAAGCTTCCGGTGGCTCCGCACCCTGGATCCCCACCGGACATTGCCCCTGGATCCCACTCTAAACGGGAGAGGAACGCTTAGCCTTCCTCGGTCCTGCGGTACCGTTGAGTCATTTCCGTATAGTCGCCCCTAACCTCAAACTGAGATTTGTCCCCCCCCCCCCCGAACTTGCCGGCATTAGAATGAAACTTGTGGGTATCATTAAATGCACTGGAACTTTTCTAAACAGACTACAATAATGGAATTTGATCACTGTAGACCCATTCCACCATGCGTCTGCGGTTTAAAGCTTTCAAGTCTCTATCTCAATTGCCCGCTTGGCTGACGTGTATTACTCCTGCACCTATATTGACTGAACTCGTAATACCAGAGTATTTACGTCAAAAGAGTACATATTCGACACCTGCTATCAAGTTTACTATCTCAACCGACTCTGCCTATCCCTCTCCGTTTTGGAAAAGTGGTCAGCGCCCTCTACAGCCAGTTGTAGAACTTAACTGAACTGAAAGCACACCTTCACTTTGATCCCTGCTTGGATAAAATACATACACCGTCAATACGCAGTCACCTAGTAACCAGGAGTGGACACATGAGAAGGGAGTGGAACACCGACACAGACTATTCTTTTGCAGTCAAATTGTTTTGGCAATCGATATGTCAATTGGGGAGAGGATAGTCTGCACGCGGGGAGGGGAGAGAGTCACCAAGCTAAGAGCCTACTCTGAACGACGTAAGTCGTGGCTTTTAGAGGTGAATGAAGCTTGATGGGGAGATGAAGTTTATTAGCATATCCCTATGTACAGATTTACGCTTAGTACTTTGTAAACATGTGACAATATTTGTGTCTCTTATTTATTGGTTTACCTTTGCATTTTTGTATAAGCGTACTAGGAGGGGCGGGCTAAAAGCTGAAGGTTGAAAACCGTTCTTTTCAGGTAACTTGAGAAACACTGAAATTTTGTACAGATTAGCATACTCCCTACCCTCCGATTGAAGCAGTCCCGTTTCGGTATGTCTTCACTTAATTTTAAAAGGAGGGTTAAGACTATTATTTGATTTTGATTTTGACATGAACAAGAGAAATATGACAGCAGCATTCTGGAGAAATTTTTGCATTCTAATCATGTGTGCAGTTTTAAAGGTACTAACATTGTGTTTTCAGTAGTTCGAAAGTTATATGAATTTATTTTTATCTTGATTGGCTTTAAAGTCAAACCAGCAGCATTTGGCTGCAATCAAATACTAAGAACTGTTTGGGAATTAGCCCTCTGTTTCTCTTTTACTATACAAAGCCTACTGGACTTTTTTGCACTCTTTTTACATGTGGGCAAGCCTTATATATTTCAAAGGCATAAGGAAATGTAACTGGTTTATTCAATGGAAAATAAGTTAATTGACATGTTAACAAATTATACTTCCCAAAATCTTAATACTTTTTGCCCTTTCTGTTTACTTGTCGCTGCTGGCGTCACAAGGGTCCCGCAGGTGTTTTGTGCTCGAAGTGCGGGATGGGGTGGGACCGGCCTGAAAATTGTTGCATAATTTGGCTTCCGTCTGGGAGATAACTCGGGTAAGAGAAAGATCGGATGGTGAATTGCTCCGTCATCCAGAGCCGGATACGGCTCTGCCGTCATCTCTCCTATAGCGCCACCATTTTTGTCGGTGATGTGTTCTTAAAGCAGTAATTGCAGTGCTATTACAAACCGTGACGGCGGAACAACTCTCCTCGGACAATTTCCACCTTGAAAATTCCCAACCCGGACAATTTCCCCCCAGACAATCCCCACCCATGGCAATTGTACCCCTCAGATAACTTTCCCAACCAAAACATTTGAATTCCCCGGGGGGATGTCCAGGGCAAATTGTACTGGGGGAGTTGTCCGGGTGGGAACTTTCCTGGTCGGAATGGTCCGAGAACCATTACAAACAACCGTATGCTGCATTATAACTGCATCTTACCGCAGTGAACAGAGACAAAAAAAAATGGATGATATTTCACTTGGAAATGTATAATTAGAAAAAAACTCAAAGAAGAGAAGTTTAATTTATTATCCAGCAGGTAGTGATCTCTTTCTGAAGTATTTTTGAATTGAGGATATAAATACAGTGAAACAAGCACCCCAAATATCCTTCTACGAAGACTCTATCGCGGTAGGCCTACAACAATAACAAACACGGTCAGCCGACTGACAAGGTTACTCGTTCTTACGATTCATCCCTCATACCAGGGAGCTGGAAGACTACTTGCTCATACGAAGAAATGGCTTTCTAGAGCTTATCAGAACGTTGCAGCAAAGTAAACTGTTGACTAGCAAACTGGTGTCAGTAACTAGTTTCTCTTACCGTGTCCGAGTTACATTTTCAGGGGCGGATCTAGGGTCTTTTCTGAGGGGGGGGGGGGGGTCCAACATAAAAAGGGCACATTCATTTTTTTTTTAAATTTTGGTTCCCGTAAACGTCAGTGATTATACAGTTTACGGCATATTGACAAACAAAGGATAAACCAAGACACATGCAAAAACTGGAATCAAAACCTGGAATCTAAACGGTGAAAATGCAAAGCGCGCGAAGCGCGCGAAAATTTTTTGGGTAAGCCTACACTTATAAGAATTTGTACTAATTTAAAGCTTATATAGAACAATTGTCCAGACACTTAGGCCCTATCGGGCAAAACTTTATTGTACTTCCCTCCTCGAGTCACTAGCCGTACCGTACGACAGACACAAGTGAACGTTAACCAGGTTTAACGAAATGCGATACAATTTCCGACATTTACATAAATCCATGTATACATAAATCCATGTGTTTCTACTTGAAAAGGTGGAAAGGGTTTGTACTATATTTAGCTATAAGTATAACAGAACTAGGCTGAGGAAGAGTGGGCAAAGCGTACCGAAAATTTTGGGTTTTATCCCAGAAATTACCCTTATGAAAGCCAAAATAAGTAAATCGACCATGTGTGACGGCAGAATTTCCCCAACAGGAGGCCAAGCCATGTCAGCAACCCCAATTAGTTCCGACATTCCCTATTTCGAGGGGATGATGAGAAGGGCAAATGGAGGAGCCTCATTATCCTATGCCATTGCAGGCATATTTTGCATCATATCACTTAATACTTCAAGATCCGAGTTGCGCACCGATAGTGTTCTTTGAATCTGGATCGTGAAATTGAAAAACGCGCGAAGCGGGGGAATATGTTTGATAGGCTAACACCTAAAACATGTGACGAAACGAAAAAAGAACTGTGGGTTTGTAGACCGTATCGGGTGTAACATACATTTGTATCGAAACCACCTGGACTATAAGATGAAATAGCCAAACTTTGCCCCGTAAGTCGCTCACCAACTGACTCTACCGCATGACAAACACACAAGAGAACACCAACTAGGCTTTGCGATATGGGATGAAAGTTACGAACTTTACATAAACTATGTACTCTGCCTATATGTTACTTGGTAAGGTGGAAAGGACTTGTGCTATCCTGCTTTGCGGAATGGAACTATTGAAGAAAATAGAGTGACTCTACAGCGCGCGTAGCGCGCCGAAAATTTTGGGTTCTTATTAGAGAAATTATCCTCTTGAGGGCAAAAAACAGGTAAGCCGTCGGGGCGACTAGTTGTCGTCGGGGACTGCGTACTTTCGACTAGGACTCCCGACAAACCTGTAAAACTTCCCCGATAGTTGGCCAGCCTTCCCCGACGGGGGCATGAACCTTCCCCCACCTGGCGCCACCGCTATCTCGACTGGGGGAGGGGGTTGAAATACTGTATGTTGTGTTCCCTATATAGTTGCGGCGCGACTGTCAAAAATACTCTGTCAGAACAGATGACTGAAGTCGAATGTTTGCTTTTTATTTGCGACAGCAGACCGGTCATCGGTCCAAAGACGTCAAAAAAATTGAACCAACTAACATTGCGTTATTTGACCTGGTGGTGATTTTATATAGTATTTTTAAAATGAAAGAAAAGCCGATTCGTCCATTGCGACTTCTGGTCAACTCTTGGCTGTGGACTTTTAACTAAGATTGGCTTTTTATTCCCATCACTAGGGCAACACTAATAAATGAAGAGAGTAATTCCAGACCATGAATATTATATCGTGTTCATGAGAGGAGGGATACTAGCGGGTAAAGGGAAGGTTTCGTAGATGTAGCGTTTAGGGAGTGTGAACAGATCATTATTTTGTTAGACCAAAAGACTAGCAGTGACCTTTTGGAATCAATATTAAAACTCAGTAGTAATACTTGCATAAAGCGCTAGCTAGTGAGTATGACGTAATATCTGCGCGTTTTACTGTATTACTTGAAAAGCCCAAGCACGCCACACGTGGTTCCAAGCGAAAAGTGATTAGAATGCCTGACTGTCACGCAGGCAGTGAGAATCAGAGTTAGATGGGGTTTTACGGCTAAGTTTCTAACCAACCGGTTTAAGTCGAGCCGGCCGCGGCCTTTTGTTTTGCAGTTGTGGCTCACTGGCATGTTTTTCCCTACTCCATTGCAATCAGTAAGACATACTGACACTGTAGTCACATTCTCTGTTAAACGATTGCGCTGTTCGTGTTTCAGGGAGGGCAATATAGGCTACCATAGTCAAATATATTGCTGAAAGTTTCTGCGATACATAGCTAGACGGGTGGATTGATCGATATTGGATGGGGGTAACCAAAATCTCCTCGGAACTGGACAACTGTCATTACCTGTCAAACTGTCGTGGTTTTTTTTATTTTATTTTTTTTTATTTTTTATTTTTTTAGGCTAGTGTGAAAAAAAAACAATTTTGAAAAAGGGCAAATTGGGAAATTTGAGGGGGGGTCCAGACGTCGGCGACCCCCCTCTGGATCCGCCACTGATTTTTCCACACCGACTGATGAAGATACACACTCGTATTTAATTTAGGAAGGTGGATGGAACCATTGCAAATGAGTAAAGTGGTGCAAGTCAGTAGCCGGGGCGCAAGGGGCGGTGACCCTCTCAAAAAAATGTTGCCCCCTCGAAGATTAAAATGAGTATTGACCTAATGAATATTAGTATATCTCACCCCCTGGGAAGTGTCGCCCCCTTGAGAGTCACTTTGTCCCCCTTATGTACCTCGTCTGGCCACGGGCCTGAAATGGTGACAAGAAAAAATAAAAACGTTCTTCATTGCTTTTGTTTATAGCAAAATACGTTGGAGAATATTGTCTGCCTCAGTTTAGGTAATGAAGAAATTCAGATGGACTCTTGACTTGCCCAAGTCTCCCACTAGTAGTTTTACTCCTCTTTTTACACCGCGATTTCTTTCTAACATGGCGCCCTTTTAACTTGAATGACTGTTGGCCGACGGGTCATGGGAAAGTTGCTACTTTAGAAAAGAATCGTGCTTCAAATAGATAGTAAAAACAACCAAATAGACTTGAACAAGTCTTTTACTGTAAGTGGTCATTCTTGACTATACGGAAGCAATTGAGCAACGTGTCAAATAATCAATATGTGCTTACTTCTATCTTCTTTTGTTAAAACTGAATCATAACAATAGACTCATTTCCCGATACAAAACGACTGTTTATTTAAACATAATATAAGTCAATCTCATCCGATGACGTCACCGTTGTCTTGTCAGCGCTCTAGATAATTTTTTGTTTGTGTAACTTTTACATCAGCAAGGTTTGGACAAAAGATGGCAACGTTTTGTTTTAAGCACACCGCTAAATCTTTATCAAAGACAAAAATCAATAATTTCTCCTCTTCTTACAGCTAATTTTATTGAAAGTGAAAAGTAGAACCATATCATTTCGATGCAAGATTTTTAAGCAAGGCAAAATATATGTCGATATTCAAATCAAGTACTGTAGGTAAGTTAATAGGCAAGGGGCAGTGCTCCATAGGAAAAGACATAGCCACAAGAGGGACAGTCTTTGATACGGCCCATCACTCTGTTCATCAAATTCACAAGGGTACAAAAACGTAGGATGGGGGAGGGATCAAGGAACCATGTATCATAACTTACAAAGATGCTTCACCGACTACCATTTTTTTTTTCACATTTTATCATGATACGTCTGGGAGGGAAAGGAAGTTTGAATAAAAAGTGCGGAAACGCAATCTTCTAGAAATGATGAATAATGGATGGACCCTTTTATAGAATTAAAACCAAAGATTTTGTGAAAAAAAAGTTTGGACAGTGGCATTTATATAAGACACACAACAACCCAGTTTAATTGGGTGTGTTTTATGGGACTGATTTTGGCCACGTTAAAAGAATATGTTACATTTAAATGCTATGAAAATCGATACCTGCAAAAACTTTGGTGGCTCCCTAGGACTGTTGCTTAGTTACCAATACTTGAAATGTTATTGCCAAATTAGAAGTTTTAACGCCAAATTAAGGAAAGTCAAGAAAAGCACTTGGTCTTGGCGTGTAGGAAATCAGAAAGCTGGAAAATAAAGACAGCATTCATGAAATGGGGATAAGGTTCACCGTCAGGCAAGATTTCACTGCTAGATGGACCCATAGGTGTAGCCGCACTGGGCGATGAGGTGCATGGGGTGGGTGTACCCTTAATTTTTTGTTTATAATTTCTTTGAAAAGTGGCCATCTCGCCATGCAAGTAGTCTCGTACGCTTATGAATTCACCCAAATGTACCGTTATGGACCAAAACCGCCGAAAGTTGTAGGGGAGATGAGAAGCGCAACCGCTAATGATTTTCAATTTGTTCTCTTTGGTTTTATTTAAAATAATTCATACACATTAACAAAATTACAGCTCTTTATCAATAATCAAATAATTCTGGCAAAATAACATATTTACAAAAACATTAGTTGCAAAAGTGATGAAGGTTTAAGTACGAATTATTGATATGACCGTGCATACATGCATCAAATCCATTCCAGGAAAAGCAAATTACTCGGCTCTTCCTGTACCAGTATACATATATGTATTTGCCGTGTCGGCTACATCACTCTACATTGGCGTACTTTGTATTTGTGCCTTTAACATATGTTGTCTACCTTAGGATATTTTCAAAAATCGACAACAAGTGGTTCTAAACCGTCTACAAAATCGTTTTCGAATACCGTGAGTTCCCTGAATAATAAAATGGTTTCTCGTACTTCAACTCAAGCTAAAGGCACAACTTCCAGGTGGCCTGCATACCGTGGTTTTGGCTTGCATTTAGTCGGATACCCAGGCGGCTCAGCTAGCAAGGTTTCATAGTTTTCCTACAGAGATTTCGAACGAAATATTCTGGTTCAAAGTGAGTCAGACTGCTTTCAACATCGTTAAGCAGAACCGGCAAGTACAACTGATTCGATATTACATAGCCTACAAATATGCCGATCCGATTTTTTGCCGATGTATGTAATATGGAACGATCCCGATGTCCAATTCCCATGATCGGTTAAGCTCTACACATAGTAGGGGTAGCGCCAGGCGCGAGGAATGAGTGCTACGAACGACTACCTCCCCCTCGTGGGGAAAAATTGGAGAAGAGATGAACTTTGCTTCGATCCTTTCCCCATCGTCCTTGTTAACAATTGCCGCAGTCGCATACAATCTTTACGTATGTGAAATCCTATAATACATAAATCCTGATTTAATGCTTAAATGGCTCTCCGTGTACATTCGAGAAAACAGCTCGCATTCCCGCCATGTTCCAGTTCCTGTAACTTCATAGTTGAACGCCAAGCATGCCTCATCTTCCAGGCATATTGTCGAGCAATCAGATGGGCTTTGAACTTGGAAGGTGGCGATCCGATCGGTGTCAATCCAAGGGGTCACTAGGGCGAGGTCTTCCGTTGGAGATGAAAATAGGGCGCTTCTAAAATTTGGACCTGTAAAACAATCTGGGATTAAAAAAAGGAGGTACAGGAAGGTTATAAAAATGTCCATTTCAGACCACAAAAATACACTGTGGATATAATGAAGCGTGGATGTCGTTTATTTAATACTAAGAAAGTGTCTCTCACTTGCTCTTTCAGGCTACTGTTGAAAGGTAGCGCCGCAAGGATCTCAAAAGGGGGTGAGGCGGGAAGGGTAGCAGGGGGTAAACAGAAATATCAGGGGGAAAGTTTTGAGTGTACATTGCTTCTCTGCCTTTGTACGTGAGCGATCTGGGAGGGGCAAATGGGGGCAAAGACATTGACTGGGGATGTCTAGATGCCCCTTGGCTCTGCCAAGGGGCATCTGGGCATCTTATGTTTGACCAGTTCAGTATCACAATAAGCTTACAAACTATTTGCTAAACAGGTTACAGGTATCGTATATCCACAGATGCCAAAATATATAGTAGACGTACATTATAATTATCGTTTGAACTTTCTGAAAACACCTTAGACGTTTAATAAAATTGTTCTTCATAATAAACAAAAAATATTCAAATGAAAATTCTCTGCCAAAGACGATAGAATAAAAGGATAGAAGAGAGACAAGCAGAAAGGCTAAAGAAAATGTACAAACTCCCACGGTACAGGGTTCATTATTTTACTCACGTAAGCTCCGGATGCTTGTTGATAAAAACAGATATCTGAAAGTGACATTTATAGGCTACAAAATACCTCTGTTTTGCAGATTTATGAAAAGTGAGGAGATTGATAGTATTAATATATTGTAACAAAATGTATGAATATTAGATTTAAACTTTTGTAACTAGGCTATACCGGTAGCATATGAGAGATTCAAAATAAATGCTTGTATGCTATGTGCGCTAATTGCAAGGTAATAGACATGTGCATACGAGCTTCATTGTGGTAAAGGTGGGGGATGGGGATAGGTAGGGAGGAATCAGCTTTTTCAGAAATTTCAGTGAAATGTTAGGAAGGCTGATTAATTTCAAATTAGAAAAAGAAATCCAATACACTCTGAACCAGTATTCGCTACTTCTGGCAAAATTAATACGGAAAAAAATAAAAAGTGAAACATAACTTACTTTTGAGGAAAACTATTTCTGGGAAGACAATCTGCAATAAGCTTTTGTTCTTCATTCTTCCACTCCGTAAAATGAGGCGGCTTACCCCAAAATAGTTATTTTCATAGGCGTACGGGGGTCAATATTTGGGGGGTCAGGGATAATTTTTGCCCGAATTTAGACTTTTGGACCAAGTTGCCCGAATTTTAATACCCCCGTGTCGGTTGCAAAAGGGCATAATATATATTTTTGGCTGTCTCATTTGCCCGAATGGATCCACTATTTTTGCCCAAATTGGGAGGGCATATTCCCCCCTGCCCCCGCCTACGCTTATGTTTATTTTCCAAAACTATGGAGAGGAAGGGGAAGGAGGACATGCAGGATCATACCTTCCACCTTTCTATGCTAGTAAAATGTAAAAATACTCAACATTGAAAGTAAAGGATATTCTCAAGTAGTATCTTCACCTGTCTTATCATGCATCGTTGGTATTAATCGTGTTTTTGACTCATTTCTCCTTAATTTCTTACTTCATGTAAGATAACTGTTTTTTTTTTTACTATTTTATATTCTAAAGCACCACGGAAGGTGTTTACAAAACGGAATGTGAAAGATTTAGCAGATATCCAAAGTTCTATTTTTCGTCCAGACCGTCGCTTATATGCCATTTAATCGTCGCAGCTTAAAAACGGAATTGTGATTTCAATAAACAATCTGGCTTCCTTATTTCAACATAATGATCGAGATATTTTAGAGATTTTAAAAACTGAACTTACAAAACGGGCCTATTATTATCATGATATAACGCTCTAAAGCACAGATAAAATTTGACCAGGATTGTGACCACAGGCTATTAATCATTTCCTGATTAAAAATAGTCAGGAATCTCGGGTCAAAAAGTAACACGTTCATGGTGACATTAGCCACTGGTTTCGATTCGATTCGAATTCCCATGAGTACTTAAATCAAATACCGTAATGAATGTATAATTGTACAGCAACCCTTAGCATGCTACAGCAACCTGATTTCTATTGCATAATATGCGCAACAAATAAAGATGTTGCTTTGATCTATCAAATGTTGCTGCATTACTTTCATTCTGATGTTAAATAATGGTCATCTACAGTGGATGTACTTTTACACAGAACAGTTGTAAACTGACACTAGCAGGGCTGTGTAACCATGGAATTCTTGACAAGCTGGCAAAGGAAGCATAGGCCTCATGGTGGGAACCCGAAATAGTCATCCTCTGTAGGCCAGTACATTTTTTAGTTTCACGGATCCGTGCCTCTCTCTCATTGGACCATGAAGTTTTAGCCAGTAGCTTAGGTCTGAAGTTGTGAACAAAGAGAAAATATACTATGCAGTATGTAGAAATAACTAACATGATCAATAGAACACTAAAATGTTGATTGACTTCAGCTCTCCTCTAATTTAATCCGACAAAGCGCAATGACGATTGAGCTATCTCTTAAATCATATTTGTACATCGATAGTTACGGTTATCACGCTCTGCGAAAGCAGCGTGCAAACATAAAACCTTCAAACCAAGAACACCGAAACGGTAAAAATGGATTCTTTGTTTCATGGACACTTCAACCACGTGGACAGTCTTTTCAAGGACCCAATACTCTTACAAGCTAAACTTTTTAAAAAGCACATGCTATGCTACTAGTTACAGAGGGTCAATATGACACAAACTGCTCATTTCCATTTCTCATCGATCGGCTCATTGCTGAAATATAAAGTATCGATATTTCAGTTGTATGAAAAAGCTTACCGAGGCTTAATCCTTGACTTCATTAAGTAAGATATATACTCACGCGACTTGACTCGTTTTCTTCGAACTCGAAGGGTTTGGATCACTATATGCATGAAACTGACACATCTTCCGCGCAATGTGTGATGGGAATGTTATTCTAAGGTGTGATTGCGAGGAAAATGAGTCTGGTGGTGGAATCAGCATGTATATTCTCCCATTAATTATTGTCACATTGAGAGATCACATTTTCTTTTCTCTAATACTTTCTGTAACGTATGGTGTATCTTGGCAACCTGCAAAAACAAAGGAAGAATATTTAAGGTTACACAATATTGTAAAGCGAAACTTGATGAAGAGCATAATCAACGGAACAAAAGAATCCATCAAAGTCAACAAAAATGTCAGAATCAACAAAACTTTCAAATCAACGAAAAGTTTAAAATCAACAAAAACTCTTACATCTTACAAAAAATTTCAAAAGCAACAAAAAGTTTAAAGTAGCAATTACATTAACAGATGACGTTATCTACAAGACCAGTGCCATCTTAGGATGATCTGTTATTTATCAATCAAGCAATAATCGAAAGGCCCCCACTTTTCAGAACAAATGTGCTTATCCCAGTGCTTTAACCGCGATCGCAGAGGGCTGTGGACTGAGGGTCCTCCCAAAAAATCTTTCGTAAATTTGACTGCTTTTATGGCCATTCTGGACCATTTCTTGAGAAAATCCTGCTCCCACCAGGTGTAATTTGAAATGCTAATGAAATAGATTCCATATGACAGTATGATGATCGCAAAATTTAAGATAGTAACCGTCAGTCAATTTGCTGAGAATGGTGGTCGTTGGTGTGGAAAGTGAACAGCGATAGGTGTAGCGAGGCTTTTGGGTATGGTACTTTAGTCAAGCTGATTTATATAAGACATCGATTTATATAAGGGTCATGCGAAGCACGCCGAATTTTTTCTTTTCTTTTCGAGAATTGCGGTTCCATATACATGGGTAGGATTTGGGACTTTGTTTCCAAGGACCATGGTAGATTTTATGACGTGCAATAGTACTTTCAGTGACCCTTGTTTCAGAGCTTCAAGTCACAATATTGTGACGCATAGGACTGAAGAAATTTTACGGTGCTTTCAATTGTATTAGTCAATTTTCTCTGGAGGTGCGCGCGAAGCACGCCGAGAAAACTTTTCCTAGTAATTTTATGGTTTTTGATATTAATATTTCCTTCATTACACATTGCGAAATTTAATCTTAATAGGGTACTGAAAATTCTATAATAGTTTCTCTTGTTTCGCATACTTTCGCTCATGTTTTTATTATTTTTATTTTTTAAGCTCTGGAAAAAAGTGGGGACAAGTGCCCCCGCATGCCCCCCCCCGTAATCCCGCCTATGCCCACCTCCTACACATAAGCAAGAATGCTGTCGTAGGATGTTTTGTAGTTAGTAAACTCCCATGGTCTCGACACTTTTTAAGTGAAGAACTGCCCCAATTTGGCGCCATCATAAGTTGGCGCGTCGCGTACAGAAAATCGTGGACTGAAATACGTATTAGACCTCCGGATATGACATTTTCCACGCCTTGCAAATTTGTAGAAAAGAAGAAGAAATCCCTGGAAAGTTCATTTGAGTGAGTCAGGGTACATTACTGTTCTGTTCACATCGAGAAGGTTTTGGTTGCGGTGATGACCAAAAAGTCACAAGTTGCCCCCGGGATTATTCAGCGTTATCGTTGGACTTATCAAAAATCTTGTATATGTGACCCAAGCTTTGTTGGTTAATTAATCAAAACCTTAATCCAAAACTTAATCCACCCCTGATGTACATAAAACCTGTCGTTTTTGAATGTATGTATGTGTGGGTGTATGTGTGTGTGGGAGAGAGAGAGGAAGAGAGGGGAGGGGGAGGTTGGGTATATCGTTGCAAACACACTAGGAAGGTTGTTTCAAGGATAGTTTATAACTGACCAGAGGTTGTAATTGCCTAGATACGAATGCCTAAAGTGAAGTGGAAATTTGCTTGTCGCAGATGTGCTTCTTGTACATGCATACGATACCTGACGACGGTATAGCGACAAAGGAGAGAAATTTACCTGTATCTCTCAAAAACACACGTGCAAGAAAATGTGAGCGACTGCACCAGCGAAAATGGAATGGGTGGAATTGATTACTCTATGCAACAATGTAGCTACTACGATATGAAAAACCATGAACAATATCTTTACTTCACATGATCCTTATAAAAGTTTTCCTTCGCCTTGTTTATCCTCGCATCCAGGTACGGGATTATCGTACAGACATTTTTCCCTGAGAGAATTATAACCCTTTATCTGCCTAGGGAGAGGTCAAAGATTAGATCAATATGCGACTGACGTTATCTGAAATCAATTCACAATTGACAAAAACCTTTTGGCAAGAGGTTGAGCCTGTTTCAAAGTTTGTAGTAATTATGATTGTATATGATATCAACAACTTACTATATAACCGACGCCATTTTACTGATGCTTCAATTATCTCTTGACTCTTTTTTTGAAATTGATTAAAACAAGGACAGGCTTCGAAACATTTTAGTGTGAGGAAACATTGGGGACAGACAACATTCTATTCCTGGATATCGAGAGACTATGAATAAGAATTTTGACGTCATCATAAAACCAAAGGTCAACTTATTTTATATAAAAGAAAATGTTAACTTTAGTTTTTAAAAGGTTGGGGAAGAATTTCTTCATGTTATTGAATGTCGAGACTTCCCTACACGGAGGCATGAAAGTGGAATTTATTAGTGAAACCCAGCTTAAGGAAGACAGCTCAGAGGTTGAAATTTTCAAATGGATCGGCTTTTTCTGACAAAAAGCAGCAGGCAAATTGTTTCTAATCCGATAAAATTGTGTAAAACAACCTGGAATATATTAATTAGTTATGATAACTGTTGTACTCATATTCTGTGAGTCAGCCGCTGGTGCCTACGTTGGTGCGTTAGTTGCCATGGTAATGGTAATTTATTCCTACCCCTCTATCTGCATTTCGTTTTTTCTTATTCCTTTGACGTTGTGCGCCATCAATTTATTATGTATTGTTTTCACTTACATAAATAAAGATATAAGCATACATATACATACTATTAGGCACAGAGTTGCATGGGCGTCAATCCTAGGGGACGGGGGACATGTCCCTCCAGATTTCGATGGGTGGGGACACAATATCAAATCCCCCCACACCTCGTAAAGAGTAGTGTCGTGGCTCTATTTGACTGGCTTTTTGAATGGCATGTAGGTTTGTTGAAAGTGTCTCGATGCAGATTCTGAATGCAGATTTTGTCAGGGAAATTTCATTCAATGAAAAAATTCGGCGCGCTTCGCGCGCATGCGTCACAGTTTGCACTCCATCTCATGACCATTAAAAAGGTGATTATACAAGGAACTATTCTGATAACAACACTTTCCGAAAACAGAGATACATCTCAAAACATCTGTATAGGGGCCCCGCATCAATATGGGATCCTTCAATCTAATTTGTAAGCATGATGTGGAAGGTTGAAACTTTAAAGCACGTTGTTGCCTTTAAACATTTTTTAAAAACTTTTACCGAGCGCTTCGCGCGAAGCCATTATCGGTATGGATAGTGATTGCTAATACACTTACGAAGAAAAAGATGAAACGCGCTTGTTAGTCCTTCAAACCTTTTGCTACACCTATCAGGGAGGTCTAACATCACCTTATTGCACCTATTCTCTCCCTCCTGCCGATTCTCCATTGCTGGAAGCTGTTTGTCTGGATTTTCGTTCAAAATTAGTAAAAATGCGATAGATGTA
Organism: Holothuria leucospilota; assembly: GCA_029531755.1. Lineage (NCBI taxonomy): Eukaryota > Metazoa > Echinodermata > Holothuroidea > Aspidochirotida > Holothuriidae > Holothuria > Holothuria leucospilota. Next base: position 20,049,065 of record CM055971.1, read on the forward strand.
AAGTGCTTAGCGTCATTACCATTTGGATGTCAGTAATAAGCATTAAGCCATATTGCCCCATTTATATAATTGATCCAGAGCTTCCATGAGGTCCTATACAGGCATTTGCCAACCTTAGATGCCCTCTTATAATGCACAATGAAGGAAAGGAAAATTTTCATAATAGTCCAAGAAAGTGTCTGTTGACTCAACGTAGGTATTTTTGCGGAAAAACTGCCAAAAAATTAGCCAAGGGGGGGGGGGGCTTCAGGAAGGTTGTTGAAAACGTATTCGATCAGCTCCAGAAAAAAAACCAAAGATAGTACCATTTTGCATCTAAGCAACCTTAAATTTACGAAAATTTCTCAAAGGGGAGGGGACACCTCCTCCCCTTAGACCCCTTCCCCAGGGTGGCACCTTCATGTAGTGACAAAGGAAGGATTCCCACTGCTGTATACAAACGCAGGGTGCATAAAAAGGTGCAATTTATCCGTCGCCACTGCAATTAGCAAAAGCATCCAGGCAGCCGGAAAATTAGAATTCACTGAAGTATGGACATTTTCCAGCCATTTACGATCAGCTCCAAAAATATCCCAAAGATAGCACCATTTTTCACCTAAGCGCCCTTAAATTAACAAAAGGTGCTCTCCCCCTGGACGGCACCTTTATGTAGTGACAAAGGAAGGATCACCACAGATGTATACAAAACGCAGAGCGCATAACAAAGTGCAATTTACACGCCGCCACTCTGTTGGAAAAATATCCAGCTAGTCCGAATTGGGGGCCTTCACACCCAAAAACATATGACTCTAGCTACGGGCGTGGTTGGGGTCAATGATCTCTGACAATGATCAAAGCTGCGGAGCGTGGTTTCAGCTATATTTGGACATGATTAAAGTAACATCTTGAAGTAATTCCTTAGACTCCGTGTATTTCAGCCGCCCCCCTTTGAGCAAATATTTGGTATTTTTATGTCTTTTTTTACAATATTACTAGTGTTTCCCCTATTTATATGCAGTAAATAGGCCTGGGAAGGTGCCATTTCCAGCGATCTGGAGGCATTTTGGACCAAAATCTTCTCGCGCTCCGCGCCAACCCATGGGTTGGAGCGGAGCACTGGCAGCATACTTGCCAACTCTACCGATACCGTAAGGGGACGAATGGCCTACCATATCATGAACGCATGGTATCTAGTGTTAGGCCTATGTACAAAAGCAACACCTTACACTTATTTGAAGCTGTTATGTGATATTGCATACTTGGAGAATGATAAATTATTTGCCAGCAATATGTATTTGATTTCTATATGGTTATTCCTACAAAATGTTTCATAAAATACATAATAATGTCTCCTTATGCATACAAAATACCATATAAAGTATGCAACAAATCACATATTTTCACATTAAAAAACACAAAAGCTTCTCACCGTGGGAGGGGGAACACCCCCTCCCACACCCTTCCCCCTCGCCTGCAAGCGCGCTTGGGCTTGGTCGCTTCGCTCCCTTGCAAAATCTTCCGCTTCGCCCCCCCCCCTCCTTGACAAATTTCTGGCTACGCACCTGGTCATGTGTGTCCCCCACACACTTCAATACGGATTGACGACCCTGCAGAGTTGTGAAATAAATTTATACAAACATGTAGAACGTACATTCATCTCTTTTTGTAAAGTCTCTTTCCTTTATCCTCTGTGAAGCATGGCCTGGTGGCGGGAAACGTTTGAAAGGACGGGAAGCAGGGGGGGGGGGTGGTGATCCTCTCCCTTACTGAATTTTATTAAGTCCCTGGATACAATACGGTACAATGATTTCCTTGTGTATGACTAAATGTGTATTTGCAAATGATGCTTTCCGAATCAGATAAAAATCACTGCAAGGTCTGGGAAAAGACGTGGAGACACCTAGGGCAAGTGCCCTCTTCCCGTAAACCCGCCTTAGAATATAGATAAGGTGAAACTGAAGACTACAGAAGGAGTTACAGAATATATTTTGTGTATGGAGACCGATGGACACGAGGGAGCGAACTTTTCAGGGGGCTGCAATACGTTGCCCTACGCACAGTTATGGTGTAGTGCAATTCCAGGGGCAGGAAGCCAGTTGGGCTCATTAAAGATCTTATATCACGTAGATTGTGGATGAAAAGTAGTGAGATTCTCTTTCTCTATTCTACTAGTGTTCAAAGAATGCCAAGTCGGGCCCCCTTATGACACCCAGTTCAACCCCGACGTTTTCATTCTACATGAGTGTACCTACAATCATTTTTCAAAACTTTTGAAGTGTCGTGGACCCTTGCAATGCATCACTGACAGATAGCTGTTTCGGGTAAAGGTCTGAAACAGACCAGTTACCACTTTCAGTTCACTATTTGACCCTCTCAGCAGCAGCGAAGACACTCAAGATGACTCACTGTATTACCTGGGGAAACAGAGAACGCATTTGGGGACATCCATTAAAGAAGGGGGGAGGGGGGTCAGCAGCGTTGTGAAACGAGTCGTTTCAACTCATCGCTTCCATTTTGTTGTCTTCAGGAAAAGAGGCCTGGCGGCACATGTCTTCCACTTTTGTAAAAATCTGATGCTAATATTTCCGTCATTGATGGCGACACCTTGAAACTTGTTCTGCCCATGCCATTGTCGGACCATCCGTTGAAACGAAGAATGTCAGTATAAACAGCTGTGTGGGGGGGGGGGGGCACATTACCTTAAAAGCCTTAAAAGCGGAGACATTGTGATATGGCACTGTTGAAAATATTTTACTTTTCCTTTAAAAAATCTTTAAAATGGTAAATTATTATCCCTTTCAAATTAATAAAAATGCCGCCTTGGAAAATGTGCACAATAATTCAACGACCTAAAGATAAGGCAGTGTGTCATGGCACAGGAAACTTCATGGCACTGAGAACAAATATACCAGGGAGCTGTAAGGGTATCCTCTCACAGCTGTAAGGGTATTCTCTCACAGCTCCCTGAATATACCACCTTTGGTGAAAATTGGAAGTGATGTCCCCTTTTTAGAATGAAACTTGCCACATGGAAGTGTTTTCCTGGATGGGATGTGCCCAAAAGTTACAGAACATCTATAAGTTCATTGCCTTCTCTTCCGGGTTGCAGGTAAACCTGAAGCTGAATGTATTTTAAAAGGGGCAGTTTTTACCAGGGAGCTGACTGGTTTTACATTTTCAGCAAAGTGTGTGTGTGGGGGGGGGGGGGGGGCACGTGTTCCTATAGATAAGGCCATGGAAAAGCTATTGCACATTTTTGTCGATTGTTATTCGAAACATTCTCTTCTGCGTCAATCCCAGTCGAAAAGTGGTAGGAGGGATTTATGACGGAAAATGAAAAGTAGTTTAGGAATATGTGTGAGTTTAACTTCTGTCTTCAAAAAATGGGGTACGTGACCCCCTCCCTCGTCTCAAAAGTGAGACCTTTTCCTGGACACAGCAAGGATTACTCTGACCTAATGACTTATCAAACACTGGTCTTTCTTTCCAGTCAGTGACAACACTGTGCCTGATAAGAGATGTGTAATAACTCTATCTACTAAGCACATGGATTCTATTACTCTTCATAATCCTAGCCGTGCCTGATTGAGAATATGGCAACGTTTTGAGCATATTTTAAGTACTTCCGTAAATATAATCGCGGTCTTTTTGGACAATATCAATCATTATGTACGATCATGTGTTTTTAGTATACCGGGTAATTAAAGCGGCCTGACCAGGATTTGTCTGTCCACGATTTGACATTCATTCAATGTCATTGACCAGATGAGCGAAATGTCTGAGAGTTAGAACTCTTCAAACAGATTGTCATGGAATTATTGTTCTAAAAGTTAAAATCTTGGAAATAAAACACTACTTCACCATCGACGCGAAAATGGAAAAATTGTCATTTGCGACTTAAGGATTCGATTTTTTAATATATATTATCTCTTCGCCTGTTATTTTTAAAAACATATGTATTTGAAACGTAACTTTTTCGACGCCATTGGTCAGTTCCCTCTCTTTTGAAATCAAACCCCATCATCGTCTTTTACCTATATAGATTACGCACACAGCATACCCTAACGTAAAACAGAATAATTAATACCTACGCTGAACATTTGTTGATCTTGAAATGATAGCACTAGAAGATTCGAAGTGGAAGGTAAAATGCGATGGAGTTGTCATGGGAGTCAAATGCAGGTGAAAATGGGTAGAAGCTCCCCTCCCCCTCGAGTCCATCTACTTGAACTATGCAGTCTAATGCATTCTACAATTTTCATTGTTTTTGTCTTACCAAACAAAGTTTAGTTACTGACTGGCAGGGCTGTGACCGTGTACACCTAATCCAAGTCCGAACCAATTCTGATCCCAGTGACTCACATTCCGGGCCAATTCCGAGTAAGGTGCCCACGGAGTCCGAGTCAAATCAATTCCAGTAGCTCCAATTCCTGGCTAATTTTGAGTCCAGCCCGGGTCTAGTCTCTATAATAATTAAGCATATCATACATGTTTGAATCCTCTTTTACATACGCTGTGCTTTAATTAGGTCATTTTTATGAGTAACTTTCATAGTCTGTCCTACCTAGTAATTTACTTAACTGAGTAGAATCATTAATTGTGTTTCATATACAACAGGGGTGGGGAACCTTTTTCCTCTGACGGGCCGTTTTGATAGTCATAATCCACTCGCTGGCGGCAGGCAGCGAGGGCGTAACAAGCTTTACCTATAAGGCACAGGCCAGGGGTCCCAGGGGTCCCAGGGGCCCTGTCTGGGCTTTCCCCAAGACCCTGGTGGGGTCTTTGGGGAAAGCCCAGACAGGTCTGTGGCGAAACCCCCTGAGGCTCTCGAGTTTGTACAGATTTGTAGGCAATAGAATCTTCATCCACTGTCTTGTACTGGCATTAAATGTGCAAGGCTACCCAGACCAGAAGTATCACACTATGACCATGTCTTTTTATTTATGTATAAAGTAATAATGAATGAACACAAATGAAAAGTGCGCGCGAAGCGCGCTGAAACCAACTTGATTTTCCTTCCTTGTACATTGCAGAAATTATCCACTTTTTAACGTTTCATTCCCTTTTCAGAGGGACGGTTTTAGCCCCTTCTCGAATCTACCTCTGGGGAACAAGTAACGCGTGCACTGAGTTCGCACTATAAGAGATCGACCTGTTCACATGATAGTGCACTTCTGTTCGATGTTAAGTAGTTTCCCACGCAAATCTGCCGTTATCAGATTACCACTAGACGAGGATGGAATCAGCATCCGAATTATGTCTCAACGAAGTGGTGGGCACGTTACATTGTGCATACTAGGGTTTTAGCAATGTAAAATGTCCCTGATATCAGGGAGTTTCATGGTAATATACTGGTAGTGTGTCGCAGCAGTTTTACGTGAAATATCCTGAAAGTGATATTGGCAGGATAAACGGTGGGCACCGCAGGTTAAAAATTATTATCATTTACTTTTCAAGTGTTTCTGTATTTGCATGTATGAATTTCCTCGCGGGCCGGATAAAATGGTCTCGCGGGCCGCATTCGGCCCGAGGGCCGGAGGTTCCCCACCCCTGATATACACACTACTGTTCACCAATAACAAAGGTTCCTGAACTTTTCACTGTGCTAATTTGATATGTGTGGACTCGACTGGAATCGTCTCCGAGTTCGAGTCCAAGTTAAGCCCATACGGGCCTGTTCTGATTCCGGGCCAATTCCGAGTCCAGTAAAAGCAGACTCGAGTCTGGAACAGAGTCGGAGTCCGAACTCGGGCGCTACAACGCTGCTGACTTACCTTACTTATTGTCCTGTACTAAACAGTAACATTAGATAATAGTGTGACTCTTCATAAAAAAAACGTCTGCAGTCTGTTTTATTCTCCTCTGCAATATGAAACTATAAATTTTCACAGAAGTATACGTATGAATTCTGTGAGTGTTCCACATAGTGCTGTGTGTGATAACATGTAAAAGTTACACTTCTCTGCAACTTATGACATTTCGAGTGACTGGACAGCGCGCTAGGAAAGGTCTATTAGCCATCACAATGCGTAGAGATACCGAAAGTCATAGTGTCAGTTTATGTTCACCAAACTTTCCATCGTACTTTTTCAAAAGGCCCCTCGACTCTCTGGCGAAGAGCCAAGGGGCGAAACCAAACATTACTCCCGAAGGAAATTTGCTCCCCTTAACAGCTGCGTCCCAGAAGGACACAATCACCAAGCTTTCCATTGTGCTGGGACATCACAGCACGTGGAAAACTGAAGAATTTGTTCCTATATACTACAGGTCACTACTGTTCTTACTTTCAGCCTGAAGCTAAGAGTTTGTACTTTAGGAACATTGCATACTACTGTTTTCAGAAAGTGGTCAGGGTAAATTAAATGGGGTTGGGTATTAAAGAAGGGGTATGCTGCGAAGCCCCCGGGAATATATGTGGGGACACGCCCTTCACTATGTCGTACAGTCACGACACCTTAAATAAACAGGTAAATTGGGGTACAAACCTGACCCTTGTCATATAGTTTAGATATTTGACTAGATAAGGTTCAAGAACGAGCCAATTCTACTCATTTTAGTCAAATGTTTGATAAGGTTAGACAAATGTTTGACAAGGTTTCGGGTTATGCCTCAAGTGACCAGATTTGTTTTAAATTTGAATAGGACATTTTCAGTGTGTAAAACACATGTTCCGATATCATGTTTGAAGTTGCTAAAATGGAATCTTTTTGTTACAGTTTTTTTTAAATAAATCAACGCCCACTGGAATATTTCTAAGCACTCACCGTTTTCTTGTGACAAACTCTGGTTGGGGTGGGGGTGAGGGAGGTAACGATCCCTAAATCGGTCCACGCCCTGGCACTTTTAACGCCCTGGCACTTTTAATTACTACATCCTTGTAGCAAGCCTTCATAATGATTTCATTGGAAAGAACTGCATTCATGCTTTCATCTGTACATAAACGACTTAAATTACTTTATATTAGGAGCATACATTGGTTTGTGATTATTCTTCGGTCTTAAACGGACAACAAAGGTACAGCTTGAGATAAACAACTCAGTTAGTCTGTTAAATTCATACAGGCATATGACTCCAGACCCGTAACCATGTTGTGTCATCGGAAAGAGAAGTTTTTTCCTTCCAGTTGAACTCGAGATATAACTTATTAATTTTGAAGAAATGAATGCATGAGAATTAAGGATGTTCTTGTAAAGAACGTGTCGCGCTAGCAGAAGTTTCATTGAAATTTTTTAAATGATAAAAGACAGCAGAGGAGATTTCTTCTCAACAGTGGGGAGGGGGGGGGGGTTGACGATCTTTCAAAAAATTTACTGTGTGAAAAACACAAAGTCAATGTGGGAGCTCTTTGAAAGTGGGGGTTGTAACCCCTCAACCCCCTGTTTCTCCCCCTGATCAAAGATGAACTCTCTATAGGGGAGGGTTCGTCCAACGCCGGACTCCTCTGGTTACGGACCTGACCTCTATGTACATTTCACCACGGCGCAACATATCGCTATCACATATCACTGCTAATAACATACACCCTGGTCAAATGTACTTTGATTAAATAATCATACTGCTTTTGATAAAAAATTAAAACACCAAAGTTATCGTTATTTTGTACTAATTCTGCAATGAAGTCAAAGTCGTCCGACTATAGAATTGTGCAACTGTACATATTATGCCGTTCAGTAACCTTCACGCCGTAGCGTTTCTAACACCGCACACGTAGACTGTCAGAAAATAAACCGACTGGATTAATATTAACCATGGCCTATCTTTTCTAAATTGACTAAAGAATATTTTTACTTACTTACCCCTTTGTCTATTTTCCCTTCCACTGTTTATTGTCGATGCACACACAAAATAATTTAGTATATTTACAGTTGATAAGAACGAAATATCTTCACATATGATAATATATGAATAACGCTATGCTGTGTGTATGAATGTAAACTCTCTGCCTGGAGACCGCGAAGATGTGGCCGCTAAGGATGACGGGAAGATATTGCTCATATGTGTGTTAAGTGTTAAGAAAAATTAAATATACCGCAAAGATTTGTACTATTTTAAAAATTCGCATTGATCAAAGAAAATGTGACAAACGGTGAACCCTAGTAGAGTCAGAACAGGTGATCGGTGTGATAATTTGAAAAGTTTTTTGTCACTTCTTCCTAAACCTAAAACGCAGCCGAAAGAACGTTTTACTTTTGATTAAAATGAGTGATACATACCGAAAATGCCTCGACGTTCAATCTTCCACTCTTTTAATTTAATACACCTATAGAAAGGTGATATTCTCTTGAGATTTTCCTTTAAAGTAAGATTTTATCGTTTGTTTATATATTTGGGTGACTTCTATATATAAGGAAAAACGAGTTTTGACATTACAACAGAGTAATCAGGGCCATCGAAACAAACTTGAAAGTGGCGCGGAGAATTTTAAAGGCACTGTGTGTCGAACCAGGGAGTTGCTAGCAACTCCCTGGTTGAACCTCTAGGGGTGTTAGCCACACCCAAGATCACGCTGAAATGCCCCCATGACCCATCCACTGTAATCGGCGGGGTTATTGTCTGGATTGAGACCTTTAGCGTAAAATGCTGATTGTATAAAATATGGAATCCGTACCGGTATATGTCAAAAGGGAACTTATCCATAAAAGCACCAATCTGAAGCAGCCGCAATGAAGTTAAGGTGCGTGTGTGTGAGGGGGGGGGGGGATACACTAACCGACAGTGTAAGCTATATGTAGAGAGGTCAAATGAACAGTTTAGTATATTAATGAATGTTTCACAGAACCAAATCTAATTAAGACAAGAAAATCTTTTCAGATAAAAGAGTCGGTTTTATCTAGAAAAAAAAAACGGAATGGCAAAACATCGCTCGTTGGATTTAAGTAAAATTGAGCAATAACTAATTTCAAACAATGAAACGACGAAACCGAAAAAATGACTTACTGATACGAGACTTCATGTAGATTTAAACCAAGATGAAGAGGGTCCAAAGGTAAGCAAGTCACAAACAGACTTAAGATGAGACCGCTAACACGTAGTTTTTGTTGGTACCAAGGATTAAACTGTACAGCGCACAAGAACTGATCCGCGATTCCCGGACAATTTCTCCTGTATAACTCCACTCGACAACCAAATTTGATCTAAAACTGTTGAGTTGGATAACCACCCGACGTTAAGTTGCAATTCATAAGCCACATAGGTTTTTCCCACATATGTGGTCGCTTAGCGTCGTAAAACAACTGTCCTTCAAGGCCTGAAAAAAATCAAGGCCTGACAGGAACAATTCCCAACTGGACAATATTCCCGCCCGAACAATTTCAAATTTTCTGGCTGTGGGGAAGGCAGGCGCGTAGCCAAGGGGGGCGAAGGAGGCAGCCGCCCCTTGAGCATATTTTTGGTATTTTTTAATGTTTATTTTTACAATATTGCTAGTGTTTTCCCTATTTATACGGGGTAAATAGGGCTGGGAAGTGCCCTTTCCAGCGATCTGGGAGGCATTTTGGGCCAAAATTTTCTCGCGCTTGGCGCCAACCCATGGTGGCGCGGAACACTGAGAGTCTGTCTAAGGGTTTCGTCCCCTTGAAAAATTCCTTGCTACCCCCTGGGGGAAGGTTGGTAACTGTAATGGGTGTGAGTCGTCAAGGAGAAATTGGGTGAGAACTGTCAGGGTAGGGGTTCTTCGATCACGAAGGCACCCCCAATTATTACGTGAGTGTGGCTAAAACTTGGGGATACATTCCTGTCCGTAAGAGTAAAAGTTAGGTCAAGGCACGAGGATAGGATTGCTAGTATATCCTGCCCCTTCAAACACGCCAAATTTAGTATGTTAAGTCATAGGAGGAATGATTTGTTGTGCATGACGTTTCCTGATGGTTATAAAAATTTTAGGACCATCATCCAGAATTTTCACCGTTATGATGTGGTACATTGAAATATTCATCACTGGGCAGCTTGTGACCAGGGAGTTGCCACTAGCAGCAACTCCCTGTTGTGAGAACTTTTGTGTGACCGGCAGATTGTACCTAACTTAAACTTTTACAAGGCTTTAGATCGTGCACTATAAATTACTTTGCAATTGACTTAAACACTTAATTGGTCCGTTTCGTTTCCTCGAGGCCCTTTTGGAAGTTGTCAACAGGTACAAGCTACTTGTAAGTCATATGAAAGCTCACATGACGGCCTTTCACACTATTTTCAGTTTTTGTACCATGACCATTGAAATTTTGAGCTCTAATAATACTGTGTTGGTTTCTCGTTTGACACCATTTCGATGCCATTTTCCACAGGACATATAAAAAGTGTCTACAATGTTGTTTTCCCTGCGTTTTTGTACAGCATACCCTACTTCATTAGCTACAATTTTCATACAATTCAGTAAAATATTTTAAAAATAAAGAACTTTATTTGTCACGTTATATTTCTGGTGGAAGAAATCTCTTAAATTAGTATACTTTTTAGAAGTCCCCTCGACTCTCTGGCAAAGAGCCAAGGGGGCGAAACCAAAAGAAGAGGTTCTGCTCCCCAAGAGGGCTACGTCCCCGAAAGGACAACAAACTTAATTGACCAACCTCTCGACCTTCAGACCTCTACATTAAGGGTCTGTCATGCGTGGTCCCATTCCGTCAACTGGATGAAGAGAACAGAACTTAAATTAGTGGCGTTCTAACTTGAAGGGCTCTTTACTAGTTCGTTTTGTGTATGCCATTGGAAAATTTAGGTTACATAATGTTTTACCTGCATGGTGAGTTCAGGAGTTAGTTCTACATAATAATAATCAGATTTGGCCAAGTTACTTATAATTTTCTCGCCATCAAGTCTTTTATACGACATGTAGACTGAACTTTTTAAATGCAAATGTATTTAAGCTGGTAAGAAAAATAATGAAACTTTAACCAATGTGTTGGTCCAGCAATAAGAGTGTACCATATTTTTCACTAGCTAAACTGTAATCAGAACGGTCTTTTGATAAATTTGATGAAAATGTACACATTCTATAAGTGGATTTGCAATGTCAAAACGACGTCACAAGCTGTTTATTCTGGGTTGTGGCATTATATTCATATTTTCATAATCACAGCACACTCCAGTACAAAACATTACTATAGAAACACGAAACATTTTCATACTGACCAGTATGTAAATTTCATTTTCTTTCGTGAGAATTAAAATGCAAATAAAATTTACTTCAAATTGACACCGTTATTGATGATCAACAACGAGTGTCATGTTTTGATACGATCGATCACCTCAAAAAGTCCTTTTCTTCCTTATTGTGTTAACTGGACAATAAGTGTTCTCACGCAAATCGAGACCTCATGAAACTGTTTGTAAGGAACGCTCTTTGTATCAAAATAGCTATCATATTGTTTCGAACGATTTTTTATGCAATCGAACGAACTGGATTGTTTTTGGAAAGTTAGTGGTAAAGCAAGGCGCTTTAGCCACAGACCCCTTGATCAATAAAAGAAATTATGTCGGGTTCGAATGTGACATAGTCTATATTTGTTTTTCCGTTGGTAAGGCTTGTCGTCACGACTGAGCTAATTTAGTGGGGTAACGCCATTTAGTAAAATTAGGTGAACACTGCCATTTGTATAACGGATTGTGCATTATTTGTGCATGGATGGATAACAATACTCTTTTTGATTTTATACAACTTTTTACTCAAAAGACGGTCCTTTGCGGTTGTTCGTTATGAAGGCATTTACGGTATAACTGCCCGTGTCACCTTTAGTTTTAAATCACAGTTCATTCAGGTTCAGTTCATTTGCCTAAGTTTCTTCTCAAAGGAGATGAGAGAAACAGAGATAAAGCCAAAAAGTAAATAAAATAAAAGGAAATCAAGGTGGCGGTCAAAGAGATTTTATAAAGCGAACGGAAATGCATTGAAAAAAGATACAAAAACAAAGACTCTTTGGTTTAACTATAGGGTCTTGGTCACGGTGATTGTCCCGAATGTCCAATCAGGGAGGTAATGGCACCTCCCTGGTCCAATCATGCTTTCGTTAAAAAGTGAGGTCGTCATCGTTAATGTCAGTATTTCTTTTCAGTCGAATTATGTTTTACAGTCCAACACTACACATGAAATAATGCAACTATTATTTTGTACAGGTTTCATGTGGGTTTCGTTACATATTCATTTCCTTGATAAAACTAAACTAAAAATACATTATACAATGAAGTAACAATTGCTGAAAAGAAAAAAAGAAATCAACAAAAGCCAGCACCTCTTTTCACTGTAATGTTTCATTTTTTTCATAATTACTGTTATCTATCATAATTTTTTATAGGGAGGTAAATTTGGCAGACAATTATGTAAAAAAAATAATATAAAAATAACAGTGCAGTATATTTTAAAAATGGAAAATGCTTGTTTTTAAAAACAGAAGTTTTACGTTAAGTGACTGTAATTTTAACTTTAAATGCAAATAGACGAGATGCTATTGCAGGTAGTAAAGTCGTAGATTGTTTTTAAACCACAAAGGATCGCAAAAGGGGTTTTTACAAGGTGTACGAAAAAAATCGTAGAGCTTTGTACTAAGATTTTGCATAAATCGTTTGCCCCAAAGCGTAATTATTTATCAAGAAAATTCGTTTAAATGTTAAAAGTGTTTGCAAAAAGTGATATTCCAGTGTGGTATTGTTCTTTATTATATGTACATATGAGTACAGTTACTTTTCGAGTGTTGGGGTGGGGAGTTATACTGAAATAATCGAATTAAATACTTACGTGGGAACAAATTTCCCTAGCTTTTGCAGTAATCTTCCAGAGATATTGGTTCACTGTAGTATAATTTTTATTATTATCTGAAAGTGATACCACAATTGGATTTAAATCCTTCACTTGAAAAATCAGTAAACAAAGCTATGTCAACGTGACCTAAAACTAAAATATAGGTCACAGTCTATTTCTTTACGTAACATTATTGACCTGTCGTTGCTTTTACTATCAATGTGCTATCATCTTGACATTTTTGAAGATATTTTAAGGAAGGGTGGATGACATCGATAGTTGTATAACAATGCACTACAAGATACACACACAGAAAATAAATAAAAGGCGAAGAAAGCGCAGCGTCTCTTTTTATTGGAAATTTTGACAGCAGTATCGATTTGTCCAACCCTATTTTTTGTAGAGAGTTTCTGATATTAATTTTGTATTTGTTTAAGATTTATATTGACTTCACAGACCGGTTCCAAAGCAGTGATTTAAAGGGATCGATTTATTACTGCTACCATAAAAATGTCTCCCCAATTTCAAATTTAATTCGTTCAGTTTCAGTGACTAAGTGAGATGTTTCATGTGGTAGGATATTACGCCTATCAAAGGTTAGAACAAAATGACCTAAATTCTTGAAGTAAAGACTGAGTTAATTTTACTTTTGAATGTTCTATATTCTCCCCGAGAAGTACTGAATCATGGACATAAATTCACAGTGCGCCAAATACTTAATAAAATTCAAAGAGGGTGCTAAGGTTTTGAGAAATTTCCAAGTTAGCATGTGGTGAAAAGGAGTGAAATTTCTACTTTATTTCTTCTGAAGTCCCAACAACCTAACTCGAAGGGAGAGAACCAATCACACTACTTCCAAATCGAGCACCCCTAGAAGGAAAAAAAAAAACTGATAGTGACCAACCTCTCAGCCGTCAGTCAGACATCATACATCACGGGTACGTCACGTGTGGCTCTCTTTCTAGACTCGCTGAAAGAAACACAGTATTTGCACGTGTGACCTAAACAAAAAGGCACATGAGCGACATTGTGATAGGATAATAGACCTAACCTAAATTTTTAACATTTGAACGACACATACTTCGATAGTCTTATGGTAGCGTACCATTAATTGTTGCTCCATTGACTTACACACTAAATCAGGCTAATTCTCCGCCACCTAGATTCTTGTTGGAGTTTCCACTCCTAGACATGCTACCCCTCTGGTTAAAGCTCACAATGTGGGCTTTTATGGCGTTTTCGAATATAAGGAGCCATCCGTAACAGCTCTCTAATCATACTGTAAAATAGATTTACACCACTTATGTATTTCCAAACATATCATAAACGTACCATACATCCTGTTTATTTTCCTTAAAAGTATCTTTGAAGATCTTTTATAACACAAATACATTTTATGACAAGTTAACCAAAGAGTTCAAGGAGTGCAAAAATTCAAATATTTATTTTCGAAGCAATTGTCAGGTGAGTAAGAAGAAAAAAATGATTCAGAATAGGTGACATTGTACTAAAAAGCCATTTACTAACGAAAACTTTAAAAAAAATTTTGTAGCATTATCAGCTTAAAAACAGTAGGAACAATACAAGTAAAATAACATCTGTATTTACAAGTTAATGAGAAACGTTCATATCAACAGCGGTACTACCGTCTTGCAAGACGTAGTGTCAGGTTAGAATGTGCGTATACCACAACTTTATTATATTAATACTATTTCGGCATTACACAATCCTCTCACTTTGCCAGAGTAGCTAGCCATTACAGGTTGAGATAAAAGAGAAACGCAATTCGGCTAGTTAACTGGTCTTCCAGAAGGCGCTTCAGTTATGCGCGCAACCGACATCGTCGTCTGGGCAACTGATTTTGACAGCGAGCTGTGCCAAGTGAGAGGAAGGCCGGGGTCCCGGAGAAAAACCTGCCTACCTAGAGGGGAATTTGAACCCTCGCACTTGTGAAACATATTAGTGCACAGCAGCTGGAATAAACCATTCCGCCACCCGCAGACCTCAGAAAGTTATAGGCTAGCTTATATTTGACTGGTTCCAGCCAAGTCAAATGGCGGCTCGGAATGTCGAGCGAACTCAAAGATTCACGATGATCCTCCAGTCATTCTCCAAACATAAACATATGTAGCTGACAAGCCAATGCCCCTCCCCCAGTAAATCTCTTCTGCCCCCATTTGCCTCCCACTTTCAAAACCCGTGTACCACCACAGGTCAAGTCATTGCTTCAAAAGACCTATGCAAATGACGTCACAGAACGGAAAGTGCGCCATCTATGGCAAGCGACGTACACCAACTTGCATTGCAACTTACACTACAAATGCAGACAGCTGATTTGGCTACCGGTGGGATACGCTCGAAAGTCTACTACGCGCGTACGAAATCTACGTCGTGCGTGCGGTGTGCTTCTGTTTGCCGCCAAAATGACGTCGTGCGACGTCAATGCATAAGGTTTATAAGGAAAGTTTTGAGTCAGCTAATTATGGAATGTAATGTATTGACTTGTTGCAACACTCTACACTACCCCATGTACAGTTACATGAAGAAAAAATATTTCATACTTCTGATGCTTTTCGTGCAAGAAACACATATCGGTTCATGTTGTGAACTCTGAGAATTGTTGGTTCTCGGCAGTAATGTTTGCAAGAAAAATCGATGATATCTCAAGGAAATCGGTAGGCTTAGCCTTGGCTTTGGAAGAATCGATGTTAAAATATTGACGATGACCGCGCTCACAACTTAATTATGATATTGCTCCCAAGATTTGGTTAACACAGTATAGGCCTACATTTGCTGTTATTGTCCACACCCCGTTGTTAGCACCTAGATAAAATCTTCATTTATTAACATTTATATTCTGACATGACAACATTATGCAACCCGGTACATTCATATGGGCCCTAGCCTGAGGTTCTCAAGTGGTAACATGTGGGCCACTCGAGTCTCAGACGTGCACGTCAATGGCTTGTGGAATACTCACTCAGCCAAAAATTTCAATTAACTTTTTCCAAAGTCCCTCGACTCTCTGGCGAAGAGCCAAGGGGGCGAAACCAAACGTTACTCCCGAACGAGTTCTACTCCCCGAAGGAGCTGCGTTCCCCAAAGGCACAAAAGACTTAACTGACCAACCTCTCAAAAATTTCAATTAGAGGTCAACCACTATGTTTTGGATAGGCCGACGTCCAAAACGCTTGAGAACATCTGATATAGAGCTTATGCACCTGCGTCACGTTTCTCTATATTTCCATCCAGGCGTACATTGTGCAACAATTGTTACTAAGGTGCTGTCGTGAGCGCGTATCTTTAACACACCTACTACGTAACGTATGGCAGTTCCATCCAGTAAGCCAAACTGAAACGCGCTGACGTCACGTGCATAAGCTCGGTAATAAAATCATAAAGTTGAAATAAGAAAAGTATGTATCATTTTTCGTACATTTACAAGATAAGAAAAAGTGCTATTTCTATGGGTGGTAAGTAATGTACGCCCAAAGTTTTCACAGCTACAATTTCAATTAACCTACAGATACTTGTTACTGAGTCATGAAAATGCCCTATAAACCGTGCCCTTAGACCCAAATAGAAGGATGTATTGGTCGCTGCATATTAAAATTTTATTCCTTGTAACCTTGGTAATGTAAAAACACGTCATGGACACAGTTTCACCTTTGATGAGGGACACAGAAATGCCAACAGCAATAGAAGTAAAAGTAGTGTATGAGGATAGATATTTGTTAGGTATATTGTAGAGCACGTCAATGGGTCTACATGAACGAATATAAGCATTCTAAAATAATGTTATTTATCCTTTTGAGCAAAGGTATTGTAAGCATAGTTTCCAAACTCCTATACCTACACTTTTACGGAAATTGACACCTATGGAGACGCAAATATCGGAGCGGAAGTGTGAATTTGACATGCGCGTCGTTCTATTAGGCGATCTGTGCACAAAAAAAAAAACGCGTTACAAAAACATTCCTTTGTTAAAGGAGGTTAGAGCAGAGGCTATTACAACGCGTTCTATACGCGCGGAATTCATTTCTCTGTGTATTATCCGGAATACTTGACGCACACTTTTGCGCGCTTGGGAAACAAACGCGCTAGTTGATTTCCCGTTTTGAGACCGTAAGAAATTAAACGCGCATATAAATGTAGATTACTTAAAGATACCTTAGAAACTGACCATGAATACAGGCAAATAAGTCCACGAACTTTAAACCAGTCATTGTGCGTTCATGTTCAAGTGTACTTATTTGTAATGCCGTCAGGAAGAAATGAACTTCTTGTAAGGGGAATTTAGTATTGAGGAGTGATACTTCTTACATTAACAATGTTTCGAAATAACAAGTATTAATACTTTTGTAAGATATTCATTTCCCTGTACGTTTTCAAAACGACTGAACAGTGAGTGAGATCAGCACTTCCGCCCCGATATTTTGGGCTCCGTGGGGAGTTAACGCGCCATTTTAAGTTTGGAATCTATACTTATAACTAACTCTGCTTCTGATAGAGTTTCTTTGTACATGCACGTTAAACAGATGATAATTCGTGATGCATTTCTACATTAAAATCGATTGTACCCTTGGAACATGGAAAACAGGTATGTCCATTGAAACAGTACTTAATATTTGCAATGTTGTAGAGACATCTTGTTTTCCAGATCATAGTTAACATTTCAATTCGTACTTTCTGAGTATATCAATCGATCCATTAATTGCAGTATTGACTGTGGATCGTTAAAATCTGGAGTCGGTACTGGACTACTGGTTAAATAATGGTTTCGGGAACTCAGTCTTGAAATTGTATATTACCGTATTTCTGTATTGCTGCACGAATTATGCTGCACGAATCATGCTTATGCTGCACGAATTATGCTGCCGGTATTCAATCTGAAAAGAATACGTATAATGAATTAACGAATGATATTCTTATTTAACCAATTCTCTAAGTTTACTATTGAGTTCACTTTAATCAAAGATCGACATATAATATTCAACTCGAACGTACAGGCCATTTTCGTATAGCCTAGATAACTTTAATTGGCTAACTGTTCTCAAATCTGAAATACAAAATTTTATCTTGCCCGATAGACCTAATAATTCTTAATTACATCCATACCTCATTCATATCCCGAATTGATTTTCAGTACTCTGAACTGTAATATCCATAAACTGATTTTAATAACCACTTCTTGGCGGATTCCCCTTAAAACCACTCCCGATTGAACTGTTCCAAACCAGTCGTCTTACTGAGGCTGTTTAAAAGATCTACAACTGGAATGCTAGAGATAGAGTATATCTGACAGTTAACAAGTTCAAAACAAGAAGTGGTAATTTAAGGTAAAGAAAAAATAAACACGCAAAAGGTTAACGCCCGCTCACTCCAGATACGCGATCGCAATTTTAAGTACGCGCAAAGCAACAATTAAACCATCGCGCACACACTCTCAACTTTTCAATGTATGTCATAAAAAAATAAGGCGCATGCGTAAACAGACTGATATACACAAATGATCATGAATCTTGAATCTTTGGAAAAGGGAACAAAGAACTTAAATAGAGAAGACAGTGTATATTAGTGGTAAAGAAAGAAATAAATAAAATTTTATCCTTGCTTGATATCCGGTTTCCGTGCTCTGTCCCCCTAATGTGAAACGCCCTCAATTTCTTCCTTCCGTCCTTCCTTTAAAAAGTTGCTTTTATTCTCCTCCGGTTATCGATCCCACTCTGGGAAAGATTTGGTTCAATTTTGAAACTATGTTTTTATATCGCTTTTTCATGTTAATTCCTGCGAGATACTTGAGTTTCCATATTGTGCATTATGCATATGGCTGATTGGATTTCAGGTACACCAAATAAAAAAGGTCTAGTTGTTACAACCATTATGGGGCCCTGTGCTAGTTTAGGTTGTTACCTTATGACTCATAGAAAAACTGAAGGGAAAAATTTCATTTGTGGTATAACTTTTTTCCTGGCATTTAAAACCATAACTTAGAGTTATAGAATGGTAGGCAATTCAAAATAAGGTATCTGGGTAACTGTATTTTCAAGAAATAATGCTCTCACTGAAGCAACTTCATTGCTTTCTAACTCTTAAACAAGTTTTCGGCCCAAACTTTCAACTTTTCAAATGATGCAACATTCATAAATTTTGTAATGTATTTTTTAAGATGATGAGCGGACGGAGGCGGCGTGTGACGTCACAATAGGTAACAGAGAAAAGCCGATGAAAACAAGCACACAACAACGTAAATTCGGCAGGGGTTTGTTTTAATCGGCTCCGTGACCTTCGGAGCCAAATGGCCCGTATGACCGCCCCTGTTAATAGGCGGGAACACGCCGATCCTAAAATCAAGAAAAGTTCGTAAAAAAAATGTCTCTGTCGCACAATCGTAGTATGGGAGGGAGGCCTGTGATGTCACAAACGGGTTTTTCATCGGGTTTAGACCTTTGACTCAAATGCTTGTGTGACCGCCCCGACCCATTGCCAGAGTTAACTGGTAAGAATGAATGGCCAAATGGTGAAAAAAACTATTTTCTGTCTGTACCAGTTTGTTCAAATTGAAGAAAAAAAAAACTCCTTAAAAAAGACGGGGTTCTACAGTAGGCTATGAGGTTGAAACTGAATGTCAATGTTCGTAATTGTTTTTCATTTAAAGGAAAATGCAAATTAAAAGTCACTTAACGATGGATAATTTAAACTCCAGTTAAAGATCGGTGCAACTATGGAAAATGTTTGGATGAGCAACAATACAAAGGTAGCACAGGCATACAATAGTCACGTGGCCTTGGGCGATAGGCGCTAATGCAGTCGAAGGGGTTGCCCTGGAGAAGCTCTATAATAGCTAACTTTTGCCGATTTCCACTGGTTAATTGGTACAACTGTACAATGACAATTTGTTTAATGATATCGCATTTGCTCCCAATTCCCTCACTTCTTTAAGTTGATAAAAAGTGTAAAGAAATTTATCTCTGCGGTACCTTTGGTGTGGATTCTCTTAATCCCTACTTGAGAATATTATGGCCTATAATTTCTATACCTGGGTGAGGCGGGATTGTACATAGTGGCGTAGCCAGGATTTTTTTGAGCGGGGGGGGGGGGGGGAACTGGGGGTCACGAACCATTCCTAGGGGGCACAATTTCTGAATTCTCTCCCTCTCTATAGGGCTTATACACAGAACTGTGCATTCCAAAATTTTCTACGGGGGTACCTGAGGTGGCACGGCTTTGTCGTGGGGGCACGTGCCCCTCATACACCCGTAGCTACGCCACTGATTGTACACCTTTCCGAGCAATTTCTGAGGTATCTGAGCATAGGCGTAGAAAGCGTCCTCGGTGGGTAAACGTTGCGTCAGACACCGCCCCCAGGAAGGCGGTCCGTCCCCCAGGGTTTGCGTATCCCCCTCCCCTTTGGAAAATTTTTGAATAATTGAGGATCCTTTGTTGCAATACATTGGGCATATTTTGGGGAAAATTACTGCAAATTTTTGACATTTTTGCAGAAGGAACAAATAAGGAGTTTTCGTCCTTGAATTAAGGGGGAGAATTATAGCCTACTTCCGCCCACTACATTTTTGACGGGGGGGGGGTCTAGTCCCCAGCCCTCCGCTTCTTACGCTTATGTATCCGAGTATTTTTCAAAGTTAGACTGATTCGGACTCTGAAACTGAAACGATTTTAATTGGACTTTTGTCTCGATTCAAGGAAAGGATTCGAGACACTGCGTATAGATGAGACTCTTGTACTCCTCTGTTTGAAAGAAATAAAACAATTCAGCTGACCTGTTACTGAGTCGACCCATGGGTGCTTTTACCCCAACTGGATTACGACTACAATGTTTAAACTTACGCCAAAACTTATAAACACTTTACTTGTCCCCCCTAAATTTTTCAAACCTTTATCTATTTCACTCTGTCCTTTCCTCACCCCCTACCCACTCCCCCTTCCAACTCACTTTCATTCGCGAAAGATGTTCAGCTCTTAAGGGAAATACGCAGGAGATTTGAAGGAATTTAAAGCGATTAAAACAGTGGATAAATGTCTCAGATTATGCCAGAGATCATCTGGCCCCAAATTTTACCGGGGCCTCAAGTGAGCCCCGGATCCCTCAGTTCTAGGTTTTTGCGATTCGCCCTTGAAGTAGTTCTGGTCAAACTAGGTCACTCCCCCACGTCTGAGAAACTGTTGGTGCTCATCATAAGCCCAGTCATTTCCCACCTACAAAATAGGAATAATGGAATTTTAAAGGGTGGGATTTGTTCAGGGAGACCGTACTTGGTTGGGAATCCTCCGGGGGCACAGCCCTACTGGGGAAGTGGGCCACTATAGATATTACTTGGTGGAAATTGTGTCAGGTTAATTGTTCTATCAGATCACAACTACAGCTAAATATCATACCCATACTAATGAGTTATCTTACGTAAACTAAAAGCAATTGCTGTGCTTGACCCAATTCTTGAATTATCAGTGGGGGCGGGGGCAGCAAAAAAAAAATTAATAATAATAATAAAGAGACTGGTAAATAGTTCAAAGCGTTTCCAAATATACTTCTCTATTTTTGCATTTAAGCTGTAAGCTACCTTACCTTACATGGAGAGAGGACACCTTTCATTATGAATTCATATATTCTCCATCTGTGGTGATTCTCTTCTTTTTTCCGTACGTGTTTTGTGTGTAATGAACAGAGAAATTAAAACTTCAATTTCTACGACCTGTGAAAATATCAATAGAAAAGTTACATGGTTGGAATCTGATTGGCCAATGTTGGTTGTCAATCAACGTGTTATCACCGCCTATCCTTAGAAACGTCAGCCAGCTAGCCAGGGATGATATCGATGATGATCTGATATGTGTGATGTGGAGCTCAGCTCAGGGCAGAATTTTGCAGCAGACGACATGCTTGTAGCCAACTTGATCACATCCACAAAGCCCAGACTACACATTTCGGATCGTGCAGTCATCTAGTCCTACTAAATAACTAACGTTAAATAGCATAGACTACGTGGTGTGCAGATACGATACACTTAGCGCCGTTAGTTAACAAACTAATTAAATCTGTGATGGCATTCTTGCCTTTTTGGAGTTTGTTACTGAAGACTGAAGACTAGGCCTAGCTACACTGCACAGGCTCGGTGTATGAACAGCGGTGGTACCTTGGTACCCTCAGCGAATCCTACCTCCTCTCTACTTTAGCTTCCTTACTGCCTCTAGCCTAACTGCTTGGAGTGGATGTGCGATGAATCGTTTTAATGCAAAGGGTCGTCAACGGTGTTCAGCTGTTCAACGAGTCTTCGTAAAAGTAAGAAAATGGATTTAGGCTTAGGCCTAACGTTATTCTATTCTGCATCTCCTTACCTACGGGGCCCAAACTTAGACGACAACAATACAGATTTGTGATTGTAACTTAGTGTACGTCATTGACTCGACAGATCCAGATAGGCCTAGGCTAGGCCTACACCATGATCTAGTCTAGGCCTGACTTAGTTTGGGCTAACAGTTAGACCTAGCCAGTTTGGATTCTAGGAGCAAATAATGCCAGAAATGTAAGTTAGTTAGGCCTAATGTTAGGCTATCCTGTCAGCTGTGTTGTTCCAACTCACCTCAAGCAATATATGCCTAGGCCTAGTGGGCCTCAGCGTATGGTAGGGATAGGGTAGCCTATAGTAAGTAATGAGTCGATCAGTAGGCTATCATGAGTCGATCACTGCATTCTAAACACCAGTACAGCGTGAAGGCGTGATGTAACTGCAGTGTAAGCATGACCTGCATTGCATTTTCTTCAAACAACATAAAAAACAATTAGGCTAGCCTATTTGCCTTGCTATTTTTGATGTCCAAAGCAAAAATGTTACTCATGGCCAAATTTTCAAGTTTCGGCATAAGTATGAACTAGAAATTTGCAAAAATTACAAAAAATGGTGACCAAAATGTCTTTGATGAAGCTCTGATTGAAAAATTTGATAGAAAGGACATTATTCTCTATGATTATTTGTATAACTGTTCTTAAATGTGGTAATTTATAGCATTTTATTTGCTTGTTTTTTCTAGCAATTGACTCAAGGTTCCTTCATAAGCATTGTTGCATGTACTGCCACCTACATTTCAAAATTCATTTTCTATGGATTACGCAGTCCGAACAATACCAAAATATAGCACAACGAGAAAGACATATATAACAAAATGTTACAGCAAAGTTTTATTGATTTTTGTAAATTATGTTTTTAATATTTTTATGGTCACACTGTTCCTTAAGTGATTGACTCATGTTACGCCCAGTATACAACTAAAAAATACAGAGAGCCACTCTTGAACACCACCTGACCTAGCATCGAGATGTGTGGACCCGAGGTGACACTATTTATCTTTCACCCTAGCCAATACTTTGACTTCTCATCCAAGCATCAGGGAGTAATTATATGTAGAAAACAGGGGTCAGGGCCACTCGAGGGTTGTATATAGCTGAGCATCCGGATGCAGGGATGCGAAGTCGAAGCTATAGGGAAAATATGCCTTTTGAGTCTAATAATACATCGTTGATCGGTAATACTGTATCTTCCTTTATTACTTTCTGTAATGTTTCTGTAATGTTCTGTAATGTTTTTCTAAGTCCGCTGAAAGTAGTTTTGGGTGGATGCTTGGATGCGGAGTCAAGATGAAACTTTTTGAAAATTTTCTAACTCAATTCCAAGCATCCCCTGGGTGGATGCGTGGATGCTCAGTCAGAGTTGGGAAGAACCGGTAGGCCTAGTCCATAACAACATGTTGGTATATATGCGGAAAATGTCCATTCCAAGCATGCCCTGAGTGGATGTGCGGATGCAGAGTCTAAGTTTGGGCTGTTAGATAAATATGAATGATTTAAAAATAAAATGGGAATATGAATACAGCAGGTATGTTTAATTTCAGATTTTTGAGAATGAATCGTTATTGTCCATTCCTTATTAAGACCACAAGCAATATTCTGGAGTGGATGTGCGGATGCTTGGATGCAGAGTGAATGATTTCACCAATATCAGTCTTGGAGTGTATGCGCGGATGCTCGGATGTGGAGTCAAAGTTTAGGGTGCAAGCCTGTATTTATAAACAGTGTCACATCTCATCTGGATGCTAGGTGATGTTCAAGAGTGGCCCTGTATTCTGTAATTGTACCATCATCGGTGCATCCTCTCCAAGACTGAAATTAGTGAGATCATGGAGTAATATAGAATACCCCGCCACTGTTGAAAAACAACTAGGAGGCGAAGTCGTAGTGGCCTGGTCCCCCAAGATTGTTATTTTGAGAACGATACAACATAGGCCTAGCCTATGTTTTGATGTTTTTTGCAAAATGTCCAAGTCCACGGAGCCTCAGGGTTTGAGTGGAGGCACAGTCGCAGCGGCCTTTTATGAATTTGTGTTATTTTGCAACACAATAATTTTGTATGTTTTTAAGTTAATGTTTTTTGCAAAATTTCCAAGTCCACCAAGCGCTCAGTTTTGAGTGGAGGTGCACTCGCAGTCGCAGTGGCCGTTAATCAGTGAATTCATGTAATTTTGCAACACAATAATTATGTGTGTTTTTATGTAGGCTATGCCTTAAAAATGTTTTTTGCATAATGTCCAAGACAACCAAGCTGCCAGTTTTGAGCAGGGGGCGCAGTCGCAGTCACAGTGGCTGTTTATAAACTCGTGTTATTTTGCAACACAATAATTAAGTGTGTTTTTATTTAAAAGTTTTTTGCAAAATGCAGGGCTCGACGTAATTACTATCACGCTGACCCGAGGCCAGCAATTTTTGCATCGGGATAGTTAAAATTCCGCACCACTGGTCCTCCGGGCCACTTGAATTTTGCCACTGTTGAAAAGCTGTGAAAGTCGACTTAAAATTGATTCAGTGAAAAACTGTTGTTTATCTGGCCCATACAAGGCCTTGTCAAAGAATTTCAAACATTTTAGAAGGGTGGTAAAATGTAGCAGCTAATTACAGGCAACACGAATAAATTATGTTTTGAGTTGTCAATAGGTTTTCCCTACAGGGTGTCTTTCTTCAGTGAGGCTTTGCACTTTGACCATAGCCTAACGTGTAATATGTGCAGTATAATTAGGGTGACCGTTTCCAAATTTCCAAAAAGGAGGACATGACCGCCTTTCATCCAAGTCAAGTCAATGCCACACCAGCTTTGTGTACACAGATCAGGGAGGTGGTATCAGCTAATACTACCTCCCTGCAGAGATGAAGATTCGTTACATGCCCACCACTGGGTAAACATTGTAGGCCTACTCTTAATAATCAAACTGACTGCTCATGTAGGATTATAAAATAGTTGCCTGTGAATGTGACTGATGAGTACCGCCTATATTTTGAGATATATCCACAGTTTCTGTTTTTTTTTCATGTCGAAATATCGCACATGATAGTGATAAAATTATTCGTGGTTGACATTTTCATTCGAAATTTGCAAGATTTGTCATTGTGTCCTCCCAGATCTTCAAAAGGAGTACAAAGCAACGTCCGGCGTCGAGTAACGCCGGACGGAGGACAGGCTGCCAAAAAGCTGGACGATCCGGCGAAAAGCCGAACGTATGGCCACCCTGAGTATAATGAACCCTAGCCTTCAGTACACCAGTGTAAATTTGTGCTGTGGAAGGAGTCTTCCTACAGGTAGAGCTACAGTACAGGGCTAAACACTCTGATATGATTTCATTTCAAATTTACAAATATTTTACCTGTTCCTGGATATGTTGCAAGGCATGGAAGGGGTGATTTACTGACAGGATGGCAACTTTTCTTGGCAATATTTATGGTAGGCCTACATTTAAATTAAAATTTTTTATTTTATATATCACTGTTACTTGAAACAAACTTGGGTCTGTTGATGGAATCTATGCCACTCTTAATTAATAGATCTATGTTTCGGAAGCCATGACTAGAGGGACAAGAAGTCATAGGCACTCCAACCCCTTCTCCTTCCTCAGAGGGTGCTGATATCACTGTTACAAGAAAATTTTACAAAATCATGCATGATTCTAAGTTGATCCAAACATCTTTCTCCTGGACTGGGGCTCTAAACACTCCCATGGCTCCTTTGGCATATACTCTGCAAGGTACAAGCTAATTTGGCCATAAAATTTGTCCTTTTTACAGTGGGCTAGTGAAAATTGGTAGGGAGAAAGTTACTAGCCCAGCTGGCCAGTGAATATTTTAGCCGTAAGTTGAGCCCTGAAAATGTCCAAGTCCATCAAGCACCCAGTTTTGAGTGGAGGCTCAGTCGCAGTTGCAGTGGCCGTTTATGAATTCGTGTTATTATGCAACACAATAATAACGTGCGTCTTTATGTACTGTAAATGTTTTTTGAAAAATGTCCAAGTCTACCGAGCCTCCAGTCTTGAGTGGAGGTGCAGTTGCAGTCACAGTGACCATTCATGAATGCAAGTTATTTTGTTACTCTGTGCTTCACTGTGACTGTGCCTCCGGAGGTGAGGTAGGTTTATTATTAGTGGGGTATTGAAGCGCCCTACGGTTGCTTGAAGTTGTATTGGGTTTGTTTCCTTCTTTATGTAAATTCTAATATATTTTGAGAGGTTATGTAATAAGTTATCTGTGCTCAGTTCCAGGTTTGTGCTTTGTGCGAAGGGAACGGGGTGAGTCTCACTTGCCATTTTGCTTTGGTCAAGGGTTGTGTTCTTCATAGAGTAATTAAAAATTGTAATAAGTTCTTGAGTTGTCCGGCCACCTTCTGTACTGTCAGTCTAAAAGGTAAAGTGCATTTTTTTCATTAATATTGTTTTCTCTCTGTTACGCAAGTCACTATATTGAATTGTTCGCATCAAAACTAAGTTAAGCCGAAAGTAAGCCCTTCCTAATTATCTTGATTTTCTTCTGTTATTTTGTGTCATTTCTACCTGACTTTGCTGGGGACCAGCCTTTGGCTGCCCCCAGCAGAACCCACGGCCCCACCCTGAGGGTTGTTAGAGTATTCTACAGTATAATTGTACCAAAATCATTCACTCCGCATCCAAGCATCTGCACATCCACTCCAGAATATTGCTTGTGGTCTTAGTAAGAAATGGACAACAATGAGTCATTTATATTAAACTTACCTGCTGTGGACTATTCATATTCCCATTTTATTATTAAGTTCACTCCAAGACTGATAATTTATACTGGTGAAATCACTCACTCTCCCAGTATATTACTAAATCTTTCATGTGTATCTAGAGCAGACCAAACTTTGACTCTGCATCTGAGCATCTGCCCATGCACTCCAAGAATTGGTGAAATCAATCACTCTCCCATTTTATCATTAAATCTTTCATGTTTATCTAGCAGCCCAAACTTTGACTTTGCATCAGAGCATCCATGCATCCGCTCAAAAGGTTGGAGGTGAAGTTAAGTTTTGTTTTTTTTTTTTTTCTAAAAACCATTCACTCGGCTTCCGAGCATTCTAACCCAGCAGGGCAGATACTGTACATGGAGTGGAAAATTCAAAAGGCTAAACCTGCAGGGTGTGAATTGAAGGAATTTTTATTGGTAGTCTGAAGGACTACCTGCTTGT
This sequence comes from Holothuria leucospilota, assembly GCA_029531755.1. Classification (NCBI taxonomy): domain Eukaryota; kingdom Metazoa; phylum Echinodermata; class Holothuroidea; order Aspidochirotida; family Holothuriidae; genus Holothuria; species Holothuria leucospilota. The sequence continues at coordinate 20,076,305 of CM055971.1, forward strand.
GAACATTTCATACAATTTTGTACTATATCTGGGGCATTGTTGGAGCTGCTGACACTCTAAGATATAAGCCTTGTATTAAGCAGATGTTAGATGACTTTTTCCTCATGGTTCCTGAAATGTAACTCATGGCCATGGTAATTGTTTCAAAAATATGTGACCAGGCCACTGCTTTTTTCGTACAGATTGCCTTGTCTTATCCCCCAGTTAATTGACTCCTTTACTGGGGTTAGTGTTGTACTATAAGTTTTGAGCATTTTCCTTGATGAGTGCACAGAACACTAAAGTACAGGTATGTATACCTATAAGTTCATTAGCACATTTCACGTTTGCATCGTGCACAGTACATGCTGTAACTTGTAGTACAAAAACCCCACTCCTAGTCCAGACAGTACATTGTAATCATGCCAAGCATGTATGTTTTCAAATTATACCCATAAAGTGAGGCTTTTTCAGTGATTTCAAGGAAAACTGTATGCTCCTGTTCATGGAAAAATGGAACTTAGTTCTGCCAAATCTATGAGTCCAGGAGCCAAAATGTGGGTTTGTCTGATGCCAGGTCCAAGCTCGCTTGTTGTAAGGCTTCTTTGAACAACAACATTACATACCAAAGCATTTCATTTAGCCGTGACCTTACTGGAAAAGAAATTCAAGATCAAGGCTTTGTAGGCTTTGCCAGTCTGCCAGCATTAATCGGTCCAAACCAGGCTTATTACTGGTTTGTTTCATACTTACTTTCAATATATGCAAAGAAAAAGCAGAAAATTAACCCAGACAGATTGGAAATCATCCCAGGATAGACCACACAATTGTCGTTTAATTCTTTGGCACACACTTGGAATTAATTGGTTGTGCAGATGCCATCGGTGCTCACACTACTTCCTGTGTTCCCCTCTATAGATAAAGTCAAACAGATGCTGGTTTAATACTGCTGTGCCCCCTTTTCAGGTTACTACTGGTGCTCTCCTACCAACTAAGAAAAGTTTACCCTACCTTTGGCCTTGATATCAAATGGTTTAGCACATCACAAATGCTTTGGATGCATGGCGTATGGAGCCATTGCTGAATCACTAGTTGCCACTTTGAAACAGTATGGTTTATAGTGATCCTGGGTCTCATTACTACTTTTTAAAGTTTTCTTCATGTCAAAAAGTTCCTTGGTGCTCTTGTTAAATTTTGAGAGGAACCTTGTGGCCCTTTTCAACCTTAAACTGCCTTGGTGTACTGCCCTTTTAGGAAAATCCAAGGCAATTTCCAACATGCTACCAAAAAATGCATTTTGTGGCTGGGCACCCCCACTTTAAGGTACACAGTACAGTAACATTTTGTACAGGTACTGTAAGTGTATGTACAGTCCTGATAGAAACAGAACTTCCTTCCATAATCCAATGTACTAAATGGTTGTTGTGATCTTGAATTCCATCTTTATGTTTATTTTCTTGCAGAGTATTATTTTGTTTGGGCTTGCCACAGCTGCCTTTGCCTGCAGAGCAGGTAAGACATTCTATGAAAATTTGGCTTTCATCTATGTAGAATTTTAGCATCATGGTTACTTTCCTGTATCTCATCTATGTTTACTTCATTATTATGAGTGTGCAAAACATACAGAATGTACTCTTTTCCCAGACCTCCCCTTTCCAAGGGTGTACTTTAAAAAAATGATGGCTTTGGACAAAAATTATCATCATTTATGATATACATGGTATATACAGCTGTATGGATCATTGGTCCTCTCCTCTTGTATGTTTTGTACACTTTGGAGAATGATGTGAGAAGTTGCATGGCATCCTCAATGATGTATCATAAAATACTATTCCATATTATCGGTCACATGCTCATACAGGTGTAGCTCCTTTTAGTAGTGACAATGTTCACGTTTGTCTTCAGAATTTGTTTAGGTCTTTCACAATAACTCACTTTGTCTAGCTATGATATGCATTATTTTATGTTCTGATTTACAGTGAATGATATGTACAGCTGTGGTACTGGATGTAAGTTTTGTGAGATTCAGCTAATGTTTGATAATATAAGGTACCATTGACAATTTCTTCATCTTTAATGGTCTGTTTCCTCATCATGATGACAGTAGTACCGCAAGTACAGTGATGTTTGTACAGTATTTTGTAGGTATTCATGATCATACCTGTACATGTCTCTCTTCTAATGTTTGGTTGTTTTGGTTTTGATGAAACAGAAAGCATTTGTGATGGTGTGTGCAAGTGTGTACAGTATGTGTTTGTCACAGACATTACGATCTTCTCAGTCCATAAGGAGTACCACCCGAGACCCCTGTTTTTGGCCAAAAACAGGGGAGATTAAATATCCACTTGAGTTTGTAACATTACCCTCATTGAATGCTCTACTGCACAAGCTGGTTCTTAGATAACCACCAGTTGACTTCCAAAGGTAGTGGACTACAAATGTTCACAATAGCATGTAATGCACTATAAATAGCATGTACAGTTGGTCAGTATGTCTACAATCACATAAAGCTGGGTGTAATTAATTGTGTGCACTCAAGGGTAAACCCTACTACCAGTTAGTTTACTATCAAGTGTCAAATTATTTCGCCCTGGACGAATCTCAGGACCAATCTTTAGTGGGCTGCATTGGCCATTATGAGCTCATTATAAAGACCATATCTCGAGCAGGGAAAAGCTGACAGTTCTTTTACTTGGTATACATATTTGCCATATTGAGAGGAAGAACAGTATCATTTTTGGTGGAGGTGAAAGGTCATGTAAAGTCACCAAAGGTCATATTCCAAAAAACTTGGTTTACAGGATATCACAAGATAGGGAGTGTGGATACTTTTCATATTTGGTATGTAGATGCATTATATAGAAAGAAGTACTTTAATACTTTTGGTGGAGGTCAAAGGTCATCTGGGGTCATCAAAGATGAACTCTAAAAGACTTGTTAGCACAACTTTTCAAGATGGGAAGCATGGTAACTTTTCATACTCAGCATGTAGGTGCATGATATGAAGATTAGTTCAACTGCATTGTTTTGATTAATGTGAATGTAACCTAGGGTCATGGGGGGTCAAAATCTGAAAACCGTAGTACGATATTTCAAAATTGAAAGTTTGAATGTTTTTCATGATTAGCAAGTAGGTAGAGTCTTTCAGAGCAAATTTCCATGACAACACATATGGACATAATTGAAATCAGCAATATGCAAAATGCATTTTGGCAGTGAGACTTGTTAAAATTCAGTCACTTTTGGTCTTAAGTGAAGCTATGTTAACCAAAACAATGAATTCTGAAACTGAAACTGCAACTGAATTTTGTATAATCAGATATGCTCTGGAGGTAATGGAAAAACTATAGGGAGGGGGAGAAAAGGGGAGGGATAGAGGAAAATGAGGGGACAATTCCTTGAGGGATCAGCTGCTTGGTCTTCAGGCAAGGACTTGGAGGCAGTTAAGCAGATCACTGGTGAAATACTTTAGACAACATGGAAAAATTGGCTAGAATACACACAGTTGTAATTAGGTATCTTCTTAACTGTGTTACAAGCAAAGTTTGATCACATGTAAGAAAGTTGTCCAATAATGTTCTCAGCAATGTGGCTTGTTTGTCATTTTCAGTTTTCTTCATATTTTATCAAGAAATTTCTGCTATTGAATGCCGAATGTTCTCTTCTGTGTTTGCTTAAACTGCAGCTGACGAGAATGACTATGATGTGGAAACACATATTTGGACAGAGTGGTATAGTAATGATGATCCTGTGTCTGATGGGGAAGATTATGAACGCAAAATTGACATTGTGAGTAAATAGTACCCTAAACAAAGTTACAACCAGACCCCTATCTTTAAACTGAAAACTAGGGTGGCAAAGTGGTAGTTTACCAAACAAACACAGTATTTGCACATGGTCTCTTCTCCCACATTATCTTGCAAAGCTTTCAAGGAAAACTAAGATTTTTCCAAGTCTATGGATGTTTGTTTCCAGACTTGTAGCCCATGAGAACAATGCCATGACTTTGATTAAATGTGAATTGTCTTTGGTCATGAGTACCAGTACAAGAAAACATTTTTTTGCACATGTACTAAAACAAAACTTCACATTATTAACATTGTCTAACTTTCAAAAAATGAAAAGCCATTATCACAGCTATAAGTATGGATACTTGTGTGCTAAAGTGTGAGTAAGAGTACCACATAGAAATTAAAGGGAGAATGACGTCTGGCTATCTGGACTGGAAGCTGTTGATTTGGGTGTCTGTACTGAGTGCAACAAAGCATCAGGGCTTAATACATACATCACATCATTGCTTTTGCCCTAGTTATTGGTGAAGAAATTTAAGGTTTCAAGTTAGGAGTATAAAACAAAACACTTACTTAAGGCACCATGATTTATCCCTTTTGTGAAAATTACTCATAATGTTTCAAAAAACAGATAAAGTGACATGTACTTGTAACTTATGAAGTTGAATGCACACTGTACTTATGGAGACATGCCAACCAACCAGCTTTTTGCTGTACAGCAGAAGTGCCCTCCCAACTTTTGTGCCTTCACTGGTTAAACACACAGTAATGCACTGTGTCAGCATACTCCCTTACTTTAACTTTTATGGAGTACCATACTCCCTACAGGTCTGGTTGTTGATTCCTTGCCGAAGACAAGGAATCTAGGTGGTAGTGATGTCGTGTGTATGTGTGTCACTTGCTTGTAAACATGATATCTCAAGAAGGGTTATCTCAAGGGATCTCATTCTTGGCATGTAGATACCCCTTATTGAGTTGATGATCTCCATTGTTTTTGGTGAAGGTCAAAGGTCATTTGGGATCGCCAGAGGTCAAATGGCTAATACCTTGGAAATTGCTTGTAAACACTTTATCTCAAGATGGGTGACTTTGAGGAATCTCAACCTTGACAAGTTAATGGCCCATACTGTATTAGAAAGATGATCTCTGTTTTTTGGTGGTGGTCAAAGGTCATTTGAGGTCATCCCAGGTCAGAATGTTTAAACTTTGTAAACACAAGCAGGGAAGCTTTGATGGATCACATAAGCTTGACATGTGAATGGCTCATATTACCTGTAAGTTCAGGTATATGATTGGTGGAGTTCAAAGGTCATTTGGGGTCACCAGAGGTCAAAGGTTAAACCCTTTAAACATGATATCTTAAGCAGGGAAACTGATGAATCTCATTCTTGACATATGAATGGCCCATATTACATGGATGTCAAAGGGCATTTGGTATTATTGGAGGTCAATAGGTTATTAATATGATATTAATGTGTTTGAACTGCGCCCATGGGTCCTAGACATTTTTTGCAAAAATTGTAAAGACAGTAATTTATGAAACACTATCTGTCAATTTGAAAACACAGAACTAGTTTACATTTCAGTGGTAAGGAATCACTAAGCCTTTTGGCTTTCTCAAAGAGTGAATTTTTACAGCATGCTTTTGGACAAGAAAGTTTTCATTATCTCAAGAATGTATATGGCAGAGTGCACAGGTACTGTAGGAGAATGGAATTGGGAGGGGAGGGCACTCAAGTGAGAGAATGGCATCCGTACAATTCACACACTTTCTTTTTGTTCGTAAGTTGGAAAAATGTAAGGTCAGTATTGACATGTTTGCTGGAAAGTACTTGCACCATACTGCATTTCACACATTGACAAAATTTCAGACTCATTCTTGATGTTTACCACAAAAGATACAGTGAAATCCCTATACTACCTTCAGATGATGTCTACTCTCGAAGCAATTTTACGTTCTTCTAGTATTGTACTAAAAGTGCAAATGTACTAGGCAGGTACAGTGAGTTCTCTTATATCGAAATTTACTCATTGCTGTTTCTAAGAATTACTTCCTTAATAATCCAATTTATATACCCATTTGCAATTTCGTTGAAGTTATATTCCAATATTTCCTTACAGTACCCTCGGGATAGTCGTTGCACAGGAGAACCCACTGATGTCCAATGCAGAGCCAAATATTCAAAGATAAATTATGATGCAACGGGTGATGTGGGAGTAACATGTTCTACAAGTGATGGGCTTAGATGCCAAAACAGTGCTCAAGGAGGAGGTACATGCTTGGACTATGAAATAAGATTCCAGTGCCAAGATGCAAGTAAGTTTATGGAAATAAATTTTTGATGTATGTTTTCTCTTTTTAATATATGGGAGTAATTAATCATCACACAAATATACAAGTGATGGATGATTTGCACATGATGCAGACAAAATTGTCCCAAGGAAGATGTTAATGAGACCAAATGTTATGGAAATAGCTCTCCTCTCCTCCTAAATGATGGTCAACTAAACAGTAAAAATGGTCCTGTGGACCCCAAAATAGCCCCTACAGAGGGACAAATTTTCAAATCATTGGAGGAGAAAACTTTCTGGTAAAACAAAAAATAATTGTATCTCACCAGCTAAACTGCTGGAGAAAAATTAAAAAAAAAAAAAACTCTACAGGATTCATAGTCGTCCCCTGTGGGCTGGGGGTTGTAGAATATGCCCACGGTATTCCCTGCCTATCATAAGAGGCGACTAAAGGGGAGGACTTGCGCTGTATTTGAACAATGTTTGAAACCGAACTTGAACCGTATTTATCTAGTTGACACTATATAACACATTCGTGTTGGTGTGTTATTAAATCTCATCTAACTAACTACAGGATTCATAGTCAGTGCTTGAAATAATTTAAGTTTTTGCAAAAACTGGGGGCCATCAAGCCATTCAATTTGCCTTAATTCTCATCAGAATAACATTTTAGGCTCAACACAATTGGATGGGAAATTTGACAGGAATGTGAAAGATTAGGCTGTTGCTTTAGATAATTTGGGGGACACTTTATTTCCTTTTTTGAAGCCAGTCAGGTGAATAATTTGTCTAAATTGCCATGTGAGAGTTTCTTTTCTTATGGGTCACCATTGTGACCACAGTTAACTGGACAGCAAGTATGAAGAGGAAAAGATAAGTATGTGTACTTCTGCACTAGTTAGTGTACACTAAAGGCACAAGAACTAATAACATAATCAGCAAGTTTAGTCAAGTGTGTACATAAGATTTGTGGTTTCCCCAGTGCAATCCCTGAGCAAACTTAATAAGCCAGTTCAGAGTTATTGCTGGGAATGCACAGTGGCTTCAGGTCATAGGTCATATGAGTACAGAATGCAATTACAAATGTCATAAGTTACACTAAGTTACATTATTCTAATTGTGCTTTCAGATACACTTACCAATTCTAACATAAAAGACTTTCAACAAGACATTTCAGAGTTATTGTTGGGTACAGTGCGCAATTTACGTACCTAAGCACATTTGTTCTATACTCATATGACCTATGACCTGAAGCCACTGTGCATGCACACTGATAACTCTGAACTAGCTTATTGTGGAAGAGAGATGACAGTGGCACAATCTGGTCACATGACACTGAGTAAAACCATATACTTTATTAGAAGAAACTGAACGGCCAGCTGATGGGATGGAACACATTATGTAAAGTGATAAACTTTTATGTAGAAGTAGTATTTCCCTCCATACAAGAAATCATCCAGAGACCCTTTCCAGATTGTAATTACAAAGGATTATGGGATAGATCTAGGGAGGTAAGTACACGTCATTCTTGGCCACAGTAAAATGCCAATGACAGAAACAGTGCATACCAAAACTCGATCCTATAATCCTTTGTAATTGCTATATGGAAAAAGATCTGTTGAATGAAATGCCCAGTATCTGAACATTGGATCCTGTAAGTACAAAATATCAGCATGCACCTTTCAAAAGTGCTTGTACAGTAGCTATGGTCTAGGGGTTGCTTAGAGCAGGGAGGTGTTAGGAAGGAGACCCAACATTCTTAGACACTTTGAAGAACGTTTGTTTCTGATGGTAATCGTGCTTTTCTCGTTAAAATGTCTAATACCTTGCTCAGGATCAGCTAGGATTTAGTGACCTATTGTTAGAATGACAGTGAATAGGTCTACAGATCATCTTTAGGAAGGGAGAAGTCAACAGGGCTGAACAATAGGAATGAAGCGACCTGTAAATCAAAATTTGATACCTAAATGGGATTGAATCACTTTAAAGTACTTCTTGTCTGACAGATTTGGTTGTTGTGTCTCCTTCCTAACACCTCCCTGCTTAGAGCCTTTGCATCACTACAGTTTGGTACTTCCTGGTGCTATATAAAATGGGTTTGGTATCACTTGACATTAAACTATAAACTGATTTTCACCTTCAGATGGATGGGTGGTGCATTTGTTTATTGTTCACATTGTGTCAGTTGTAAAAGCCTATTTTTTTTCATCCCTTTCTTTAAACATCAGCATGTAGAACTTAAAATGGCAAGCCATTGTGTCAAAACCGTATGGTAGTGGCATAATATAAACAACGAGTAGGATCCCAGGCACTGAAGGGCAAAACACACAAGTGGTAAACGTATTTACAGCACATGTACACGTCATAACCATAGATACTACTGTGACACAATGGAAGCTTGCCCTTCAAAGCCAAAGAGACACGCAATCTTGCCCTTCAAAAACAAAGAGATGCGTGATCATGTGCCGTGACTGAAACCCTTCTATTGGCCACCAAAGCATTCTTGAACTTACAGGTATTCACATTATGTGGCAGGACAATAGAATCTTGCTGACAATTTCATTCCTTAAAACCCTATGTGAGAAAAAGTTCCCCTGAAAAGTGAATCACTTCTACCCACCTTTTGTTATGTAAACCAGGCCCCTTGTGATACTAACCTGTCTTCAAAAGGTACATTACGTATTAGAACCACAATGCATTTTTTTGCGCTGTGCTTGCTTGCAGACTTTTTCTTTGAAATTTAATTGGAATTGACTACTTCAAGTGGTTGTCTGACTGTTCTTTTTTCTTCTTTCTTTTTTCTTTTTCAGTGCCATTTGCAATTCCAGAATACCATTTTGATTTTAGTGGGAAGGCAAATGCAAATGACATGGATCCTGTGAAGTGCGACAGTACTGGTGACACTGTGTTTGATAGAACCAATCGATTGTCGGGAACACTTAATGATAACAGGTTATTCTACTTGCAAGATGGTCCACCAAACACTGACCACTCTTGCACTTTGTGGACAGGCTCAACATCAGTCATTGATTTTTTGCCTCTCTTAGATGGTATTTGTATTTCTGAGCCGTTATGCTGTGAAGAGGGATTCACCTTAGACTTTTGGGCATATACTCCTGCATTACAAGGAGGATACACCTCCATATTTGGAACTGGGGGACATGCAGATGGGAGAGTTGGTGTCGCTGTTCAAATTCGTCCGTTTAACTCAACCAGTCCAACCTACCTAGAATTTGCATTGAGGTATACTGAAGCAGGTGGTTTACCATATCATGTTATTTTGTACATGCCAGAGGCAAGCTTGATTGGCCAGTGGTTCCACTTTACAGGTGTCTATGATAATTCAACAAGAACTGCTTGCCTGTACATTGATGGTCAAGACAGTACGACTTCTGGCTGTAAGATGGATTATTTACTAAATGTTGCTGCTGTTACTACAACTAACTACGACAATATGCGTCTGTTTGACAGGGTTTATGCGAACCCTGTATTGTCTAAAAGATCTCCTGATGCAAAGTTAAGTGATATGAAGATATACTTTTCATATATGAATGCTGCTGAGGTAGCAGAATTGCACAGAAGACAGACAACAGGTAAGTGGCTGTTTAATAAACTTGGCCAAATGGGAAAATGTATGAATGGTGAAAGGTTCCGCTGAATTTGAGCCTTTAACGTGCGAAGTTTGTTGCAAGGTTGGGCATAGGCAGTCATAATATGATTTCTATATTTTAGTGCACTAATGAGATACCTTAAATTTGCTTATTGGACAAGAACCACAGGTGTTTATTAGAATTATGTAATGGTATGAGGAAAAATTGAAAAGGCAATGGGATGTCAGGGGATTCACCCTTGATGTAGCCAGAATTGCCCTCAGAAGGATTTTAAGGAGGGTGAAAATTATCAAATGGTATCAGAATTGCCCTCGTTTACATTCCTAAATAATTGTCAACAAAACCATAGTGACTGTGCATCCCATAAGAGCTCTTGTAAAATTATGTAAAGGATTATGTTTTCAAAAATTCTGAAAGGGCCCCTTCCCCCAAGAAAATTGATAAAAATGAACTGAACCCTGGTTTGAGGCTCTTCTTGTTTAAGGATATTGTATATTTTTGGCACACTTTAGTGAAGTGATTCTGTACTTGTAGACACATGCACTTAGACACTTGAACACCAGTACACTCATTGTCATGATTGACATACTGTACTTCTCATTAAGGATCACGAGGCAAAAGTATCGCTGTGCTTAAACATATCTAGGCCTACGAAATGGCTACTGAGCTGTTGCGGTCTGCATGATTTTAGGGAGAATCTACAAATTTCAGATGAAATACAGCCTGGAGAAAAGAAAATGTGAAAATTTTACTTACCAACATTTGATATTTACTGAGCCTTGTTCATTTTTTGAAAATTTACCTAAGTTTGATGATTCAAATGTCAGTACCTGTATTTGGAACACTTGGGTAAGTCCAGACGTTTCACAGAACACATTTAGGCTGCGGCCATATTGGAAGGGGTTAAAGTATGTAGTGGCAACACTTTATATTTACAAGAGGTTAATAGAGGATGGTCAGTCCATATCAAGAGAAGTTGGTGGTATGACTTTATTGGCTCGTGGTATGACTTAATTGGCACTGATCCTAATAGATGTATACATATGACCTCACAGGACCATAGAGATCAAAGTGTGCCCTCGGCTGAGTTAAGCCCATAATTACACACTATAGTATACATTACATTCATTGTTTGTCCTCGAACAGGATGTCAGGGGTCAGTTGTCAAGGAGATGGTGATGTCACTGGATAAGATATATTACATAAATGAATAGGTGTGTACCACTTTGCATCACAATGCTTGGTATTATACAGTACTCAAAACATTGCATTTACAAGTTAACTTTAAAAATTTCTGGAAGTAACCACATTGCTAGAGGACCTATTGGCCATATGTTGCACCTCTGCAGCTCTCTCCACATTCCCCAGAGTTGTTCTCTGTACTTAATCTCTTGAGCAGACAAGCTTCCAAGGCACTATTGACCACAACTCTCTTAGCAACCAGTAGAACTACTTGGCTTTCAAGGAATACTACAGAGACTATTGTTTGAGAGCAGACATGCACCCCTGCTCGTCAACCTTTTCAGTGTAGAAAAGAGGGGGGGGGGGGGGAGAGCTGTGAGAGGATGACTCATGCTGTAATAAACTAAGTCAGAAAACCTGTCCAGACAGGCACATGACCGGATTTTGAGTTCTCAGAAGGTGCATCATATTAGTATTTGCAAAATTAGCAGCATGACAGTGTTATGATTACTTGGTTTGCAGGTGCCCATGTTCATGTATACTACATTGGACTAGTCAGTGACCCACGATATGAGGATGTTGTACTAGAGTGCAAAGCACATGGCTCTGAAGGTGACACCATAGAGTTCCGGTGGTTGACATCATCAGATGGAGTTGAGTTCATTGAGATTGATCCTGCCTCTGCGTCAGATGTTTTTGTGTACAATGAAGATTTGATGAATAATTACCAGTATGTTAGCAGATTTCATTTCATAAATCACATCAGTCAAACAACAAAGTATGCCTGTGAGGGATATGATCCAGCTACTAGGAGAACTTCCTCCCAGTCATTTGATCTTACCTTTACTTCAGGTAATTTTGTAATCATTTGAGAATTTGCCCTTTTGTCAGACTGTCCTGACTTTGGTGCCACTGGCTTTCAGATCATATGTTAATTTTTGAAGATCACTTGTTTAAGTAAGCTTTTGCTCAAACAGTAACAAAGAGAAGTAGCATGGACAATTTACTTTTGAAGGTCATATTTCCTGCAGTCTACTTCAAGAGCATGTCAAATCGCGTCAGACAGTTTAAGTTCCAGTCTGACTAAGGGGAAGCTTTTCAAATAAAATATCAGCAGTTTTTACGAGCGAATGCGAAGTATAGCAGTCGGTTTTTAGACTTGTCACAGTGTTTTCATTGTGCGTCTTAATGTGCTTGTTAATAAAAATGGGTACGAAAGTAACTTAAAGATTAATAGATAATAGCTTTAAACAGAATTTAGTAATTCAAGTAAGTTTTTAGGTTTGTTATAGTTCATGAACAAGTCGTTGAGATATAGTTAAATTTGATGGTTTCTAAACGACTGTATAACGTTCTTAAGCCTCCTTTTCATGGTTTTTGTCAACTAATATGCTTGTAGTCGAGCTCGTACCCTTCATTTGTGATACTTTAAAACGCCTGCGTGAGATCTACTGAAGTAGAAACAGATTTATTAAATGAACGACGTGTAACATGGGTAAATCTCCGTCAAAATAACCCAACTGTAACTGGCAAAAGAACGACAAACCAAAGAGTTATGTTATATATCCTTCAGAATTGAAGACTTCTCCGAGAGGAGTAGGTTTCAGCGAACGCATTTTTATCAAGTCCCCGGATGAAAAATAAGCACTGCGTAGTTACCTGTCTTCCACATTAGGTTCAGCTGAAAGTTATATTTCCTTTGGAAAGAGGTGTCTGCTTTGAAAAGAGGTACCTGCTTTGTCGGGGATCACGTAAACACTGATAGATTCATTGTATGCAGGTTAGATTCGATGGCGTAGTACGATCAGTACATGCATACAGTCTTGTAGGTACAGCACTGCTACTACACTGCGTTGTATAGGTATACGGCCGTACCGTACCGCCGTATACGCAATAGATTTCCGTGACGTCTTTGAGACTCTCCTTACAATAGATCAAACATACTTGGAAAAAGAACGACAAACTACAGAGTTACGTTTTATTTTCTTTGGAATTGAAGACTTCCAGTAGGTTATGACACAGTGAACGGATAAGATAACGAAGTGTCCCGGATGAAAAAATTGCGCAATACTAACTGCGTAGTTGTCTTCTGGCACAGGAGTTTCTTCTGAAACTTGAATTTCCCTTGCAAATAGGTGCTTGCTTTGCCGGTACCCACGTGACCCGACATTTGATACAGTTGTGGACTTGGAGTAATGATAGTCTATTACTGCGAGCGAATAGCGAAGTATATCTGTCGTGTTTTGGACTTGCAACAGTCGTTAGGTCCAATATGGTGACATTTCTCTTGTCTTGTTATGCCCTGCACTTCTTGTACAATATTGTCATTTTTATAAACTTCAATTTATCCACAGTACTTAGGCCTTCTGTGTCGTTCATCGCCAGCAAAGGGTGATTGCTGAACTGTCGAACGATCCCCAGTTAAACATACTACCTTCGAGTGAGCACTTCCCATCATTAAAGACAATAACATAAAAGACAACCCTCCACTAGATGCATAACTCCATCACATTTGTTAGCATTTATTCACGCAAGGTGCTCTAAAGAGTTTATGTATTATTCAAATATCTTTTATTTCAATTGGTCCTGTTGGCGCATTGGATAGGGCATAAGACTCAAACGCTGGCGGTACGAGGTTCGCTCCCCATTGCTGTGTGAATCGTTGAATTCTTTTTTCCCTTCAGTTTTACATTCGCGAGTGTGAATGCCTCGCATTCTGGTTCAAATGAGAAACTGCAGTCACTCTGAAAATGAATGAAATAAAGAAAATAACCAGTTTGAAACTGATCTGAGGAAGATGTGCAAAAGACAGATAAATGTGACTCTGTACTGTGTGACAGCAGGATTGCCATACATTGATAGGCACACGGGCAAGCACAGATACATTAGTGTAGGTTGGTCACATAAAATATGCATGCATGCTGCAAAGTAGACTGGTGCTGTCTCATGAGAAGATGTATACTAACCATAGAAGATTACATGACTGCATATCCTCTAGGCCTATAGTTCCTGTGTAAAAAAAAGTTTGTCATCAGAGCTGAGTGTTTTTCATGTAAAAGTTTATCATTTCAAAAATAAAATTAAGAAACATGAAAGACTTAGAAGAATGTGATTGCTGATGTTGACATTCAGTATATTTTTCTAATAGTTATCAAACTTCACTGGCTGGCACTCTCAGTGTTAAATTGTCCATGATAGAATAGCTTCATCTTAACTGTATATCATTGTTTCTGCTTGTTTATTTAAAGGCTTTATATACTGACATATACTGACATCACCCTAATATGTCTTTCCCAATACCTGTCAAGAGATATAATTTTCTTCAGCTGTCGAAAAAGGAACTTTTTGTTTACTTTTCCATCATATGTTGCACCTAGAAAATTTTAAGTGTGTTGGTTTATCATATCTGCAAAGTTTCTGCTTAGTTTTGGTCATTTTGAAGACATAGTTATGGTATTGGAAGGGACTTATGTGAATTTCAATGATATTGGGACAAGGATTGTGGGTAAACAAGTTAGTGAGCCTTAAGTAGTACATACCTTGTAGGGAATCCAGGTGTAGTTAATGTTTTATGTGTGTTAGTGTCATGAGTTCCTCTCATCTTTCTGAAATTTTCTCCTTAAAGTTCCCCAAAAAATTTCACTTGGTCACCTGTTTTGGCATAAATAGGGGTCGGAGGAATTCAATTTTATCTTCCAAATATAAATTTCACAGCAAAGCAACTGCATTTACGAGGAGCTCTTTGGCAATTGGACTACTTTGTGGGAGGTACTATAAGATTTGTTGAAATTTGAGAACACTTGAGAGAGTCCCAAGTTAATTTTGATGATGGGATATGTGATCCATTTGAGATAAGAAACTTGGGCCTTAAAGTGAGCTTTAACCTTCCGTATTCTTACGATCTTATTTTATCCCCTTCTTTCAGTTGAAACAACCTGGACTCCATGGATGAGTTCCGACTCCCCTGATGATGATACTAATGACATTGAGTCTCTTGCAAATATTAAAATGGTAAGTTATAACGCAAAACTGTTCATAACATGAGTTTTAACTGATGTGACTGCAGATCCTTGATGTAAACAAATCACTAAAAGCAACATACATTGCTTGATGATAATGGAGTTGGGAGGCATTTATCACTTCTAGTCAGGCAGAGTGCAACATGCTTAAGACAGCATGGTTTAAAGGGAAACTACTGTTAAATGGAAGACTAGCATAACATTGACCCATGCTGGGAAAGTGGAAAATTAAAAAGCTGTGAAATTCTAGTTTCTTGGGAATGGCTTTTCCAAACAAAGATCGTAGCTTTGCGACTCTAAGCTCTTCTTGTAGTATGTAGTACATCACATTTTGGTTAAAGGTTGGTAAACTGCTTCCTTAACTCATTTAAAGTCATTAATTAAAATTTGAATCGGGGACTTAACTGCTATATATATCTTTAATACTTTGCAATTTGATCTTTTTAACTTTAATTTTGCCTGGTGTTAATTGTAGTAACTGTCTTTGAATTCCTTTCTCAAGTCTGCCTGTATAAATTATGCCAGTTATATGTCAGTTTCCTGACATTTTACATTTACACCCTTCCCCTTCCAAGGCGTACCCACAGGTTTGTTCAGAACCACTTGATGTGGAGTGCCGCACTCTTTACAACAGAGATGACTTCAGTTCGACTGGGCAGACATTTTTGCATTCTTGTACAACCACAGATGGTCTTCATTGTGTTGGATCATCTCAGACTGGTGGCAGATGTTTTGACTATGAAGTACGTTTTCTCTGTCCAGGAGGTGAGGATTATTGTGCTTAAATATGCTTCTTGTATGCTGGTCATTCCATGTGTTTGGGCACTCAAATCCACTTCAATATCTACTGATTGGTGGACGTTCGATAGCATCTCACCTCTCAAAAAAAAAAAAAAACACACTACTTGGTGAAAACACTGAAAGACAGATACTCATCATCCCAGACAGTTCCAAATCTCCCAACTAGGTTGCTTCAAGCCCTACCCACAACTGTCTTTAGCTCCTTGTGCTGTAACAAACATAGTTTTTGCTTAAGGCAATACCCTGGTGAGCACACAGGCCATATATGAGTAATCAGAACACTCTCTGTGCATGCTGTGTAATATGAGCTACTCTGCATCTTTTGAATTTTGTAACTCTGATGTCAATCAAAGAGCAGTCACCAATTGAGACTTTTGCTTACCCCCAAGTAAAAGTCATGCTTGGGGTGATGAGTGTCTGTCTTTAAATCTCGCCATGTAGCACCCACTCTGTCCTCAAACCCGATCATCTATAAATGAACTCCTCAATGCAAGACAGTATTGGCTATAAGGAAAACTTACACCGCAGAGCCTGTTTCGTAATCAAGTGGGCAGTAGGCTGATCAGACAGGAATATATGACAGAAAGTTTATGCTTTATTTAACAGAGATGTGATGCCAAGGTGCAAACACAGTCTCCAACCATATACCACCTTGTTGTGTATTCAGCCTTGCCAAGTCTCACTAACTCAAGAATGTCATGCCTATACTGCATGGTCTTAGTTAATTTCCTCAAGTTTTCATGTCAGAAAGTGTATTGCAATTAAAAAATAGTGTTTTTTTTTTTTTGTGAATAAGGATTCCATTTCTTGCCTGCTAAGGCAGCAAATAATAATGAAAAAGATTCTCACCTTAACTAGCCCTAGCCACAATGGGACTGAGGTGCGTAAGATGCAGGCTGCTGTACACTTGAGAGTTATAAGAATGTGTCAGACTCTCCATGGCATTAAAGACCTTTTTTAAGTTTGGGGTTTATGGAATGAATTCTGCATAATAGTTGTATGCCTTTGTTGTGAGATGCTTCATTGCTCTTAATTTCTTATCTGCCCATGTTTGTGGAACATTCTATTTAAATGTAATCAAATTTTGCAGGAAATAAACCAGCAAACGAAAAAATATTATCTTTTAGTCAAAAGCACATGCCATACATAGATGCCAACATTATTAAAAAAGGAGGTGTCTGTTTCTTTACTGCAGATGTCTTTTAAATGTGATATATGCCACTGAAGTGCCAATTTTCAAAATAAAATTGGAAATTTTTTGCATTTTTGGTATCCATTGAATTTTTTATCAGATTATTCTTTGAAGGCTTCTTACAGTATTTTAAGAAACAAAGAGTCACTGTAATAAAGTTTTATGTGGTTGTCCAATGTGTAATTATTCATCTTCTTCTTTAAGTGAATTACAGATGGACGGAATGGTGTGATGCAGATGATGGTGGCACCTCAGATGATGATGAAACATTCACCAACCATAAATCACAGGTAAACAAGTGCAGGGATTCATGTTTGTGGTCAGATAGGAGGTTCACAAGCAGGAAAAATCTTGTCTGGTACTGAATTACAGTTTGCTACAGGTTGCTGGATAGCTTGTCAAATTGCTACGAAAATGCAAAAAATTTGTGTAGTGTTAGTTTTTGTTTTGTAGGCATGACCCTGGAATTTATAACTATTTAAACATAAACCTCAAGACTGCTTTGCCAGCTTTGGACAGTAAATTATTCCCTGCTTGACAAGTATCCAATTATGTCCCAACACTTGAGGAAGCAAACTTTATGTATGTTTTAACTGCATTTTGTGTAGCTTCAGCATTTTTGTATGTTCTCAATTCATGTAAATCTTTAAGCTTCAAGGAAAATTAAAAATTAAGAGAAAGTGAGATTGAATAAAGTCATTTTGTGTAGTAAAAGAGTGTAATAGAAATTTTAGGATTGAAACCTGTAGGGTAGTATGGACTTATGTCTGTAGCAAAAGTTGTCTGTAGTTGTGATGAAGACTGTTTATCCCTAAACAATGCCTCTCAAAATATGGGTTTTGTTCCAAAAGTGGGTTTCTGAACTTTCAGCTGCTGGCTTAGGGTTGCATCTAAGAAAACGAAATAGAATACTGTGTAGCGGGAAATTTCCACGAGGCTAAGTTTTGGCGAATCTGTACCTTGTGCACACATTTACGGATTGAAGAATTTGCTGTTGCAGGCAACCAACATAGTCTTGTACAAACTAACGACAGTACTTTCTCAGGTCTTAAATTCGCGATTAGATACTTGGTCGCGAAAAGCGCGAAAATTTAACCCCCTTGAAAATTTCCCACTGTACAGTATTATCATTGCATGTGTTTGAGAAGAGTGTTTGTGACACAGTTTCAACTTTAGGCTTCATTCATAATAGCAATGCTGCACAGCTCTCTCAGCCAAGCTGCAGCATCTGCAGCTATGCTTTGTTATTATACATGTTATAATAGCAGTATAAATGTAATCCTGCTATATTGTGATGTGTGTAGCAACAAAGTGTGGGCTGAGGCTGCTGCAGCTTTGCTGCAGTAGGTGCAGCATGGGGGTTTGACATGATGCCTTTTTGAGAGTTGTCATATTTTCTCCTGAGTTTTCACCAGTCTAACATTCCATCTTTTAAGGTCATTTTTGATTCCTTGCCAAAGGCAGAAGGAATCTATGCGATGGTGATGTCGTGTGTGTGTGTGTATGTATGTATGTATGTGTGTGTGTGTGTGACGCTTTGCTTGTAAACACGATATCTCAAGAAGGGTAACTATGACTGAGCTCATACTGGGTGTGTGGGTTGGTCATATTGAGTAGATGATCCCTATTGTTTTTGATGGAGGTCAAAGGTCATTTGGGGTCACAGGAGGTCAAAAGGTCAAAACCTTGTAAACGCGATATCTCAAGATGGGTAACTCTGAGGGATCTCATACTTGGCAGGCAGGTTGCCCATATTAAGTAGATGATCCCTTTTCTTTTTGGTGGAGGTCAAAGGTCATTTGGGGTCACCAGAGGACAAATAGTAAATACCCTGGAAATTGCTTGTAAACACGGTATCTCCAGAAGGATAACTGTGAGGGATCTCATACTTACCATGTTCATTGCCCATATTGAGTAGATGATCCCTATTGTTTTTGGTGGAGGTCAAAGGTCATTTGGGGTCACCAGAGGTCAAAAGGTCAAAACCTCGTAAACACTATATCTCAAGAAGGGTAACTTTGAGGGATCTCATACTTAGCATGTGGATTGCCCATATTAAGTAAATGATTTCTATTATTTTTGGTGGAGGTCAAAGGTCATCTGGGGTCATCAGAGGTCAAAAGGTCAAAACGTTGTAAACATGATATCTCAAGAAGGGTAACTGTGAGGGATCTCATACTTAGCATGTGAATTGTCCATATTGAGTAAATGATCCCTATTGTATTTGGTGGAGGTCAAAGGTCATTTGGGGTCACCAGTGGTCAAAAGGTCAAAACATTGTAAACACTATTTCTCAAGGAGGATAACTGTGAGGGATCTCATACTTAGCATTTGGATTGCCCATATTGAGAAGATAATTAATATTATTTTTGGTGGAGGTCAAAGGTCATTTGGGGTCATCAGAGGTCAAAACATCAAAACCTTGTAAACACGATATCTCCAGAAGGATAAGTGTGAGGGATCTCATACTTAGCATGTGGATTATCCATATTGAGTAGATGATCCCTATCGTTTTTGGTGGGGGGCAAAGGTCATGTGGGGTCACCAGAGGTCAAAAGGTCAAAACATTGTAAACACGATATCTCCAGAAGGGTAACTGTGAGAGATCTCATAGTTAGCACGTGGATTGCCCATATTGAGTAGATCATCTCTATATTTTTGGTGCAGGTCAAAGGTCATTTCGGGTCACCAGAGGCCAAAAGGTCAAAACCTTGTAAACACGATATCTCAAGAAGGATAACTGTGAGGGATCTCACACTTGACATGTGGATGATCCCTACTATTTTCGTGCAGGTCGAAGGTTACTGAAGGTCGCAAAAGGTCAAGAGCTAGTAAACATATTTCAAGGAGTATAACTATGAGGGATCACATACTTGGCCTGTGGATTGTTAATATTTGGCATGTAGGTCATTTTGGGTCACAAGATTTCAAAAGCATTTGACCATATTAACATGATATCTCAAGTAGGATAACTGTGAGGGATGTCATGCTTGTCAAGTGCGTGATTCATGTTTGTTACAATATATCAATATGGCAAGGAATCACTAAGCCTTTTGGCTTTCTGGTTTTAGGATGCTTTTGAAAACAAACTGCTTAAATTATGTCTTAAATAGGCATGAGCTTTTTCCTCTTTTCCGCGGATTTCTGCTTTTTGATTCCTTGCCGAAGGCAGGCAAGGAATCTATGCGATGGTGATGTCGTGTGTGTGTGCACTCAGCAACATGTCCTTAACAGGACACGGTACAGCCGGCGAGAGCTCCGCTCTCGCACGTCTTTCGTAGCTCATGCGGAGCTCGAAACTGGCGTAGCTGCCCGAAAATTCCGTCGCTGCAATGAGAAGTCTGGCGCAGCTGCACGTGCCTGCCTTGGCAAGGTAAAGTTTGCAATAAATATCTTGGAAGAACAATATGAGGATAATCCCGCGAATTCCTTACCAGTACATTTCCCACGTACCGCTAAGGAAGCGAGGGTGAGTATGGGTGCACCCGCGGTGTGTGAGCGATCCTGTGGCTATGGGTGCACTCAGCAACATGTCCTTAACAGGACACGGTACAGCCGGCGAGAGCTCGGCTCTCGCAGGTCTTTCCTAGCTCACGCAGAGCTCGAAACTGGCGTAGCTGCCCGAAAATTCCGTCGCTGCAATGAGAAGTCTGGCGCGGCTGCACGTGCCTGCCTTGGCAAGGTAAAGTTTGCAATAAATATCTTGGAAGAACAATATGAGGATAATCCCGCGAATTCCTTACCAGTACATTTCCCACGTACCGCTAAGGAAGCGAGGGTGAGTATGGGTGCACCCGCGGTGTGTGAGCGATCCTGTGGCTATGGGTGCACTCAGCAACATGTCCTTAACAGGACACGGTACAGCCGGCGAGAGCTCCGCTCTCGCAGGTCTTTCCTAGCTCACGCAGAGCTCGAAACTGGCGTAGCTGCCCGAAAATTCCGTGGCTGCAATGAGAAGTCTCGCGCGGCTGCACGTGCCTGCCTTGGCAAGCAGCCCGCCCTCAAGACACGTACGTCTGCTGGGTTAGTTGGAGGTCAGCTAGGCTAATGGGGAAATCCCGTGAATTCCTTACCGGTACATTTCCCGCGTACCACTAAGGAAGCAAGGGTGAGTATGGGTGTGTGTATGTGTGTAAGGGTGGGTGTGTGTGTATGTGCGTATGTAAAAGATGTAAATCGGGGACATGAGCGTTTTTTCCCCGGGCAAGTGTGGATACACCTGCAAGTGGGGATGTCCCCAATTCCCGAATGCAAAATTTGCCATGAAATTGGATTTTGCACCTTTCAAAGATGTATCTCAGTAAGTTTGAGCATTTTTGGCGTTTTCCCCATTTTACATGTTGTGAACCTATCAGTAGGACACACATCATGGGTTGGTGCAAGAGTGTGTGTGTATGCGTGTAGTACATGTAAATCGGGGACATGAGCGTTTTTTCCCCTAGTCAAGTGTGGATACACCGCAAGTGGGGATATCCACATTTTCACTGTTAAAAACGTGTGTCCCCGATTGACGCCAAAAACATGTATGTGTGTGTGTGTATGTGACACCTAGCTTGTAAACACGATATCTCAAGGTAGCAATGACCGACACTTTTCATATTTGGTACATAGATTTGTCATGTTGAGAGGAAGAACCGTATTGTTTTCGGTGGAGGTCAGAGGTCATTTGAGGTCACCAGAGGTCAAAAACCAAAAACTTTGTAAACACGATATCTCAAGTTAGCAATGACCGACACTTTTCATATTTGGTATATAGATTTATCATGTCAAGAGAAAGAACCCTATTGTTTTTGGTAGAGGTCAAAGGTTATCCGAGGTCACCGGAGGTAAAACTGCGAAAACCTCGTAAACAGCTTGTAAACACGATATCTCAAGATAGCAATGACCGACACTTTTCATATTTGGTATATAGACTCTTCATGTTGAGAGGAAGAACCCAACTGTTTTTGGTGAAGGTCAAAGGTCATTTGAGGTCACCGGAGGTAAAAAGCTGAAAAGCTTGTAATCATGATATCTCAAGATAAGAATGACCGACACTTTTCATATTTGGTGTATAGTTTTGTCATGTTGAGAGGAAGAACCCTATCGTTTTTGGTGAAGGTCAAAGGTCATTTGAGGTCACTGGAGGTAAAAAGCTGAAAAGCTTGTAATCACGATATCTCAAGATAGGAATGACGGACACTTTTCATATTTGTTATATAGATTTGTCATGTTGAGAGGAAGAACCCTATTGTTTTCATTGGAGGTCAAAGGTCATTCGAGGTCACTGGAGGTTAAACTGCGAAAACCTCCTGAACGGCTTGTAAACATGATATCTCAAGGTAGCAGTGACCGACACTTTTCATATTTGGTATATAGTTTCGTCATGTTGAGAGGAAGAGCCCTATTGCTTTTGGTGAGAGTCAAAGGTCATTTGAAGTCACCGGAGGTAAAAAGCTGAAAAGCTTGTAATAATGATATCTCAAGATAGTAATGACCGACACTTCATATTTAGAATATGGATTTTTCATGTCAAGAGAAAGAACCCTATTGTGTTTGGTGGAGGTCAAAGGTCATTTGAGGTCACCAGAGGTCAAAGACCCAAAACCTTGAAATCGCGATTTGTCAAGATAGGAATGGCTGATATGGATTTGTCATGTTGAGAGGAAGAATGCTATCGTTTTTGTTAGAGGTCGAAGGTCATCTGAGGTCAAAATTTCCAAAGAATTCCCAAGATCAACATCTGGGGTCACCAGAGGTCAAAAAGCAAAATTTCCCAAGTATTCCCAAGATCGTCATCTGGGGTAACCAGAGGTCAAAAAGCAAAATTTGCCAAGAATTTACAAGATCCAAGATCCATTGGAGTTGAATCCCTTTCAAGACACTTCCTTCCTTTTTCGTTTTTTGTTATATTTGGTGGTGTTGAGAGGTCATGTGAGGTCAGCAGAGGTCAAATTGTTAAAACATAAAATGATGTAGCCAAGAAAGATAAATTTGAGGAATAAGGCTCAGTGCAACAAAGCATCCCCATTCGGCAAGGAATCACTAAGCCTTTGGGCTTTCTGGTTTTTGGTCGTGGTTTTGCAGAAAAATTACAATTCCGCTCTTTTGTAAATTTTTGAAATTTTTGTAATGTTAAAAACGGGCAGAAAAATGTAGACATTTTGTGTAAACTTACCAGTGTATCCATTAGCATTGAGTAGGCCGATTATTGTGCAAAAGTAAGCCCATTAAACACGGGAGATGACGGATAGTCTATGGTACTAATGCTCGTACGTGCGTAGGTACTTACATACATATAGCAATGCGTACATTTTCGATGTAATCTTTACATTAAGATAGGTAATAGTATGCATGGCCATTCTCAAACTGGAACGTACATAGCTGGCTTACGTCCATGCGGGCATCGATATTGTGCATTGCATATCATGCAAGGTCCTGCGCAATCGTCGGTATGTACTGCATGCATTGAACTGCATGCATGTTGTGTGAAGATGGGAGTTCATTACCAAATCATTACGAGAAAAGGGATATCGGTTTGTAACTTTGACAAAACTGTTACAAACAAAGCGGTTCTAATCATGGCTAGATATCTAACGTTCATGAACAGTGGATATAACAGAAACATAGCCCTGGCTGTGAACAACTGGCTTGGTGACTTGATTCATAATGTAATGTTAGGCCTAGCCTAACGCTAATGTATGGCTTGTCTTACAGTTTGTTAATGTTAGGCAAAGTCTTGCACTAATGTGTGTCAATAGCACTGGAATCGGCGGTTACTCTCTGCAGTCGTTATATGCATCGATTGGACTTGTAAAAATATTCTGTGTAAAATAACCTGGCATAACGTTTCGTTACACAGGCATAGTTTACACATAACAATAATATCGTGCCTAGGCCTAGCCACTCTGCCACTACTCCAATACTTAATA
Organism: Holothuria leucospilota; assembly: GCA_029531755.1. Taxonomy (NCBI): domain Eukaryota; kingdom Metazoa; phylum Echinodermata; class Holothuroidea; order Aspidochirotida; family Holothuriidae; genus Holothuria; species Holothuria leucospilota. Next base: position 20,100,083 of record CM055971.1, read on the forward strand.
GGCTGGGCTAGTATTAGTAAGGCTAGCTAGGCCTAACATCTAAGGCCTATAAAATGAACAGTGTGGGGTGTTAGGCCTAATTTTAGGCTATATGCTTAATGTTACACTATTAGTATAACAGATTAAGGAAATCCTAGCCTAACAGTTAATGTTGCCTAAACAGATGGATGAGATGGCAAATAGGGACTAGGCTGCAGGACAAAGTTAATAAAAATAGTGTGTCCTAGAGCTGATTTCCTGCAATCTAAGCAGCCAAAATTTTGAAATTTCCTCACCTCAGCTCCAATGGTGGGGCTGAGGTGGGCTGTGTCCACCTGCTGGTGAATTTCCTCTTTTCTTTTGAAATGTCAGGCTCATGCCTGCTTAAAACCCATTCATAGGCTTTCTGCAGATTTTGTGGCCAGTCAGGCAACTATTTGGTTAATTTACTGCTCTGCCATGTGGGGAATTCCTCTCTTAATTGTAAATACCTTGACTACAACTGATTGGTACCACACGTGTGGAAATAAAATGCTAGTAAATCAACAGAGATTGTCACCTATACCCTGTTTATGATGTGCAGAGGGCCAGAGGTGGAAAAAGCCTTCAAAAAAAGTTATGTGGGCATTTTTAGTACAAGCAGTCAGCCATGCTAGATCCAATCTACATATATTAGGGATTAATGCTAGGGGCTGTCACATTTGAAAATCAATTTGGGGCCACTTTAGGCCATTTTGGGGCAAAAATATGATGTACACAGTACACTAAAACTATGTAATTGGCAAGTTCAGCCAAGTGTGTAATATTGCTGGTTTTCACAGTGCAAGCCCTGAGACAAGTCCAGTATGAAAGAATAGATGGATAGTTCAGTGACCTTCAAGTAAAATTGCGTTTGCCCCGGGAGGAAACTCAAACGCCAGCTGATGGGCTTGAACACATGATGTACCTACAAAGATGAGTCGTGGCAGTTATGGAAAATCAGAATATGGGTGGAGATGATAAAAAAAAAGGAATTGGAAGGTCTTCCTCAGAATGTATTTTATTTTGAAGGAATATCCATTGAGCTATTTGAATATCCATTGGACAGGGATCTGTGAATATTACACAGGGATGTTTCATCTGCTATTGTGCACTAGTTTTATTTTTCTTTTCTTGTTAATGTCTAGGATATGTTGTAGGGTATCTTGCAATCATGTAACTTGTAGATTGACAAAGTTTATTGATTCTTCATGTAGGGTTATGCCAGTTTGTGTGAGTTTCCATTATTTGCTGAGTGTCGAACGGTAGCTGATGTCCAGTGGTATGATATTGCCAATATTCAACTACAGTACCCGTACATTTGCACCAAGGAAGGTCTCTACTGCAATAAGGATGATAACTCTGGAAGTTGCCCAGATTTTAAAGTGCGGTACGCTTGTCCATATTACCCAGGTACGTAATTACGCTTTGTTTTAATGTGAATATGAGCAATCTTTGTTTATTGGTATACTTTGATTTGACATAGTTCCAACTTTAGTAAAGGTGTACTGGTTTACGTTTGATGTGTTAGTTTTTAGTTACTGTTCAAAAGTTTGTGTCTGGTGGAGGGGATGCCAATTGGCACTTCATTATTAGCAAAGGCCTCTGTGTGATAATAAGGGCTTGACAAATTGGACATTGTATGATGGGATTGGTTGGTATATAACATACATCCACAAAGACCAGATTGGCAAAAATTGGTTGCATTTACTGGTACTGTGTTATTACTGATATTGGACAAAAGAGTGAATCATTTGGGACTGATGTATTTGGTATAAAATCTCTATATTTACAGTACACAGTAGATTGTACTTCAGAATCCCAATGTTGTAAAGAGTCATGACTCAAGTCACTAATTTTCAATAGGGAAATGACTCGAGCAAGTGTATCATAATTTTCCTTGTAGAAATACTGCAATGACTCAAGTCACTGACTCGACTGGAGTCACATTGAAAGTAGTAAGTGACTCGACTCGACTGCAAAATTGAGTGACTCGTTACAACACTGCAGAATCTTAAGAAGGCATTATTAACAAACTTAATTCAAAGCTTTTAAGCAGTAAACAGAATGTTGAATTAAAGAGAGATACTGGCTACCCCGAGAATGACTTTTACTTAGAGGTGAGCAAAAGTCTCAGTTGATGACTGCTCCTTGGCTGATATCAGAATTACAAAATTCAAGATACAGAGTAGCTTATACAGTACTGTGATCGTTTAACTCCCGTAGAATTTTTTCTACGATCGCGGAAAACCGCGCAAGTTCGCACAATTTCGCACAAATTCACACAAAATCGCACACGCAGGTTTCAACGAAATTCCGTACAAATCAACGCATACAAATATCGCACACATGACCACAAGAATTTGTGGTCAATGAAGCAGAGAATGGAATGTTTACTGATAAAGTGAAAGGTTAGAATTTTCGAAGCCGTTTCACAAAAAGGATCGCCGGCAACAGAAATAATATTTTGGTACACTGTGGGCAACTTTGAACAAGCCGTTGAAATAAAGTTTGCAAAGCTTAAGGGAGATAAAGGTGTTGCAGCTCTGTATTATTGATATATATCACAGTTGTATTAAACGCTTGTCGGTATTGACGGGGGACTAAAGAAAAACAATACCATGCAGCTGAGCAATGTGAATCAAATACTGCTACAAAAGAAATTCGTCAGTTGACAGCTGCGGTGAGGAATGAAGTGCGATAAGGCCTCCACTGCAAAGCCTCTGGAGTCTGAAAGCTTACGTTAACGAATGATGCAAGTGTCTCGATCGGCGAACGCCAAGAATGGGAATAGGAAGCATTGTTTTTGAAATTTTCCATAGTAATTGTGCTACAGCATATATCTTTTCATACTTTATTATCTATGAAATAGTTTCATTACCGATATAAAATTATCACATAGAACAGACAACAGAGTAGCTATGCAGGCTACTTTTAAGTTCCTTTCAACGAAAGTTGATGAAGCTTACTATGGCGACTTCTACAGCATAGACGAGCAATCGCATACTTTGTACAGATGAAAAATCACTGTAATTTAACAATTAACATTATTTTGATTGTTATTAATCGGATACTTTTGGCGGAGAGGGGGAGGTTTGTATGCATTTCAGGGGATAATAGGATGGCAAAGTTAATTTTATGTCGGGGTTCCAGTACAGCCGGGAGTAAACGAGAGAAACGTGAAAGGAGTTTATCAGCGAGTTTAACCTACTGAAAATGTAATCTGAAGCAAATTAAGAAATTTCTGTTCAACTTCACCCTTTTGTCCATCAAACGAAGTTTCTTTTCATTCGTAACAAATTGGGACAATGCCGCATGAAACTGCGAATAGGACGATGGTTAATCAATAACGGTAATTAGCTATACAAGTTGCTGATTTAGTCAGGTTTCTGACGGGGGACCCGCCCCCGGACCGTACGGCCATGGCCTCGCCGCCTTTTCGTTTTCATTTCACACAGATGTTGCGATGGATATGGATCCCATTTTGACCCCACCCCTAACCTTTGGCACCTTTCTAACCAACCTCCCTATACTTTACCCGCTACGACGCAACTGCTAAAATTTTGAATCTTACCTACTGTGGACAAAACTTTTGAAGTCCGAGTCCTTGGGGAAAAACATTAATCCAATTATAGTCCATTCAGTGAGAGAATGAAGATGGAAAATTCGGCAATCAATTTTCGAGACTTCGCCTCTGAATCTCTGACTCAGGGCCCTACAGCGGAGTGCAATACAGTATTGCCGAGATCTCCCTAAATTTCACCCGCGGCGTACTGTGCTAACATGATCCGAATTTTAACCCGGCCCTTGGGAAACCGTACCTGCATTGTCATTTTACTGGCACACGCTGTATACGCTACAGGCGCGGGCCTGCAGGTCTAGTCATGTTCATTCACACATGGCCCTAATACTCAACTGCGTTATGTGCAAATACCATATGTTGCATGCTGTTATTATGAGGGCCGCTGCAAATGCAGGGAAATGCAGCTGCTTTTTACGTGAAATATCCAATCGCAGCTCTGGGTTTAACACTCATTCATTCACAAGCGGCCAGCGCCCATTTGTGCGTAACCTTTTTTGGAAGTCGTATGCCCAATTAGTCCCCGTACGTTTACGTGACGTCACACATATCGCCCGGGATTTTTTTTTCAACCTTCGACAGCCAGCGCCATCTTGAGATTTACACATAAGCGATATTTCGTCCGATACGAAACTTTTACCGAATACTTCTCTCAAGAGCAGACTTATTCTACACCCATGAAAGAGATAAGGTACAAAATTTAACTCGTAATAGTTGATTTTGCTGAAAAACTGCATGCTGAATTTTGTCCCATGACAGCTGGTTCGTAATTACGTACGTAGAGCGGCGCGTTACCCAGCCAGGATATGCAATTTACTTCGTTAGGTTACTGTACTGTACTACAGGCCTACACGCTGAAGTGACAGTACGATCGTAAATAGACAGTGAAGTCAGACAGTGCTGTATGTTTTCAAGAGGTGGGTGTAGCCTAGTAGGGCGGGATTTAACAGTTATGATGGTTAACGGTGATTGGTAGCAGCCAATGGAAATTTTACACGCATCAAGTCTGTGAAAAAAGGGGGAAGTCCAATGACGTCACTAGCAAAGCAATGCACAAAGCATTGCATGCAAATAAGTTGGGCCCATTGCAGGTGCCTGGGAATTCTCGAATCGAAGGTTTCTCATGGAATTGAAGTGACATACAGTACTGTACCGTTAGTTTGCATTCGCTATGTAGTAACGAGATACAGTAGCCAGGAAGCGTAAGCGAATAGTGGTAGTGTGCTGCATTGGGCTATAAAATGTAAGGCAGTACAATGATGGGCTGAAAAATATGACAGTGAAATGGGTCGCAGTTTCATTTATGCGGGCCTAGCGATTATCTATTAAAAGGTCATTCACCATCGTATTGCCGCGGAAAATTGTATTTGCGGTTGTCTGAGCGGAAAGGTATGGAAACATGCATCCATGGCCGTTAAAACGATTGCTGCACCTTGCCATTCTATATGCCCTGAAGATGAATTAATACACAGAGGAAAGCTCCGCTCATTTCACAAACTAGGAAATAAATAGGATATATATTCAAAGAATGACGGTTTGGGACGGCTGATTAGGCTTTCCGAGGTAAGAGAAATTTCTGCAAAGATGAAATTAGGCTAACACTGGATTGCAAATGTGGGGGCAACTATTACAAACAGGCCTCATCCAACACGAAAATATGTATGATTTCTGAGAAGGGGTGGGTGGTGAATCCAGCCCCTTCCCAACGGGAAGGGCCAAACCTATTTCTTTGGAGGATTTGTTGAAAAATCGGGTCATACCTTAGGTAATGCAGACTTTTTTCAAGCAGAAACGGTTGTGCCGCCTTCCCCGAAAATATGCAAATACCTACCCTTGCTGATGACTGTCATCTAATCAATTTTTCGACGGCACACTTCTTATAGATTTAAACTTGACCAATATTACTTCATGTCTTTTAATAACAAGCAAGTTACGAAATCGAAAGGTGATATATTAGCACAATACACTGTTGCACAGTTGGATTATGAACATGCTTGGCGGTACGTCAAAAACGGTGCCCCAACCAAAAAATAAAAATTTTCGGTTGTAGTTACTTCTACTTACCAAACTTTGAAATATACTTTAAAACGCATATAAAAATTAATGTTTCGCCTTTGATCATTATGTTACGGCGTACACTGTATACATAACGAATGGTGCACCAGTGTTTGCAATGAACGCACGTTTTGCCCGTTCATCTGAAGTGTATGAAAGCTTATCCTGCTACATAAGCAACTGCAACGTTAAGTGATTGATCGGTACTTTTCCATATCAACAGTTTACATTTTAAACTCGCGTTCGATTATTGAACGACTGTTTGATTTTTAAGAGACCTTGTCAACGATTTTGCGCGATTTTGTACGGTGAAAAACTGACCGCAAAAACCGCAAATAATTGTACGAATTTTCCACGAACCTTTGCGGTCAAATTTTTGTACGATTTTTGAAATCGCGCAAAATTGCAGAAATTCGAACAACTTCACATAAAATCGCGCAAATTCGAAGAAATTTGATTCTTCGATATTGTACGGGAGTTAAACGATCACAGTACTGTATTTCACAAAATGCAAAGAGAGTGTTCTGATTACACATTAGGCCCTTGTGTGCTCCCCAGGATATCACCTTAAGCAATAAACTAGGTTGTCTGCATAAGGAGAAACTAGAGACAGTTGTGGGCTGGACTAGAAGTAACCTAGTTGGGAGAATTAGAACTGTCTGGGATGATGAGTATATCTGTCTTTTAAGTCCAAGATTACTTCTCTGCAACTTGATACATTACATTCAGGCATACATTGGTCAACACATTAGACAAATGTAATTAGAAGTTGAAAACTGTAAAAAGTACAAAACATTGGAATAAGCGTGGACACTGGCTGATGTTGTGAAAAAATGGTGGACATTGGACTGTCCTATATAAGCCATTTCAGTTGAGCCTTAGTTATAATAAGTCTCCTTTGTTTTAGCATATCTCATTATTTCTTAAGTTTGTCAGTTTTTCAGTTTTATGTTGTTTCATCACGATTGAGGTAGGTTTTTTGAATTGGTATGTCACCTTCGTTTGGTTTGTTCATCGTATTCCGTACTTCTTACAACTTTATACAGTATAAAGAATATAGGTTTTAGGATTTTGCCACTGTATCTTTTATTAAGCAATTCCTTGACCATCTTGTTGTATGTGATGCACTATGCCCAGTTGCGTGTTATGACTGCTTGTGTACAAGTAAGCTGCTGTCAGTTAAACACAGTGTCAATTGTGATTATTTGCTTTGTTACAATAAGGTGGTTTAACTTTTGGAACATACCTATGGAAAAGCATCTGTGACCTTGGTAACTTATAAGGAAAGCTTTTAATTCCTTTTTTCATTGGAACTGAAAATAAACATTATTCTCTATGGATGGCCTCGTACAAGTGTGCAGTGTTGCTATGGCTGTAGTTGCGTAAATGAATACATGTGCATTTCAGGTTTCCATAATTTCTAAACCATTAAATCTTTAGACCATTAATTTCAGAATTTGTCTCCATCACCAACAAAATTTATCCTCATATTGTTCTTCCAAGATATTTATTGCAAACTTTACCATGTTACTCCATTCATAAATGTATTAAAGTTTTGTGATATTCAGATAAATCGTCTCACCATTTTCAACCACTGTGTTTCTGCACAGGTACCTACCCAGATTACAAATGGGAACTTGGGGGACGTTCACTTCTCACAGATGAGTTTCCTACAGACTGTGGAAGTTTGTCTGAGGATACGTTCTTATCCACCGTTCCAGCAGCTAGTGCAAACGGTTTATCCTCTGTTCTAGCCAGCTTCATCAGTGCTCCATCTTCTGTCGAGGCTCATTGTAGTCCTATCCTGGACGGATCAATGAATCTTAATTTAGGTAACTTTATATCTTCGTGTATTACAGACGCTAGCCTCTGTGCAGATGGTGCAACTTTTACCTTTTGGTTCCAGCGGAGAGCTGTATCAGGTGCGGACATTGCCTATTTCATATCAACTGGAAGCCAGATTGAAACATCCAAGGGGTTAGCTTTTTATCAAGAACCTACTGATGGAAATTTAACCATCAGAGTAAAGACTCGTTTTAAAGCTTGGGATGCTATTGTGGACAAATCAGAGTTCCCATTAAATAATTGGAAACACGTCATCATTTCCATTACGCCTTTTGTTGGAATTTCATATTTTATCGATGGAGTTTTGAAAGGGACGGTGACAGAATACAGCTCGTCTACATTTAATATAGAATACCCTTCTGCAAAGACGACATTTATTCTTGGAGCTGAAAATGAAAATTTTGCTGAAAATGGGAATGCTGCTTTCAGCGACATTCGAGTCTATGAAACTGCATTGCAAGAATCTCATGTAGCCACATTTGCTTTGTGTGGAGAAGCAGGTGAGTAAATTATTAAAGGGTACATGGAGTTCTTAAGTACAATAATGCACGTTTCTTGTAAATTTTGTTTTGAAAACATACCTTGCATCCATCAAATGATGTAATTCATTTAAGTCAGTACTAGGAGTAAAACAGGTGTTTCTTTTCTGTAACAAATAGTTGAGCTAGAAGGATGTAATATTTTTGCAGTAAAATATGAAAATCTCTAGGATATGCTGTCTTGTACAGTTGGCAAGGTTAAGCAATACACCCACTTCCTGAGACATAGTTTTGTTTACACAGCCACTGATGCGGATCCATGGTACATCGTCATATGCACCCTTGTGGCACATCTTCCAGACTTAAGTTTATTGGTCACTTGTGTACCCCTGAACCTCTGCTAGGGGTTGGACAAATGCACAGTTTTGAAGTGTACATGCAGCAGTTTTCCAGTAATGAGATATAATTGCAAATTTTAATTTTCAATATGAAAAGTAAGGCTGTTCACAAACAGTTTGATTCGGTTTCTTAATTGTTGCACAACCGCAAAACCGGTTGCTGCAAAATACCAGTTTAAACCGATTGGGGTTTTACGTCCATTTGAAAATTTTACTCTGCCACGCATTTCACACCTTTTCGACACAAAGTCTGCTATCTTTTTAAACAAATGTGTCGTCGACCGTAACTTCCAGAAAACTTCTGATACTCGTGCAGTGTACATATGCAAGGCCAATGCACTTTTTGAAAAACCGGTTTTGATTTTGAAATCGGTTTTAACAGCTGCAGAAACCGATTTCTGGTTCTGGACTAACCGTCACAACCTTAATGAAAAGTTTTGTTATATATAGTTAAATACTTGTTACATACTTGAATTCAACATTAGTTTTATGATTCCTTCTTAACTTCAGATGGGCAAGTCAATGTTACATTGGCATCAACTTCCCATCCCCTGAACCCGACTCGGACACTAGAGTGTCGGGCATGGGGTTTCCCAGCACCAACCATTGAGTGGTTGTGGCTTGAGGATGTTGGTCAGCCTGGACTAGCATCTACAGTTAGTGTAGGAGCATCCACAAGTGAGAGTAATTCTGCTGTAGGTTGTTGGAAAACATCAATACTCACCATCCCCGACTATGCATCCTCAGTTTATGCTGATAAGGATATAGTTTGTAAAGCTACTAATGATGTGGAGTTTGACCTCCAGTGGATTCATGTTGATCCTGGTAAGTATGCTTTGTGATTGCATTAACTAATTCATGCTGTTATGCAATGTTTTTTCAGTGCATATTTTGTGTGAATATGTGAGAAGTGAGTAATGACTTATGGATTAAAACATCTTGTCATATCATCCAATCTAATATTTTCCCTCAAATTTTGAATCTTTTCAACGTATAAGATCATCTGAGATTAAAAAATCTGAAATAACCCTTGGATGAAAACCTACCTTACTATTATCCGGCTGGGAAACAAACCCCAAACTTCTGATTGCTAAGCCTGATTGCCTCAAGTGCTATCACTTTTATCCCCTCATCAACAGCCTATTGTTTTCTCCAATAATTTTTATTTAATGGTATACACTGACAGCTTGCTAATATAACTTTAGTGTCTCAACAAAGTCAGTCCTCAGTTACCATGTTTTGTGTAATGGTGCTGTAATAAGGCAATTTACTAAATTCAAATGTTTCTCTTTCTGTGTTTTAGTGGAACCTTGTGAATTGTCTCTTGGTGTTTCATCAGGTGCATTGTTAGCCATTCAGTTTGAGGACTCTTTGTCTGGAACATTGTCTGAGGTAAAGTAGTATGAAGCAGTCACATGACATGACCATTCTTAACTAAAAGAGTGACCATCTAACCTGTACTTCACCAAGCTTAGTCTCCAATAAAAAAAATGTAGGTCTTTGTCATTTTGGAACTTTTGATTGCTTATCAACTTAAATATAAATAACATCAGATTATCTATTCCAGTGGTGGAGGCTGGGGGCCTGGCCTTGTGGCAGAGAATCATTCTCATAGTATAATGGCTCCGTGTACACCCTCCCCCACCCCCCCCCCCCCCCACTTAAGAAATTCAGCACAGGCCTGTAGAGGCCAGTTGAAGGCTGACTATTCAAGAATTCCTAATTTATTCTCAAGATCATATGCCAACATGCATGATTTCTCTAGCAGTTTTTTACAGTTTCCAAAGTTTCAGTCTGTCTCCCCACCTGCAGGCAGGGGAGAATTTTATAAGCAGTACCCTATAAGAGTGCAGTTTCTGTATCAAGTTACCTGCAATTACAATAAACAAAACAAAATTTGTAAGGTATTGATATCCTACTGGGTATTTTTACAAATACATGTTACCCAGCAAAAACAATTTCCTCTGATTTACTAATCAGACTTTGAATTCTAATTTGTCCCCACCTGTAGGGTCAGCATTTTTAGAGTGAGACCAGCAAAAGTGGAATAAATGTGCTTGTATTTTTGCTAAGATTTTAGTATTTTAACATACTGTATTTACTCTAATAAATGCCCTGGGTGGCGTGAAATTTTCCTGAAGGGGGGCATTTATTAGAGTCAAATATTCCCGCCAAGGAATCTTACCTTAATATCAGCATTACAGAAGCTTACGCAGATGCTGTATTAAAGATTATGAGCCAGAGAATGTCAGTTCACAGGGGACCTCTAATCTGCCAGTAGTCTTGCTGTATCCCTGTTTTTCCGTAATTTTAACAGTGATTCTCCCCCTGTTCTTCACAAAGTAACAAATGATTCACGGCTTTTTTCTCAGCAAATGCCCCGCAACAGGAATTCACCATTTCACTACATGCAATGTGGTGAAAAAAATCAAGGGGACATTTCTTAGAGAGGGGGTGTATATTAGAGTAAATACGGTGTTTGTTTTCCTCAGTGGTCTGCCTCCATCACTGTGAAAATTGTTTCTCTTTCATGCTTTTCATAACAGGTTCCTGGATTAGATGGCACGTTCTCATGGGATGACCAAAGTTCGAGTAATTTAATCATTGACTTGGTCGTAGACCACACGGTGAGGCCATTTTATCTCTGTTATGTATTGTTTGGTCAATTAACTTTATGAGATACCAATGAAGCAAACATATTTGTTAACACCTGTTCATGTTTGTAAATAATTGTTCGTATTTTATTTCTTGAGTCTACCTCGGTTTATCATTACTATTTTCAAATTCACTTTTACCCTCCTGCCAGTACTTTTTTGCAACTTTAAAGGGGAATTTCTCGATGGATTTACTTATTAATACTTTACAGAAGTAGCTAGAATTATGTTGATGAAATAGCCTTTTGGTAGCCAAATATAGTCACTTATGATTAGTAAAACAAAAAACAAATATCTGAAATTGCATCCTCACTAAGTTGATTTCACATTCTAATTTAGAATAATTATTAAGAGTTGATCTTTTTGCAGATGAAATTTTCAGGAAAGGAAATGTCCATTAGCTAGGAATAAGAAAATCTCCAAACATGACTTATCCTCTTAGCAAATAAACTGTGCTGCCGAACTTCCTGGCAGGCATGAACCTCATCAAGACTCCTGAGAGTTTGTATTATTAAAAGTTACTCGAACATTACACTTTGAAAAGCTATGCTCAGCTTGAATGGTAGAGCCTCCCCAACTGGTGGGAAGAGTTGTGACAAGGAAACTACAAAGCAAAGCAATCAGGAGGTTGAAACCTAATCCCCCCCACCCGGGTTGTACCTGCCAGATCAGGGAAGAGATCGGTAATGGCAAATGCCTTTTATGTTTTGTATTTTCTCTTTTGATTTTCTTCAAGTTTTGTGTACTGAAGCCATATTACAAAGCATCATGGCAAAGAAAACACAGTATTGGAATAACATTTCCAACATAATTTAGAACCATCACAGAAGTAATGTTGATATTTACAGGGGAATGTTGTATAGCTAGTCTTATGGCCCGTCTACACGATCATACATTTGTCTGCAAACATCATCATACAGATGTTTGAACACTTGTAGGGAAGATGAAACATGCAGCTAAAAGTTTGAACACCTTCATACATGTTGGGCATTGTTCAGACTTGTTGCGGAAGCAGTCCACACGATAATACCTTTGTCCATTAACATCGTCATACAAATGTATATAAATACAAATGTATGACGATGTTTTGACCAAATGTATGTTCATGTAGATGGGGCTTTATGCGCAATGACACAATAAAGGGATGTATGTACTAGTGTGATGAAATTTGATTGCAGATGTAAAATCAATGACATTGAGTTATGCACATTGCATACCTTTGTGTAAACATTTTTTTTTAACAAGTGGATACATGTATGATGTGGGCTGTAAAGTTTCATGACCCTGATATTAAAGAAGGACTTTGAAAGTCATCATTAAATCATTAAAAAATATTGTCATTTTTAAAAGAAAGCAATTTTGAAGAAAAATGTGGGAGCTCATAGAGCTGAAAAACTGGCTTCCTGCTTTATCATCCTCCACCTATCAACTTGGGAAGTGGAGAAAGCAGGTAATTACAGGTAAACCAATGATTTTTTAGCATACCAGGGTATGAAATTTCAACTGGGGTGACTGCATTTACCCTTTAACCAGGTATCATGAAGGCATTGGGAATGGAATTACCTTTATGTTAATATGTAATTAATTCCACTGTTTTTGATTTTTGTGAAATTATATCGAGTATCCAGCAAATCCTGTTCTTGGGGTTTACATATCAGGCATTGCCCTTCTAGTTTTGGATTCATCAGGATCAGCACGTGTTCCATTTTTGTGTTGACTGCGTACGTGGATACGTTTTCAAAATGTAGTAGTTTTTTTGAAGTAAATTGTTTTGAATTCAAGTTCAAAATAAAGGAATGCTGTACCTTCTCAGTTATTCTGTCAAGGTTGGAGTTGTGAAGCTTCAGTCACTAAAATGAATTTTATTCCTTAAGTACCTGATTGCCTTTATTTCAGTTCTCATAGCTTATAATGTTTTCCTTTCCCCCTTCTTTGTGGTTCATAGATTGTAGGCATTGCTCTTCAGCTTCATCAGGATCCACCAGGCTCAGCATATGCTCCATCAGTGGACATTGATTATGAAGATGACTCTGAAACCTGGCAGGTTTATGAAGTGAGCCTCATTAATTTGTGTTGAGCCGATGGTGGTGATATCAGAAACTTGATGATAACCAATATGTCAAAGTTAATATCAGGCCATACTGATAATGATAGCAAAATAAAACATTACATAAAAGTCAAGCTATGTTCACTATGGTAGGCCTATGAGGTCATGTGTGTTTACACAGCCTAGAGAATGTTCTTTACTGATACTTTGGACTGAAAATCAATGTTAAAGTGATAGGTGTTTAGGTAAAGCTGTCATTCTACCATTTTCTTGGAAGCATCAAGCTTACTAGCAGACTCTGCTTCGCTTTTACTGCCCCATAGGCTTAACAGGTATATAATGTAATTATTCAATGCTGGATTGCTTTGGATGGTCCAACCTGTGTTTCCCCATATATGACACAGGTACTAACATGCCAAAAGACCTTCTCGGCAAGGAAAAATGTAGGAAGATCTTCATTGTAATAATACAGAACTTTACAAGATCTGAGCACTGGCAGTGATTAACATCTAACAAAGTAGAAAGGATTGCCACCAGGGAAAGTGGCAGCATTATGTAGTAGCAACCCTTTTTGTTGGCACCCTGTTATACCTGTCTAAATGTTTTCTATATTTCTCTCTTTGTGTAACCATGGATCTAGATGTAAGGCTTGAAGTCTCTTTTCTGTTGTTGCAGGCTTTCACATTGGAGACAATTGATAGTAGTGCTGCATCAACTCAATGGTTTTCCTTTAGTTCACCTCAAAACACCAGTAAACTCAGGATAAATCCTAGTACATGGAGTAGTGACACCCAGCTCCGAATTGACCTTTATGGATGTCAAGTTGATGGTGAGCTTTTATTGACTTATAAATTACATGAACATACATATACAGTGAAACACTGGCAGACTTTTAGTAACCAGTGGGTGTACATCTGGTTATGAGTGCTTTATTTTAATTATGATTTTATCTGTGTTGGTGTCAAATAGGGCAAAAGTTCATTGATGTGACTTTAGAATGAAAGCTTGGATGCCAAAACTAGGTAGCATATTACCCCGAGTGACAATTGATCTGTGCAAAGATGAATGACTTCTAGAAGAGTTAAGTTGTACTTTAAACTTGAAGGTCATCTTACTACCTGGTCAGGCTCTAGTTAAAATGGTTGCAATTATCCTGCCCAGTAGTCCCTACATGGATACGCCAATAGAAGATTAAATTGTGTTACTTTGAAAGCTAAAGAAAAAAAAACAGCCAGATTTGTAGCTCAGCTGTGTTGTAACACTAAAACTTACAAATTTAAGGACCCTTTAGGTGAAAAAATGGTGTTTGTTGTCCAGTACAGTTAGGTGCAAATGGATACATTATGACAACCAGCCTCAACTTGATTCCTTCAGCTTAAGTCAGTTTCTTCCTTCCATTTGTGCATGTGAACATGTCCATTGACTTAAGGTTAGCTATAGATCTCAAGTCTATCTCCTGTGTTGCAAACAGAGTCAGCTGGAGGTCTTCCAGTAATTTCCTTCCCCACCTGACCAGGAATGGGCCTAACTGTCTCAAGATATATACATTTATCTTCCATCTATCTACTCTTGTGTACACATCTCAGACAATACAGACAAAGGGTCAAATATATGGCCAAAAATGTTGCCACTGTACATATGTTAACCGGGGGATACCAAAATGGCCACTGAGTAGTTGCTTTAGTCTAGTGTAGTCTAACTGCAATTTAGTGATATCGTATTTTGAAGATGGAACTGAAAAATTTTAGTCAAGTTCAATATGATTTAAAAAAGACATTAGAATTCTTTGTGCTTCGATTGATAGTTGGTTGTCATTTTTCTTTAAATTTATTTCAAGTATCATACCTAAGAATATCCCCATCACTGTTTACTTTATAACTTGTATATGGAATCACTTCAGAAAGTTCAAACTTCAGTAAATCAGAAATCAGTGGCCCACACCCACATTTGGCATCCCTAACTTGTATGTATAGTGACTAGAGTGTGTGCGTTTACAGCAGTGTTTACGCTAGGGCTCAGAACTAGGGGTAATTTACCCCTCCCAAATTTTTTGAGGGGGATTTCAAATTTGGGGGGGGGATTTCCAAAAATAATAAATCAGTGAAATGAGCGAATCAGTTATGGTCTTGTATGACTCATTGATTTCTGATTGTTCTTCTGTGTCACAATCTCACAGACAAGTTTAATCATTCCAAATTAACATTAAGTTGTTAGGAAAATAAAAAAGTGTGGGCGGCAAGGTCGGTGTGGGAATTTCCGGCAGACAATTTTTTTTGTTGCGGGACTTGGAGAGTCAGTGCGGGGATCGCGCAACCGCACACCTTAGCGTGAAGACTGGTTAACAGTAACATTTATGAATGATACTTGGTATATATGTATGTGTTTGGTCTGCACAAAAAAGAAACACTGTGAAGTAAGCGAGTACTGAAGATAAAATCCACAGTTAGGTCCCAGATATCTTATTTTAACAATCATTTCATTACAATAGACAGGCATATTTAGATGCCCTGACATGTTTCACTTACTCAAGTCTTTTCACAGTAAGGCAACATTGTCCTAAAATTTCTTTCGAGGTTTAGTAGATAAACTCTTGGTACTTTTCCTGTAGCGGCATAGCTCTAATCTTAAAGTGTGTTAATACATCCTTGAATTCATACGTTGCAAACTGAAAGTACCAAAAGCCGGGAAATGCAAACGATTGAACCGAGATTTTATGCAACATTACAGTGGTTTTAACTGTTGTGTATAGTCAAAGAAAGTGTGCTCACCATTACAACAGTAGTCTCATTGTCAACAATGCAACCTCAGGTTGCAATGAACAGTGAGCACACAATATAAATGGATATTCAAATGTCAACAGCAGACTTGATCATGCCTTTGCTGGATTGCTACATGAGCAGAGGTCATGATGTGGTACTGCTCATTGAATTAAATTTCACAGTATGGGATGATTCATCCTGCAAGTAGTGAATGATCATGTATTTGACTAGCATGACAGATTTCTCTTACAACCAATGTCTGCTGCTTAATATTGGAGGTATGTGTTTATTCTTCTCCTAACAGATCTCCCACATGAACTAAATCTTACTGGTGGGTATGATTACATGACCAACACCTTCACAGCTGTTTGCACGTCTTCTACCTACCCTGCACCCACCCTGACATGGCAGTATTCAGGAGGCACCCCTGACCCAGGACGATATTCAGATGACACCAATGTTGGTATCACTTTATCCACGAGTACATTGGAAATCAGTCCATTTGAGGTAGGGGATGACAATATAACCATCACGTGTACATCAACCTCAACTCAAGGGGTTATGGTAGATTCGCTTGTACCAGGCTATGGTGAGTTTGTGTACTTTATGATGAAATATTTTAGGTACGAGAAATAGTTGCATTGCTGATGGTTTGATCTAGTCTTCCTCCATGTGTAAAGATGATAATACGTGACACATTAGTAGACCATTCATAAAACCAGAGGTCTAACTTTGATTCCATTTAAGGATGTATTTCATCAGACACTTTTACTACTCGTCATGCAATTCATGGCTAACTTTATCCCAATAGATCTATGCTTGAAATCTCAAACCGTGTGAGTATTAATACTCAGCCTCATATCTGTAGAAAAAGTTACCATACAACATATTGTATGAACTTTCTCCAAACTTTGTGCTTTTAAGGTGTACTCAGTTTTGTTTCTTTTTAAAGCGCCAGGAGCAGTTACTGTTTCTTTACCAATGTGTGACCTTATATTCTGACTAAAGGATAGTCATTTCACATATTTGTGAGGTAAGGAAGTCTGATGTGAATTCCACTTTCCTTTCATCTCCGCTACAGGTTTCACTGGCTCCGTAGTGCTGACTGGTCCCAGCAGTGTAGCCATAGGTGCTCCATTCACATTAACTTGTGATGTCAGTGGTGATGACATGTATAATCTTGACTGGTACTTTCAACTGGATGGTGTTGGGATAGCCAGTTTGGTCATCGAAGATGTTCCCAGTGGTATAACACTCAGTGATACTTCACTTTTAGTACCCGCTGGTGGTACAGCAAGTTTGTCATTCACTACCATGGAGTCGTCTTACAGTGGTACCTATATTTGTTCTGTCAACAATGGTACAAACTCTGATTCCATTGATGCCTCAGTGTATGTCATCCCTGGAAACGTGACCATTATAGGAAATACCTCAGCTTATGATAGGACTACAAATACCTTTACGCTGTCATGCGAATTTGATTATGATGGCGACTACTTGAACGCCTCTTGGAGTGTACCAAACTTGGTGGATGAAATATTTGGCAATTGGTCAAATTCAAAATTAGATATTGTCAGCCTTGGGAGCTCATCTTCTCTGACGATCCTATCGTTCAACTTTTCCTCAGATGATGGTGACTATACGTGCCGAGGAGGTACCAGTGGTGGGGGTGAAGTTGACTATAACTTCACAATTCATTATGGTAAATATTTTGTATGATTTTGATTAAATTTTCTTGTAGTTTGGAATTTTCTTACTGCATTCCTATCTTGCTACAAGCAATACCTTGCTGTATGTTTTATTACAGTGGCTCTTTTACACAGTTCTGGACTAACATTGTTTTTTGTTCTTGTAACTCTTTCTACTAACAGCCTTCTCAGGAACAATCTCTCTAAATTCCTCTACTACCAATATCTTTTATGGTGACACAGTGGTTGTGACAGCCAGTGTACAAGGAGACACTGTGTATCATGTGGCTTGGTATTATGCAGAAACTAACAACTCCATTGAAACCTTAATCACTCCATCTGGAAATATATTACTGAGTGACACAAACAGTTTGATAGGAGGAGGTGGTATAGCAACCCTAACCATCATGGACTTTACCACCGGTGATGACGGGGTCTATACCATCGTTATAAATAATGGTTCAGCAGAGGGAGGCATATCTCTCTTTGGCAGAGAACCAGTGGGAAATATCACCATAACAGGGAATAGTTCAAACTACCAGACTGATTCTAACACATATCTACTGACCTGCGAGTTTGTTTATGATGGTGTTTGGTTGAATGTATCATGGATCGTACCATCTTCTCCCGATGAGATCTTTTCAAACTATACCGATGGAAAATATGAGGTCATCAGTGAGTGTTGCTCTTCTCCTGCTACCTCCTCCCTGTTGATCTATTCCTTTAACTATACCATTGATGATGGTATCTACCAGTGTCAGGGGTACACTAGTGGTGGTGGCTCTATGGTTTCATTTAATCACAGTATTGATTATGGTGAGTGTAAATTACTCTTTATAGTGCATGGTGCTATAGCTGAAATGCATCATTCTTTTACTGTTTGATTGTGGAAAGTCTGGCTTTTTTTTGGAAATGCTATGTAGATATGAGCAGACATATCTAATGGATGGAAAGAAAATGCATGCTTATTTCCTGGTGGTTGCCCATAGTATCCTAGCTGTGACATACTAATTTGAAGATGTTAGAGAGTGACCTCAGCATGTAGTATTCAAAGATGTAAGACTTCAGGAAATTTCCTGATTCCAGGAAATTGGAAGTCTTGAGCAAAATTCACAGGAAATCTGTTTCACTAGCCAAAACTTTCTGCAGTGGTCACGGTGGGTGAAATCAGCCAGGGTGGGTAAAGTTTTGGTTTTTTTTTGATTCCTTGCCGAAGGCAGGCAAGGAATCTATGCGATGGTGATGGCGTGTGTGTGTGTGTGTGTGTGTGTGTGCGTATGTGTGTATGTGTGTATGTAAGTGTGTATGTGACGCTTAGCTTGTAAACACGATATCTCCAGTTAGCAATGACCGACACTTTTCATATTTGGTATATAGATTTTTCATATTGAGAGGAAGAACCCTATTGTTTTTGGTGGATGTCAAAGGTCATTTGAGGTCACCAGAGGTCAAAAACCGAAAACCTTGTAAACACGATATCTCAAGTTAGCAATGACCGACACTTTTCATATTTAGTATACAGATTTGCCATGTCAAGAGGAAGAACCCTATTGTTTTTGGTAGAGGTCAAAGGTCATCTGAGGTCACTGGAGGTTAAGCTGTGAAAACCTTGTAAACGGCTTGTAAACACGATATCTCAAGGTAGCAATGACTGACACTTTTCATATTTGGTATATAGATTTGTCATGTTGAGAGGAAGAATCCTATTGTTTTTGTTAGAGGTCAGAGGTCATCTAAGGTCACCAGAGGTTAAACTGCGAAAAACCTCGTAAACACGATATCTCAAGGTAGCAAAGGCCGACACTTTTCATATTTGGTATACAGATTTGTCATGTCAAGAGGAAGAAGCCTATTGTTTTTGGTAGAGGTCAAAGGTCATCTGAAGTCACAAGAGGTTAATCTGCGAAAACCTTGTAAACGGCTTGTAAACACGATATCTCAAGATAGCAATGACCAACACTTTTCATATTTGGTATATAGATTTGTCATGTTGAGAGGAAGAACCCTATTGTCTTTGGTAGAGGTCAAAGGTCATCTTAGGTCACCAGAGGTTAAACGGCGAAAACCTCGTAAACACGATATCTCAAGATAGCAAAGGCCGACACTTTTCATACTTGGTATACAGATTTTGCATGTCAAGAGGAAGAACCCTATTGTTTTTGGTGGAGGTTAAAGGTGATTGAGGCCACTGCAGGTTGAAAGCCGAAAAGGCTCGTAATCAAGCTATCTCAAGATAGGATTGACCGACACTTTTCATATTTGGTATATAGATTCATCATGTTTAGAGGAACAACCCTACTATTTTTGGTGAAGGTCAGAGGTCATTTGAGGTCACCTTAGGTAAAAGGCTGAAAAGCTCGTAATCACTATATCTCAAGATAGGAGTGACCAACACTTTTCATGTTTGGTATATAGATATGTCATATTGAGAGAAAGAACCCTATTGTTTTTGGTGGAGGTCAAAGGTCATTTGAGGTCACCAGAGGTCAAAGACCGAAAACCTTGAAATTGGGATATGTCAAGATAGGAATAGCGGACATAGATTTGTCATGTTGAGAGGAAGAACGCTATTGTTTTTGGTAGAGGTCAAAGGTCATCTGAGGTCACCAGAGGTTGAACTACAGAAACCTTGCAAATGGCTTGTAATCATGATATCTCAAGATAGCAATGACAGCCACTTTTCATATTTGGTATATAAATTTGCCATGTTGAGAGGAAAAACCCTATCAATTTTGGTGGAGGTCAAGGTCATCTGGGGTTACCAGAGGTCAAAAACAAAATTTCCCAAGAATTCCCAAGATTGTCATCTGGGGTCACTGGGATCAAAAGCAACATTTCCCAAGAATTCTCAAGATTGTCATCTGGGGTCACTATAGGTTAAAAAGCAAAGTTACCCAAGAATTCCTAAGATCATCATATGGGGTTATCAGAGGTCAAAAAGCAAAATATCACAAGTATTCCCAAGATTGTCCTCTGGGGTCACCAGAGGTCAGAAAGCAAAATTTCCCAAGAATTCCCAAGATCGTTATCTGGGGTTATCAGAGGTCAAAAAGCAAAATTTCCCAAGAATTTCCAAGATTGTTGTATGGGGTCACCAGAGGTCAAAAAGCAAAATTTCCCAAGATAGTCATCAGGGGTCACCAGAGGTCAAAAAACAAAATTTCCCTAGAATTTTCAAGATCCAAGATCCATTGGAGTTGAAGTCCTTTCAAGACACTTTCGTTTTTCTTTTTTGTTATATTTGGTGGGGTTGAAAGTTCATGTGAGGTCAGCAGAGGTGAAATTGTTAAAGTATCATAAAATGATGTAGTCAAGGAAGATAAATTTGAGGGATAAACCTCAGTACAACAAAGCATCCCCATTCGGCAAGGAATCACTAAGCCTTTAGGCTTTCTGGTTAAAACTCTTTACAAAAAATGTAAATTTCTTCTGCATGAACATATTTGTGAAAAAGAAAAAAAGATAGCACCATTTTGAACCTCGGCCTACTTCTGATATAAAGAATTTTCTCAGAGGGGAGCCCTCTCCTTAGACCCCTTCCCCAAGCCAACAATCCTGAACAACACAATTTCAGGAAATGGACCTCTACTTTGCTTACTTCTCTGAATATTTTACAGCATTCCTATCTTGCTACAAGCAATTACTTGCTGTGTGTTTTTTTGCAGTGGCTCTGTAACACAGGTCTGGACTAACATTGTTTTTTGTTCTTGTAACGACTTTCTACTAACAGCCTTCTCAGGAACAATCTCTCTAAATTCCTCTACTACCAATATCTTTTATGGTGACACAGTGGTTGTGACAGCCAGTGTACAAGGAGACACTGTGTATCATGTGGCTTGGTATTATGCAGAAACTAGCAACTCAATAGAAACCTTAATCACTCCATCTGGAAATATGTTACTGAGTGACACAAACAGTTTGATAGGAGGAGGTGGTATAGCAACCCTAACCATCGTGGATTTTACCATCAGTGATGACGGGGTCTATACCATCGTTATGAATAATGGCTCAGCAGAGGGAGGCATATCTCTCTTTGGCAGAGAACCGGTGGGAAATATCACCATAACAGTAACAGGGAATACTTCAAACTACCAGACTGATTCTAACACATATCTACTGACCTGCGAGTTTGTTTATGATGGTGTTTGGTTGAATGTATCATGGATCGTACCATGTTCTCCCGATGAGATCTTTTCAAACTATGCAAAATTTCCCAAGAATTCCCAAGATCAAATATGAACCTAAAATTATTTTTCCAACACGTTAAGATAGCACTTGACCAGTGACTGAAAGATATGGGACATCATGGCATTATTTGGAACAGAACATACATCATTGAAACCTCAATGCATTTTTGCATTCTGGTTACTTTATTATTATTGTTATCAAAAACTTTTCAGCATGAAGCGTACATCATGGTAAGATAAATATGAGTCAGTCTATGGTGTTTACCATCATACTCCTTGAGGTACCTACATTGCCAAAATTTATGTCATTTTATGCAGAAATATATCTAAATCTTAAGACTTTTCACTTGAAATAAAAAAATTGAAATAAAAAAAATGTGGCTTTGATTCTGGGTTTCATTGTCATCCCATTGTATTGATCAATAACTGTTTTTTTATTCTGTCAGAATTCACTGGAACTGTAACTTTGGCAGTAAATGATGTGGTTCAGTATGGTCAGGGAACTCTTGTGTGTCAGATAGAAGGAGATACAATTTACAATGTGGAGTGGCAATTTATAGCAGAAGGATCATCCATAGCCTTACCCATTGTAAACTCGGGGACAGTGTGGACCTCAAACAGTACCCAAGGGATAGGGACTACGTCTGCCACCTCAGATTTTAGAATAGACAGCTGGCCAAGTGAAAATGATGGAACCTACTTTTGTGAGGTCAACCAAGGGTCTGGACAAGATAGTGCCCTTGTAATTGGAGGTGAGTGATCATTTATATACCCCATACATACAACTTGAAAGAAAGCTGGGGTTGTAAATGGAGGTGAGTGACCATTTATATACCAGTATTCCTGTTTGTTTCATGTTTATACTCTTTTCATAATGCACCTCTTGTGCATACTTAAATTTGTTTGTTGCTTTTTGTGGATATATGCATAAGGCTCACATTGAGTAAAATGGATCCTTGGTAAACAAGCAAAATTCTGGGTAGTAAAATAAATGGCACTTTAATGCATTAAATTGTTCTGTGGAAAACAAACACAAAATATGATAATTAAGAACTCACAAGGGCCAAATTTGTCATTCCTAATGATAAAACTTTTCAAATACAATTTACTTTTTAGTCCCTCCTTTAATCTCAACAATGTGAACATTCCTTACTATATGAGCAGCTTTATTGCTCACTCCTGTAATTCTTAAATCACAATTATGTCAGTTTCCGTCTTAACAGTTTACTGTGCAATGAACATCAACATCACCCTGAAGTGTGTGTGTGTGTCATTGACTATTTGTAGTAGTTTGTTATTAAGAGTTCCTGTAAATTAAATTGGCAGGGAAGGTATAAGACCATAGGCAAAGGAAGTGGGGGTATAAAGCCCCCCCCCCCCCGTCAAAATAAGTTGGGGCGTAACAATGCTTCTGCCCTCTCAATCCAAGGGTGAAAACCCCTTATTTATTTCCTCTGTGAGAAATGTCAGGAATTTGCAGTAAATTACTTACAATTTGTCCAGTTTGTTGCAAAAATTGCACCCTCCAGGGCAGTTATCTGAGATAAAGTTCAGCACCCAGTTTCGAACAGCTTCCTACACCTATGTATTAGACTAAATCCTGTTTTATTAAAACAGATACGGACTCATAACTAAATTGGTGTGTGATTTTATGTGCTTTCAATATCACTTTGAATAAGTAAATTGTAAGGTGAGCTTTATTTTGTTTACTTGCAACCATAATAGCTGAAGTTTGTAATTTTAATTTAGAAATTTTGATTGACCTAGGCAAGCATTGTTTCTAGGTAGCTACAGTGGGCTAGCATTTCTATACTTAACAAAATGCAACTCATCCTCTGAGGTGCGTAATTTGACCTGCACTAGTAGTAGTTGAAAGTTTTAAGCTTTACCTTTCTAATTTAAAAGTTCTAGAGTGAATTACAAAAGAAATTTTATTTTATTTAGCTACACTGGAGAGCATCTCTATTATGACATCATGCAACTCATCCACTGATGTGTGTATTGTAACCTGTGTGGTCTCCTATACATCCATCACTCCTAACATTACATGGAATGCCCCTCCCATTGTCAGTGAAATATCTCCGGGAGATGTGGTTGGGAGGATAAGTGTGTCAGAGGAAAGCAACCCTGGAGAAATTTCATCTACACTTACAATCACTGCTGCAGACCCTACTACTGACAACATCAACTATACATGCAGGGCAAGTCTGTTTGATGTCTATTCCTTGCAAAATACTACAGAATTATTTGTTCCAATAGGTAAGTTTTGGACCACTTGGAAGACCCAAAGTGGTCATGTGACTTGGTTGTTCATATTTAGTTTGTTCATGTAAAGTTGATTGGCATAAAAGATGATAATGATGGCTCTGATGGCAATAATTTTGTGGCATAATCATCACAGATGTGGGAAAGTATGGATGTAAGAGCTGCATTACAAATTCATCTTGAGTTGCTTCCAAGTCAAGTTTGAGTTCAAATAGAACCCTTTTCAGGTCAAATGCTCAGTTCATAATAGGAAAACTCCTGGACGAAAACCCACCTTATTTTGTTGGACTCAAACTGCTGCTTGTCAAGTCCCATTGCTTCTAATATTACCACATCTGTTTGCTGTGGGTATACACAAAATACACAGGGCAGTATGTACTTTACACCTGCAGCAGCCAAAATTTCCCTCAGGCAGGTGCTGAGAAAGTTAAAGAAAGTCCAAATATTACCAAAATTACCCATCCCCAGTCCTATAATTGACAACAAAAACAGTCTCTTTGGATTCGAAAGTATCTGGCATGAACTTTTTTAGAGAACCAGTTTTTTCCAAAAGATTTGTAAAAAACTAGCCTCTCTGGATAAAAGGTAGAAGTTTAACTCCCCCCCCATTTTCTTTTCTGTTGAGCTAGTGGGCAGCAGACCTTGAAAGTGCTGTTTGTCAATAGACCCTTTTCCAAATAGCAATTATAAAGGATTGTGGGAGAGAGTTATGGTGTGCGTCATTTTTTGCCACAGTTAAATGTCGTTGACAAAAACGATGGGTACCAGAACTCTATCCCACACTCCTTTGTAAATCCTATTTGGAAAAGGGTCTATGTAATGATGTGTGAGGGTAATTATTCTGTTATGAGGTGTATGAGATATTGTATGTGCATATCAGAGTAAAACTGACTACTTAAAAAACTTAAGGAGTAGGGGATTTAAAAAGCTGTTAGAGCCAGTTAGGTCATACCAATGCAGGGGTTTCAGCATATTTCTTTGGGTCATGTAAGAGAAAGAGCATACCACAGCACTTTTAACACCTATGTCATACAGCCTACATCCTCAAGAGGTAGCCAGAAATCCATTTGCTGCCTTCTCTGGTCACTGAACTAGACTACCAAAGGTTTGAGGAGCCCAAAATTAAAAGGATAAAATAAAACATACATAATGGTGGGGCTAGAGACAGTTAATATTTAGTAAAAGCTCAACTGAAAGGGACCGTCATCCCCAAACACTACAGAACTCTGTGTCCAAGAGGCAGATGGCAGTGGCTCCCTTGTTCTACATAATTTCTTCATATATATCAGTCATTTCCATTTACAGCTAATGAGGCCAGCATAGTTCAGCTTGATGGAGAGTACAATGGCACACTCCAACAATACTGGCTACAGTGTACTGTTACCTTCACTGGTATTCCTCCAAATATTTCATGGATCACACCAGCTGGTGATAATGTTACAGAGACGTCTACCAAGTAAGAATCAGTGATGCATGCAAAGTCATCTCTCATATTTTTTATCAGTAGTATAGAATTAAAAAGTTTTAGTTTCACTTCACCTATCAGAAGTAGTAAGAAGTTTTTCTTGTTGATCTTAAAGTGGCACAGATTGGAGTGCAACTGAAGTTCAGATGCTTCTTGATTGTTTAAAGTATTAGGATTATTCCACTTAAAAGCTAATGAAATTTGTCTATGTATCATACCTTTGCACACTGGAAAGGTCGTTGTTGTGCTGACTAGTAAAGTGTAGATTTACAAACTACCTAATACGTGATACATGGAATCGGCCTTCTACGTAGTTCAAATACTTGAAATTTATGAGAATAGGGTTTTTCCTGCATAAGTTTTGGACTTAATGTGCATGGCCTCGGAAGGAAACTTGATGGATTGGTATGGTTTCCTCAAATAATTTGATCAATTCTTAACCATTTTAGGGTCCGGTTTAATGGAGTATTGACATGGCATTCATTGGTCAGACATGTAAAACAAGGATTGCTGGTTCAACTCCTACCTAGATTATTATGATGTGCCCTTAATAGGCAAGATGCCTTATCACAGTGACATTTCTCCACCCAGGGGTTAAATGTATCATTGGGCACTATTTGTAGTTGTGACCTTCTGAAGAAATTTCCCCTGGACATGTTATCTTTGACCACAGGTAAAATTTGTGAGGTGCTGTGGAACCTTTGTGATTAAGTGCAGTAACTAAATATTTTTATTCCTTCCATACTTTATTCCCCCTTCCTTTATCTGACCTTTTACCCCTCTCCCCTTTTCTCTTGCTTCTTTCTCTCTCTGCTCTTCTCTCTCTCATGAAGTGTATTTCATAGTTTTTAGGGACTCCTATTAGCACTATTTACTAAGCTTCACACCTCTGTTCTAGCAAGCAAAACTATCTGTCAGCTAGGTAATCCTGTCTGGTCAGTTTAAACATGGAATAAGTTCTTTAGCAGATGTTAGCTTAGTGCAGCATTTGTCTTGCATGGAGAAGTTAATTTACAGCTTGTTCGGTTTTCAAACACAGTGTGCCCAAAGCATCCTTATCTAGTACTCTGCATTCTTGAAGTTAGCTGCAGTTGCCCAAAGCGTGCCCCAGGGAAGATTTTGAAGTGAATTTGAGTAACCCCAAAACAAAGCATGTCTTACCCCTTATGCTTGTGTTTTAAAAATCATTAAAAATTACTGCAGTAAGTTTTCTTGAAATCTCATTACAGGTTCACAGTGACAGAAGAATTGAATGGAAACAATATAACCTCTGTGCTGTTGGTTAATTCTAGCAATTTTCAGCAAGATGATGGCATTTACACTTGTCAAGCTAGCCAGAACAATATATTAAAACAAAGTGAAGATATCGGTATATTCCAAGGTATGTTGGCTCTCATGGATGAGTGTTACATCCATTTGATGTGATGTAATATTTCATTTATCCTGCAATTTTGGAGGCACATGTGGATAGCTTGTGCCCATTCTGAATACTACACCTATGGTTAGTCGCGTGAATACATGATATGTTAATTGTACATACTGGAGTGTCACTACTGGGTGACTTCTGTCGAATCGGTATATACTGAAATGTTTATGTGTGCACATCTTATTCCCCCAATGTGGCAGCATTTTGGCATTGACGTTTATAGAAATATGATGAAAGGTGAGAATGGTCTAGAGAGCTAATTGCACCAAACAAAGTTTGGTCAACATCAATGTACCTTTACCTGCTTTATGAATTTCTTATCATGCTGTACTGACTGTGCTGCAAAAAACTGTTTTTTCACACCCCACCTTTCTTTTGTGTAAGTGGGGTATATCTTGTTACCTACCCCATAGCCCAAGGCCATTGAAAATGCAAGGAGGTCTACTAACATGCACTTCTGTAGGAGATGTTAGCGTCTTTCAATTATGTCCTCGAGATTGTTGCTCCAACGGAACTGTACAGCCATAGGTAGAACTAGGATTTTAACAGTTGATATTTTTTAGGAAGGTCAAGTCGCCATGTTGAGTAAGAAAGGTCAATAACTGTTCAAAGAGGGGACCAGAAGGGCTGGAATATGGAATGTTGTTACACTTGCTGAATGAAACAGAATTCTATTGAGTAAACATTAAATAAAATGCAGGGTTGTGTGGTTAACTCAGAGTGAAGTAGATACATGCTATGCTATGGAACAACTTCAGTTTTGGTGTGATTTGAAACATTGACAACAGTGTGGTGAATATAAACAAGTTAAATATTATAGTCTTACAATGCATGCCAGGAATTTTGTTGTAACAACAGACCCATGATGCATTTGAGCTCATTAGACTTAGTGCAGGCTGTGTGGCCAATCAGGCAAAAATTTGTTATTTTATCCACTCTACCATTTGGGTATTTTTTTTTTGTTAAGTGTAAATACTTTGACCAGAACTGACTGGACAGCAGGTGTGAAAAGGAGATAACACAGATTGTGAACTTCACCTTGTCTTTACTCTGCTCACAAAAACTGGTTACTTGATCAGAAAGTTAAGCAAAGTGTATATTGATTTAAGGTTTCAGCATTGTAAGCCCTAAGCAAACTCTATTGTGATCCAAGGGATAACCTTGACACAACCTGGTCACATGACACAGAGGTAAAGCTGCAATTACCTGAGAGGAAACTGAAAGGCCAGTTAGTGGGCTGGAAAGTGGGATTCCATGATATTTTTGTGTACGTACACAGGATTTTGAGTTACTTTGTTCTCATCATTTTACTATAAACATTACTTCCCAGGCCAGGTTCAAAAGATTTACTTTTGAGATAACACTTTTCTCAGCCATTACTCCCCCAGTTGATGTCAAAACAGCATAATTCTGGTGTGGGTTATGTGTTTTATTACATTGTTACTTCATTGAGATCATCTGTGTAATGTTGTTGCTACTACAAATTTGCAAACCATCCTGGTATACCCTTTTCTTCTGTAATGTGAAAAATAAATTGCTTACTGAGAAGATATTTGCAGGTTGAAAAGGGACAAGTGACTACGTACGCTCCTGCAGGTACATGCTAGAGGAGGGGAGGGAGGCATCACAGTGGCAAAACATTGCTGGCAGGAGCTAGGGTTCAGTCTAGATAGGGAGCAGCAGACCAGAATTGTATTATTTACTGAGGTATTAGTTGGAGAAATATCATTATTGTGGGATATATTATAGGGTAAATGAGAAATTTTGAGATATGTATTAATCTTCCAGCCTGCCAAACTTTGTCAGAGTAAGAACTCTCTTTGGTGATGTCAAGCATTAGGATTGTTCTTGGGCAGAAGCTCTTACAGCATGTTACAACCCATGTCACATCTGGGATAATATGGCATACATTTATACATACCTGAACTAGTCAGCTTGAGGAGATACTCCTGACTTGCTTTCGCACTCCATTGAACTCCTATAGACCTTATGTATTGATGTCAAGCGACATCATTTTGGTGGATAAACAATGAAGCATGCACGGCGCAGACTTCGCACTCGCCTGTAGTAGACTTCTGTACGTATTTGACCGGTACACAAATCAACTGTCTGTATTTGGTGGTGTAAGTTGCACTGGTACGTGCTTGCCTCCATCAGGGGGTTGCACTTCCTGTCATGTGACGTCATATGCATAAAGTCTATTGTCTGAGCAGAGCAGTTCACGTGTTCATGGTTATTAGCTTTAATAATCAAGTGGGGTGTAGTTAAGTGGTCAGGAGGAAATAAAAAGTGCTTGTTGTATACTTTTCCTGGAAGAAATTTGCAACCTTTATCTTTACTGATTTCAAGCTCTTCTTATTCAGCAAAGGCTTCATAAAATAAAAATAATATCCTCTACTTTTCCATGTATTTTTCAACAGCATACTCTGGCCCTCTGACTGTTTCTCTCACCACTTCCATAACCCTTGGGGATGCAGTGATCCTAGAATGTGTGGCTGGGGACCCTGACACAGCATTTGATATACAATGGTACTACACACCAGATGCATCACCCTCCACAGCTCAACTAATCACCAACAGTCCTTTGCATGATGTCACAGCCTGGACAAATGCCAGCTACGGCCTGGTCTCTCACCTTCAAGTGAACCTTTTCTCATTAAAAGAGAATGGTGTTTACACTTGTAGTGTGAATGGTGGCTCTATGGAGCAGAATTTGACTGTTGAAGGGACAAAAGGTAAACGTGTTGAAACAGGAACTTTTTATCTTTTTTATTTTATAATTTTTTTGGTATGTTGTTTTTACAAATTTTGGTTACTTCATGACACAATTTACCTGATAGCAACAGGAATCTTGTGCTGTGAAGTAAGTAAACATTCTCTGCCAAAGATGTGGTGTCAATCTCATTTTCCTTCTGCCTTCTCTCCATTCCTTCTCTCTCGAAGAAACTTTCATTTTCTGAGACTGCAGGTCTTTGTGTCAATTGTGCAATTGTCTTGTCTTTATTACCTAATTTCGCAATCATGTTTGACCATGCTTTCATTTGCAAAATGTTGTTGTGGATTTTTCTCACGGACTTCTAAGCCTTTGGCCGAGAAGCAATTTTCTCTTTTCAGGTGGGATGTAAGGAAAATCTCCCCCAGCTGTGGGTAACAAGCCACGAGTTTTGATGGATGTCATCACATACAAGAGCTATCAAGGGTTTAAGGATCCAGCATAGTGTATCAATCTACTGATACTCGTCGAGGTACATCATATCAGAGATGGCTGATTCCAGTTTTGGTGGTTAATAACTTTTTTGGGGGTATTATTTTGTTTTATGTTTTAATTTGATGCTATTATTTATTGATGTATATAAAATAGAAGCATACTCAAAAAGTTACCTTTTGCTGCTGTAAGTACTTTTTTTTTATGATCAACTTAAGAAAATGTGCAGCCTGTAGTTTGAGGAAATACTTTCCTTGTCCATTTTAAATTAACCAGAAAGCCAAAAGGTTATTAAAAATTGCCAACAGGAAATATTTTGTACGTGCTACTTATGTGGTATCAAATTTACCATTTTCACTGCATTGCACTTCAAGTACTGTATATAGGTACACAATTTGTAAAGGTTCATAGGCACTAATCAATGACATTGGTGTCACGATAACATGGTCAAACTTAGCTTCTTGTATTAAATTTTAAGCATTTCATTCAAAATAAAAGATATAGAGGTGTTTCATGGACATCACATGATCGCACAACTCTTTGGTTATCAGAAATTTTGTCGGGCAAGCGTCCATTGTGTCACAGTAGTATCTATGGTTATGCCATGCGTGTGTGCTGTTAATATGCTTACTGTGCATGTGCTGTGCCTGGCAATGCCAGACAATCCCAGTTGCATGATGTCATATGAAATACCTCTATTGGCATGTTTCATGTTAGATATAATGCCTACAAGGTTTCCAAATTTTAACCCTCATGTGACCCAAATGACCTATGGCCACATTAGACAATAAGGATTATCTATTCAATGGGGGGTATCCACAAGTCAAGTATGAGTTCTCTCATGGTTACCCTTCTTGAGATATTCTTTCAAGCACTGTCACATTGCACACACATACACACACACACACCAACATGGAACATCATCACCTTCACAAACAGTCATTGCAATGGCAAGGAATCAAAAAGGCCTACAACTTCCTTTCTGCCATCAGTAAATGACTAGATTGATGCAAAACAGAAAAAGAAGTATGTTAATGTGTATTTTTTATTGGGGTAGGGGGTAGGGGAGAGAGGGATTCTTCAGGGAGTAATGAAAATTTGGTAAAAATTTTTGGGTGAGGATAATGAGAGGGTTTGGGACTGGATTTTGAAGCCCGTCTTCAGCCAAAACAGGTTTTACAGATTGGAAATTCATGTACTAAATTGTTGGAGATGGTGCTAGCTTGTAAGTGCAGCAGCTATATGGATATCGATGGGTAAGATTTGCAGTATACCCAAACATATAGGATGTGTATGCCAGGTGTCTCATTATCAGATTGATTAAATTTCTTTACAATTATTTCAGTAATTCCCAGTTTGAAAATGTGGGAACAAACAGATCCTTAGGGTGTGAAACAAAATGTAGATGATTGGTATTTAGTATGTGACTGTATGGAGTTGTTGTATGGCTCAGTCCGTGCCAGCAAAAAGTTAGAAATAGCCTGGTGAGGGTTGTAGAAGTCCCAATAGTTCATTGTTTCATTTTCAGTATGTTCAGTTTAAAGGGAAAATGTAGTCATGTACCCCAGTTTGAGTTAGTTTACCCTGATATGCTATATCATGAATGGCTCTTTTGAATTATGTGACAACTTATTTTCATTTACTAAATTATTCAATTCATGTGGAATAACTTCCTAGATTTCCTTTAAATTGCAGTATTGAATTTCTGAAACAATATAACAGATAATTGTAACAGAAATAAGTGGAACTTTGTAGGAATAAGCTGATGTTTCAGATAATTAAGGTTAGTGTGACTGCTGTGTAACCCTTCAGTAACAGACCTTTTTCTAAATAGCAATTGCAAAGGATTGTGGGGTACAAGAGTGGTATGTTGTTTTTGTCCACAGTAAAATGCCATTGACAAAAACAACTCTTACCAATTAAACTCTTTCCCATGATCCTTTGTAATTGCTTTTTGGAAAAGGGTCTATGATCATGAGATTACTTCAATCAATCGCCCTTGAGTACTGATATACTCCACAGTTTTCCTGGACAATTGCCCCATGGACAACCAGTGGCGTCACCAGACTTTTCATTTTGGGGGGGCACAAGGGGGCACAACAGTTTGATGAGGGGGCACAACTAGATAGCAGCGTATGCAGTATGTTGTGTGAACGCCGGCCTGGGGGAGGGGTGTAAGGGGAGGGGGAGACTCCCCTTTGAAAATTTTTGAAAAATTAGGTGTCCTTAGATGCAATCTGGTGCCACATACGCTACCTTTTTGAAGTACAATTTCTGTCAAAAATAACGAATTTTTAGGAACTAAAAAAAAAATTATGCATGGATTGAGAAATTTTTATGAAGTGGAAAAAACGTGCATGTGTATTGCCGAATCAACGATCAAATATTCGTTCGATTGTGGACTTTTCAATTAACGTGAAATTCTCATGATCCACATACTGAGTGATTGGAGTCTTACGGGTAAAGTGATCATAGAATTTTGTATCACATATTTCTCTTTTAAAATT
Source organism: Holothuria leucospilota (assembly GCA_029531755.1). Classification (NCBI taxonomy): domain Eukaryota; kingdom Metazoa; phylum Echinodermata; class Holothuroidea; order Aspidochirotida; family Holothuriidae; genus Holothuria; species Holothuria leucospilota. The sequence goes on from CM055971.1 coordinate 20,132,640, forward strand.
TATTGGAATTATTTTTTTCGAAGAAGAAAATACGGAAAAGTCTCCTTGAAATTGCTGGCACTGAGCGTGCATTACAATTCGCAACGCAAGTGGCAGGCAAATTCCATGGTACTGTACGTACCAAACAACACCATTCACTGTTTTGGTTAATGAGTCCACGAGGCAGACATTTCCGCTACACTTTATCAAGGCGTATACTCACACCTATTGAGACGGCGAGGATTATGGATAGATTACCAAGACCGATGCTCAGCCTCCAACACAGAGAACAATGTCTGCTTTATGAGATGGGGCCATTTTGTTGTTCGAAAAAATACAAATTGCTGCCTTTTCTTGTCCTAAGAAGAATCAAATCATATGAAAAATGGTAGTCAAATATTCTAAGTACAACTTACAGAAGATCTATACATTTTTTTTCAAAATCTCAGATCTCAGTTGGGGGGCACACGGGGGGGGGGGGGCACAAGGTTTTCCAGGGGGCACGTGCCCCCTGGCCCCCCCCTTGGCGACGCCACTGTGGACAACTTCCCTGGGAAAATTTTGCTTGAACATTTCCCACCCTGATGATTCCCATTCCGGACAATTTCCTCTGGAGCAATCCCACCCAGGACAGCAATTCCAAACTTTTGGTGGGGAAGTTGTCTGGGAGACAAGTGTCATGGTGGGATTGGCTGGGGGAAATTGTCCTGGATGGGTGGGAAGGTGCTGGAAATGTCCAGGATGGGAATTGTCCTATGGGGGAGTTGTGGAGGATTGACCTTCGTGGGAATCGTTTGGGGGGGGGTAGTTGTTTGGTCAGGATTCAAGAGAGTTTGGAACTCATTGCTATTTCATCTGCTAAATGGATCATTCATACAAGAAAGGCAATTGTGTTCGGACTTGTTAATCCCTTTGTATTTATTATGTGTAAAAAATGGACGAAAATGAGGGAAATGAGAATGAAGTGCTTCTGACTTCTGTCAGTGTTGACACAAATGTCTACCATTATCAAAAGACAAAAAAAAAAAAAAAACTCATGCCAACCAGTCAGGCAGGCTGGTCTGGCCTAACCTCACCCGACCCTACCCAGCCCGACCCGAACAAACAAATAAATCAAATGCCCTGCAGTTCATCCTGAAGTCTCAGTGGATGTTCTGCTAGCTGTTACAGGAATTAGTTTCCTATTTTGCCTACTAACCCCTGATGACTACAATATATACTGTTAGATTCACAGATGATATATGTTCCATAGATCAAACCATCCTTCAAAAAAATTGTGTGCAAGCCTCACTTCACAGTGCTAAACAGTAATCCTTTTGACAGCTTATGACTTCATGTGAAAGAAATGTTACCATGTTTAGCATGTGATTTCTGTGCAATGAGTAATACCGGAAAAAGATGTAATGTAGTATGATGTGACTGAAACTATAATTAAAAATACCAGTACAATGCATGTGCAAGGTTCAAAGTTGTTTGTTTTGTATGAAAAGCAATGAGCATCCTTTTTGGGTATTGTTTTGATTTATTCTCAGCTTGCTGGTACAGAAGAAGTCTATCTCTGCTTAATTACCACTAGTACTTTAGAGGATGACTCCGCATACTCAACTTTAACCAGCATGTGCAAAGTTTCTGTTCTCGCCTTAACAGTACTAACAGAGGAAGTCTTACTTTCAGCTTGCCAGTATTTACAAATGAGGTCTCGACTTCCAGCTTGCTAGCAAGCACAGATTTCTGAAAAGACCATTTCTTTCTGTGTCATCCCATGCAGATAAAATTTTCCCAACTAAATTGACAAGTAACCTGTCCTCCATTCTCTAAAGTGAAAAAACATGTCTATTGTACTTCCAAGACAAAGCTACACTGACTTGTTTTTGAGTTTAAATTGCTCAAGGCCATATTCTGTACAGTAGCCTTACTATGTGCAATTTTACGTCACTGCAATCTGACATGACTGTGCAATGGGCTACACCATATCACATTCACTCATGTTTGCAAGTCATCATTGACCAATCAGAGTGTAGCTATTACTTGAATTCGTCGAAGTGCACTTGTCACTTGTGAGCTTCTGGGGTGTCAACAGCCCCTTGAAGTGACTACCCTCGGCTTGACAGTACCAACAAATGAAATCTTCACTCTCTGTATGCCATCCTTACAGATGATGGAGGCTTCCATTACTTGTACACCAGCATCTTGAAATGATCTTTGTTCTCTTGTGATGTGACAATGACTGCAGACAAGTTGGTTGGCTTCATTAACTTGCCAGTAGTTAACATCTAGAGGGGGTTTTGCATTTCCATCTGTAATAAAGTTTGATGTCTTATTTCCAGTTTACCACTAGATACAGAAGCAATGTAGCAGTCCTGCCATACCAGAATTGGAAATTAGATTTCCATTCCTAGTTTATTACTGGATTAGGAGCCTTGTTTTCCTTGTTTTAATTCCAGTGCTTACATAAGTTACAGATGGTGTCTCCATTCTAGAGAGTACCACACCAAGATTTTTCGTGTTGGTGGAGACTGTATCAACTACTTAGCAGCCATCCCAGTTATTCAGACTAGAAGTCATGAAACGCTAGCTTAGAAAACCAGTGTCTCTTTTTTGTGTCAGGAAGAAGTCAGCTGGTTTGAAAAGTATGATATCAGGAAAAAGTCAGAATTGGATTGGCCTTAAGGACAAAGGAGTAAGTCTGATGATTTTCCTGTCCAAACAGTGTATATAGGATATGAAGATATGGCAAACTGGAAACAGGTGGAAATGTTTGTTAGGGAATTTGGAAATGTCATCATGGAAAACTGGGAGTTTTGTTGTCATGAAATGTTAGGAACCCAGCACTTTCAAACGGTGGAAACGATGCATAGAATCTTATCGTGGTCACATGGCTTTGATGTACATTCTTTGTGCTGTAGAAACTTTGGTATTTCTTTGTGTGCAGCAGAGTATAGCCAGCCTATCTATGGACTTAAATATTTATCTAAACCAGAATATTAATGTTGGGGAAAATCTTGACAAGGGGTGAAGGGTGAGTGACTATGCTGAACTAAGAAGTGCTTCCTGAAAAATTTTAATATCTGGAATCATATGACATGTCATAGTTAACCTAGATATTCAATTATCATTTTTTTTCACCTCTGGACAAATATTATAATGGTTTGAATAAAACATCTTTATGGGCTGTGGCATGTGGCAGCACATCTTCCAGTGTGAAATGGTTTCATATCCTGGCCATGGACAAGGTGGGATATGTGACTCTCAAGGAAAGTTATTTTTACACTGGGGAATTGGATAATTTTGAAATGTGTGCTTTCAAAATGGGAATACTACATACAATTTTGGAAATTTATTTCATTACCTACCAGATGTGATTGGGGTACAGTGGCTCAGATTCTCAAAAGTAAGAGTCCACTTTACCTCCATTGCATAGATTACTTTACCAAGAGAAGTTTGAGAATAGCCTGAATGACATTAACTGGAAATACAGTTCTTAAAACTTTGTGGCATGGTGCAATTCTTCTCTTCTTTCTTAGTATTCTTTTCCCATTTGACCACTTTGGATTGCTAAGGTGGGTACCAGTAATATCCACTAGTTTTCCAAACTATTCCCCTCTCATTTGACATCATGTTTTGAGAGAAAGAAAAGTACAGTTTAAAAATTTAACTAGTTTGAAACAGGTTGGTCCCACTACCTACCCACAGCCAGTAACAAGGGGCTATCCCCCACTTCAGCATAATGCTCAGCATCATCTCCTTCTTTTTCCTGGAATACAATTGTACTGAGGAATCAAAGTGCTTTGCGTGATACTTATTTTAGTGTAGCAGTTAGGCATGCCTGCTAGTTGATTGGCCCTCTCAATTTTTTTGTTCCTCCTCCACCATAGGCATTCAAGATTATTTTCAATTTTGAGTGTTGAACCCTTTAATGAGAAACTTTAAGCATTTTTGCCCAAAGAATAGAGTGTATTTTTCCCACACGGGCCAGCTGCAGCCCCAGCCCATCTTGCCTGCCTATGAACACCACCACTCGGTCCATTTTGTAAGTTTTTCTTCATGTTTGACTTTGCCAATAACAAAACTGTGAACCAGGAATAATCACAAGTAACATTTGTGACCAGCAGTTGATCTGATAAGTACTGTATTTTGTAATGATATTTAAACATGGTAAAGTGTACAATGGAACACATAAAATAACACTTTGTATCAGGGGTGAGTAAATCATTGGCTAAAATACTGTTTCCATCTTTCCAATATATCTTCAATGATAAATGGTTAGTTTACACATGGGATTGTTAGACATGATTACAGAAAAATTTCAAACAATTGATCCAACATGAATTTAAGGAAGAAAACAAATTCAATCCCTCTCTCTTTCCCTCAAACAACTGCACACAATAAAACTGATGTTTACACATTGTGTTACAAAAATATAATGGCATCCTACAGTAAAATGCAGCTACTTATACAGTTTGATACAGTAATGAGATGCTTTTTACTAGCAGCAATTTGTGGTTTCCAAATTGTGGGAAGTTTGCACTAACTCCTAATGTGAATAAGGTAAAATGTAGGTAGCATTGGAAGTATTCACCAAGGACTCCGGCAAACAAAATCTCTACTGTGCTTGCTTGTTTATAGAGAATCTGTTGACAAATTTCATGATATCCCAGCTTCTGCATAGTATTCATCAACAGGATGCATTATGGGATATTGTGAGGCCAAAGCAAATGTCAAAACATTCATTACAAATTTGACATAATGCAATGCATGAAGCTGCAGACCTCATACAAAATGGCTGTGAGGCCAACTGTTGCAAAGTTCACAATTCAAAAAGTGGACTTTAAGATCCACAGTTTCAACTACTGTAGCTCATAAAAAGGGCTGTCCTTGAGCCTTCCAATCTACCACACCTCACTAAAGGGCTGTGAGGCCAATTGTAGCAACATCTACTGTAGGAGTGGCCAAAAAGCAACTTCAAGTTTGAGAGGAGAAAGTTTTTTCTTTATACATAACATAGTTAACACCATCCATCTGCATGCAATAATTGAGTATACAAAAATAAAGATAGCTAACATATATTGCAGATGAGAATATCATGGCAACATTATAGCTTTAACTTCAACCATATTTCTTAATCTATATAAAATATACATGATTGACAATTATCATGTTAAGTCTTTGATTACTGAAAAGAAAAATGATTCCATGAAATAAGAATGCCTCGTAAGTTTTTTAATGAATGCTCTTCAGATTTGTTGGCCTGGTCCGCCCTCACAAATCAGAAGCCTCCAACCCAGGGTGGGTGAGGCGAAAGTGACATGGCTCCCATAAATCTTCAGAGAAGTGTTTTACAAATAGATCTCATTGTCAACATTGGTCCTTATGCCCCTTTCTCAATACGACAAAAAAAAAATGTATATATACATGTATAATGCAGTCCTCACTTCCTTTTTTCAAGTATGTGTCTGATGCTTGGTTGCGAGTGTTCAGTAGATGTGAACACTGGTCGCCAACATGTATTTACTTGTTGAGACTGCTATGAAACTTTATGCCAGATTTCACAAATTGAACATTCACACTCAAAACATGACAAAAATTGCACATACATCTTTATATAAATGCAAGATGAAAAAAAATAACACAATGTCTTTCTAGTCCCTCAAAAATGTAAGTTATAACTCAAGACCCTAGTAGATTTCTCTCACATCATAGTTGCATATCATTCAAAATGTGCCATATTAGGGCCTAAATTATCATCTGTGATTATATCTTCTCTTCATTGATTGTTAGGTACACCTACAAAGCCTATTCCATGCATGTTAAATATGGGGGATGTTGGTTCATACATACCCAATGCACACACTTGGTGCATGGACTGCTCTCTGTTCTGATGTCTCTTTGTTCCCAAACACCAGACTTTCTTATAGGAGTAATGCTGGCAAAACTATTGTCTTAGTTTACAGGAACAATTTGGCAAAATGTGTGTTTGCAGTATGGCAGTACTGATGAGAGCAATAGGGTACAGTGACCCACAATGTGCAGATCTTTCTCCAGTGCTGTTTCTGCATGGCAGCCAAACCATATAAAAAGTAAGGGAGTCTGCTAAGATAAAATTCTGCCAACAGCTAGCCAATGGCCAGAGCAGTTACAAAGAAGGAACCATGTCATGAGGGTGTGTTTAGGGGGGAATGGTGCCAGCATCTGTTAACTGTTTAAACCCAACATCACTTGAGGACAACATCTTCTTGGGCTGTTTTAAACTTAAAGACAGGTACTCATCTCCCCAGACAGTTCCAATTCTCCCAACTAGGTTACTTTTGGGCCCACCCAAAACTGTTTTTAGTTTCTCCCTATGCAGACACAAACCTAGTTTATTGCTTAAGATGATATCCTGGTAAGCACACAAGGTCTTAATGTGTAATGAGAACACTTTCTGTGCATGCTGTGTAATATGAGCTACTCTGCATCTTTTGAATTTGTAATTCTGACATCAATCAAAGAGCAGTCACCAATTGAGACTATTGCTCACCCCCAAGTAAAAAGTCATACTTGGGGTGATGAGTAACTGTCTTTAAGAGGTCAATGGTAGTCTTACAGTGCCCAAAAGCTTTACCAAGTTCTCTACCTTCTACCATATAACACCAAGGTCTACAAGAAACCACTGGATAACTGGCAATAAATTTACTGTATGTAAAGGATTTTTTTTGAACAAGTCAGCTTTGATTTTTCCTTTGGGCCTTGGGGGGGGTGCAGAAAATTGTGTATATAATCCCATACAAAGACAATGCTTTCGAGAGTGAAACATGGAAGTTTTCCCCACCAAATGGAATGTTTGTGGGTCTCCAAGTTTGGTTTATAAAACATGAAATGATGAACATATGGATCACAGAAAATATAGCCTTTGAGCTAAACAACTACTTAAAAAAACAAACTATTTGGTGTCTGATATAAAATTCGAATCTGCTTGACTTTTCACTTAATACTTTACGACAACGGTATATTTTGGCTTCATGCACAGCTGTATTGAAGTAAAAGATAATGTAACCAAATTTCCTTCCAAGCAACAAAAAAAAAAAAAAAAATTTCACTCTGTGAGACGACCCTCCCCTCAAATTCTTCAACCCTCAAAAATGTAAGTTATAACTCAAGACCCTAGTAGATTTCTCTCACATCATAGTTGCATATCATTCAAAATGTGCCATATTAGGGCCTAAATTATCATCTGTGATTATATCTTCTCTTCATTGATTGTTAGGTACACCTACAAAGCCTATTCCATGCATGTTAAATATGGGGGATGTTGGTTCATACATACCCAATGCACACACTTGGTGCATGGACTGCTCTCTGTTCTGATGTCTCTTTGTTCCCAAACACCAAACTTTCTTATAGGAGTAATGCTGGCAAAACTATTGTCTTAGTTTACAGGAACAATTTGGCAAAATGTGTGTTTGCAGTATGGCAGTACTGATGAGAGCAATAGGGTACAGTGACCCACAATGTGCAGATCTTTCTCCAGTGCTGTTTCTGCATGGCAGCCAAACCATATAAAAAGTAAGGGAGTCTGCTAAGATAAAATTCTGCCAACAGCTAGCCAATGGCCAGAGCAGTTACAAAGAAGGAACCATGTCATGAGGGTGTGTTTAGGGGGGAATGGTGCCAGCATCTGTTAACTGTTTAAACCCAACATCACTTGAGGACAACATCTTCTTGGGCTGTTTTAAACTTAAAGACAGGTACTCATCTCCCCAGACAGTTCCAATTCTCCCAACTAGGTTACTTTTGGGCCCACCCAAAACTGTTTTTAGTTTCTCCCTATGCAGACACAAACCTAGTTTATTGCTTAAGATGATATCCTGGTAAGCACACAAGGTCTTAATGTGTAATGAGAACACTTTCTGTGCATGCTGTGTAATATGAGCTACTCTGCATCTTTTGAATTTGTAATTCTGACATCAATCAAAGAGCAGTCACCAATTGAGACTATTGCTCACCCCCAAGTAAAAAGTCATACTTGGGGTGATGAGTAACTGTCTTTAAGAGGTCAATGGTAGTCTTACAGTGCCCAAAAGCTTTACCAAGTTCTCTACCTTCTACCATATAACACCAAGGTCTACAAGAAACCACTGGATAACTGGCAATAAATTTACTGTATGTAAAGGATTTTTTTTGAACAAGTCAGCTTTGATTTTTCCTTTGGGCCTTGGGGGGGGGGGGGGGGGTGCAGAAAATTGTGTATATAATCCCATACAAAGACAATGCTTTCGAGAGTGAAACATGGAAGTTTTCCCCACCAAATGGAATGTTTGTGGGTCTCCAAGTTTGGTTTATAAAACATGAAATGATGAACATATGGATCACAGAAAATATAGCCTTTGAGCTAAACAACTACTTAAAAAAACAAACTATTTGGTGTCTGATATAAAATTCGAATCTGCTTGACTTTTCACTTAATACTTTACGACAACGGTATATTTTGGCTTCATGCACAGCTGTATTGAAGTAAAAGATAATGTAACCAAATTTCCTTCCAAGCAACAAAAAAAAAAAAAAAAAAATTTCACTCTGTGAGACGACCCTCCCCTCAAATTCTTCAAAAGCAGTCAGCTCATGCTATTAGCAGCTTCCCAAAAAGGGGTAACAACCCCACAATGGTTCTGAGCTTCAGTATGACCTGGTTGTAGGCTGCATCCGAGAAAACAAAACAAAAAGTATACTACTCAAAATAACTTCCCAGTTGAATTTCAAGTGGTATAAATCTTTACAAAGAGCAGTGATTTGTTATCTTAGACCAATAACTGGTAGTCAATATTGGTACCAGCCAATACACTAGTTATTACATGATTAATTATGATATTGGTACCAGTACTGTGGCAGAGTGGATAAAGGTGGTCGATGGCAATTGAAGCAATGAAGCTTAGCAACTGAGGGCTTTGGGAATTGATCCCCAGCCAGGTCAAACTAAGCTGGGTTTTCATCCATGAGCAATCTACACTTTTCCCATCTGAACTGGCCTTTTCAAAAGGAAACCAAATTTGATCTAAATTGTTGAGTTGGATAGCCACCAGACATGAAGTTGTAATCCAAAAGCCGAAGGCTGCTCCCACATCTGTGGTCCCTTAGAGTCGGAAAACAACTGCCCTTCAAGGCCTGAATTATTCCAACTTCTATACTGTATCATTATCCATAAATTTACCTCAGATACTATCCAACCAATATTTCTCGTCCTAAACTTCATAAACATGTTTCATTACTTTAATATGTTTTACTTCAAGTCCCAGTACTTTACCTCACAAAAACAAAACACATAGTGGTAGTCTCCAATAGCCTATGATTTAGCATACAGTACATTCATTTTTCAAATATCGGTATCCACCAACACTGGTAGTATCTCCTACTTGTAATATTGGTACAACACTAGTGATTTATTTACTAATAGCAACTGCAGCTAGTGGCACACTGGAGAAACATTTACCAAGGCAAGGCAAAGCCACAGAAAAGTGCAGTGTTGGCAAACCTGTTTCAATCAGATGGATATATACAGTACCACTTAGGGAGCTGTTAGAAACATGTACAGTCACAGTTTTGGGGAAACAAAGTACAGGTCACCATAGAAGTATGACAAGCACAGGCTTAGGGACAAGAATAGAAAACTTTTTGGAAGGGGTAAGGTATGTGTACATTTAAGTGATAATTTGTTGAAAAAAATATTTCTGGATTGTCTCCCCAGTGTCTACTGAACAGGGTACCCATTCAAAGTACAGTTTATCATATCCCTCTCACTTAAAGGGCAAATGCCAGTCACTCCAATTTGAATTGGTATACCCCAGTATAAAAATTCATGATTGGCTCATTTTCATCATGAGACAAGTTTCCATCATTTAACTACTGAATTCATGCAGAATACCCCCTGGTTTAAGTCTGATATGCAGTATTAAGTTCTGAAACAAGAGAGATGATTTTTAAGGCAATTATGAAAAGATTTGTGAAATTCAGCACATGTTTTAAAATAAGATTTGAGGTGACTGCTACAGTATTTCCTTTAAAGCCTTTGACCTAATATGGTATACTTTCCTTGGAGCCATCAAAACTCTAGGCAACTCTCCAAACATTAAAATTCTCTTTTTACTGATCAGGTTTCCTAAGTACCCTGTTCTTCATGAAAATTTACAAATTGTTACAATCCATATCATGCTGAAATATTTACAATGTCTGCAGACTTTTTTAATAAACAGTGACTTATACAGACTATCATACAGATTAAATACCTAAAACTGAAATAAAAGCCCACTGCATGTTTTTCTTCTATGCAGTTTGCACTGTGTGCTTACCATAGAAAGTCACACAGAGATTCTCAAACAAGAACTTCCAACATCAAATTCACTAGAGATCACTTTCAGAGCTGCTAAGTTGAGCTGTTCAAATTTCTTCCCTCCATGAGCAGACAGATACAGCCCTGCCATGACTGGAGGTGAGGCCAGAAATTTTCACATCACTGGCAGTCAAAACAAGAAATACACTCTAAGACACTAATTTCCAAAGCACTTTTGACAGGATTTCCTGCAGACCTTCATTCAAAAACATCTTGGGAGATTTCTTTGAGAATGTAAGATAGGTATTTCGAAGGGTTTGAGTCTCACAGAGAATCTGACAGACTTGGCAGATGCACTTTACTTGAATGAGTTTGCATGCAAGACCTGTAATATAAACTTACCAAAGTGGTATGCAAGGTTTGCTTCCAAACGTACCATAATCAGATAATTTTAGAGAATATTTCAATATTAACTCACTTGTCTGTACTAAAACTGTACAGTATGAAAAGAGTGATCCCTCATCTGCTGAAAAAAGCATTGGCAAACAAAACCCACAAAAACCGATGGCACTGGAAAGACCACGGTCGATGTCAAGTAAAACTTCCTTTGCAACACTGCTATTTAGTCAAATAATCCAACCAACTTGTACGTTTATGTATTCTATACTTGTTTCTATTTTTATGCTGCCTACCAGTGGCAGCACCAAGGGGAATGGGGACAATATCTTTAATTGCCACCCCCAGAAAGATCACTTATCCCGGTCAATCATAAGTTATATACAATATTATAACTGACATGGTTTCACCAAACGAAACTCCCCTCCCAAACATTTTATCTGTTACACATCCCCCCTCCCCCAACCTCCACTTTCAAAATCTCAGTGCTGCCACTGCTGTATACAAGCCCATTCTTTTGACTAAATTCTGACCTGCACAAGATATATTTGGATATGAATGTGACTTTCCATCACATCTCACAGACAACCACATTCCCATCTATAATCCTTTGCACAAGTACCTCAAGAGTTGTCTCCAAGTGTGTGACACACTTGATTAATGCTGACATTATCGATATGAATGCACTCTTTACTTGCAAAGTTCCTAATACCACACGATTCAAAAAATATTGTATCAAAAATAAAGGTGTAGCTACTTCCACCATGATGTTGATGGCTGGGTTAATCAAATCTTTTAAACTAGTTATTTTTACATTTTTAGCTGGTATTTGTCCCCTCACACACAACAAACTGCAGTTCACCAGAGTGCCAATAACACTCAAGAAAATTTTGATGCCATTCTGTGATGGAATCGGACATATTCACAAACCCAAGCAAAGAAGTTTCTTGAAGGTTGGCAGCAAATACTTCAATTTTCATCCACTTGTGTGACTGATCTGCAGTCTTTAATACTTTTGGTTGTTCCTCAAGACCCTAAAAATGGTTTCTACATAATGCTCATTCATCAGGTTTGCAAACAGCGTCAAACAGTAGTTGCAAGCAGTAGCAGATTTCATGGGCTTGAGTCTGTATTGAAAAAAAAAAGTGTTTTAATATGAGCACATACAGTAAATATGCAGCAATAGCTACACTACACTATCTTTCTAATACTGCTGTCTAACATCAGACTGAAGCTTGTACACTTTACAAAAGAGTAGCCAATCAAAGGTAACCAAAAATGAAGGTGCAGCTTTCTGTGCCTTATCCCCAAACTCTCTGGTTAGGGAATTTATGGATCTCCCCCTTGAGCATATTGATAGTATTTTTTAATGTTTATTTTTACAATATTGCTAGTGTTTCCCCTATTTATATGCAGTAAATAGGCCCGGGAAATGCCATTTCCAACGATCTCGGAGGCATTTGTGATTTTGGGCCAAAATTTTCTTGCGCTTTGTGCCAACCCATGGTGGCGTGCGGTGCTGACGGTCTATGGACTGTACACCCCCCCCCCCTTGACAAACTCCTGGCTACACCCCTGCTTACTACACAGTAAGAGTCAACAGCCTTTTTCATGTTGTTAAGTTTTTTTTTGCTATAGAAACATACCTTTCTCAGCTTAAATAATAAAAATGGTGATACTTTGATGATCAAGTGCCCTCTAAAATGAAGCCCTGATACATCAAGTGCCCTTTACTAAGATGCTGCCCCTGATGCATGAAATGCCTTCTACTAAGATGATGCCCCTGATGTATCAAATGCCCTCCATTAAGATGATGCCCCTGATGCATCAAGTGCCCTTTACTAGGATGATGCCGCCCTTTACTAAGATAATGCTCCTGATGTATCAAGTGCCCTTTACTAAGAAGATGCCACTGATGCATCAAGTGCCCTTTACTAAGAAGATGCCACTGATGCATCAAGTGCCCTTTACTAAGATGCTGCCCCTGATGCTAACATTTTCTTTCTCCACCTCTGTTTATAACTTGAAAACAATAACATCATATATAGTAATAAATCACTTGATCGCAAACTTGCAAGTCTACCCATGAAATGCCACTTGCAGTTGACATAAGTCTTCAAAAATTATTTAACAAACATTTCTAACAAACCTTTATGTTTTTGATCAAGATGACATTTATCCAAATAGGATTTTAAGGCTTACAAGATCAAAACAAAGGGAGGATGAAGCCTATGAAGCACTGGCAGCACAAGAGTTTTGAAAGTGGGGGAGCAGAGGGAGGGGGGTGACTTGGAAATTCCCAACCCTTCTCTTATGGAAATAGTATAAGGCTGTCTGAAACTGAAGTAACCACAAAAACAGTCACAGATCAAGGAAGCATGGCACTAGGAGACTGCCAACATGCATATAAATGATCATCAACAATGATAGCTGTGCACTATAAGACTATGCGATGAAACTTGCCAACATTGCCAATGGTCACTGAGTGTGTGGCCCGACAACTGCCACTGGCAATTTTAAGACCACTTTTAGTTCGCATCGCCTTCGGTCATGAAAAGCATGTAGGCCCATGTCTGTTTTTTCCCAAGTGGTGTTTGCGACATTTGTAAGGCTGAAGCAATTGGACAAATCAGGTACAAGTGATTAATCACAAAGCTGACAGAAAGGTGAGAAATACTATACTACAACCTAGTAAAAACGGGCTAGCCAGTCACGTAGTGTGCATTGTCAATAATGTGAATGAAATTTGCACTATCTATAGGAAACTACATCACAACAGTCAGTCTGAGCTGAGTCACACAAAGTTGTTAGTGTGCAGCTGGCATAGTATCTGAGACGTGCACAGAAGAGGATGCCAGTCAGGCATGCAAGGAGCTGCAAGGGTGATCATGTGCCTGTTACGAAATTGGTTACAGTTAGAAAATCTCAGAAATCATAGATACTTCTGATTTCTAGCCTACAAATAATGATACTACAGGGTGTAAAAGAACCCCCCAAAATAATGCCCCTGCCTCAGACTTGCCAACCTCAAAAATTGGCAAACCTTTATATTCTTGCAAGAAAACCTGGAAATCACATCGCAAACCTGGAGATTTTAAACAAGTCTCATATGTTATTATGAAAAGTGTTTTCTGAACTACTAGAAAGATTTTAGACTGTTTAACCTCTTCATAATGTTAAGATGCCATCTACAAAGTAGACTGTTTGAAAATTGTGGAAAGCTTAGTTCGACATATACAGGGCTGTCACACTTACTGTAAGTCACTTTTGTGACAATGATATGTGATTCAGTAACAACTTAACAAATGATGGAAGGAAACTTATATGGCATTGCCTCAAAGTGATTTTCACTGCAAGGTCTGGCATTTTCACCGTGAGCCAATGCCCGAAACCGTGAGACTCACAGTGAAACCGTGAGAGTTGGCAAGTCTGCTGCCTCTAGAGCCTACTCCTGTTGCTTCTTTGTACAGTACTCAATTGAAGGCAACACTTACTTCTTCACACTCAAACAGAAGTGAGTCATAGACGTCTTCTCCAAACTTTCCCAGCTTGATGGCAAGGAATGTCTTATTTGATACATCTACAAAATGCACTGTTCGGATGACCTCCAACAAGCTGTGTCGCCATCGTGTAATATACTGCGGAAGGAAGTAAAGACAATAGCATGTAAAACTTATATAAAACATCTAGTTTTTCCTATTTGTTAGCAGCTATATGGGTCAATGGGTTAGACATTAAACTTCTAAATTAAATGGCCAGATTTCCTTCAGGCCTCACTCAAAAAACTTCCACTTCTTTGGTCCATTATGTATTGGTTACACCTCTGCGTTCCGACATCTCTATGCTCCAACACCCATAACCCAAATACTTTCACCCTAAACTAACCCTTATCCTAATACTGACCTTCATGCACTTGTCGGAAAATAGAGATGCCGGAAAGAAGAGACCATCAGAACAGTAAAGTATCATATTTTTGTTATGATTTTAGCAGAGGAATATTCTTCTTATTTACAATTTTTTTCTTTCAACCGACTCTTGCACTGATATTGGAGGGATGTAGTGAAGTAAAACTGGATTGTACACTTAGGTTGCAAGTTGATCATATTGTGCAAATGCAGAAGTACATAACATGTGTTTGTTTGTGTGTGTGCATGTAATGCTTGCAGCCCTAGTAGCCCCACTGCCCATTCATACTACTGCCCACTGGTGCTACAGCCCACTGGTCCCAAAATGATTGAGATTTGTATGTATTATTGGAATAAGCTTTTCAACCACCTTACTTCAAAAGTGGTAAACCATGGACTTGGTTGTCTTTTTATAGTACCTGTGAGACCAATGATCTGCACTGAATGACTAATAGGGCAGTCCCACATAAGTTAAACACCTTACGTTTTTACTGAAGTTACGATAAAGAAATCAGTAAAGTCCACATCTGCTAAGCACAATTTGAAGTATTCCATCAGTCACTCACTACAAAAAATTTTGATCAAATCAAAGAAGAAAATTTATCATACATAACTGGAAAATTCGATACCACTCAAAAACTTCACCTCAGCCATAAATAATCATTCAAACTATTTAACTTCCTCAATTCAGAACTGATAACTTTTGAAACTGTATATTTATATGCCACTCAAATTATCATCTAGGAGGGAGGTACATCGCCTCACATGAAATAAGTAAAAGCCAACGTAACATTTTGTTGACATTTTCATCAACAATGACCTTTCAAGCACCTCTACCATATCTGATAGTTTTTTTTTTTTTTTTTTATTAATATTAATTGTGTGATATACTTGACAAGATGATGTATTTGCCTCTAACTATAAGCTTATATTTTCATATCTTCCCATCTCCCTTCAAACTGGTTGCCAATCTGTGTACATCATTGCAAATATATTTTAGATTAATTTGTGTGCACTGAGTGAATGATCAATGAAGGTAAAGGGTAAATCCATTAAAATGTATTGAACAAGTCATGATATCACGTTAGCTGGTTGAATGTTTGTTTCAAGAGTGCTGCTAGTCACAATCTGGGATATGTGATAAATTGCTAAAGAATCACACCATTAATCCTTCCAACCTGGAAACAAACTCTTATAACGATTCCTTTCATCAGCAGATGTATTAATTTCTTACAAATTTTCCTGGTGTGACATTTTTGTAAATATGATGATATGCTAGAAATTCAGTTAAGCTCTATGAAAATGAAAGCTATTAAATTTACAGTTTCTTGCTTGAACTATTGGAAAGCTGTCTGACAGATTCTGGTCCAGTCTTGTGTCCCTTCTTGATTGCTACTCCATTTTGGAGAACTTTCAGGTTTTGCCTGTAGTGGGAGATAGCCCACAGGACTATTCTTAACATGCCTCATGAAAGGTGCTCATGCTTATCACTGGACAATTCTGCTACATGTTTAGGAATTGAGTGTTGATGGCTGCTAAAATTGTACTTCTAAATGAAAACTCATTCCTAATGCTGTTTTCATTGTCAAGTGTGCAACTGTCATATGCCTAAATTCTAGTTATATTCTTATTTGTGGAAATAATGAATACTGTAGACTCAGCTAGCTCTTTCATCTCTCTGAAGTCAAAAATGGAGGATTAATATAAGCAAAGACTTCAATTTGAATGGACATTTGTAAGGAGGTAAACTTAAGCATACTTCAAGAATTTTACTGCACTAGGCAAACTTCAAATTTATTCCACTCAATAAGGCCGAGCACTTGAAACACTTTATCTGAATGTTTTCATTAGAGAGAAAGAGCAGTTGCCCCAACTTATTTGGAGATCTCAGCTAAATCTTGAAAAGGTACTCATTTCTTTTACAAATATCTTTCAAGATTATCCGAACAAAAATATTTCACACAAAAGGTAAACGAAAAAGTTATTCTGTATGAATTGAACAACTCATGTGTTGCAAAAGTGTTGTCACATGACTTCAACAGAGCGATTCATGAATTAAGATATGGAGCTACACTAATTCAAAGTGGGGTGACTGCATTTTCCCACCCTTTAATGTCCAAACTGCCCTCAGTACTTACATGTTCAGATAAACAGACAATTACTGTTTAGTAAACAAACAACATTCCTATATTTATGCAGAAGTCTTGACTAGTGCTGCCCTCTGATGTTTTCCTAGTAGATGAACTAGTGACAACATCTGGAGCAGATGGCGCTAAACTACTAAAATTTGGGTTATTTAGTCAGACAACCATCATCGGAACATTATAAAGTTTAAAGGTAAATACACTCCCTCATCATGATGCACTCCATGAATGATGACCAGGTGTGGACTAATTAATATCAAAACCACAAGCTCCTTATTAAATCACCCTACTGTTACAATATGTATTAAAGTGAATGGTCACACTCTATTGATATTTATTTGGTTGGTATTCCAACATATATGTTGCCTTGGAAACACATATAATTGTTAGCACATCTTCCTTTCTGTAAGCAAATGCTGGCAAAAATTCACAAGTTGGCCACACCTGAAAAATGTAGAAGCTGACCCGTAACTTCCACTTTTGAGAACTACATTTCCAAAAGTATGGCTACTTTAACTTTCAGAATTCATCTGAAGACTGCTGAGGCATAAAACTGTTCAGAATTAACTGCCAAAGTAAAGAGAATGTTGAAGATCTTGATATCTTTAGTTGAGTTGAAACTTGGAAAACTTACATGTACACCTGAAGAGGATAAATGTGGCGCTTCCATCACCTTGATACCATACTTTGACAAATTCAGCACAATTCTATCATTTCTCACATCAGAGTAAATGAAATGACCACTTGCCTAGAAGTTAGGAAAGAAAAGGAATGAAATAAAACACAAAAATATTTGACACACCCCTTGAACAAAAACAACAACACAATTTATAATACCAATCCTTCTGCCCATATACATCTAAGAAGCACACAGCAAAACATTAAATTTTATCACATGCTTATTTCATCAGTTTATTACATTGATACATAGGCATGTGCAGTCCTGACACCTTGGGGTAGAGTATAGGTAAAATTCTGAATGGATTTCTTGAGACTCACAGAAAATTTGTGGGATTTTGGAAGGACCAGCTGCTGGATGACCTGACTTGAGTCTACCATGGTCAGGGCTGGAAAAAATGTTCATTTCCTGGGAAGGAAGTGAAATTTTCCACAATTGCTTCTGTATTTTCACATGCAAAAACAGCAAATTTCTCTCCAGTTTTCAAAATTTCCCTTCAAATTCCAAAATTTCCTGGGAAAGAGTCTCCCAGCTTTCCAACTTTTTCCACCCATGACCATGGTCCTGTCTGGAAAACCCAGTAGACCGCAGTGATAGTCGAGCTGTAATTTCTGATGGCATTGGACTGCTTGCCTTCACAAACAGGACCACTAAGAACTGGGAGACCTGTGCTAGAGATGCTGAATTGGGAGCAACCACATTTCTCCGCACACCACTCTCCCTACCTTGCCAATCTACAATCGTCAGTACAGAGAGGGTAGAGGGTCTCTTTTCTATGGTAGCCATGGAGGCAACATCCTCAGGAAGTCCTGGTGCTTAGACGCAATTGGGACAGTCTCCTGTAGCTGAGTGCAGCTCTTGGATCAGTGGGTGCAGCACCTGCCTCCGATCCCGGAACACCAAGTTAGGTTGGGCCTGCAGCACCACCAGGCTGTAAACCAGCAGGTGCTGAAGGAGCAGGAACCACGGCTGCCAGAGCCACGATAGGGCCACCAGCAGGACTAAGGTCTTGGATGTTCTGATATTGAGCAGGACTGTGGATAAAGGATCAGCAGAAATGCATGTACATCCAGGCCATCCCACAATAGGAACAATGCATCTACTACCCAGGCCCGAGGGTAGAATGTTCTGGAACAGGTCGTCAGTAGTCTGGCATTCTCCGCTGTTAAGAACAGGTCCAGGATGGGAAGGTGAAACCTTTTGAACTGCCATGTGGCCCATCTGGATGCCAGTTTCCACTCCCCTTGACTCGCACAGCCTCTAGACAACATGTCTGTGAGCCAATTGTCTCTCCCTACTACGTGTGTTGCTCTGAGCACCATGTTGTGCTTATGGCACCACTGTATGAGGGACCACAGCTTCAGACAGAGCTGGGGGATCTTGTCCCCTCTGCCTATTGATGTATGCTATAATGACGATGTTGTCCAAGAAGACCAGGCTTCTGCCTTGCACACAATCCCTGAGGGCCTTTTCTGCCCTCGCTACAGCTTCAAGCTTGAGGGCGTTGATGTGCAGTCCCGACTCTTCGGCTCTCTACGTCCCCGTGAGGGTTCTTCTTTTGCAGAAGGCCCCCCAGCCTGTCAGTGAATGATCTCTAGTGATATAGAGACTGGGGCAACAGGTGACAAAGATATTGAAACTAAAATAGTTACTAGATAACAGGAGGACTTCAGGAATTCTTGAGGAACACTTCCCAAAGCTAGGAATGTGAAGTAACTGACAACAGCAAATTAGACAGGGAAGCTAAACAAAACAGGCTCACCTCACACAAAGTACATAGGTAACTAGATATGTACACATATCACTAGGAAGTGAGATTTTTACACTTTTTGTCACCCCCTGTGTAAAATTACACCTTTTTCGTGTACTTTTACAACATTTTTACACTTTTGCAATATGCAAGCCCCGCCTTGGAATCTGGAATTCTTCACAAATTTTACACTTTTAGTTCACTTTTTATGTAAATCCCATCCAATATTTATTACTCTCTAGTATGATGGATGGAGACTAAGGGCCAGGCAAAAGTACACTTATTTTGACCTCCCTGGCCCTATTTTTACACTTCTGTCATCTTTCCAGTGAGTTATTGGTACAAAGGCAGCAAAGTTTCAGCTTTCTGCAAAATTATCATGATAAGGTCATCAAAACTTGGTACCCTGTCCCAGAGGATCTGTTGCTGAGCAACAACTATTCAGTAAGAATATAATCTTCTATTGAAAGGCTAGACGTGCTTTTGTGTTTACTATGAATACTAACTGAAGTTTGGAAGATTGTATAGTACAGTATACTACTTGTACTGGAGTACTGGATTTAGCATTCAACCAGAATGCAAAAATGCATTGAGGTTTCGATGATATATGTTCTATTCCAAATAATGCCATGATGTCCCATATCTTTCAGTCACTGGTAAAATGCTATCTTAACATGTTGGAAAAATAATTTTAGGTTCATATTTGATCTTGGGAATTCCTGGGAAATTTTGCATTTTGACATCTGATGACTCAAGATGATGATCTTGGGAATTCTTGGGAAATTTGCCTTTTTGCCTTCTGGTGAACCCATGAGACGATCTTGGGAATTCTTAAAATTTTGCTTTTTGACCCCAGATGACCTTTGACCTCCATCAAAAACGATAGAATTCTTCCTCTTACCATAATGCATGTACATACTAAGTATGAAATTTATTCAAGCTTCCTATCTTGAGATATCGTGTTTTTTCAGTGTTTGACCCCCGGTGACCCTACATGACCTTTGCCCTCCACCAAACATGATAGCATTCATCTTCCCACCATAACACATCCACATACTACCTATGAAATCTATCCAAGCTTCCTATCTTGAGATATCGTGTCAACATGGTTTTCAGAGTTTGACCTCCGGTGACCCCAGATGACCTTTGACCGCCACCAAAAATGATAGGGTTCTTCCTCTAACCATAACACATCTACATACTAAGTATGAAATTTATCCATGCTTTCTAACTTGAGATATCGTGTTAACAAGGTTTTCAGCATTCAACCCCCGGTGACCCCAGATGACCTTTGACCTCCACCAAAAACGATAGGGTTCTTCCTCTTACCATAACACATCTACATACTAAGTATGAAATTTATCCAAGCTTCCTAACTTGAGATATCCTGTTAACAAGGTTTTCAGCATTCGATCCCCGGTGACCCCAGATGACCTTTGACCTCCACCAAAAATGATAGGGTTCTTTCTCTTACCATAACGCATCTACATACTAAGTATGAAATTTATCCAAGCTTCCTATCTTGAGATATTGTGTTAACAAGGTTTTCAGAGTTTGACCTCCGGTGACCCCAGATGACCTTTGACCTCCACCAAAAACGATAGGGTTCTTCCTCTTACCATTACGCATCTACATACTAAGTATGAAATTTATCCAAGCTTCCTAACTTGAGATATCCTGTTAACAAGGTTTTCAGCATTCGATCCCCGGTGACCCCAGATGACCTTTGACCTCCACCAAAAATGATAGGGTTCTTCCTCTTACCATAACGCATCTACATACTAAGTATGAAAATTATCCAAGCTTCCTATCTCGAGATATCGTGTTAACAAGGTTTTCGGAGTTTGACCCCGGTGACCCCAGATGACCTTTGACCTCCACCAAAAACAATAGGGTTCTTCCTCTCAATATGGGGCATCTATGTACCAAGTTTGAGAACTGTCAGAGTTTCCCTTCTTGAGATATCGTGTTAACGAGCAAAGTGTCACAAACACACATACACACACACATACACACACATACCCGTTCAGGGCGCCTACTGGGGATACTGGATTTTGAGACGTGAAGTGGGGATACACTTTCTGGGGGCGCTAGAGCCAAAACGTCATTGGAATTACAATGGCTACATCATAGCTGTAGATATCCCGTGTTGAAATAACTCAATTTATGTTTCTATCTACTTGGACCGCCAGCTATGGAAATGGGGAGCATATTTCACACACTGCGAAAGTTAGGGAACCGGGGATAATTACTCTCTATTGAAATATCCCCAGTTCACCTGCTCAGCGCATGGTCGTGTGTGAAAAAGGGGCGTGTTTTCCACACACAGAAACCGGGGATAATTTCACAAGAGAGTGTATGGCATTTAATCAAAGCTAAAATTACACAGATTTTACACACGAACGTGCGGTGAGCAGGTGAACTGTGGAACTTGCTTGAAACTGTATGATAAGCAGAGGGCGTACTACTTTGACTCCCAAAGGCACATTTGAAGTGATACTAAAATCGGGGATATCCCCGATTTTCATCATGTCCCCAGTTCACGTCTCAAGGACCGGTGTGTGTCCCCAATAGGCGCCCTTTACAAACGCACATACACACACACATACACACACACGCACATACACACATACATACACACATACGCCATCACGAATGCATTGGTTTCTCTTATCATCGAAACCAAAAAGGAACTGTAGTGATACTGTACTATTATAGAAGTGACTCCCATGTAGTGTGTTTTGCCATTCTCTTCAATCGCTGCAAGGGTTTACTTTTAATTTCTCTGTGGGGCTGTTTATTTGAGTTGGTTTGCTGCAGCATGTACATCGCAGTAAATACAAGATGTCGGTAAGAAAGCAGTTCGAAGGCTAGACCACTGTTATTTTTTTTTTTTTTTGAACTAGACTTTTAGTTAAGATGTTAAAATTAAGCCATTTAGAGGGGTACGTACTTTGTTGAATGCATGAACTTGATGATGTATTAATATATATTCCTAAGTATTTTGAAATTCGAGCTGAATTAAATTAATTGTACCATGCAGTTGCAAAGCTTCCTGAGCTCGAGGTTAGTATACACACCACTTCCGTCGAAAGAGTTTACTAACTTACGCATTATAGATATATAGGCTACAATTAATTAATACAGTACTTTGTCACATTTAATTGAAACAATGAGCATACATATGCAAGTGGACAACTTTGAGTACAATTACATTCAGTGGTAAAAGTGGAGTCCCATTTTGATTCCATGAATCCCCAAATATCACCTTCAGGAATGGGTGGCACCAGTGGGGGAATCCAGTGGAACTCTGCATGCCGTGAAAGACTGCCCCCTGCCTCCTGCAAGGGAAATTTCCAATTTCATTGAGGAGATTAAACTATATGTCAATTAACTGCCTTCACTGAGTTGCTCTAGTACTGTGTACATTCTTAGTACAGACTCCAAATTATATGTCAATAACCTTGAATTTTTGCAATTATCATCCCATGAAAATCCAAACTTTTTAAGCCCTCTTCAAAATCTTGCATAGTTTTAAATTTTAAACACTAAAAGAGTTGTGCACCAAAAATGCTATAATTCCCATTTTTTCGTCAATTCATTGATCACCTTTGTTGTATCTGTAGATTATTGCCCCCTCAGTCCGGTCAATGAGCTGCCCCCAGTCTGACAATTATTTTTACCCTTCTCCCAATTATACCCTCTATCACTGGCTGAAGCAGTAGTGTAGACAGAGGGTGGTAGGGGAAGAGTGCCCCCTCACAAAAAATTTTGGGTACATGACAGGCGATCCTGAAAAAATAAAGAGCAAAAAAAAGAAAAGAAGAAGAAGAAAAAGGAAGAAACTAGAGCACCAATGGTGCAGAAGCTCATACTTTTGATGATTGTTGTCGTATGGTGTTTATTATTTGTGGTGGGGGTGGGGTGGCATGATAGTGAAATTGTCATAAGACTTAATTGAATTGATTCTGATGAACAAAGAGTGTTGGCTGACCTCTTTTGTATCAACTCTGTAAGTCTAAAGGCTTGGTCTCATGTACCCCGTGTTACCCCGTGTTTATACCAAGGCAAAACCGCAAGTTAACACCCAGATTTTAAGCCTGCGTTCTCACGTGCCCCGAGTTCAGTTGATTGGGTTGTGCTACCATAGTAACGAGGTCAAATATTTTGCGGGGATTTTGTCGTGGTTATCATCTGTACTGTGTACATTGCCGGTGAAACTTAAATCATTCATTATAGCTTGTAGCGTAAATGCCAACAACATGGAAGTAACCACCATCTCCCTGTTGGCATCGTTTGCATTTCTGTGCTTTGCTTTCCGTCGGATGCGAATTCGGAGGAATGAATTGAACCGTCGAAGAAGAAAATATTGGGAAACTGCCATAAAACAACAACTGCTGCTTAGGAAAAACTTCAGTCGACAAGTTAATATGAATGGTCAAGTGCGGCACATTGTCATGCTGATGCTCACGAGCAAGCGAAATGCAAGAGCAAGATCAGTACGGATGAGGCCGCGTACATCGGCAGTATTTGAAACAATGTGGGCAAATTTCAACGATTAGGAATGGAAGGAGAACTTTCGGGTGGATCGGGAGACGTTTACATTCATGTGTGACCGATTGAGACCTACTATAGAAAAACAGGACACCGTCATGAGGAGGGCCGTATGTGTTGAGAAGAGGAGCTATATAACACTCTGGAGATTGGCCACGAACGCCGAGCTCCGAACAATGGGAGCCATTTTTGGTGAAGTAAGAAATACAGCTTCAAATATTGTATTCGAGGAGTACAATGGCATTTACAATTAACTATTAACTTTACGAACCTCGCATTGTGCACTGTACTATTGCGTAACGTTGCCGTATACTTACTACTACCAGGGAGCTGCCACTCTACTACAGCCTCTTATCCCAATGCACATTTCCTGAAACGGAATTAGAGGTCACATAGCTCCGTAGACCACCAGTGATGCATGATTAATTACACAAACACGGTGTTTAAAACCGCAGAACCCTCCGTTCGGAGGTGGATCGAAATTTTAACACCGACCCCGAGTAAACCCGCGTTCTCACGTTACTCGAGCTCAGGGTAACACGGTGTTATCCCGAGCGCGGGGTACATGAGAACACACTATAATTGATTACTGTCTGACCTTAGCAGTGCAATCCTTGCTTTCAACTGCTAGATTACAACATCTAAAAGTCCAGTAGCTTCTGGTTTTTACACACATTATTGATAAGGTAACAGTTTGTAAACAATCTAGTATTAGCTCTCTGGCTACCACATGGAACCATGAAAGTACTACTTCAGATGGAACTTAGAATAGTTATCAAGGAACAGGAAACTTTGGAAGGAAGAGGCATTGTCAATTACCACTCATGCACGATGATAAATTATGATGCCAACAGACCTACAATACAGGAATTGTTCATACTGTCCAGCAGGTCCCTTTAAACTAACCTAAACAAATGCACAGGACTGACCTCTTGTACACAGACAGTTTTAAAGAGAGTGCAGTACAGAGAAATATATAGGTAGTAAAGTGATTCTGTGAGACTGGTAAAATAGAGGAGTGGCACATCATTGGTTAGAAAGGTATCAAAAGTATTCTTTATCCCAAATTAGAGAAGTAATTTGTAAGAACCATTAACAGAGCTTCATTATGACAAATCAGCAACATTGTACAACACAATTTGTAGGAGAAAAAGCATTTTGTAAAATTTCATAAAATGAGCCATTGGGGCCCACATGGGACCTTCAACCAAAATTCAAGGATACCATACACAGATCACTAAGCAAGCATCATTATCACAAACTGTCAACTCTATTTAACATTAACTGGAGGAGGGGTTGACCATTTTGCAATATTTCACAAAAGGGACCCTACAGCCCATCTTGGGCCTTGGACCCAAAATTCCTGAACACCCTGAAGGGACCACTAACAGAGTAACATTATGACGAACCACCAACATTGTACAAGAGAATCTGTAGGAGGAGAAGCATTTTGCAGAATTTCATAAAAAGGGCCATAGGGCCCACATGGGACCTAGGACCAAAAATTCCTGAACACCCCAAATGGCCCACCACCCAAGGAACATTGTGTCCAAGTTTCAAACAAATCGATGAAAGCATGCGGGAGGAGAAGCATTTTGAACAAGTGTGGACAGATAGAAGGATAGATAGATAGATAGATAGATAGATAGATAGATAGATAGATAGATAGATAGAGTGACGCTGCATGATTACAATAGCTCACACCAGCATGCTGGTATGAGCTAAAAATGGGGAGAGGAAGTAGGGATGGAAAATTGGTTGGGTGGAGTGAGGAGTTGTGGTTAGGGGAATATGGGGAGGGTAACTGGGAAATATTGCCTTCATAAATGTGATCTTTTTATGATATCGAAAACTACGCTACAAAACCGACTAACAGAACAATTGAAACAAAGTGATTGGAAGATGTGAAATTATCGTTGATTTCGATTGGCCATACATGGGCCTTTTGCTCATAGTCCGGGGGGGGGGGGCGAGGGCGGGGGCAGAGGCTATGGCCATGCACTGTTAGGGAACTCTTCTGCTCCCCGTCTGGGGAATAATCCATTTTCATTGGGGAGCAATCTGTACCATAAAAGATGATCCAGATTAGCCCCAGTGCCCTCTCCCGATGATCTTGTTGAGTTTGCTTACAAAAAAAGAAAGGCATCTTCTTCAACAGAAGCCTCAAAATTTCCAATTTTCCTTATCAAAATCCAAAATTTTTCAAATTGTCTTCAAAGTAAGTTTCCAGACTTTCAAAGCTTGAGGAAGGAAATCCAAAATTTTTCAAATTGTCTTCAAAGTAAGTTTCCAGACTTTCAAAGCTTGAGGAAGGAAATCCAAAATTTTTCAAATTGTCTTCAAAGTAAGTTTCCAGACTTTCAAAGCTTGAGGAAGGAAAGCCAAAATTTTTCAAGTTTTGTTAAGAGCCTACACTGAGTAGCTTGCCTTTCCATACGTAGCCTCAAAAAATTTCAGATTCTGCTCCTACTGTAGGAAGAGCAGACTGTTCAATATAGACCACAAATTATCCAGTTTTTGTCAAAAAGAAACCCACTTGTTTAATATTTCTGCAAAAAAATTCCAATTTTCTCTAATTTCAGCTCCAGATTTTCAAATAAAATTACACAAGAGCCCCCCACCAAAAAATAAAAAAAAAAAATCGGGAAATTTTCCAATTTCATGGGATATATAACCATAATCTGTAAGATAAAATTTTAAACCTAAACTAACTTTAGTCACCCTGACATTCTAGATAATTTTGCTCTTCAAAGGCAGATTCTTCAATAAAACCCCATATTTTTAATTTATGCTGTACGGAAAACCTCTTTATTTTGTTGAAATTCCAAAGATTCTCCAAGATGATCTCTTGATTTTCAATTCATCGGAGAGCCTCAATCCTTAGGCCTAAGATAACACGTGTACAGGTGTAACCTCACCTGATCTTCAGTTGCCCCAAAAATGCCAGAGTTTGCTAAAAGGAAGGGTAGATTCTGGTAGTGAGCCTGATCAATGCTAAGTGTAACTGGACAGTATGCTTCCTGATGTAGAAAGTCTATGTAGAAGGGCAAAACTATGTTTTCGCTCGCCTAACACTGAAATGCCACCCCACCCGGCCACAATTAAAGGACAAATTTTGTGTTTACTTTGAAAAACTAGTACCAAAATAGCTGCAGTAATCAAAAAATTGAGACTAAATTGTCCTTCAAATTTTTGCAACATCCCAATCTAAACAGCATAGGAGGACATGGTCCTCATATACTGTACCTAGAAACTTTTCAAAGTGGCAGAGAATAGACACCCCTACCAGGCTGGATGTCAGGAACTATGTTTGATCCCCACCCAAGGTGAGAACAGTTTTCCTATGCCTGTTGAAAGAGTTGTGTGGTCTGTACAATGTTTAATTTCAATTTAATGATCTATGGAGCATTATCAGTTGCTCTATGTAATAACTGCACTGCTAGTGCTATGTGAAATGTGGTGGAAAAATTCAGTGGACCTCTAAACCATGAGTTTGAATACTCTATTGCCGACTATTTATGCCTACCATTTCTGAAAAATCACAAGCATGTACATACACTGGCTTCCGCCAATGGGTGAATCGTTACACATGTAAAATATTATAGGCCTACATGAATGTCCTCCAAATAAAAGTGACATGTGCTGGTGTTCCTGACTTTTCATGGCTTTTTTTCAGAAATGCCATGTAAAGTCAGAAGTGCCAACTTTAGTTCTGATCAGCACATAGACCTTATAACAGTTACTCAGCTAAACATCAGACAGCAGGGAATGATAAATTTGGACTATAATATTTTATGTATGCTGTGGTGAAGAATAAATTTTGTTTTAGAGATCTATAAGAATTCAAATCAAATTTTCAGACACTTGTACCACGTACACGCTACTGATAGTACTTCGGTCTTTCTTCTACATTCTTTCAACATGTCAACAGCAACTTGCTTTGTTCACAGTTGTTCTTTTTTTTTTCAGAAAAAATAACCTCTTGTTTTAATAACCCAATGACTCATTCTAAGTGAGTTCCTCAGGGGGGGTAAATTAAATTTAGGGCAGCTCCCAGGCTTAGTATACACTTTGCCAGAATAAAGGTCGCAAAGGCCGTAATGGCATATACACTGGGTGAAAAATTGTGACCTATAGCTTCTGTCAATGACAGGTCAGGACAAGCACTGATTTTCCTAGTTGTTCCAGTATATGCATTCAAAATAGGGTACCAGCTACAACAGTTTCGCTGCATACATGCTTTGGGAGTGACATTAGGGTAGACCCTATGGGCTACAGTATGCAGCAAAACTTATTGAAGTGAATAGGCCATCATGATATGCTTAGCAATTTTTAAAACCAAGTTCATATGGGAGCAAAATCACTGTGATTTAAAGCAGGGGTGGCGCTAGGATTTGCCCCACAGGGTGGGGCCGGGGCAAGCTCCCCAACAGGGGACCGGCAATTCGAAGCCCCAACAAACGGGGCCGTAGCCACGGGGGTGTGTATTTTGGGGCAATGCCCCACCAAAAATATATTCTGAAAATTGAAATAGTACACTGGGTATTAGGAGAATATTTTAGCAACACCAATCGCACTTCTTGCCCCCCAATCATAACACTTGCCCCTCCAAAAACGTAAAGCTGGCTACAGGCCCGCCAACAAACGTGATGAGTTGCCAGAAGGACGTGGGAGGCAAAATTTGTGGTGAGCTTAGCGCGCCAAAGTTTTTGGAATTTTTTTAACAAATATTTGAAAATTCAGAGCTTGTTTTGGAGAAAATTTGATTTTGGGGGAAGAAAATTTGACCTTTTTGTAAGGACCATTGAAAAACTGGGGTATTTATTGAAGAATCTGCCCTTCCTATGAACAAAATCAAGAAGATCATTGGGGCAACTGAAATTCGTCTGCGGTTACACATTTTAACATAGGGCTACGGACTACGGCTTCTGATGAAACTGGAAATTTTCCCAAAACTTTTTACCTTTTTTGAACAAATAATTGAAAGTCAAAAGCTTATATTGGAGATATTTCGGAATTTTATGAAAAGAAAATTTTTTCGAAAGGGAAAAATTGAAAAAAGTGGGGTTTTTATTAAGGTATCTGCCTTTTGAGAGCAAATTCAGTAGAACGTAAGGGTTACATGTTTTATCCTATGGATTAAGACAATCCGATAAAATTAGAAAATTTCCGGAAAATTGTTGCCTTTTTAACAAATATTTGAAAATCTGAAGCTTATATTGGAGGAAATTTGTAATTTTATGACAGAAGGTTTGGAGTTTTTATCAAAGAATCTGCTCTTCCTATAGCATAATCAAGTAGGTAGTCGGGCGACTGTAGTTCACTGGGGTTACTTCATATTTCGTCATGCAGATAAGGCCCTCCAACGATATTGGAAAATTTTCTGAAAAACCTTTAGCTTCATTTTAACAAATATTTGAAAATCTTGAGCTTATATTAAAGAAAAAATGAGATTTTATGGCATAAAATGTGAAACCAGAATGCAAAAATGCATTGAGGTTTCGATGATATATGTTCTATTCCAAATAATGCCATGATGTCCCATATCTTTCAGTCAATGGTCAAATGCTATCTTAACATGTTGGAAAAATACAGTTTTGTGTTCCTATTTAATTTTGGGAATTCTTGGGAAATTTGCAGTTTGACCTCTGGTGACCCCAGATGACGATCTTGGGAAATCTTGGAAAATTTTGCTCTTTGACCTCTGCTGAACCCATATAAAACTCTTGGGAATTCTTGGGAAATTTTGCTTTTTTACCTCTGGTGACCCAATATGGCCTTTGACCTTCACCAAAAACAATAGGGTCCATCTTTTCACCATAACACATCCACATAGTACTGTAAGTATGAAATCTACCCAGGCTTCCTACCTGGAGATACGTGTTAACAAGCTTTTTAGTGTTTGGCCCACGTTGACCCCAGATGACCTTTGAACCCCACCAAAAATGATAGGGTTCTTCCTCTTACCATAACGCGTCTACAAACAAAGTATGAAATTCATCCAAGCTTCCTACCTCGAGATATTGTGATAACAAGGTTTTCAAGGTTTGAACCCCGGTGACCCCAGGTGACCTTTGACCCCCACCAAAAATGATAGGGTTCTTCCTCTTAATATGGGGCATCTATGTACCAAGTTTGAGAACTGTCAGAGCTTCCCTTCTTGAGATATTGTGTTAACAAAGTTTTCAGGGTTTGACCCCCGGTGACCCCAGATGACCTTTCACCTCCACCAAAAATGACAGGGTTCTTTCTCATAAAATAACACATCTACATACAAAGTATGAAATTCATCCAAGCTTCCTAACTCGAGATATTGTGTTAACAAGGTTTTCAGAATTTGACCCCCGGTGACCCCAGGTGACCTTTGACCCCTACCAAAAACAATAGGGTTCTTCCTCTCAATATGGGGCATCTATGTACCAAGTTTGAGAACTGTCAGAGCTTCCCTTCTTGAGATATCGTGTTAACGAAGTTTTCAGGGTTTGACCCCTGGTGACCCCAGATGACCTTTCACCTCCACCAAAAATGATAGGGTTCTTCCTCTTACCATACCGCATCTACACACTAAGTATGAAATTCATCCAAGCTTCCTAACTCGAGATATTGTGTTAACAAGGTTTTCAGAATTTGACCCCCGGTGACCCCAGGTGACCTTTGACCCCTACCAAAAACAATAGGGTTCTTCCTCTCAATATGGGGCATCTATGTACCAAGTTTGAGAACTGTCAGAGCTTCCCTTCTTGAGATATCGTGTTAACGAAGTTTTCAGGGTTTGACCCCTGGTGACCCCAGATGACCTTTCACCTCCACCAAAAATGATAGGGTTCTTCCTCTTACCATACCGCATCTACACACTAAGTATGAAATTCATCCAAGCTTCCTAACTCGAGATATTGTGTTAACAAGGTTTTCAGAATTTGACCCCCGGTGACCCCAGGTGACCTTTGACCCCTACCAAAAACAATAGGGTTCTTCCTCTCAATATGGGGCATCTATGTACCAAGTTTGAAAACTGTCAGAGTTTCCCTTCTTGAGATATCGTGTTAACGAAGTTTTCAGGGTTTGACCCCCGGTGACCCCAGATGACCTTTCACCTCCACCAAAAATGATAGGGTTCTTCCTCTTACCATAACGCATCTACACACTAAGTATGAAATTCATCCAAGCTTCCTACCTCAAGATATTGTGTTAACAAGGTTTTCAGAGTTTGACCCCCGGTGACCCCAGGTGACCTTTGACCCCTACCAAAAACAATAGGGTTCTTCCTCTCAATATGGGGCATCTATGTACCAAGTTTGAAAACTGTCAGAGTTTCCCTTCTTGAGATATCGTGTTAACGAGCAAAGTGTCACAAACACACACACACACACACACACGCACATACACACATACATACACACGCCATCATGACTGCATAGGTTTCTCTTATCATCGAAACCAAAAATGGGTTCATTTGCAAGGGAGAATTGAGAACTTTGGAGTCTTTATTGAACAACCTGTCCTTCATATGAGCAAAATCAAGCAGATCGTAGGGAAGACTGCAGTTCATCTTACGGATTGAGGCTCTACAAACGAAACTGCAAAATTTTGGGGCTTTCTTTTCACAAATGTTTCAAAATCTGGTGCTAATATTGTAGTAACTTTTTGAAAATTTTGGATTTTTGTAAGAAAAATTGGGAATTTTGAGGATTTTCGTGAAGAATCTGCTCTTGTCATGATCAAAATCAGAAAGATCATGGGGGCGGGGGGGGGGGGGGGGGGGGGGCTGAAGTTACTCGGGCTTACGTCTTTTATCGTACAGATTAAGGCTCCCGACGAAATTGGATCATCTCCTCGACGGGGGGCAGCCTCGCCCCCCTCCCCCCTGGTGCCACCCTTGATTTAAAGGACAGTAAGAGGAGTGAAGAAAGACAATACGTTGAAAAACTGTTGGACAATCAGCAGTGACATCATCAAATGGGGGAACAAGGGGCATTTGCCCCTACACCTACCTCTTAGGCCTACTCCTCGCTCCTTCAAGGGTTCCCCCTTCTCTTTCTCAACCCTAATCTGCTCCTGTGCCAAGGTACTAGCAATGTGCTTGCACAATTTTTGCGCCTTCCAACTCCACATTGGCTTCTGTGAAGTCGCTTCCGGTAGTAACAATATTAAAACTTCCAAGTTGATAACAGCTTAACTTACTGCTGTGAATCCTCTCCCTTGACTGTAACTCCCAGATTGATTATCTTTGTAATAGTCAGATTTTATGTTTGAACCATATGTTTCTCTCATTGCAGAATTTGCAGCACAGACGGTTGTCTACAAAACAAAGACCTAAGAACTAAGATCTAAGACCAACTACAAAACAAAGACCCACCAACTATAAAACTAAGACCATAATACAAAACTAAGACCCACAACTATGATACTAACACCCACAACTACAAAACTAAGAACATACTGCAAAACTAAGACCCCACCAACCATAAAACTAAGACCCCACCAACCATAAAACTAAGACCCTACTGCAGAAATAAGATGTGATCAAGTGGGTAAAGGAAGAATTTTGTCCATCTGGCAGTCTTCTGAGGGAGTTTTTCGACTCGGGAAGTTGTCTAATAATACAGCATGCTGTGGTGTGACTTTGGAATTGGAGGTGGGGGAAGGCAAGTACTGGTAAATATAGGGGCAAGTGGAATTTTAAGGGGAAATAACATTTTAGGCCTAGCATGAAACACTAATTGGGGAAGGTGTAAGGAGAGGGATCTTGTAATCAATTCACACATTAGTGGCAATTTGAGACCCACCAGTATTTTGCCAAGTAGCGGGTGGATCACTTTACAAGACAAGTGGTTCATTTTACACACTAGCTTGGTTCAAATTACACATGTGTAGTGTAAATTGGGCCACAACTTTTTTATGTATTACTTCCACAGAGATATGTGAGGACAATTGTTTCAACCCTTCTAAAAATAGTGTTCCGTCACTCTCCCAATACTGCTGCTGAGAGCAGTTGGTTGCACTTATCCTAGCATTTATTGGGATTTGTAATTAGGGGGTCCAAATTACATACCTTTCCCTACAGCCTGCATTGAGTTTCAGTTGCTTATGGCAATACTGAAAAACAAACAATGTGTGACTGTGAGCTTAATTAGGAACACAACTGACTGCTCAAGTCATTAATGAATGTAATCAAAGTAGCTTCCAACAGGATTTAGAACTATCTGGAAAGGCCTAAATATATTTGGGGGATGCCATAGCTCCTTTAAAATATCAAGGAGAGACATTTGATATGATGTCCCCCACTAAAAATGCTAAAGGGAACATGTCCCCCATCACCTCATGATAGCCGCCCATGTCATGGGTGGGGCAGTATGTCCTGTGACAATCAACCCAGGCTAGCGGCGGCGGAAGCTTTAATTTTTAGGGGGGGGGGGGCGGGAGACGAGCGAACCAAAATCTGGTTAAATATTTGTGGGAAATTATATGGTCGTCATCCTAGGAGGGGTATAAGGGAGTGGTGTAGGCCTATTTAGTGCATTGGCGGATGCAGGACCTTTGAGATGGGCCAAACTGGTTGTACAGTGATATGGGGAGGGGTATAAATTTTCTATGCCCTCAGATGCAATTTGCCAGTGCGTGCAACAAAAGTGTACATACATACAGTTGTGAAGTTCATTTTCACCGGTAAAAGTCTCGCTATTGTAGTCTTTTCCTTAATTATTCAGGAAAATTTCAGAAAAAACTTTGTTAGCCCACCCCCAGCCAGATCCGTCATGTGTGTTAGTGCCCTTCTGTATGCTGTCTGATGGTAAAATTATTATCTTTGGAAGCGAAATAGTTTTTGTGAACTAATATTGTTTTTGATCCACTCATGTCTCACCTGGGCCTGTCCCCGCTACGCCACCAAGCCCTAGGAAGTAATCATAAAAGATTCTAACCATGATGGGATAACTTTTAATTCCGATAAAAAGTGCTGCTAACAAAAAAAATAAACTCGTATGCCACCGCTCAGCTCAGTTGGTTCACTGTTTGGATTCATGCTGGCCTAAGAGGAATGCCGAAAAGGTCAAATGTTGTAGTATAATTTGCACCAGGCAACATTTGGTTGCTACGGAGGACTGTTATATTTGTTCTTAATTTCATACTGTACATCATAAATGTTTTTACATATGTTAAGTTTTAATTTTCATTTGGTTCAAATTGCCCGTTTTTTCCTCTGAATTTTTTTAGGGGGAAATTCCCCCACTGAAAAATTTACTGAGGGGGACGTGCCCCCATCCCCCACTTCCGCCCCCTATGCATGGGGGGTTGGGGAGGATTCTCCCCATTGCAGTGGTGTAGCTAGGATATTTTCCAGGGTGGGGGGCAAGACCTAATAATTTCCGAATTTTCATCTGAAAATATCTGAATTTTTTCTTCTTCTTTACTACAACTCAAGTTGAATGGTTCACTTTTCCCAAAGCATATTACATTTGCACAGTATTATACATATGGATATGTATTTATGCAATCCGTACTTCACGCACAATTGTGAATGTAGGCCTGAGCTCATTTTACCAGTAGGGCTTTGTAGGGACGTACAAGTTTGTAATAATCACCAAGCGAAGCGAGGCATCAATTTGTTTTTACTTCTGTTTGAAATTGAAGCCTCCAGATCCATTTATTTACCCAATTGTGTTGTATTAACTTAATGTTTTTTCTTATTTTTTATGTCGGGAGATAATTATCTTTAAAGTGTTTTCCAAGTCAATAATTAAAGATATTTGTCAAGTCTAGTATCAAGGAATTCTTGACAATTTATTGTGATCCGTAAAGAGCAGGTCATAGTATAAATTATTTAGGCCTAATACAGTGACCAAAATCAAAATTGTATTCACCCTTTATCTTCACGGAGTAGTAAAAGAAAACAATATTCACAGATAATAGCCATATAATGTCTTATAGAAATAAATTCTATTGAATAATTAAGTTTTATTAAATGCCGAGCGTGGGCGAGGCAAAGAAAAAATTGATATATTTCACTACATTTTGCTATATTTTGCCATAAGAATTAGATGCCGAGCATAGGGAGGCAAAGAAAAAATGATGATTTCATTACATTTTGCTATATTTTGCCGTATGTATAAGTTCTATTAGATGCTGAGCATAGCGAGGCTTAGAAAAAATTGATACATTTTATTACATTTTGCTATAGTTTCCTAACTATATGGTTTATCAGATGCCGAGCACAGCGAGGCAAAGAAAAATTTGATATATTTCACTAGTACATTTTGCTATATTTTTCGGAAATTTTTACCCTTTTTCGGAAATTTTATAATGTTTAGCTATGTTTGGGATATTTGGAAATTTCCGAATTTTCTTTCCGAACCAGGGGGCGACCGCCCCCTCTGCGCCCCCCTTCTGTAGCTATACCACTGCCCCTTTGAATGTTTTTTTTTTTTTTTGAAAAATTGTGTGTTCTCTCATGGCAAATAGGGCTATGCTATTTGGGAAGTAAATTTGCGTGTTCAAAAATTCTGTAATTTGGGCAGCACAACTAAAAAGCAAATGAGCATGTGTGGGGGGATGAACATGCAGTAGCTAGGCCTACCGTTCTGTGTGCATTCTAAAAATTTGGGTGTCCTCACATAGGCCCCGGGGTGATACTCCAACATATATAATATAAGATTTGTTTTCAAAAAGTTACCTATTTTAGGTATAGCATTTACTTGTAATACAAAATTGAAAAACAGAGTTAAGCATCTGTGAGAAGAGGGACATGTCTCAATCCCCCCCCCCCCTCCCCCGATCTCGAAAAATATATTAATGCAGATCGATGAACTACCAAGACGTCTCAAGCTTCCATGGCAAGTTCATGAGTTGTAATACATACCCCTCTGAAAAGCAATTAGCTCCATGCTTTGTATGCTGAGTAGGTCCATATTTATAAAAGTATCAAAATTTAAATAAAAGCAAGTGTAAATGACGTGTTACCCACCCATTCCATATACAGCATTTTGAGTACTTGGCTCCTAGTAAAGTGCATTGCCTAACACCACTGTCACCGGTATGTCACAAACTTTTAATCTTCAAGCTGATTTCTGTACAGACCGATCTGCTACACAGTACAAGTAATGCAACTCACACATGCAAAGGACACAAAAGTCAAGCAAAAGCTACTTAATTTGTACAGTACTGTAACCTGTTGTACTGTATACATATCTCTTCCCATACTCTCCTTCTAACATTCCTAAAATAGCAGCCCAGGCCACAGGTGCTGAGTGACAAATCACCTCATAGAAGTAGCAATTGCCACTTCAGATTTGGTACAAGTGATTTTATGACTTGACCCCAGGGGCACGTGGTTGGTGAATGAACTTTGGGTAAGTGACAGCTGGTGTAAAAAAAGTGTAAAAGTGGGATGGTGCTAGCACCTGACAGTAATTAGGTAGGCGGAGCTACAAATAAGTGTAATTTTGTCTGTACTTTTAGTGTAAAAAAGTGAACTTCTCCAACATTTTTACACCATTTTTACACAAAGTGTCACCTTGGTGTAAAAATGGCACTTTCTAGTGATATACTACTAACAATATTTATGACATATTATGTAGAAAGATAAAGGCACTTGGTGTGAAACCAGACTAATTTGAAGAAAACGATGGCCCTTCTGACACCCCAGAATCTCCGGCACAAAGGATTGCGCAGAAGGCAAATGAGGTTGATCGTAGGGACAAGACGGCGGACATATGGATGTGGTGCTAAAACTACTCCCAGTAGCGCACAGAGCATGAATCGAATGCAAATTAGATGAACCAAAGGTTAAGTATGTCTGCCAAGAGAATTGCAAGTTTTATACACTATACCTGAGCTTGGCCAATGGTCATGATAAGATCTTGGTGGTTCTCTTCAGAGTGTTGGAGACCTTGGACGGATTGAAGCCTACCACAGTACCGCAGGCTAAAGTTGAGAGACAGATCTAGGGGTCTGCTGTAATCTAAATTGACAAAATTGAAAATACATACTGTAAAGCTCTCAAGTGAAAATATGAGGCATTCCAGGGATTATAGCAATACAACATACACTGAAGTTAAAGTTTGAAATGTACTGTACCTGTAAGCTTTTTTTAACCAAGAAACTACTGTACATGATTTAGAAAACATGTGCCTGTATTCCCACAGAGATAAAGTTGGTGTATTAACCTACAATGTGCCAAGAGTTCTCTGCAAGCAGAGCACATTGATTGCCATCGAAGGAGGGGTGGGGAGGAGTCCAAGGGGTGGAAACCAAAAACTATTGGAAAAATTGACACTTACTTTTTTCACCCCACTTGAAAACAGCTTTCAAAATTGGGGAGACCATCAAAATATCAGAATGGTTGAAACGTCAACCGTCATATCCGGCAACCCAACCACGTACGGTAAATGTGATTATTTACGCTATTGTCCAGCAAACACTAACTTTCATCATAGGGCCACAAAAAATCTTTAGTTTGTTTAGAGTCCCTGCTTGACCTAAAAATGGTTGTGACCTCAATTTTAACTTTTTATGTTGCACACAGTTAATATTTAAATTTTATACAAACCTACTCGTCAAAGTTGAATGCATAATTCTAGGACATTATCAATCAAAAGAGGACTATTTTACTTTCACTTAAGCATATGAATAAAAGCTCCCTCCCAACCTACTGTAATAACACTTGAATGACCAGACACTATTAAACAAGATAACGTTTTTTAATACTCATGTTGTCTTAACCCACTCTCTGAGTACAGTGTAAAGTAACTGCTGCGTTTAAGAACAAGTACAATGTGAAGGCTTTTACTAGTTGTATGTCACTTGCATTTCATGCTTGTATAGCCATTTCCATGTGTAACATTAACTATTTCTTATATGAATATGTATATACAA
This sequence comes from Holothuria leucospilota, assembly GCA_029531755.1. NCBI lineage: Eukaryota > Metazoa > Echinodermata > Holothuroidea > Aspidochirotida > Holothuriidae > Holothuria > Holothuria leucospilota. The sequence continues at coordinate 20,170,216 of CM055971.1, forward strand.
CATCAATTTCCATTTTACCAGCTTTAGCGCCAGGATTTGCCCTACAGGGAGGCCAGCAACCCAAAGCCCTGACAAAGGCGGTGAGTTGACCAAAGGGTGAGGAACACAAACTTTTGGCTTTTTCAACAAAAATTTGAAAATATGGGAGTTTTATTGAAGAAATTTTGAAAAATTTGGATTTTTATGGATGAAAATTTGAGAAATTTGTTTTTTTTTAAGGGAACTTGGAAAATTTGGGGTCTTTATTGAAGAATATGCCCTTCCTGTAAGCAAAATCAAGCAGATTGTCAGGGCGAGTGAAGGTCATTGGGAATACATATTTTATCATTAAGGCTCCCCGACGAAACTGGAGGGGCGCCAGCATTCTCCGAAGGGGGAGGGGGGCATGGCCCAGCTGGTGCCACCCTTGCATTTTGCATATACATGTACAGGTCAAAGTCGAACTTTCTGTGGTGGAGGTACATGTATGTATTGATGTATTGTGTCACATATCATTTTGTGTACTGTGAATAATTTTTCAAATTTCTCCTTTGATCTTCTCCTCCTTAAATACTGTACCTCTCTCCATATAGTCCTTGTGCATATGATATCACAGAACAGAAATTGTGCAGCTCGGCAGAAGTAAGCATGTGTCATTGCAAAATACTATACCAACCAATGCAGACAGCTAATTTTTGCATAATTTGTGAAGACTACATCATGCACATGCGTACATAATGTGTACGACGTCATGTACCTTTAATTATCTAGCGGGCTTTTATTGTTTGTCCCCTAAAATGATAAAATGATGTCGCGTGATGTCAATGCATATTAGGTCTACACTGCACCCCTCTCCCTACAAGGTGATCTGCCTAAGTTTCTTCTCATACTGTACAGTATGTTGCCAGCTTTGCTGTGTGCCCAGCATTTCTACAGGGCAGTGACAAAACATAAAAGGCAGCACACATGAAAGGGCCGTTAATAACTCAATTACTACCTCCAATAAAATGTGTAGCGGGGGGGGGGGGGGAAGAACTGGCGCCACCCGTGATGAACAAGAAAACAAGTTTAAAGTCCATGGCTGTGGTATCAAAGAAGTAGGCTACTCTTTTACACTTCAGCATGTTCATAAGTCGAGACTTGATATCAAACTATAAACACTTAAAATAACTATAATAAAGAATGGGCAAAGTACTGTACAGTATAAACTTAGCAAATACTGTACATTCAGAACACTCCCACAATGTACACACAACTAATAGTGCAAAATACAGGAAAGGGTCTTGTAAATCATATCCTTCTTGAATGATGTTTTATCACAATTACCTTATTTATGGTACCCTATTTAAAATACAACCTATGATTTCATCAACATGTCTCTGTAGAAGTCACACACTGTACAAAAGACAGTATCATAACAAGGACTGTGCTGATTACAATAGCACCAATGACTAATTTTTAAAGTGCTTCGTATCTTCTTGGCATCCACCCTGTAAAACTGGTCAACAATTTTCCCTCTTTATGATCACAATGCATAGGTTTTCACAGTTAAGCAATTATTATATCGATACTGGTTTTAACCAGTTTCGATTAGGTATGATTATTGCATGAGAAGAAAATCGAAAAATCGAAATAATCGTGAAATAATTGAAAAATCGTGGAAGCTCAAGCAAATTTGGGGAACATTTAATGGCATAAAAAAATCAAATTAAACTAAAGAACTTAATATAAGCTGGATTTGTGACAGTTTTGCAAGGCTAGACTGGCCCTGATTTTGTTGCTCATGTACAGGTCACATACAGTACACACTGTTTGGCGAAGCTGCAATCGGCGCAATGGGTTACTTTAAGCAAGTAAAGCATGTGGGAAAAAACCATTACAACTGAATTTCGATTATCAGAGGTCCGATTATATCGATTGTCTTTTCCGGAAATATCGTGAAAGCCTAACACATGTAATTGAAAATATACAGTCGTAAGCAGGTTTGAAAACCACTACTTTCATGTTGGAAAGCACACACATGGTAACGATACTGACCTGGAAGAGTGCTCTGTGGAAGATAAAAATGTCATGAACTGTAAAAATTCAGCAAGTGAAATTGCATTAGCAATAGCTTGGGCAGGTTACCTGACTCTACTTCAGAGTTGTGACTCCCGGCCTGGAGTCAAGTAGTAACTCCACTTTCCTTGGAACTGTGACTCAAAACACTACCAAGTGATATACTGCATTAGCAATAGGCTTAGCCGGGTTACCTGACTACTTCAGAGTTGTGACTCCTGGTCTGGAGTCAAGTAGTGACTCCACTTTTCTTGGAATTGTGACTCCTGGGTCATTTTCAATACTGTCAAAAACATGCTCAAAAATCATATTTTGGAGTGTCAATTTGTGTTGTTTTACAGGTTTTAATGAAGTAATATAACACAACTGGCTCTTTCATCTTTTTTCACCATTCTATCACAAATTTTTCCTTCAGTTGACCACATGGTTCTCCTAGCAGCTGTATGGACAATCACAGTGCATTCCATGTCAGGCCCACACCAAAGTTATGCCAACAAAAACAATATTAGAAAACATAAGGAGAATGCCAACTCCATGCTGAAGATCTTCAGATCGGAGTGCATGGAATGCACCCTGGGCGGACAAGCAATTGTTGTCTGTTTGTCCACACAGCAGCTGTTTTCAGAGGCAAGGGGTTCTCAAGGAAATAGTGAATGCAAATCAGTGCATTATTAGAGACTTCAATAGCAATGAAATAAGAACATAAGAAGGCTATGTATAGTGCTTGAGAAGTCAAAGCATGCAGTGGGTGGCTTCCCTGTGATAGATTTGCCATGCGGATAAGTAATCACTGAATATTTGTTTGCACGGCTGCTAGTCGGTGTGCGAATAACCACAAGTTCCACAAGCACAACGTTTGGCATGATATGGACTAGGCTAGGCTATGTTCATGATGTTGGTGCTAAAATGCTGTGAAGTAACACTAAAACCTTGTCCATATTGTGTTTCTGTAGGCTATGTGCATATACTACATAACGTCTGAACTGCCTGTTGCCCTGCAAGTGACTTTGTTTCCCTAAGTTAACTAATAAAATACTTTACCATACTGGAAACGCACACAATTGAGCATGTAGCGCAACTGCTTCCCATGATGAAGCCAACAGGATATAATGCGAGTGTAAAGCACTGATACTATTATAGCCTAGGCCTAGACTAGATAGGACTCAAACGAGTTGTAGTTACCAACAACGATCTAGCTTGATTATAATCCAAATCGCCTTCACCACAGTATGAGCACGCTGAAAGCATCACAAAGATAAGACAGGTATCTTTCTGTAACCAGTAAAGAGTCGTCACATTGTGTAACTCAGTTTTCAGTGTTTTGGCTGTGGCACTCAGCTCAAAACTTAAACGTTGAAGATGGCGCTGTTTCAGTTTAATAATTATGTCGTCGTCTGATGCGCTATTCCGCCGTTTGTCAGTCGGCACCGTAATGCGCCTGACTGCTCTCCACATCGTTCTGTCACTTGTAAGTTCTGCTAAAGAGTGCGAGCAAAGATGTAGAACGGTCTTATGTTTTTGAGGTGGTTGTTGACTCTACTGCACCAGGTTGTTATCGGTCTCCCTCTTGATCTTCTGGTAGGGCGTAGCGATTCTTGTAGAGCTTGCCTGGCTGGTGTTTCCGCTGACAGTCACATGAGATGACCGATGAGGCTGCCGACGTACTAACATTACTGTTTCCAGTCTTCACTTCCTCCTCTTTTGAAAACGTATTCCTCTGTTTTTGAGTCGTTGATTAGTGATCTTCTGTTTCGAAGGGATCTATTCTTTTATGTGATCGGTTTATACTTTGCAGTTGTGACCCAACCTATGTCATCAGCGTATTGTTGGTTGATCAAAATGGGCTAGGTTGTTGGTGCGGAGGTTTTGAGTCACTGAATGTTCGATCATGATTGGCGGGTCGATGTCTTTGTAAGTTCCTTGCTTTGCGTAGTTATCAGTGGCGGATTTAGACGGGGGCGCAACCGTTGCGCGCCCTCCCCCCCCCCCTAAAATTTTCCAAGGTTTGTTTTTTTACCTTCATAGAACGGATCATTTCGCCTACTTGATTCTTCATCATGTTGTATTGTCTTATAATTGCTACAAAATAATAGCAGTTTAAAAGTATACAGTTTCAAGTTTTCCGATGGAATGGCAACAGGGTGACATCGAAGATCTCGACCGTATCTCGCAACTTATAGGGCATGGGAAGGGCCATTTCCTGCAATCTGGGAGACTCATTTTGCAAAATTTCACTCTTACGCTACGCGCGAACCAATGATCGCTTACGGCTTACAGATACTGGGAAAGTCGAACTCCAAACTGGTCATCTGTCAAATAGGCGTACAAGGCAGGGGCAGAGGGCAGACTGTCCCCAAATTTCCACAAGATCTTAATTTCTGGCATGGGTTTGCACAGCCATTTGAGTCTTAAAAAATCTCGCATGTTTTAATTCCACTCAAAATTCCTATCGTGCCCAAATTCTTCCAAAGATGTGCCAGAAAAATTAAAAAGCGTCAAAAAAACTTTTATTCCTCAGCCTCTTTTTATAGTCTTGCGCAACACTTTGCCCGAAAAGTCTGAATCTCCCAATTCTTTGAAACATTTGCCCGAAACATAACAAAGCATCATAGTCAAAGTAAAAATTTCATGACGAACGAAAAGAACACAAAAATTCGCGACACATCCGGGTCGCTTATGGAAAAACAACTTTTCTCAGTCTCACTTCATAGTCCCGTGCAAACTAAACTTTGCCCCAAATGGTAGAATATTCCCGCGAAAGTTGTAAAAAAGTTCTGGGATGTTTTCAATTGCTAGATTACACTGACAGACGGGAGGGTGTATAGGTGTATACAAAGCCCAAAATTTTGCCCAAAGAAATTAATCAAAGACCATTTTTGACGTGTCATATTTCTTTATGACAATACTACCAGTAGTCATCATAAGGCGAAGATTCGGTTTAATCGGGACGTATTCGGGCAGCTATGTGTGGTCACGATTTTGCATTTTTCAATGTGAGCCACCGTCAATTTGTGCAAAACTTGCTACTTATAGGCTGCAGTGCTTTTAACCCCAAATCGGGCAACGGTAAAAGTATCTTTTTCTTCAATTTCACATATGAATTTAGTGTGAGAAAATCTTCCCATAAGTCCGCCTGAAAATTCTTCAAAGCCATCTTGGAACGTGACATACCGGTTTTTTCAGAAGGTGTTAGTAGTAAACTCAGTAGCGTGCGCATTGGGGGGGGGGGGGACGGGTGGGCCATGGGCCCCACCTCTATAAGTTGTCGGAGGAAAATCAACTGGTCGGGGGAAATCGGGAGCAGTCTGACCTACTCTGGGGGAGCAACAGGCGCGCTCTCCCATGTGTGTTTTAATATGCTTCAAAATGTTTCAAATATAGCACCATTTTGCATCTCAGCTCTCTTTCTTAGGCAAAAGTTTCTAGACCCCTCCCCAGGACAGCAAAGAATCAAACCTTGCGCACCTCTGTTCAAACTTGTGTTACCTTCCAAAGGTTTACCACTAAATAAATAGCAGTTCTGATAAAACGGTAAATCATCTATTAATCTATAATTTGACGAGTATGATTTTTTTAATTAATCATCTGATTAATCATCTATTATAAGCCAAGGAGGAGGGGCGAAGGGGACAGTCCCACCATATTTCTAGTATTCTATGTTTATTTTTTACAATATTGCTAGTGTTTCCCCAAATTTATATGCGGTAAATAGGCCTGGGAAGTGCCATTTCTAGCTATCTGGGAGGCATTTTGAGCCAAAATTTCCTTGCGCTCCGCGCCAAACGAAGGTGGCGCGGAGCGCTGAGAGTCTGTCTATGGGCTACGTCTCCCCCTCTCCTCAAATTCCTGCGCACGCCACTGAGTAGACTCATCTATAGTCGGGAGTTTGGGCAGGAATATAGACAGTGGCATAAATTCAGTGGACCTTCAGTTTGGACAAGTGTCGTAAAAGATACGCAGTCATAAGCATGTTTTCAATTCCGTTGTATGGTTTTTTGTCCCGGAAAGGTACAAGACCATTTCATCCAATGGTAGTGGTACATGTTTTCACTGACCTAGCCAGCAGGGGGCAGAATGCCCGCACAGAAATTTTAGGGACGCGGTCGACGATGTTGAAAAAATGAAGGGGATCAAAAATAAAACGGCGAGAGGAGGGACGGATGGGATGTTGTTCGGGTGGAAGGGTGAGGGTTAGAGGCCTAGAGCTAGAGGGAGGGTAATTGAGAAATATTTCCTTCACAACTGTGATCTTTTTATGATATTGAAAACTAAGACGAAACAGATTAACAGAACAATGTAGGCGTCCACATCGTATTTCGTTTCTCGTCAAAATTATGAATAACATTATTCATTGATAGAATGAAAATCAAGACATTTTCAGCACATGGATCTAGTGTGGAAAGAAGCAAAATATAGCACGATTTTTTAAGCCCTTCGGGACAGCAAAAAAATTTCAAAAGGAAAGGGGACACTCCATGACGGCGGTCAAGAACGGGAACTATGAATAGACTTTGCCCCTGCATTTTATTTGGTAATTTTCTAATCATTTTGCAATTTTCTCATTTTTAATTGAAGGGAAATTTTTTTGGCAAACAATAGCTCAAAATATCGACTGCTTAGACTCTACTTACAAGCCTGGGAAATGCCATTTCCGGCTATCTGAGGGGTCGCGATTTTTCAAAATTTTCTGTACGCTCCGCGCCAACTGATGGTGGCGCTCCGCTTAGATAGTCGTTCGGGCGGATGTTTGGCCATCAGCGCCCCCCCTAACGAAAAATCCTAGATCCGCCCCTGGTTATGGGCCCCGCCGATGTCTCCCTTTAATGCCTTCGCTAGATAGATTGTGAACATGAGCACTGGACTCAAACAGTCTCCCTGGAGAACTTCAGTATTAGTAGCAAATGCTCTAACCAAAGTGTTCCCCAGTCTAACGCGTAACCAGTTTACGTTCTTCACAAGCACTGCGAGTATATGAAGTTCGTCGTCATTTAATATGACTTTCAAGTCTTCAATGAGTTTCTCACGATCAACTTTATCAAAAGCCTTGCTCATATCAAGCAACAAAACTGTTATCTCATAAGAGCTGGATGTAACAGCCTTTTCGGCTAGAGTTTTTACTGTGAAAATGAGTTCCGTGGTGCTGCGACCCCCTATCAGCAGCTTGGGTAATTGGGATGTTCTCATTCAACCTCGAATAGATTCGTTTTTTCATGCAGATAGCTTGCCTACGTAGCAGGTTGTACGGCATATTCCTTGTTCGGGTGGTCTGGGAAGCTGGGGAACTGAGCAAACAGAGTCCGGCGCTCCGCGGAGTAGCAGATACCTAGTATTTTGCGAAGTACCGTCAGAAGGATTATAGGCCGGAAATTACCTGGTGGTCATCCTTTCTTCTTCCCTGGTTTTGGTAGCGGTATAAGAATCCCCCCCCCCCCCTTGATTTCTTCTGGATAGGTTCCTGTTCTGGCAATGGTGTTAATGTCTGCTATCCCATCCATGACAAATTTCGGACCGTATTTCAGTTGTTCTGCTACGATATAATCAATCCCGGCACTTATATCATTCTTGAGGGAATTGACAACTACTTTTACCTCACCTGCAGAGAATGGGGGGGGGGGGGGAGGGGTCTCCATTTCAGTAGTAGTAACATCTGAAAACACATTTTGGTTGTCAGCGTTGAAAGCTTTCTCAAACCAGTCACTTATGATCAGTATAGATTCCTCTTCGTTGACTGTGATTCCACTCCCAGTATCTATAATTACGTCCTGCTTCGGTTTGTTTCTGATTGATTTGCGTATCGCCTTGTACAGTTTAGTAGAGTCATCCTTCCACGCTTCTATATCATCGATGTCTGCCAATAATTTCTCATTTTCCATCTCCCGAAGTTTGATTTTCAATTCTCTCATTTTCTGGTTTGTTTGAACTCTAACAGATTCTCTTTGGTCTGCAGTGGTGGTAGAGTTGTATTTCTCTCTCAACAATTTTTGCTCTTTGGAGAGAATCTGTACCATCTGAATTATGGATCGTCCTCTTCATCTCGTTTTTTCCTTATAACCCAAAACCTCCACCGATGCTTCCCTGCAGGCAGTCGTCATAGTGTTTCATTTTTCCTGTACGTCCGCGGTAGGCCTATGTGTTGTTTCCATCTTCCTTTTTACACTTTCTTCATTTTCAAGTCTAATATCCGCAAATTTCAACCTGTCAAGGTCGAGTTTTCTTTTCTTCTGTCCAGTCTTTGTGTGTTTTCGGTGCCAGTTAAGACCAAGCTTAGCCAGTACTCGTCGGTGGTCCGAGAAGGTTAGAATGCCAGCATACGATCTAGCATCGTTCAAAAAATTCTGTGTTCCTCTGCCTCATCATTATTAGTCTATTTGGTACCTAATAGGGTTGTGTGTGTGAGGACTCTCCCAGGTCGTCCTATGAGCCTGTTTATGACTGAATAGCAGGAGCGGAGATTTCTTCTCAACAGTGGGGAGGTTTTGACGATCTTTCAAAAAATTTACTGTGTGAAAAACACAAAGTCAATGGGGGATCGCTTTGAAAGCGGGGGTGGTTGTAACCTCTCAACCCCCTGTTTCTCCGCCCCTGTCGAATAGAGTGTTTGCTAGTATGAGGCCCTGCCTGGTGGCTAGCCCAGTGAGGTGTTCTCCGTTTGAGTTGAGTAGTCCTTTCCCGTATCTCCCAATGACGTTTAGGTACTTAGTATGCTCGGATCCTATTTTTGCATTGAAATCCCCCGTGGTAAAGAGTATGTCCCTCTTGCTGATGCGATTTATGATACATTCAGAAATTTTCTCTGATGTCATGACACCGTTCACTAACTGGTAGCGTTGGGGCAAAAGCGCAGATGAGAATACTTTTCCTATCGGGATTTCGATTAATATTGTTGACTTGCCTGGGGGGCCCACGCTGGTCACTCAATGAATACATTGTTAACATACAAATTTAGAGACGTAGCCTGGGCGAAATCTGTAGGGGCAGTTCATGACACTAGCGAGGCGTAGCACCAAGTGGCGTGTCTACAGCTAGTTGACCCCGGGGAGGATCCTTCCTTTTTCGCTTGCGTATGAGTGCCATGCCGGGGGAGGGTGCTGAGGGGAGGGGTACATGTAAAACCTGGCTTAAGTGGAAAATTGTGGTATTGTTCGCAAGTCCTTGTACTGTGTTATATCTTTACAAATTGTCATTACTTAGTGATATTGGTCCTATTTTTGACTGGGAGTAAGTCAAGAGGTGCTGTCTAAGAGAAGGACACTACATACTCTGAGAATGTGTTGTCTTTGTGAGGTGGTCAGATGCAAAATGGTGCTATCTTTGGTAAAGCTTCGTAAAGCGTTGAATTGATTATATGTGTAGGAATCCTCATTATTTAGTGTTTTTTGCTAGTTTGGTAGGGTGTAATTGTAAAGTATGTTGCTTCAGGTGGAGGGATGACACCTCTGCTCTTTGAGAAACATTTCTTGTTCTAAGTTTTCCTAGATCTAAAATGGTGTTATATGTGGCAAAACTTTGGACTGATAACATGGCCTGATATTGTATTTACTGAATTTTCGGCTGTGTCATGGCATCCTTACAAGGCTGGTACCCAGTGCGGGCTTCGCCCTAGCGCTCATAGTGCGTCACTGGGAGAACTACCATCGGTTGGCGCGTATCAGTGGAGTAGATTTACAAGAACATTTTCTTTTTTTCTTGAAATCTAAATTTGTTTCTGAAGCATGAAATCTTAGAGTAAAGAACGTTTAGATACAACTTTAAGGTCTAAAATGTGTCATTTCCCCCTTCTGGGAGATTTTCTTTCTTGGACCCCATTTTTCTCCACTTTTTTAAACCTTAAGTCAGGGGCGGGATTTGATGTCTGAAAGGGGGCAAAACTGGGTAGACTGTCAAACGGAGCCGAAGGCGCCGCGGGAGCGCGAAGCGCTTCCTCTTACGGCGTGGGCCACCGGAAGCTCTCGGATATTTACAAATTTTAGGCATTAAAATGATGCATTTTAGCTTCAACTTCAAATGACATAAGGTGGGCACTTAACAGACCACAAAAATCACAATTTGACTTTTTTCAATTACATTCTTACTCGGTAACAGTCAGATAGGATCGACAATGCAGAGGGCTTGAGGAGAGGGGGAGAATGGATTATTCTGATGGTTTCTCAGGGCTTTGGAACAATAATTTTAAGAATGAAAGATGTAGTATTCAGAGTGGGTGCGCTCGAAGCGCGCTGAAAAAATCGCATTTTCAGACTTTTTAGCGATATGAGTAATAGGAAAGCTAAGAAAAGTGTCTTCAGGGCTCTTGCCCCCTTCTATAAGCGCCTGTTCCTTATTACGTTACCGGATTTGGCACTTTCCGTGCCTTACAACTTGCATTTAAACAATCTTTAAAGAGTCGGTAAGTTTACACAGATTGGTGATAAAAATTTTGCTCTGAAAATTTCTTGGGAGGGGAACTTTCCCTCCGCTGCGTATGGCCATGGGGACACTGGTGGTTTCAATGATGATAAAAGAGTTTGTGCGAAGCTATGAGAATCAAGATGTTCCACAGGAAGTCACCCCGAATCCCTAAACAATATAAAACGCTGTTTTAACGGGAGGGTGCACGCTTCGCCCACACCCTCCCGTTAAAACAGCGTTTGAGACTTTTATTTGTAGCCTATTGTTTTTCTTTAGTTTTAAATGCAGAATTTTCGTTGCATAAAATTTTTTGTTATTTCCCCGGGTGCCTGTTCTCTCCATAGAGCAGGGTATGTAGGAACCAATATCCTGCTCTATGGTTCTTTCTGTCATATTTCATTTTATCGATGGTCTTGGACAAGTCCTCAAAGTTTGCCCGCTTGGCGGACGTGTATATTAATCCTGTACCCATATCGGCTGTACTCTTAATACCAACTTCCGCAAACTTGAGTATTAGAGTATGTACGTCAAAATAAAAGAGGAGTACATATTCGACACTTGCTATGAAGGTAACCCTCAACTTTGCTAGTGTGAAAAATAAGTTAGTGTCGATTTTAAGGGTTATTACGAAAGCCCATTAGTGCCATGCGAAAAATATTTTTAATTCGTTCTTACGAATTATTAATTCGTTCTTACGAAATATTAATTCGTTCTTACGAATTATTAATTCGTTCTTACGAAATATTAATTCGTTCTTACGAATTATTAATTCGTTCTTACGAATTATTAATTCGTTTTTACGAATTATTAATTCGTTTTTGCGAATTATTAATTCGTTTTTACGAATTATTAATTCGTTTTTACGAATTAATAATTCGTTTTTACGAATTATTAATTCGTTCTTACGAATTATTAATTCGTTCCTACGAATTATTAATTCGTTCTTACGAATTATTAATTCGTTCTTACGAAATATTAATTCGTTCTTACGAATTATTAATTCGTTCCTACGAATTATTAATTCGTTCTTACGAATTATTAATTCGTTCTTACAAAATATTAATTCGTTTTTACGAATTAATAATTCGTTCTTACGAAATATTAATTCGTTTTTACGAATTATTAATTCGTTTTTACGAATTAAAAACTCGTTCTTACGAATTAATAATTCGTTTTTACGAATTATTAATTCGTTCCTACGAATTATTAATTCGTTTTTACGAATTATTAATTCGTTTTTACGAATTATTAATTCGTTCTTACGAAATATTAATTCGTTCTTACGAATTATTAATTCGTTCTTACGAATTATTAATTCGTTTTTACGAATTAATAATTCGTTCTTACGAATTATTAATTCGTTTTTACGAATTATTAATTCGTTTTTACGAATTATTAATTCGTTCTTACGAATTATTAATTGGTTTTTACGAATTATTAATTCGTTCTTACGAATTATTATTTCGTTTTTGCGAATTATTAATTCGTTTTTACGAATTATTAATTCGTTCTTACGAATTATTAATTCGTTCTTACGAATTATTAATTCGTTCTTACGAATTATTAATTCGTTCTTAAGAATTATTCATTCGTTCTTACGAATTTTTAATTTGTTCATACAAAATGTCAATTCTTTTGTATGAATTATTAGTTCCTAAATTCGAGTATTTATACAATTTGAAGGAACGACGAACTTAAATGACAGTATGAAATTCCATAATACTTGAAGAACGTCGCTTTTGCAATTAATAACGATGCAAAATACGCGACGAACAATTTTAAAGTAACGACGACCCAAACTGCTACGACGTCTTTTAACGTGGTGGAGATAGTGGCGTCATTCATATTTACTCGTCCTCATGCCACATGAACTCGTCCCAAACCATCTCTCCAAAGTTACCCCATGCCAACTAGGCCCTCGTATGAGAAATCATGACAGGGCGTGTGTGTTCCGGTCACAGCTTGTTTTTCCATGTCTTGGCAAATGAAAAAAATATTAAAGGAGGTTGGCTTACTCTCCAAAAACGTGTTCGCATGGCTAAAATGCCCGGTTGAGGGTAGTAGAGATGAAAAATGTATACAGCCTTAAATTGTTACTAGAGGTATGAGTAAGGGGTGATATAACTCCGGTAATTTTGAGATAAATAGCCGTGTAAAATTATCAACAGACCCCTAGAAAGACTTTTTAAAAGGTTTTGAAGGTAAATGCGGCCATGCTCAGTAGCATTTTAGCATGTAGCGTGGTGTGCTATTGCTAGACGCATTTAGACCACATACAGGTGCGGATAGAGACATTTCGAAAAGGGGAGGGGTATGAACTTAGAAAAAACGTAGGTGCGGGGTTAGACTTTCTGGTGCAGTGCCGAGGACAAGGGGGCGTCCTTATGTTCACATACACAATGCACATATGCATACGGGAGTATTTAAACTCAGGGACGAGAGGATTCTCTGCTGCCCGAAATTTTAAAAACTCCCAAAAAGACTAAGCGGAGGGCCACCATAGTTGGCGCGGAGCGTACACAAAATTTTGAAAAATTGCGAACTTCTCAGAAGGCCAGAAATGCCATTTCCTAGGCTTGTCAGCAGCGGTGTCACAGACTTGACTCGAGGGGGCGGGTACTTGGGGTGCACAAGTATTTCGCAAGGGCACTGCTAGAAACCATTCAGTGGCGCCGAAGGCGCAACCGAGCGCAAGGCTCTAACAGGTTGGGTCCAGGAGCCGGCTTTGGGGCCCCTGGTGGGATCCACGGACAAAGCCCCAGTGGGATCCAGGGGGCAGAGCCAGGAAGCTCCTGGGTGTCAGGGTATTTTTGGGGTATTAAAGTCGTCATTTAAAACCAATTCTATTCCTTAAACACTGGTCTAAAAATTAGATGGGTAACTCAAAGTAAGATTTCTTGGTAACAAAAGTACTACCAGGAGCGGTTCCGGCAGACTTTTTGAAAAGGGGGAGAATGAGCTATAGAGAAGTGTTGCAATGGGCAGTCACATGTTGAATGTGAACAAAAATTTCTCAAAGAGAAGGGAAACCCCCTCACCCGTGACACAAAATGTGAGCAAAAGCAATTATTTCCTGAAATTTGCTCAATAATTTAGGAATAGACTAAGTCTTGCAATTATGCCTAGGAAACGACATTATTTAGAAGAAAATTATAATGTACCTTTGGTCAAAACTTTCAAAAAAATATGTCACAAACCTTGAACAATGTATCAAAATGTTCCAACTCCTATCTTTTATAATACAGGACATTCATGAATTAGTAATTCGTAAAAACGAATTAATAATTCGTAAAAACGAATTAATAATTCGTAAGAACGAATTAATATTTCGTAAGAAAGAATTAATAATTCGTAAAAACGAATTAATAATTCGTAGGAACGAATTAATAATTCGTAAGAACGAATTAACATTTCGTAAGAACGAATTAATAATTCGTAAGAACGAATTAATAATTCGTAAGAACGAATTAGTAATTCGTAAGAACGAATTAGTAATTCGTAAGAACGAATTAGTAATTCGTAAAAACGAATTAATAATTCGTAAAAACGAATTAATAATTCGTAAAAACGAATTAATAATTCGTAAGAACGAATTAATATTTCGTAAGAACGAATTCATATTTCGTAAGAACGAATTAATAATTCGTAAAAACGAATTTATAATTCGTAAGAACGAATTAGTAATTCGTAAGAACGAATTAGTAATTCGTAAAAACGTATTAATAATTCGTAAAAACGAATTAATAATTCGTAAGAACGAATTAATATTTCGTAAGAACGAATTAATAATTCGTAAGAACGAATTAGTAATTCGTAAGAACGAATTAATATTTCGTAAAAACGAATTAGTAATTCGTAAAAACGTATTAATAATTCGTAAAAACGAATTAATAATTCGTAAGAACGAATTAATATTTCGTAAGAACGAATTAATAATTCGTAAGAACGAATTAGTAATTCGTAAGAACGAATTAAAAATATTTTTTCGCTTGGCACTAATGGGCTTTCGTAGGTTATAGACTATGTGATACTTTAAAAAGTTAATGAAAAATGTTTTATGAGCAGTTTTTACATGGACATGGACATGGTCAAGGGCATCGGCAGTTAAAGTGCCAGGGAAGTAATTTTAATTTTTATTGGAGGCTGCATCTTGGGAAGTTGTGGTCGGCGAAGCCTTTAACCGTAAGCGCCGAACGGGCAAAGCCGAAAGCTGGGGACTGAGGGTTCTCCCCGAGGAATTTTTCCTAAATTTGGTGGCTTTTGCGACCATTCTGGACCATTTCCTGAGAAACTCCTTACCCCCAGGTGTAATTTGAAATGCTAATGAAATAGTTTCCTTATGACGATGATGCAAATTAAGATAGTAACTGTCAGTCAATTTGCTGAGGATGGTGGTTGTTGGAGAGGAAAGTAAACAGCGACAGGTGTAGCGAGGATTTTGGAAATAGTAATTTACTCCAGCTGCCCTACAGAAAGTAATAACGAGGCAATTCCACCTAAGTTTTCTTACGCGCACAGCAGTAAAGCAGTACTAATGAGACATCGATTTATATATGGAGTATGCGAAGCACGCCGATTTTTTTTCGAGAATTGCGACTCCCTTCACATGGGTAGGGTTTGGGACTTTGTTTGCAAGGACCGTGGCGCATTTTGTGACGTACTGAGCTTCAAGTCACAATAGTGTGGCGCGTAGGAGAAAAGAAATTTTAAGGCGCCAGACAAAATTTTTAATTGTATTAGTTAGTTTTCTCAAGAGGTGCGCGCGAAGCGCGCCGAAAAAATCTTCCTAGCATTTTAATGGTTTTTGACATTAATGTTTTCCTTCATTTAACATTGAAAAATTTCAATCATGATAGGCTATTAAAACTTCTCGTATAATTTCTCTGGTCTCGCTTCCTTTCGCTCATTTTTTATTATTTTTATTTTTTAAGCTCTGAAAAATAGTGGGGGGGGGGGGGGCCCCAAGGGCCCCCGTGCCCCCCCCCCCCCGTAATCCCGCCTATGCCTTAAGTTAATTAATTGACAATGAAAATATGCAATAGTCACAACGTTGAGCCGCGTTAACCAATCTTGACGTGACGTCATTGACAAAATAATCAGCAAAAAGAGATTGACGATATTTTACCGTGAAGTGTGTGTCTAGCGACGGAATCAGTTTATGACTATGACGTGTCATAACCCAACCATAGACAGTGGTAAGACACTGCGGTCTTATCTTTAAGGACAGAGCCCCCCCAAAATTAAAGTTTTATAACTTCTTTTATAACTTCCGTTACGAGGGGGGTCAATTAGTCTTGTTCACTCCGTTTGAAATTAATTTTTACCTTCCGTTCTGAAAAAAATAATTAAGAACGACTGAAAGAAGAATTTTATGTGATTATGTTTTGTCCAAAAAGTCACGTCCCTGATCCTACGTTTCCCGACTGAGCACGGAGACCTAAATACTTAAGGACCAGTGGCGTAGCTAGACTTTTTTCAAGGGGGGGGGGGGCTAAATTTTCCGATTTTTTTTTAAGTGTGAGCATTACTGCATTAGGGAACGCTCTGCATTCTACAATGTAAGTTACAAACATACCGCTTACACGTAATACATACCAGACAAATGTTTTCCTTAAATAATGACAACATAATCAACATTGTGTTGTACTTAACAACGTTTTTGAAATTTTCACTTAAATCTTAAGTATCTAAATAAAAATATGGAACACATTAGACTATGGATGGGCGGATGGGCCTATCTGATATTCAATAGCTCAGCTTAATTCATGGTATTGACTGTGCTAGTGGAGGATAATTTTTCTCTTTTTCATTGTGGCAAATGTATCCAAGACAGAATCAAAGTCTATGGAATAAGTGGAATTTTCTCTCTCGATACTTAGTAGTGCTATAGCCCTTGTAACATCTCTGTTGTCATGCTTGAGCGTAAGTACGACTGAAAAAGGAGGAGGTAGGAATTGTTAAATATATCTGAATAAGAGGAAAAATATTTGGAAAAATATGAACAAGATTCTTATCGTTCAAGTATTTCAAGACCTTTCCTGTTGTCTTAGGTAATTTTTGGTGCCCTCTTTCTTCCACAGTCGAAACATGTTACACAAGATATTGTAGCCTACTCTTGGAGAACATCATGAGATGATTCAATGTCATCTTTGTACAATTCTGTTAACTCCTTCAGCGGCATGTCACTGAAGCCAACCTTCTCATAATTTTCTGGCTGTAGGCAGACAAAATTATTGAATTTACTGTGAAAATTCTTGAATCGCTCATGCATCTGACTCTTCAGGGTATTCAGGGACTTAAAGAACATTTCAGCTTTAAAATGACGTTCATGATTCGAAATTGGATCATCTGATAAATGTTATTCGGGATGTATTTCTTATTTTTGTGCAGTCTCTTTTGAATAAATTCTGTGTTAGCATCATTTTTTCAGCAAGTTCTTTGGCCTGATTAATTTTGTCTTAGAGATATGCATCATCTCTCAGTTTCAAAAGGCTGCCCCCAGTTGCTTGAATTAAATCGGACGCATTTCATATGTCTTAGTCAGAGGCTTGCAGAAACTGTGACAGGCTGTTAACATGGCTTAAAATATCTTTCCACTAAAGCATATTTACAATAAATTCCAGCTCTGACATACTACTGAGAATGCCACTAGCCTCTGCAATCACCTCACGTCTTGCGTCAGTATTCTGAATTTCTTCAAGGGCAACAAGAAGAGCTGGATATGTATTTAGCACCACTGTCACAGACTGGTGACGGCAGCTAGTGGCGCCGGCAAGGATGGTATGGGGGGAGCGTACCCCCGTGCCCCCCAATCGACTTCAGATTTTTTTTTTTAAATTTAAAAAGATCCCAAAAGGCGTTTAAGCTATAGAATTCTGTAGAGGGTAGGGTGAGGTGTGTTTTCGACCGAGTGATGGATCTACTGTAACCATTTTCTATCACAAATGGTTCTCAAACTATCAGATTTATCGCAAATCCTTCGCAAACTACCAAAATTTTCGCGCGCTCCGCGCGCTTCAAACCTTATCTCAATATTGTCCTTATTATCAATAATTTCCGGAAGAAACTCCTGCAGAAGCACAGCAACAAAAGTTGAAAGCTATTTTATCCTGTTTCATGAAAAATTTCGGCGCGCTTCGTGCGCAATCATTACGGTTTTCACTCCATCTCACGACCATTATGAAGGTTATAATACATGCAACTATTCTGATCACAACACTTTTCCCCAAAACAGATGTACATATTCAACCTCTGTAGGGGCCTGGGATCTTTCAATCTAACTTATAGCATGATGTGGAAATTGAAAGTACGTATTTGCTGTTATACATTTTTCAAAACTTTTTACCGAGCGCTTTGCACGCATCCATTACCGGTAGATGGTGATTGTTAATACACTTAAGACGAAAAGCGTTCTGAAACGCGCTTATTAGTCCTTCATCCCGTTTGCTTCACCTATCAGGGAGGTCTAATGTCACCTCCCTCCACCT
Organism: Holothuria leucospilota; assembly: GCA_029531755.1. Classification (NCBI taxonomy): domain Eukaryota; kingdom Metazoa; phylum Echinodermata; class Holothuroidea; order Aspidochirotida; family Holothuriidae; genus Holothuria; species Holothuria leucospilota. The sequence goes on from CM055971.1 coordinate 20,188,128, forward strand.
ATACTCTCCCTTCCATTCCCCATTGCTGGAAGCTGTTCGTCTGGATTTTCGTTCAAACTTAGTAAAATACGATAGTTATAAAGTGTTCGGCATCATTCTCTATCATTTGGATTTCAGGTAATAACCATCCGTCATATCAGTGTCCCATTTGATATAATTAATCCTGAGCTTCCAGGAGGCACTGTACCGGTGTCTGCCAGCTTTAGATACCCTTTATAATGCACAATGAAGCAAAGGAAAATTTTCGGAATAGTCAAGAATGTTTCTGTGGACTCCACGTGCGTATTTTTACGTAAAAGCTTTCCCCGAATGGACGGCATTAAAGTAGCCAATGGGGGAAGGGGGGGGGGGAGGGGCTTCAAGAGGTTTGTTGACAAGTGACAACATACCCTCTCTAAGACAACATACTCTCATGTTTCACCTAACCAAGAATTAGAATTACTACATAAGGATATTTTTCCAGCCATATATGATCAGTTCAAAAAATACCCCAAAGATAGCACCATTTTGCATCTAGGCAACCTTAAATTAACAAAAATTTCTCAAAGGGGAGGGGAGGGGACACCCCCTCACCTTAGACCCCTCCCCAGGACGGCACCTTTATGTAGTGACAAAGGATTCCACGCTGCTGTGTACAATCGCAGGGACGCACAGAAAAGGGGGCAAATTACGCAGACCGGGGTACTAAGGTGACATTGCGACGTTATCTGTTTTGACCCCAATCACCAAACCCTGGCGGTGCCACTGAGTGTAACTAGAGGCATAGCCTAAGTTACGGGTCCTAGTGTGAAACATTGGGACAGACCCTAGGCTGTGGCGTAGCCAAAGTTTCTTTTTCGTGCATGGGAAAAGGAGACACAATTATCTCTAGGAGCAGTATTTGACACTAAGCGGAAAGCTAGTGTCAGTTAGCGCGTAGGTAGTGCAGCACCAAGGAATTTTTTTGCCAAAGACACCTTGTAGATTTCAGTAAATGGTACTTGATCGCCCTGTATTCTACACATCTAGCTTCTTAACATTAAAAAAAAAATCAGATTTTCTTTAAAGCCTCTTCTTTATTCATGGTGTAACACAGAAACTTGTAAGCGATAGTATTTTGCTAGACATCACATTGCTAAACGAAAACACAATTGCATTTCTTTCTTATAATGCACGAAATCATAATTCGGCATAATATGAAAATAATGTAAAACGATACATCGAGGACTTGAATAGCTTCAGCGTTCTGATGGATTAAATCTGCACTTACATAAGATGTCACAGCCCAGTGGCGAACTTAGAATGGGGACAACTATCGATGGCCTAGGAAGGCCTGAACCCAGAAAAAACACTGAAGGTGGATGAGATGCTTCCACGGGATGAACTTTCTTTTAGGGATGGGGCGACATGTCCTCAAATGTGTTACGGCAATAGTAGTATATAAAAATTTTGTGGGTTACGAAAATTTTTCTGGGGGTTTCCACCCCTGGCAACCCCTTAGCTACGAGCTTGGCCCTAGGGCCCTGCACTCTCAGAGCAATTTGAAATAGGCTTGAGAAAATTAAACAATGTTAGGGTTATGTAAAATGGCTTATAGATTCAGCCTATAAAAGAATCTTTAGAATTTCCTCAAATTTTGTAAGAAATTCCATAGAACTTCTGTAGAAATCTATAGGCTTTTTAAGGAATTTCTGTAAAAATTACAAAAGAATCTCCATAAAATAATTTCTACGACGTTTATAAAATAACAATTTCTCTTCATAATTGATAAAGAACTCGAGAACTTATTTGCATATATAAATTCTATAGAGATCTCCGTAAATTTTATGGACATTATTTGGGTTTCTTCCTAGAAATTCTTTCCAACTTTGATAGAAATTCTTAAGATATTCAAAAGGTTTTAAAAGAATTTATAGAGGCTTTGAAGATAGGCCTATTTGAGTTTTTTCTATAGATTTGCATACATTGTTTCGCAAGGTTAAGCCTACGTAAGAGTGACCACAAACCTACCCATTAGCTGCAAGGCCCGGACCCCTTGATTCTGTACGGCATTGAAATGTTATCTAACCCAGTACTTAATACAACGTCGTTTATCTATCCCACTTCGCATCACGAACAGAGCTCATGATTGTACCTGATGTACTCTATGCGACAAACATGCGGACTTCGAACTAGAACCAGTAAAAACTTAATTTTTATATTTTGGCAAGGTTAAGTTGTAATAACCAGCCGTTTTGTTGAGGAACGGAGTAGCCAGACAAGGTACTGAAGGGTGCAAGATGACTTAAAGGGTGGGGGCGGAGCAGGGCGAGATAACCTATATGTAAAATTGTGCTTACCGTGATTATACGGTTAAAATATTCATTACTGAGTAAACTTTCCGATTTATTTGCAGAGTGACAATTTAGAAGTATCTTTGAGAAAATTTTGCATATGAATGATGGCTTTGGACCCAAAATGGAGTTTTCTAGCAAAATAACACTTATAACTTATTACATGTTTAGAAATTCTTATTTTAATGGAGTAAGCAGTCACCCCAAATTTGCTTTGAAAATCAGCAAAGAGACTCAACATGACCAACCTTTAGTCCTTCAGACTTCTAGATCATGGACCTGTCGCATGTCCCTTCTAGACTGGCTGAAAAAAAAACATACTTAACATGATCTTAGCCAAAAGGCCGGCCAAGGAGCTTTGCACAGCGGGCGAGAGCTATCTGAACATCTCTAGCAATGTTAAATTGCCCTATGACCCCCTCTAGATGTGCGGTCCGTACAGAGGTTGGAGGTATTTTTGGCCAGGTGCTTTGGTCATGCAAAATAATATTCTGCGTAACTATTATCCTTATAATGGCAATCAAATTCTGAGTGCGAACCATGACAAATGCCCACGGAGCGCACCGAAATTTTGCATTGAAATCATTTCTATGACAAACTTGTTGAACCCAAACTCTGCACCGAAAAACTATTAATTGCCCCAAAAGATGCCAACCAGAATGCGAGTCTGCCGTCAGTACCTGGTACTTCATTAAAGATCTCATTTTGATAAAATGTCTCTCGAAAAGTAGAGGAAGGTGGAAAGAAATCCCTTGCTTTACATGCTTACAATGTTGTGTTCACAGGCTCTACAATCACGTCTATGCACACGATTGTCTTGATTTTAGAAACCTTATCCAGGGGCGTAGCTAGGATGAAATTTTTAGGGGGGCCTAGGTAACAAATGGGGGGGCCGGCACCGCCGAGGGTCAGGCTTGTCAAGACTATTTAAGCGGAGCGCCACCATCAGTTGGCGCGGAGCGTGCAAGAAAATTTTGGGGTTTACAAACCCTCCAGATGGACGGAAATGGCACTTCCCACGTGTTTTAAGCTGCATGCACCCAGCCTTGAAATTCGAATCTCATGTCTGCCATTTCTCAAATAATGCAGGAAAAATCAATCCATGAAAAATGGTAATAAACAAGGCCGCACATACACTTTTTGCTAGGGGGCAAAAAGTGGGTATTACTGATCTGTGGCCTGAGGGAGGGGACTAAAGGAAACTGGTGTCTCCCTCCCCCTTGGCGAAAATTTGTAATTTCAGGAGGACGTATAGATAGCAAATGGTGCAATATTTGAGGGATTTCAGCTTTAAAAGGAAAACGAAAAGTAGTTGTGACTAAGTGCAACAAAAGTCATTTTGAAAGCGTGGTGGATATGATATGAAGCATGACCTCAGCCATTGAACTCCGTTGTGGGGGAGAGTTTAAGGGAGGGGAGGGAGTATTATTGGTTTTAAAACGTTTTTAGGCCATTGATGATTGAAGCTACCCATAGCAACAACAGCAACATTGTAGCTATGCATAATCGCGCGTACTAGCGCGAGAATTTTAGAAAAGTAGGCTAGAAATACATCCTAATAGAGCTGTAAATGATTGGTGGTGTGTACAGATATAGGCATGAAAATATTGATCTGCCTATTTGAAATTTTTTAAGTTCTAGCATTACGATCACAGCTATTTCTTATATTTTTACTGCGTTTTCTCTGTACATTCTCAAAGTTGGAAACGGTGCACTGAAAATTTCTGGGGGTAATTTTGCCCCCCTTCCCGCTGTGTACGACCGTGCATATCATATGAGCTGAGATAATACAAGAATCATACTGAATATGCATCCCTTTTCAATTATTCTGCCTGCAATTCTCCCATATTCACCTTCTTGTATATCTCTGTTACATTTGTCCATCACCCTATCCATAGGCTACATGTCCACTACTCAATTACATATCCCCTAGATCATACCATTTGTCTCCAACCTAGGGTTAACATATTTATTTTCTAGCAAGGAAGACATAGATCACTGTCCTGATGTAGGGATCTAAGGGTTCCCCTTCCCTTTGGAAATTTTTCCGGTTTTCAATGGTGTCTAGATGCAAAATGGTGCTTTATTTTGTCACAGACTCAAGGCCAGGGGCGGCGCCACAGGGGGGCAGGGCAGGCATTTGCCCCCCCTATGGTTTTGACCCAAAAAATAAAATCGTCTAAATAACGTTTTAAGACACATAATTTCTGTAGGGGGTGGGGTGAGGTGTAACAGTATCATGGAATAAAGTATTGTGATACATTCTCCGTCGCATATAGGACATTTTTGGTGTAAATCCTCGAAAATTTGTGCGCTTCGCGCGCGTTTTCTCCTCTGTCTAACTCATTGTACATCGGCCCCATACTGCAATAGTCCTTAGTGCAAATATTTGGAATGTTCGAGTATACAAGCATTTATCATTTGCTATATAGCCTATCTTCATCCACCTCAGAGCTTACACTTAGGCCTCTTCTACATCCTAGAAGACCCATGATTTAATTTCTCTCTGAGTTTTTTTTTTTTTTTTGTCGTTTAAGGGTTAATACCTAGTAGCGTAAACAATAGGGAGCCAAAATACAGTATATCCCTTGGCGAGATTCTGTGAAAATTGCTGTCCATTTGAAAACAAGCAAAACGTATAGTATTCAACACTAAACTGACTGATCTGAGTGATTAAAAGTTAATTCAAATTCGTATTTGACCGACGTATTTATCAATATTCTGTAATTTCTCGGACTACGCGCGAGTGTGGTATCTGTTACGAATTCCATGGCTACCTTCACGACCGTGGCTCACGGAGAAGTAGGCCTACATCACATTTTAGTGTGTAAGTCCAGTACGCATGGACCTACCAGCTCTAGTTTTACACTTGCCCTACACATGCAGTGACATGTTTGTAGTGCAGTATCGTATCCAACCAGGGAAGGGGGGGGGGGATAGGATTTTCACTTCCGTGTACATTGTTCAATCATGTCACAACAAACACAAAATGGTTAAATTGGTACGCAGGGAAGGTTATACCAGAGGAAGAGTAAGAGTTCCGTGAAAGTGGGAAAATATATATAAGGCGTGTAACATATCTAGATGTCTTCAGTGCAATTTGAAAGATCTGGGAAGGGCCATTTCTTGCGATCTGGGAGCTGTTTTGGCAAAAATTTTATCGGCGCAGTCCGCGCCAGCCAATAGAAATCATGTAACATATCAAGATGGCTTCAGTGCAATTTGAAAGGTCTGAGAAGGACATTTAATTGCGATATAGAAGCCATTTTGGCAACATGAACGGTACGCTCCGTGACAACCTTTAGTGGCGCTCCGCTTCTATACCAACGCAACCAAACGCTGTTCACACGCTCATGTCTGTCAGTCGTCACTTATCAAGTATCGTGCGGTTCAAAACTGCCTCCAAGATCCCGAGAAGTGCCATTTCATGCAGTCTGGGGGTCTATAGGGCGAAAATTCTCTTGTACGCTTCGCACCAAACTATGATGGCGCTCCGCTTCGATGGCAACTTCCATTCTGCTCCCCTCCCCCAATAGCCAACACAAGTCGCCGCCCTTGCCCGTTTGTTATATAATCGTCGACAATAAGTGCAACAAAATTGGAAAACTGTAGTCGGCCAAAAGTAAAGAACGTTGGATTACTTACCTAGAAACTAGATTTCTCGAGAAAAAATATGACTTCAAAAGATGCAAAATATTGTACCAGATTGCGTCTAAGGCTTCCTGGTAGTCGAAAAATCTTTCACACCCCCTCCCCTTAACCCCTCCCTCAGAACCGCGATCACCCATCTCATGCCAGGGGCGGATGCAGGGGGAAGGATTCAGTCGCACCCAAAATATTCAAGAAAAAACGGCAAAAACGTTTGTTAAGCTACAGTATGAGGAGGGGACAGGATGCAAGTACGCTGCATCTTCAGTCTATGTCCGTCCCCTATACGTTTCTTTGCCTGTGTTTTTTCGTTTCTTCAGTTAAACGTACGTTGCCTATCCGTTCATTGTCAGTTCTATTTCTTTACGCTTCCGTTACTTATGCGTTAGTGTCCGTCGAACATTCGATACATGTACTGTACTTCTACGTTTCATCCGTTTGTTGTCCGGTAATGATCCGGTGAGCAAATAACAATCACCGGAGACGAACGGATACTAACGGAGAAGTCCAGAATGAGAAACGCACGAGAAAATGATAAAACGGAAGATTAACGGATAAGTAACGAACACGTAAGGGGGTCCTTTTTCGGTCGACGTCCGGTCCAAGTTTTGTGCATGTTCAAAATCTCTCGCCGTTCATACCGGACGTTCCCGGTCATGAAACGAAGTCGGCGGAGGAGAACAGGAGACTAAACGGATACTAACGTACATCAACGGAGTGCCATTTTGGGTCTTCGTTTCGTCTCCGTTATTGCATTCCGGTGAGGTGTGACAGGCGCTTAAAGACTGACGTGTGTTATGGTACGGTATCTCCCTCCCCCCTCCCTCTCCCTCCCTGGTGACGCCATCCCAACCAATTATTTATACCTCTGCCTGTGAATCCATTCTTAAGGTTTAAGTCCAAATTTTACATAAATAATACTGCAATAAAATAAATTTCAATCAGTTTTGTCTCTTATCTCATACATGCACGTTTCATTTTAGGAGTTTAAAGTGGACATAAAGTGTAGAATAATAAGAATATATATTTTAGACGTTGGAAACGAATTTCACTCATCCAACTCTCATTTTCATAGCTCACCCTGTTGCTGAGATATGAAAAGTTAAAATTTATTCACTTTATTTGAAATAGTGGATTATACGCAATAATTTGTGATGATCTTCTTGTAAAACTCACATTACTTGCTTTTGTTTCCTTTTGAAATTGAAATGTTTATATAACCTTGCAAAAATTACTGTTGCACGGAGAGGTTTTGTATAGTCAAGTCACCCTATAACAGTGAGAAAGTGATCACATTTTGGCACAAGGTGCAGAGGCTTTCGAAAAAAAGAAAAGAAAACAAAGAATGTAATTTGAGTAGTACAAGAATGACACCACAAATTATTGCGCCATCTACCACTTTAAATTGAATAAGCACCAACATTTTAGATATCTCAGCTCAGGAATTCCTGTAAAGATGGCAGTTAGACCATCTGGATTCATTTTTCAAGATTTGTAACATATGTTTTTGAATTTTTAGCCTTTAGGTACACTTTAAATTTAGCTAAAATTTGGCAGTTCTCTGTAGACCAAAAAAAAAAAAAAATAAAAAAAAAAAATGCATTTTCTATGCGCGTTTCTTTCAATATAAAAAGTTGATTTAACTGTATTTTCAAAGAAAAGTGAACTTAAAGCAAGCTGGAGTGATTTCACATTCTCACATTGATGAGCAGTTCTCCCTTTTCTGTGCCTTTCAATCGTTTTGACTTACAGACCCTTAAGGGTGCAATTTGCAAAATTGCAATATCTCCTAGGCATATTACGTAATAATACCATACGATTATGAAGGACACTAAATCGGATTTAAATTTAGCGATATACATAAATCAGTCTATTAACGTGAGGAAATGACGTCACTCCTGTTTGCGTAAAGTTTACTTAAGCTTGCAAATTTGGTTACATCATTGGTTCAAAAACTCGAAAAACTATAGGTAAAATTTAATGTTTTCTCATAAGAGTTATGATTCCTCTCCCTTTTATAAAATTCAATTTTGCGTATAACCCTTCCTCAGTGATTCGGCTTTTCTATAAGCAAGAAAAATATCACATGACGAGGATTTATTTTTTCTCATTAATTAAGATATTGCAGACATGAGATCCATATTTCAAGGATGAATACATACAGTTTAGAACACTCGGGAAGTTCCGTTTCCGGCCATCTGGAGGGTTTGCAAAGTCAAAAATTTTCTTGAACGCTCCGCGCCAACCGATGGTGGCGCTCCGCTTAGAAATATGTATTACCTTTTTTCATAGATTTATTTTTTTCTCCTTAATTGAGAAATTGCAGACATATGATCCATATTTCAAGGCTGCGTACATGCAGCTTAGAACACTCGGGAAGTGCCATTTCCGGCCATCTGGAGGGTTTGTGAAGCCAAAAATTTTCATGTACACTCCGCGCCAACTGATGGTGGCGCTCCGCTTAGATAGTCTTGCTGCACTCACCCCCCCCCCCCACCCCAATATTTTTTCGTTCTGCCACGCCTGCTGCATAGTTGAAAGCGTCTCATTCAGTGAGGGGCCGATTTTTACTGACAGACAAACATCCCCTCACAGTTCGTTTTTACTTTAGAAAAAAAAAAGTTTTTTTGAGAGAGAAAAATAAAGTCCAAGAAAATGAAAACGCCAAATATGCAGGTTCTGACACGGGGGAGGGGGAGTAGGGTGAGGCTCGGAAGTCTTCGATGCCTGGACCCCCAAACAATAAAGCTGGGTCCGACCCAGCATGCTTTGCCCCCCCTATCGAAAAACCCTGGCGCCGCCCCTGCTCAAGGCATTGGTATATTACTTGGTCAGACCTATAATACCACCAGTAAATCTTTCAAACTATTTAACCGGCAAGTCAGAAGAAGGGATCATGTTGGAAACACATGAAATCCGCACCTTGTTGACAATTTTATAAATCCACCCGGACGCCAGTGTGAACTAGTAAAAAGAGGACTTGTCGAAAACAATCGTTTTACAGTGCACTTGTCATGAGCAAGGACAGAGACACGACATACTTGTTAATTAAGGATAGAAGAATTATTCGAACGCAGTACCTTACCGTACGGCATATTTTGTGTATGATACGGTAATGGTCGTGTAAGAATGGTCTTCAGTGATAGGTTGCCATGTTTTCAGTAAATCAACCGGCCATCCGAAAGGCAGAAAGGGTCTAAACCTGACAAAGTCTTGCACATTTTATTTAATTATTTTTTGAAGGAAATGCTCCAAAGTTTATTTCCGTTCAAACATTTATTTTTTCTTAATTCTTACACATTCTATTAGGACACAAAAAATCTGGGGGGCCTGACGAATATCTGGGGGGCCTAGGCCCCCAGGCCCCCCCCCCGTAGCTACCTTATCAAGGAATAAAGCGAATACGGGTGATAGGAAGCAGCAGCAATGAGGCTAACAGCGCGAGAAACGCGCGAAATTTTGATAATTCGCAAATAATTTATTTGTGACAGAAGATACCATATTGGATCCATCCCTTGATCGAAACATACCTCACCCTACCCATTTTAAAATTCCATAGCCTTGCTAAAACTAACTCTACACTCATTTTGAAAATTGTTGGAAATTTTTGGAAATCCGAGGATTTGGGGCATGATATCACGTTCCCGCTCCAGCCTGGTGACACTAACTATCCTAGAAAACCTGTGTGGTGAAAACTTTGGCATTAGAATCAACTAGGTTGCAGAAATTTTTACTCTTAATAACAAATTTGTTACGACAGGTCAATGCAGCAAGCCGTGCCTCCTCACATCCCTGCATAGCATGAACCATTACGTGCACGTTCATACATCTATAGACTAGCATCAAACTCCAGCTATTCACATCTTGTCGCACATTGTAGCCCCCTTCTCGTCGTCAACCACTTTAATAGATTTCTAAGACCAAACGCTCCGGCCAACTCCAGCCTGCAAAAAGATATATTTGGAATAGGTTTTAGACAACAATTTTGACCCTTTTACTTTTTCTCTTCCTCTTACTCTTTTCTCTTTTTTCTTTTCTCTTTTGTTTTCTTTTCTCTTTTGTTTTCTTTTCTCTTTTGTTTTCTTTTCTCTTTTGTTTTCTTTTCTCTTTTGTTTTCTTTTCTCTTTTGTTTTCTTTTCTCTTTTGTTTTCTTTTCTCTTTTGTTTTCTTTTCTCTTTTGTTTTCTTTTCTCTTTTGTTTTCTTTTCTCTTTTGTTTTCTTTTCTCTTTTGTTTTCTTTTCTCTTTTGTTTTCTTTTCTCTTTTGTTTTCTTTTCTCTTTTGTTTTCTTTTCTCTTTTGTTTTCTTTTCTCTTTTGTTTTCTTTTCTCTTTTGTTTTCTATTCTCTTTTGTTTTCTTTTCTCTTTTGTTTTCTATTCTCTTTTGTTTTCTGTTCCCTTTTTTTCTTTTCTCTTTTGTTTTCTTTCCATTTTCAGGCTTTGTGAAAGAGGGGGTTAACCCTCCTAAATCAGCGCAGGATCGTAATTAAGGTAGCTTTATTTTAAAGTGCGTGGGCGAAAAAGGGGTGTTCGCTCCAGCACTCTCAAGAGTGGGTCGTAGTCTCTTCCGCCCAGCGCTGTCTCCCTTTTCCTAAGCCTTTGTCAACATTGGTCCTTCCACATAACACCTACCAGTATCCCCTTTCTACCCTCAAGTTGATCAGTCACAGTTTCGGTGTCAATTTATTACCCAACCATGCAGCAACACATTCTTTTTCTGCACGGCCGAGTTATAGATGATTTTGTTTTGATGGAACCCGTTCGTATGAGATTTTGGGATTTAAGTCACTAGGTAGCACTCGGACACATCCTTTCTTGCTAGGCAAAAAAACTACTTTTTACTGATTTCCGTCATAACCTCTATCGGCAAAAGAACATGACTAGCCTGTCGAGTACTCATAAAATTAAGACATTAGGGCCAAGTATGATATTCTTAACTGTTTTAAAGTTGAAAATATTGAAAAGGGTAGTATGTTTACTGATGCCCCATAGCATCGATTGGGTAGAACCCATTCTCCACTGCACCGCGGAGCTGTTTGCTCAGCGGCCCCTCTTTAAGGCTTCCCAATCACCAACTAAACAAGGTATATGCATAGGCAACTTTTCTACTCGTACTTCCGGAGCCCCTGCCTGCGTACCAGTATGTGGTCTCTCACTAGCCGTGCTTACGATCTAGCAGTTCTTAAAAGTCTACAGGAGAGAGCAAGTAAACCACCGTTCCGCAGGGTATTTGCCACTGTCTTCATTCTTCTTAAAAGCTGACGAGTAGAAGCTTCTTTTGAAATTACCCTCATGAAGCCTTGCTTAACGAGCTCTTGCGCTTCACCTGTACTGTATGCCTATTGTTTTGTGGATCTGTAGTGGAAACACCCTTTTGTTTGGCTGGGCAGTCTGATCATGGGACTATATGAATATTCAAGACTGCACATAGCTGAGATGAACTTGGGCATTATTATCAATGCAGATCCTCTAGACATCTTTTGTTTAGTCACGTGGTTCTAGCTAAGGGCGGATAACACCGAAGAGGTAGATGAAATCAAACTGAATGACGACAATAAAGATTGCAGCTGTGTTCTAATATTGACCTGCGTCATCTTTATAACCTTGCACTGAGTTCCATTGACTTGGGAAGTTTTTCGAAGGAAGTTATTCTAAGGACACGAAAGAAACCAGAAATTTCTTAAAAGATATTCAACTTTTAGCAAGGAATCCTTATCCTTTGGTTTTTACCGTTGGAATCATTTTACTTTATCATAGGACTGCTATTTTCCTGGTGTAGTCAGTACAGTAGTAATCATCACCCTGAGACTCTTTGTGAAGGAGGAAGGAAGGCTGGGCACTTGTCCAGAGATGGCCGTCTGTCACTAGTAGCGCACTCGAATAATATGAAATTCCCTTATCCAGCCGACGTTTTTCTTCGGATTTTGTCCAGAATTTAACTCAAAAGAGACGGTGACGTTTGACGGTTCATCTTCTTATGAAATTTCGAAGTAAATGTCGGTAAGTTTTAGAAATTTTATTCTTTAAGTTAGTGCACAATTTGCAAGGCTACTTGAATTTTTCCTCTAAACTGAACAAATCTACAAACTTGTGATGGAAAATTTATTTAGATATGAACTGAGATGCTCTTTAGTGTGGTCACAGCCAGCAGCTATACGCCCGAATACTGTATTGTCTGATGGAAAACATTAGGTCAGTGCCTAAGGTTAGAAAAGCAACATAGGGTCACACGTTTTCTCACCCGAACATAACATACGCAACTTAGGACGCAAAGGTTGCTGCAGTGCAGTGGCGGGTCCAGGATTTAACAAAAGGGGGGGGGGCAGATCATAAAGGTTTGTATAAAAGTCCGATCTGGGGGAAGGGTCTAAGAAGAGGGGGGTGTCCCCCGGGGGCAGTGCCATGGTATTTTGATAGTATGTGATGAGTAATCGCCGTGCTGGGGGAGGGGTCTTAGGCGAGGGGGTGTTCCCCTCCCCTCTGAGAAATTTTGTTAATTTCAGGTTGCTCAGATGCAAAATGGTGATGTCTGTGGTGTATTTTTTTAACTGATCATATATGGCTGGAAAGCATTCATAATTCAGTGATTTTAATTTTTGGTTGGGAGAAAGATGCTTTTCTGGGGAGGGGTCTAAGGGGAGGGAGGGAGGGGATGTCTCCCTCCCCTTTGTGAAATTTTTGTTAATTTAAGATTGCTTAGATGCAAAATGGTGATGCCTTCATATATCGCTGGAAAATGTTCATAATTTAGTGAATTTTAAATTTGACCCTAAATTCACAGTGCATTTCATTAAAATAAATTACAAGGCCTAAATAAGACACTACAGGGTAATATTGCAGCAAGTTATAGTTAACAAAGCCTGATGTTGTCGAAAATATTCCTCTAAATATTAAAGAATTCTGAAATTCCCTTGAAAGTAGAAGCAGCGCTCCCAATGGTGTGGGCCTGGTCGGTAATGGACTGAAGTTAGCAATCCATTAATACAGTGCTCATGGGTAACTCCTTGCAATGCCCAGAGAAAGTTACTGAGGCCAATATAAGCCAAAATGTTATCAGGTGAAAGTCAGTAGCAGAGTTATTAACATAACACTTATTTTCTGAGGCAGAAAATAATAGACAAGTTTGAGTTTCACTCTGACACATCTCATAGGCCTATTTCATTGGAATAGGGCCTTGTCCTTTGTTTTATGAAGTTGAAAAAACTTTCAAAATTTTTTGGAAGGGGGGCGGGCCCCGCCCCCTAAATCCTCCCTGCAGTGTACTCTTAATGTGTCTATTAGAACAATTGAAAACAGATCACCTTTGGAAGAAGAACATAATTTTTGTTGGTAGCCTATTTGTGAGTGTGAGGCAGTCCCCCACCATAACTGGTGGAGGGGAAGGAATATTTTTCACCCCACATTATTTTGTCTACATCAGTAATGTTAGCTGACAATTGTGTGAAAACAGTTTGCAATGACTGAAATTTCTTGGTAGGCTTCTTGCACATCATTTACCCTGTAGTTGCTTCATGATAACCAGACATTTCTAAACTCATGAACAAATATATGCATTCAACGTAACTTTTTACAGAACTAGGACCCCCCCCCCCCACCCCCAACTAGGACCCACTTTCACTTCTCGAATAGTCCTGACATGTTTCCTATGAAAATGTCCTTTTAAATTTTGTGATAAAAGTATCCCTAAATCCTTTCATTCCTACTGTATTTCTGGTTTGTTCAGGATTTAACCGTTTGTATTTTTTACCTGAATGCGAAATAACTGTGATAAAATCCTTGGGACTTTAAGGGAATTTAAATGTTATTCCTTAATTCTTCTAGAATTCTTGGATTCCTACGAGTATTTTACAATGTTCATTGCTTAGCATGAAGGCATGAAGAAAATTTATTTGACTTAGCGCAGCACACACCTATCGGCCATGACTAGAAAAACCATTGGCGTATGAGGTGGGGTTGATATATTGATATATATATTGCCAGAAGTCCATATCGTGATGTGCGATATGGAATACCCTTATCATGATATGACAATATAGAAAAAAAAACTTTCTGGGGACTGAAATTTCAATAATGTAAATTTTAAAGATGAAACAGTGTTTATAATTTCAGTACTCATTCATTGATTTCATCCTGATGTAGAAAATTAGCTGTGAAACTTTTTTAGGATTATTTCAGGCACATTTAGCCTTGTCTACAACAGGTTTATCCATTTTGGCATAGGCCTATCGATAAATCGCAAAAATTTAGGCGATAATATCGCCATACGTCGATGTCATTTTTTTCATATGGCCCAAGGAGGCATTGTCTTGAATAGCTTCAGTAAAGTTTTGGGTTTTGTTGTATACTTCTGTACATTAGAGATACCTGTATGTACAGTATACATAAGTGTCTAGGGCCAGTAATTTTCCGCTTCACAAATCACAAAATTCTGTTTTAACTTAAATTCAAATTCTGCAAAATTCCCTTTCAAGCATAACTCCTTTCTATGATTTTCGGATTTTGGAGTAATTATGTTGAAAACAAGTCCTAAACTTGTCTGATTACGATTCTGAAGGCAGTACACACTCGTAACACACAAACGACCTAGCCTAACACACTATAGCATAGGCAAACTGGAGCCTATACCACCAAAATTTTTGCTGATTTTTGTGAATGTCCTGCTTGTTTTCTGTTTTTGCAACTTCAAGGTATTTTGATGATTTTAAGGTGAATTTCCCACCAGTTTAGATTGCAAAATGTCTGTTTATGTCTTTGGTATATGCAGGCCTTCATTTGACATAGTTTTGAAGAAAAACAACTCAGTTATTGTCAAAAATTTACACATATTTTGAGCCTGATAATTTTTGCTAATCTCTGTGAGATTACGTGCAGAAAAGTGAATTCTGTTTTTCCGCGTTTTTCCACGATTGCGGAAGATCATTGGCCCTAAGTGTCACCTTTGAACAACCCACTAACTGATTTCTTTACTCCCCCTCTACTATACATAAGGTACAGTAAATTGCAAATTGTGCATGTTATACAATACAGTGTTACAGTTTATAGGTGCTGCACTGTACAATAAAGTACAGTATTTATTGCCCTGAAACAATGAGACTTTGCCCAGATTTAAGGTTAAATGAATGCCACACCTTGACCAAATGAGTTGTTATCTCTATTACAACACTGGACAATGACCCCTAACCCATGATTTCGATTGTTTGTCTTTAGAAGATTCTATGATGAAAGCACTTAAACTGAAGGGGTCATTATATTATTAACTGTAAATGGATATTAATCGAGAGGTGGTAACCGAAGTGATACAGTACTTACATTAATTAATGCTGTGTAGTGTACTATGTCAAATACAGCTTGTATTGCAGTCAAATGTATTGATCACAGCAGGGAATTGATCACAGCAAAAGTAGAAATTAAAGGAATGCAACCTCATTGGATTGCATAGAGCAAAATTCCATAGAAAGGTAACAGTCATGTGCAATTAAAGGCCCTTTAAGCTTATCCCGGACAGTAACAATTATCCCTACTAAGTTAACTTCAAGCCCCTCCTCCAATTTAAACCAAGCCTCCTGTCTATAGTACACCTCTCAAAAGTCTAAGACAGCATGGAGCTACTAGGACAGAGCTGCAGTAGCCTGCACTGATTTTAAGTTGCTCCAGGCAATACTGTCATGCACAGTGTATGTGAGCTGAATTGGGAACATTGTAACAGACTGTACAAGTCATTGTTGACCAACCAAAGGGAACTTAATTGTTTTGATGAATGTCAATCAAAGTGCAGCTATCAATTGTGTTTTAAAACTTGGGGGATATTTCTAAATATGTTTGGGCAGAGAGTTGCTGGCAACTCCCTGGTTTGGGGGTTGCTTCATCCCCGTTAAGAATATCAGGGTTGTGTATTTGAGGGCTTCTCGTTACAGTAAGTTCTTTGTCTCTTTGGAGTCTTACAGTACTTCCTTCAGTTTCACAAAGTACAGTAGTAGTAAAGCTAGCAGTGTATTTGACTGTACAGGCTGTATACAAGTTTGATAGCCTCAGCATCGTTATTCTGCATGCTCATGTGTACTGTACTGTACTGTACTGTACTGTACTGTACTGAGTCATCTCTGATTAACCCTATAGTACTGACTTTTAGTTGGGGGTAAGCAAAAGTCTCAGTTGGTGACTACTCTTTGATTGACATCAGAGTTACAAAATTCAAAAGATGCCAAGCAGCTCATATTACATAGCATGCATATAGAACGTTTTGTTCACACATGCTCACTAGGATGTGGCCTTGAGCAGTGAACTACGTTTGTGTCTGCACAAGGAGAAGCAGTAAAGACAATTATGGGCGGGGCTTACCACCAAGTAAAAGTCATACATGGGGTGATGCAAATCCCTCTTTAAGTATTTTAGATGAAACTACAAAGAAATTTTTACAAATTAGCCCACTGACATCTTTTTGCAAATTACTATAGGTATGGTGTTTGATTTAAGGTACAGTATCCAACTTTTAATACTATTGGAATTTTCTTAACAGGTTTTCCTGGAAGTGTACTTTATTTTTGAAAATTTTGAATATAAAGGGCTTGAATAGAAAGCAGTATTGGTATTTAGTTTCAAAATGCATGTTATGAAATTTGAGCAGTGACTAGATTTTTCTGTGAAGAGGGTTAGAAACTTTTTCAGTAAAAGTACATTTTTTGATATTTTATAGGAGCCACAGTACCATGTTCCAAGAGGACAGCCCAAGGAAAATTTTTGAAAAATTACAACAGTATGTACTGTACATCAGGTTACGTTGTGATGCAGTTAAAATGTCGAGGAATATTCATGCATACTCAAACAGTGGCTGATTTAAAGTGCATTGCTGTAGATAATAAAAGAAATGTGGAGAAGGGATTTACTGTATAACTTTTCAACAAGGCTGGCATAGTGAACCATACAGTGCAATGTCTGGAAAAATCTTGTTGCTGTTATATACTTTTGCATTGCCACTTATAGTATATAGACAATGAAAATATGCAATAAAATAGACTTTGCTTTATCTGGGTGTTGTTTTGTTTTTTTTTTTTTTTTTTTTTTTTACTTTTGTTTTGTCTTACAGTGTATAAATTTCACTCCCTTTAACAGACACAGCATGTGGCAAAAAAAAAAAAAAAAAAAAAACATAGAATTTACACTGCACTGTACCTTTTGCTGTGAACTTATCTTTTTGTTTCTGTACCATGTACATGGTTACTTTTTTACAAGTGTCAATGTAAATATGTGCAATTCACTTTGCAGAGATGAACCTGTCTCTAGTAAGATGGGAAAGTTTGTAGACCCTGCTTTTGCCTCCCCCACACCCCACACCCCCACATACATAGTTAACTTTTATGTTACAGCATTAGCATTACACATGGATTTTTCCTCCCCAAGTTGCAAACCGACAGTATCTGCAAAAGAACATTTTCTTGAGTCTCAAAAATTTTTGAAAGTTCTGTACACTTACTTGAACCATGTGATAGGCACATGGGCCCCAGTCTATTGGGGAGGAGGCAGGGAGGGCCAGAGGAACTTATGCAGTTTAGTGTACAGTATCATGTCTGAATTCATTCAATGCCTGATTCGTCGTCATTGCATTCATGGTTTTAATTTGTAATGTTCCAGTCTTTTGATGTATATTTGTGTGGTACTGCATGATGGTTTGTATTTCATTTATTGCGTGTCAATTGCCATATGTATGGTTTCCTTCTGCCTCTCAATTTCAATGTTCATCAAGGCCAGTGTTGCTGTTACTATGGATGGTTGCTAGGTGGGGCAAAAATAAATTAAAGAGTTCATAATAGGAACTTTGTACTTTCAATACTGTATGTGCAGTATACAAATAGACACTGAATAAACCTAAAACTTGTGTGAATTGTTGTTAATTCATGTGATGAGGACACTTCTATATATTTCAAAAGTTGTAATGATTGTCAGAGATCTTTTAATAATTGTGTTTGCATTTCTGTGCAGTATGAGTGAAAGTTTGCTCATTGTGCTGTCTTTGTCTCTTTCTGCAAACATTCAGGAACTGTAGCTTACACATGATAAGTACATGAGATTAACTCTTATTTTCATAATGGGACAGACTGGTCATTCAGTCATGCTGCAGTACAGTGTAATTTATACTGTACATATCTTCATGTTCTCTAAAGCCTTGCCAGGTGATAAGTGTTGTGCCATATTGACTTTTTACTATCGCGGTAATTACACAAAACATTATCGCGATGATTCCATAATTACGATAATTTTCCTAGGACAATTTCTGTGCGAGTTCCACGCTGATACTGAAATATTCAGGGTTAAGAATAATCACCGAATCTAATGACTGAGAATGACTGCGAATTTGTTTCGTTCGCTCCTTCATGCAAAAATGTGAATTGACTTTACATTGGTTCCATGTAATAAAAGAATTCCTTCAAATTATTTTGGAGAGAGCAAAAGGAAGAAAGAAAACAACACGAGGCAAATCATTTCACATTTTCCCACAAGAAAGTATCGTCAGTCTATTTCGCTCCTCTCTTACCTCCTATTTACCTATGTACCCATTATTGCCCCCAGTAACTGTCTGGCAAAAAACTAAAAGCACCGCAGAAACCCCTAGCAGTAGGGGGCGCCCTAAACCCCAAATCGTCCTTCTGCATTTTTGCCTCATCGTGTTTGACACGTCTCAAACTTGTCTGGTGGAAAACTATGCTAATTTTCATCATTTGATTTCTGAACTACTTCCATCCTCGCCTTTAGCACCGTGTTGACGGTCTCATCGCCGTTTGTGACCAAAATCATGAGTATCCTCTTCTCGTTAAGAACTTTTTTACGTTTTTCCTAGCCTGTATCTGTTCGAGGATATCTCTGCGCGATCCTCTATGTATGTGATTTTGTACAGGTACCAGTTTCGCGTGGCTATTTTGTTTTCTGCGTCCCTCGGGGCCCCGGGTTTGGTCGCGCCTTTGTGCCGACTTCCCCTCCCCGTTTTTCCCAAACCAGTGAGTTTTGGGGATTTTCAAATTCTCATTATCATATCATCTCGCAAAACAAATTATCTTGATGAGGATAATTTTTGATACATGTATATCGCCCAACCATACAGGTGATTACCTGTAGTTTTGCAGTTTTGTTTCTACAAGGGTAAAAAATGAAGTCCTGAATGCATTGTATGTATTTGTAAAATTAAAAACTGTAAATGGAGTCACTCATATTTTGATTGATGTACAGTAGCCTTTCAGGGATTTTGATTTCAGGTTTTCCTGGAAAGGGGTTCAACAGAGAAGAACACCTCTCGTGAAATGTAGGGTAGATTTTGTGTATAAAGGTACTGCACATCATTGGCAAAGCATTGAAGTGTTCAAAGAATTCAGATTAGATGATCATCTGAAACCAATTTATTTGGAAAATTTGTTGGGGAAGGATTTTGAAACTTGTTGGGTAGTATGTCCTGTAACTTTCCCTGCTGGTGTGTGAAAAAAATGCTGCCCTCATTTACCAGTGATATGCAGTATTTGTTAACATGAAGAAACGTCATGTTGCAAGCAGGGATGTAGCTACGGTGGGCGGCGCTGGGCGGCCACACCCAGCACTCGATATTTCCGCCAGGCACTCCAGGCAGACACACATCTCCCCGCCCACCACAAATCTGCCAACCATGACCTAAAACTAACTCCAAATTTACTCTCTAAGTAAAATGAGGGAAAAATGAAAATTTAATGGCTGAAAAATGGGGGTAGATCCCATGTGAGTGGGGTGAGGTGCTTTCCCCAGATCAGACTTTCACCCGGCACTCAAATTTGGCTAGCTACATCCCTGGTTGCAAGCAGACCCTACATGAAGTAGGCTTGGACCAGATGCCACTCAAATTCATGCTTTGTGTGTACTGCATAGGCTTGCAGAATTTAGCAGAACCAGGTGCCATGTTTTCATGACCTACTGTACTATACTGTAGGAACTTTCCTTTTTAAATCACTGAAAGTGCAAACTGTACTTAATGTTTGGAATGATAACAATGTACCTGTACTCTGAAGACAGTGTCCTGGTATTAACAAGTAATACAGCATGTACAGTACATTTATACATACTGAAAACATGTGAAATAGCTCACGAACTTATGGGTACCTCAGTGTTTTGTGCACAGTTCAAGCTCAGGACAAGGCTCACTCCCTAAAGTAAAACACTGACCCCACATTTGGATTTTTATCATTTTTGATTCCTTGCCGAAGGCAGGCAAGGAATCTATGCGATGGTGATGGCGTGTGTGTGTATGTGTGTGTGTATGTGTGTGTGTGCGTATGTATGTGTGTGTGTGACGCTGCTTGTAAACACTCTATCTCAAGAAAGGTAATCTTGGGGAACCTCATACTTGGCATGTGGATACCCTATATTGAGTAGATGATCCCTATTGTTTTTGGTGAAGCTCAAAGGTCATTTGGGGTCACGAGAGGTCAAATAGTGAACGCCATAGAAATTGCTTGTAAACACTCTATCTCAAGATGTGTAACTTCAAGGAATCTCATACTTGGCATGTGCATGGCCCATATCAGGAAGGTGATCCCTATCGTTTTTGGTAGAGGTCAAAGGTCATTTGGGGTCACCAGAGGTGAAAAGGGCCAAAATCGTCCAAGCACAATATCTTTGAATGTAGAACTTGGTTTAACATGAAACTTGCTGTGTAGCTGGCTTTTATGTAGTACATATTTGTCCTAAAATTTCATGAAGATTAGAAGTCATTTGAGGTCAAAATTGGCATTTTTCTTTAAAGGTCTTCATTCTACGGTAGCTGTGATGAACCATTCATATCAATAATGTGATAACGGTCTACGTATATTTACTACACGGTCTGTAAAACTTAACCATACCCCAAGGGCATCCGTATCCAGAAGATCATGATAGCTGTTAGCTGATGGTATTCAGCTCTCCCATTGGATAGTTGTCCTGACGTAGTGAGTCTCTCATGACGATAGGCCGAACTATCCAGTGGGAGGACCGGATTTCGAAGATGGGGGAAATCCCTTTATACAAGTGACGTCACCATCGCGACGACTAAACGTGATCATGTGCAAACGAAATTTTCGCAGAAAAATATTCCTTTTTTTAAACACATTTATCGGTCCAAATGAGTCGTCATACCACAGAAGTGCTGTACGGGCACGATTGGAAGATTGTTGTGAATTGATAACGGAGAATAAGGCATGAACAGCGTGATTCAGGCAGGCGAAGTTGGTACCGAAAGGCGAAAGGCTGTGAAGTGCGCTACCTTTCCACTATTATATGTACTGTATATAGCCTAAGGTATTAACTTACTCGTTTACTGTATAACGTTAGGACAGCCTGTGACTAACTGTTACTTGTTACTTAGTGTTACTAAGTGCAAGTATCGTTAGAATGAAGGGTCTTACAAAGTTACATGTAGGCAGCTGGCTAATGATTTGTAGAAATCAGTTAGGCCAAGACCTACCTACGAGTATAGCCTAGGCCCATACAGGAAAGTTCAAGAGTTTTCATGCAGATCTGTGGCAAATGAAATTGTATGCCGTACTGGCTTTGCCCGCTTTGGTGCACGATGCCGACGTCATTGGGGGGGGGGGGGGGGGCATACTAAAGTGAATGTCGGTACTATAACAAACACTAATGTTAGCCTAGCCTACACCTTAAGCCAAATACACAGTAGGCCTATGTCTGCAGTAACCAACAGTAATGTATTGTAGTGTCAGGCTGCAGGATTATGCATTCTGAGACTGGGGTGTTAACAATAAGTTGGCGTGGCATAGGCCTAGTCCCCTGTAAGGTTTCACGGTACCGCTGAAATTTGGTACTGCCACAAATGGTACCGGTAATACCGCAATACTGGTTCCATTAGAGAAAATAGTCCAGTTTTTAACACAAAATACCTGCAAAAATGTTTAGATTCATCAGCTCAAAACTAAGCTTATTAAGTGATAGAGAGTCAGGGTTGTAGCTACTCTGGTCCGCGCCAGGTCAGTGAACCACAACAAAATTTTCTGCTAATATTTGTGGGTAGGCTACAACCCTAGTTCACATTTCATGCAGCAAATTTTTCATGCTTTGTAGCAAATCACAAAGACAGTAGGCCACATTCGATCTATCAACTCATAGGCCTACATAATGCGTACGTAGTCGAGTACAGTCCATCGATTTGTGGACAGTATCGAACGGATACTTATGTAGTAAACTAGTAATATACAGTGCGTGCATGCAGTACCTACCCCTCTTTATGATACTAAAACACCTAAAAACAAGCACATGTGGGCCTACACCCTGTGTTTGTGTATATGCATTACACGGTAGGATGGTGTGAAAAAGCCAAGTAGGCCTAGTTGCATGGCAGTACTGTGGGCTTCGAAGTTCCATTTATAGTTTGTTCTGTGAGAGACTTTGGTTAAGATTATGGCCGGGATGTGGCTAGGGATGTGGCAGCAATATTTATACTCTTCTTATTTAAGAGAAGTGAATACTTGACTCACAATAAGAACAAAAAGATTTGAGCATAGATAGCATTATTTGTCACTGCCATTCTCCCGACTGTTGGCTTCGGCCCGACTATGTACTATTGAAAATGGAATATTGGTACATGGATGTCAGTTAATGGTTCCTTGGACCCTTATTCGCAACATTCATGGAGTGGCTCCGCCATATGTTACCCTGGACTTGGCCCAACCTGTGTCCACTGTGGTGCTATGGTAGAAGGGAATAGAGCGCCAACTCTTCCCTTAAGGGTGCCATGATATTGCTAATGGGGTTTGTGGCAATTGTACAGTACTCCCCAGTTTATGTTTCGTTCAGTCGCAATTCCGGATAGCAGTCACTTGGTGGGGTCCTACTAATTTTAGCCCGGCTCGCCCTGTGCTACCTAAACTTAGCCTGGCTATACATGAGTGTACATTATAGAAGCATCGTAAATGTACGTAATGAGGTACGATAAAGTTGACTGCCTAAAGAACTTGGTGGCCGAAAAATACCTTTTCAATGTTGTATTTTGAAGGCAAAAGTATGATTTTATTTATATTTTTTTAACAAAAGTAATTACAGAATGAGTCAATGAGTCTGCATTGACAATATTAATTTTTATCAATCATAAATTTCAAAGATCATGTTCAGTGTTTTGGCAAAGTTACTGCAAAGTTTGCCGGGTCCATAGGCCTGCCTGGAGTGCCTCAGCTTGAATGGGCATCAACAGTTGAGTGACGGGCATGTTACTTTAAAAAGTGTAGGGGATTATTCTCCGCCCACTCGGCCACTTTTCTTTCCCGGCAGACGGAATCCTGTATGTGAAAATAACTAGAGGTACATTCGTGATCATACCGTAATTTCATTAGCTCTGACAACATGGGCGTCCAAGGTTGAGGCAAGGGGGGACACTTGCCCCCCTGGAAAATCAAAAACGAAAAAATAACTAAACCTTCAAGACTACTTCTGTCAAATTTTGAAATGATCTCACACCATTTTGCATCTAGGCTCCTTGAAAAAGACAAAAACTTTTCAAAGGGGAGGGACGCCCCCTCCCCCAGGCCAGCGACAATCCTACTTTGATGTGACCCCTCAAAGTGGTTTCCCCCCAGCTACGGGCCTGCTAATCTGATCAATTAAAGTTTTTCCCCCATGATGTGACAACATAGCCTAACTTAACACATACAGTAATTGGCTTTTTTTTGGGGGGGGGGGGACAAACTTGTTTAATATTACTATACGTGTGATTTACGTACCAATTTGCTGTTAATACGTTTGCTAAACAATTGAACTTTTTTACGGCGGTTGATTTGTACGTACATGGACAGCCGGGCTCTAATTAGTAGGACCGCTTGGTGCTGGGCTTCCAGTATGTTAGTAAATATCTGCACACTGTATACTATGCATAGTAATGTGTAGGCCTATACTTACGGAACCATTATGCTGCAAGCACATTTTGAGGAAGCTGTATGTTTTCATGTATAGTTTTTCATAAATACTGTTGTACTCCTCCATTGGTTAATAATATTTTCTATAATAGTTTAAAGCTTAGATGAGTTACAAATACAACGCAAAGCTGTTTTTGCAAACTTTTATTCTCCAAGTTAAAACAAACGTCACAAGGGTACTCATTAGCAACATAGGATAACATTAAAATTAACATTTCCGAGGTGAAATTTGTTATTGGAATGGTGAAAAATAATTATCAAATGCACGTTTCAGGTTTATAATTTAATATAAAAAATGCAAGGCAGTTGTCCAATGGATGTGGTGTTTATAATTCAGTAATATTCCATTCAATTGTATTTTCAAAAAATATTTTCGCAGTACTATCGGGTACGGTTCTCATCGATACTTTGGTATCTTATGATGGGTGGTAACATATGGGTACCGGTATATACTTGTACTTACAAAAATACCGGTATACCGTGAAATATTAGTCCCATTGCATGACATAATTTGGCGTAATTCTGTGGCGTACATCATACAAACTTTTCAGTATGTATAGGCCTAGGCCTACTATGTGAATTTGAGAAAGGTTGAGACCAGACAAAGCTTTTGATTCCCTGACATAGAGGAATCTATGCAACGGTGATGCCATGTTAGCCGTATGTATGTGTGTGTCTGCTGTATGTATGTGTGTGTGTATGTGACACTTAGCTTGTAAACACTATCTCAAGAAGGGTAACCTCAAAACATGAGTTTAGGGAGAGAACGTCATTAGCAAACATGATTGGTGCTTCGAAGATTGCTTTTTAAGTTTCATTGGCAAGGAATCACTAAGCCTTTTGGCTTTCTGGTTAAGATGATATGACCAGTTGTTTTGTATGAAAATAGGAGTTGCCTGGTCATGTACTTTCGAAGCAAACCACTGCTAAATATAGGGTACCTTGGGGTAAACATCATTGACACCTGCTTGGCACTTGCTAAGGTTTGAAGAGACTGTATGGTACTTGTGAGGAAAATAGGTGAGATTTGGTGGCTTCAGGTTCAAAGTACTTTAATGTTGGCTTGATTGCCAAGTTTACATGCTCATACATGACAAGGGAAAGTGGAAGTACTGAATAATATTGTTGCAGTATCCCACCCATCCCCTTTCTGTTCAAACTTTTGGAGAAGTATAGAGGTACTGCACTAGACATCATTCTGGAATATATATCCAGTATTTTAAGGAAGTTAAAAGGCTTTCCAATTTACCAGCAGCAAATTTGTATGGATTTCTGTCAAGGGATTGTTTTCCCATGCACTTTTGTTAAGAATTTATACATCTCTTTTTTTCTGCACAGGGAACGTGTTGCAACATAGTAGTGCATTTGATTCATCAGGAACTTTCTGTTGAAATCCCAGTTGTATCATACTGTAAAGTACCCTGCCATTGACCTTTGACCTCCACCACCCCTCTTCCCACCAATGATTCCTGCCACAGAAGCCTCCGGCTGGCCTTGAAGGACTTGACTACATGAGCCCTGGTTGTTGTTGTTTCCCGCTGCGTCGCCGAGATCGAAACGGGCCAAGAGCCGAGAGGACTCGTTCCAATGGACTGACTTCCTTGCCATCAACGTCAGCTACTAGTACATCATGGATTTCTCCTGACCCAATTATACCGGTTGGTATCAAAGCGGTTAGTAATTTTGGTGACCATTTGGAAGGCTGTTATGTATTTCTTTACTAAATGATGTGAATTTATATAATTAGGTGACTTTTTTTGGGGGGGGGGGGGGGTTGGCTTTTGTTTTGAATGGGGGAGGGTGGGTATGGTTGAACATTAAGGTATTATGATAACACAATAGGTGCATAAATATTTACCAGTAGGTTGAAGCCCTGAAGGTATGTTGTGTCTAAAATTTCTCAAATTAGGGGCCAAAATGTGTGTACAGGAGTTTGAAAGCAACTTCTGTGTTTTACCCAATGTTGATATCATTGATGTTTACACCCATTTTCTTTTGTGATTGGACTTAACAGTTTCTAACTTAAATTGTATTCAAACTCATTGGGTGTCAATTTTAGTCATTAAATTCCCACCGACTCAAGTTATTCTCTACAGTAATTCCAGTGAGTGTTCAAACTTTCTTAATTTTGATAAAAACCTCTTTATAAGGACTGATTTTAGTGATTTATTGATTTTGACAAAATGTTGTACCTTGCCCTGGTAATATGCATTTTTTTCACGTCCATGGTACTTTTTTCTTCTCCAGGAAGAGGATATGACAATCACCTCACTACCACCAGAACAACAAACCTTGTCAGAAAATGGTAAGATATAGGTTGTCATTTGGGAAGCGGGTAGTCCCATTTAGTTGAGGGTAATTTTACAATTCACTTTACAGACTTAAAAACTCCCATTGTAAATTATATTGTTTTTATACTTCTTGCATGTACAGGAGTTTTTAAGGTAGTAGTTGTTAAGAGTGTTCTTATAGTAGAAACATATTGGGATAACAACTTAAAAAATACTGAAAATACTTTCATAGAGCATCATTCCGTATCACATGATCAAAGAGTTGATGGCTTACAATATTTGGTGGGGACAGGGGACAAATTATAATTCAAAAAATGGAGTTTACGTGCATGGCCGTGGTGGCAAAGGTGTGTATCTACAGTATAGTTTCAACTAGATCTGACATACGTACTGTATTTGTGTGTTAGAACTGTTGTTTTGTGCATCACATATATGGCAGCAATAGTGATTTGCAAACTGTTGTGGGATATTATTTAGGGGGATTTGGGGGGGGGGGAGGTAAGGGAATGGTTTAGCAGGAGGAAGGGTAGAGAGTGTAGACAGAGAGTTTTTGGCACAATTTGTGTGTACATCTTCGTTGTGTTGCCAAGTTTAGTGTGGATATGAGTATGAAATGGGGTAATTTCAAGGAATGAGAATACTGTATATCACAGAATGCTGTGGAAGCACACCAGAATGAAACAAAACTAGTAGAAAATAAAACCTTATAAATTATGACCTGTATGTTAAAGTGATAATATAAGATGATTACGTTCAACACTGTGGGTGGTATTCTTTATCAACACAAATCCTTCTGTTTAGATTCCAGCTCTTTGATAAAAACACAACTTCATGTTTAGTATGCCTTTACTGTATGCCTCTTAACATGATTAGTCTGTTTACCAGACAGGGATGTAATTTGGTTGGTGCAACCCTTGGATCTGTAAATTTGCTTTTGGGGAGGTACCCTCCTTTGTCAATTGCTATCAACCCACAGTAAGTATCTTGTGCTCTGCAGGGGTGTCACACTTCAACTTATATTTAAGTAAATGTATTATTTATTAGTTTATGGATGTTCTGGTGTTTTCCCTCATTGCACCTCAAATGCAGTAGGTCACACGTCTCTGTTTGCCAAACCAAACGGCATTATTTGCACGGTGCCGGGTATTCTCTTGAGTGAGATCTTGTGTGTACTTCAGCCCCATTGTGAAGTGTGAGTCTACTCTTGTTGTTGAGAGTTGTAGTAAAGCACAAAAATGGGTAGGTTTGAGTGGTTTAAGCATAGAGAACCAAAATCAATAAAGGAGCTGTGTACTGCAGTGCTAAATTTGAAGGGGTCGACATTCTAAGATATTGTGTCCACTCTTTCTAATACAATAGCAAAGGGTCAAGGGAAGGTGATCTCGGGTACATCTGTATCTGATAAATGACAGCCTGGGTAGGCCCAAGGTTTCATGGTTCATTTGTCAAGGTTTGCTTAGCTTTTTACCTGTTATACTAATATTTATATTGAAAAACATGTGAGTGGTTTGAGTGGGATGCAAGAAAATTAAAGTAAATAAAGGATCTTTATCTGAATACTAAGTCTGAAGGAGTCATTCTGAGACACTGCACCCGCAATGTTTAATGCAATAGCACGGGGTCAAAAAAATGTTTTAGAGGTATTGTGTGTTTTACATGACAGGTTGTGTGTGGGAGGCCTAAAATTTTTCATAGTCAAGGTTGCCATACAGATTTTACCTGAAAATTAAGGGAATTCCATAAGCAGCATAATTCAGAATGTCAGAGATTGGCAAAGAGACCAAGGAACCATTCTGGTATTGTTTTTCTTGATCACAAATTGATCGTGAATTTGTTTACAGTACAGGGAATACACAGTAAAATTAAGCATCATTTAATCGGGGCTGTTCAGTCACTCTGGCCTACAGTGGTGCAGTGGTAGGTTAGTTAGATGAGGTTTAAGGTCCCAGTTTCCAACCAATTGGTTCAAGTTGAAACGACCACAGCCTTTTTCCAGTTGTGGCTCACTGGCTTGTTTTCCCTACTCCATTGCTTTGCTGAGCACCAAGCACAAAGGCAGTAGGTTCCATTTTTAAAGTCTTTGGTATGACCCGGCCAGGATTTGAACCCTAGACCTTCCAGCTGCAAGTCAGATGCTCTAACCACTTGGCTACTGCAGTCGGTGTCTGCAGTGGTAGGGTCTGAAGTTGGTTGCTATTTAAGAATGATTAAGCAGGTAAGCAGGATTGGGTGGCTTCAAGTTTTCAGAAAATGTTTTGTGAAAAAAATACATTGTTAATGCGTACAGTATGCTGCCTTGTTTTCCAAAGTTACAATCACCTGCTTGAAACACCTCAAGACAAATTGTGGATACTGTAGGTAGAGTCACTTATAAGCAGCGTTGGCACTAGGTCTTAGAATTTGGGGGACGGGGAGGGGGAATCTCCCCTTCTAAAATATTTTGAGGGGATTTCAGTTTAAAAGGGAATGTCGATAGGGTGCAACATAAAAGTCAACATTTTCACAAGGTTTTCCTCACATGTGTGGGATAATCTCACATGGGATTAGGGATGTACCGGATCTGGAATTTTAAGATCCAGCCGGACCGGATTTTACCAGACAGTACGAACTATCCGGCCGGATTTTTTCATTAGGAATCTTGTAACTGAAATCAGGGTCCAAGTAAAATAGAAGTAGGCCTACCAATGGTACATAATGGCAAAGGGGTCGGGCTAAGAGATCACCCATTAGGCTTAACTTTATAAGCAATTGCAATATATGTATTAAGAGTAAATTTTAATGATCAATACACATACCTCCTCTACAAATACTGGAATGGTACAGGACCTCTCCTTTATGGCTTCATGTGTTGGAGGGGGTGGGGGCACACATACGATGGGGGGGCTGCAATAATTTTACAGGGTATTACTAGTCTAGCCTATAGCTATACTCTTTGGCTAATTGAACTCAACATTTTGGGTGAAATTTTCTTTAACTTATATTGTGAGACTGAGTTGTTGGTTAAAAAGGAATTGTAATTGGCAGTTTACAAAACAGGAAATGGGCCAGACATTAACAATAGCATGCCCTGCTAAGGCTGCTATTGTTTAAGTTACTCCTATTCACAACTCTAATGTCAATCCTTTTGTGTAACCAAGACCAGCTGTCAATACAGCATGAGTGATATTGACCATACTGTATGTCCTACCTTGAACTAAGTTACGGTATTTGAGTGTCAAGTGTTGGCTATCATTTAGTAACTGGTTGTCATTAAATGTGTAGCTTAATGTGGCCTCTCTGGAATCACAATAGTTCAGACTTTCATGACACTTACTTTGGAAAATGGCTTCTTTCATTTGGAAATATTTTTTTGTCAAGGATCAGGCTGATGAAGTTGCTGAGTGTTTATTATGTAAAAAGGGGATAAGAAGAGGACCAGCAGGAAGTCAAGCCAAGAATTTCAGTACCACTCCATTACATACATAGGCATCTTCTGTACCAAACCTATTTTCATCATGCATGATATTATTTAAATGTACTTGTAGAGCCTTTTACTAATGATTCACAAAAAAATCCGGTTCCGGCCAGATTTTTAAAAATGTCCGGCTGGAACCGGATAATTTTTTCATTATCCGGCCGGACCGGATATACGGTACACCCCTACATGGGATTCCGTAGCTCACAGGGTTGTTAAGAAACAAGCAGGAATTGTGCAGTCCTCCTGCTGCCAAATATGATGCGAACACTGGTCATAAATGAGCTTTAAGGACAGATGGGCAGTGATTGAAATCAGTAGATAATTAAGTACATATTCCTGTACATGTGTGTACTCAGACTTGTCAGAAAGGATTTATACTCATTCTCACAGTTTTGTGAATGATAAGAATTGGTACTTATGTTCTGTTTTACTTGTACTCATAAAAATTGTGTACTTCGACACTTGTACCTACTCATACACAGAGACAATGAACTTGCACTTATGAAATTGCAGCATGTGTTTCTACTTTTCCTGACTTTTGCCAAAAATTTGGAAAATTTTGGTGTTCTTTGGGAAAGGAAATAATATCTGCACAGCTTATGGTGGATCTATGTGTGACTTCTGTTTCTGTGTTTATCTATAAGGAAACAATGACTTAGACAAGTTGCATGCAGGAAGTGTTCTGGAAATTTCAGGAAATGACCATTAAAGTTCAGAAAATTTGTGAATGTGTTTCAGGACATATGTGGAAACACTGCAATGTTGACACTTCGCAAGTCTTTTTAGAGCTTCTGCCATACATACAGAGGCATCTGTGTATCGCTAGGCAATCCTAATCAAAGGCCTGGCACAATGTTATCCCTGTTCAACAATAAATGGTCCTAGAGGCAATCTGTCCAGTGTGTGATAGCAACTGTGCCAGCATGCCTGATGGCAATTTACCTCACGCCTGATGACAATTTACCTCACAGGTGTCCATTTACCCCCAGTGTGAAGAGAGGCAATTGAGATGAAGCATCTTGCCCAAGGATGCAACTTGATGACCCAGGCAGGCGTTGAACCAGCAATCCTTGGATAACAAGTCGAACTCCCTAACCAATAGGCCACTGTGCTCTCAGAAGAATCAGTTCTACAGTAATACAGGCATTCCTGTCCTCATGGAAAATCTGAAACTTCATAATTAGAAAAGTTGAGTGCTTTACTAAGAAAACTGACAACTTTTCTCACTTTGGAATTTTAACAATACTGTACATGAAGGAGAATTAATAATTCTGTACATAAAAGAGAAGTAAAAGTTGCCATAATTAAGCAGATTTCCTGTCCAAGCAAGCGTCCAACATTTTTGTCAAATGTGAAAGCGAAATTTTGTCCTGCTGGATATTCTGCTAAGTACTGCAGAGTGCAGTACATTGTAGTATTTGATACATTTGTGAAAAGTTTTGAAATATAGCAGTGAGGTCCTTAAGTCTTGAAATATTTGCATGTTAAAAATGTTGGAGCCATGCTAATAAACTACTACAGAGCTCTAATAGCTTAAAGTTTTTATAGTTTTGTAAATATAACTTTGTATGTGGTCCATGATCCCCTCCCCCCCACCCCATGATCTACTGATGGAACACTGTGGCACTGATATTGACAGGCCTGCCCATGGGTGAAAAAAAAAATCAGGAATGTGGGAAGCTCCATGAAGGGAAATTTGGGTATTTGAAAGGAAGTATGAGTAGTTGGAAGTTTGGCTAGTTTTGTATGCGAAGATGTAAAAATTGTGGGAAATTTGACTTGCTTGCTGGGAAATAAAAATTTGTTTCCAGCCCTGGGCCTGCTCATAGCCTGTATTTAGTATGTCAGTAATCTTCCCAACCATATTATGGAACTTGTAAGCTAACTTTATCCAAGTCCCTGATGGCACATTGTGCATGAAATGAATTGATTTAACATTTTCAGTAGCATAGACACTGTCTTTTGATTAAAAAAAGAATTATGTCAAGTATGAAGTAACAGGGGAAACGATTGGAGGGGTGAATAATATTGGAGAAGATTCCATTCGAGGAAAAGGTTTCTGGATGGGTTCATATTGTGACTGTTATTCTGTCACTTTGCCATTGAAGTTGGGGTAAAAACATGAAGTATTCACAATTACCCAAATCACTTGTAATAATCGGGGGACTGTTTTTTTCTGTTTCAACATCTCTTTGCTCTAATGTCCTAATATTCCAACACCTTGTGGGTTACTGATAAGGAGTTGAGATTAGATTAGGATTAGTGATTAGATGATGATCTGGGATAGAAGTAAGATTAAGCATAGTAGCCATTTATCACAATGTCTCTGAAATGAGAATAATGTGGATCCGTCACTTAAAGCCACATGTATATTGCCATACAGTAGTTGTTTAACAAGAGTTGTCAGAACACAGAGATGTCTGAACATAAAGGTGTAACCATAATAATATAAGTTCATTTTAATAGCCCCACATTTAAGAACCAATCGAAACTCATAAACTTATTGGGGGCTTAGTGTATTTTTAGACAAAAATTGCTTTTTTACATTCTGTTGAGTGCGTGTTTTCCCCTTTAACCTGAATATCAAATCGTCCATACTCTCTGATTGGTACTTAGGGATAAAATAATTTTATTTCTTTCATTTTCTCACAAGCTCCATTGGGTTTAGTCCAGCTAAGTACTTGTTCAAAGCAAATATTGTGGTTTTAAAATTGACCCCACCCTTAAATTGTCAATTAAAGGTAGTAATTGCTGATAATGGTATGCTAACAATAGCTTGTGCTCTAACAATAGGACAAGGTTATGGAATGCACTGTTACAGTACTTACATAGTGAGCAGGTGTTGGCACAAGTTTGCAACAAATTTTAATCATTTTTAGGTTTGAAACTTCACTGTGCTCGTTTGCTTTCACACATTACAGGGTTGAAAATATTTTGTGTCATTTTGTCACAGTATAGACAAGTTTGCTCATCTGAAGTAGTGTCAGGTCTTTGGAAGATTTAGTTATTTTTAGATGGAAATGTTGCAGCCTATTACCAACAAAATGTGTTAAAAAACGTGCAGTGAGGCAATGTCTGCATTAGGAGAATCAAGTGAAACAGGGATCTTTGGCTTTTGGAATATTTTGCATGGAATTTTTTTTTTTTTTTTAAGGTTTTGCAGGATATTTTTAAAGTGCTAATGTTGTGTGACATGTTGGGCTTAGGCAGCTAGAATAGTGCAGGAATATCCTGTTGACAATTACTCTCACTGCGGGGTATTCCTCAAGTGAGGAATGCCTGATGGTGCACATTAGCACAAAAACTACACTATGATTTTCTCACAGGAAGGGGGCACTCTTATAATTCAAAATCAAAGTGCTAAAATGTATAATTTGCATAGATTTGTGTAATTAAACTTTTTTTTTTTGGGGGGGGGCGGGGGGGGGGGGGTTATGCCAGTTGCCAGGACATTGAATTGCAATCTGTGATGCAGTAATACCCTTCATTGGTGTTTTAAACATTACACAGGCATTCAGGGGTTTTTCAGAGCCCTCAGTTTCTTTGTTTAGGGATTCTTGAAGTCTCTGGTCAGATGTGCAGTAACTAAATTTCATACCCTGAAACTGCGTAGTAAGATTACACTTGTTGCATGTTTTTGGGAAATGTATCCTTACAGTAAGCCCAAGATTGAGCTGAAATTAACAGATTAAAAGAGAACGTTATTTTCAAAATGTCACATTTTGGGATACATTACCTACATACAACTTTTAAGTCCATAATGTAGCACAGTAAAACTAATAAAAGTTTAGAATCACATTGCCTGTAAATGGCAAATAATGGTTAACAATTTCTACTTTATAAACTGCTTATGGTGGTTTCGGTGATCAGCTACAGTAGAAAAGTAGTCAACCTGGTATGTAATAAGTGGCCTACAGTACAATTTCTGACTGTTAAATCTTTGATGACTTTATATGTTTGTCACAAGTTGATTACTTGGTATTTTGTGATCAGTTTTTAAACTAGAAGTTGACATCAGATGGTTGCAATTCACTTCCCATCCTCCCCCTTTATCCCCCCTCTCCTCCAGCAAATTAAGGAGGATGGTATTTTGTGGCACACGTCCCTTTAAAATTTGTTTGGTAGCTGTCAAAACTGGTCAGTTTAGATAATCAAGACAGTTGAGTGCAGAAAATTCAGGCCGAATAACATTTTGTTTTTAGAATGTAGCTGTGTTGTTTAGCTATGTAAATCCCACTAGTGCACATTCTAATGCAATCTGTAGCCAATAATGCCTTAATTTTTGCCAAAGCAGTAAAAAAAACAAAGCCTTTCTTTACACTGTACACTTTCTTTTTGTATTTTGTGGAGCTAATAGGCTAAGCAACCAATAGAAAAGTTTTTCCATCCCCTTCCCACCCCTCCCACATTTTTGAAAATATTCTGTGGCATATGGTTGGCTTAAAAACGATTCATGGCACTGTAATTTTTGTCATTATTTATGGTGTGGGGACTAAGCCTTGGTCGCCTTTGTTTGGGTATACATGGGATGGGTTAAGGCTGAACAGCCAATCTGATGTCAGAATTCATATGTCCCTTTTCTGTTCCCTACAGACTAGGACAGGATATATATATGTAAACTGTGCGGATATCTAAGCACCAGAAATATTAACTACAGCATGGCTATTGTTGAGTCCCAACAAAAATATATTGTATTAGTTGGTGCCTCACCAAGTGAGAGGTGACTACATACAGTAGGTATTCACCACAAAAATGAGGCACTGTACTTCTGCATGTGTACCTGAAAAGAAAACTTCCTTTTGCATGTAGTGGGAGGAGTTGGCAAAATGTGTGTACTCATTGGATCATCTATAGGAATTCTGTGATTAATAGTTTTGTCACGATCAGTGAGTAAGTGCTTAAAGTTGGTGCAGTCTTGTATGAAAGTAAACCAGTTCTGAATTTGCAGAAAACAGGAGCTTTTCTAAGTTGTCAATTGTAGAAAAATAAATTAGCAAGATTTAACATGCACACATATGTGCATTTTCTATTTACAATTTAATTTTGCAAATTTATCATTTGCCACATTTAGCTTGAAAGATGGTTAATGATTGCTGTTATAAATTATGAGAAGCACTATCTCCGATCATATAGGATGATTTTGTTGAAAGGAGGGAGTATTTTGTCTCCTGAATGACTTAATCTTGCATTGGTTTCCATGAAAAGACCAACGTATGCATTCATGACAGCATGTGTGTGTGTTTGTGACACTTAGCTTGTTTATAAACATGATATCTCAACAAGGGAAACTGACAATCCTACTTAGTCCATGAGTGCCCCATTTTGAGAAAAAGAACCCTATCATTATGGTGGAATCAAAGACATCTGAGGTCACCAAAGGTCAAATTCTGTGAACCTTTCTAATGTGAAAATATCGTACCAACTAATTATTGCCCCATTGACTCACACACTAAAATCAGGCTACTTCCCTTTCCTTGTAGTTTTCAACCTGGATGTGCCACCCCTCTGGTTAAAGCTCATAATGTGGGCTTTTATGGCATCTTCATATTTCCATACCACCTTTGAGATTTTGAGCTAGAAGGGCTTGAGTAATAGATTTATGTTTGATGTTTCCAGCCCTTACCACTACTCAAAAGATGTAAATATACAGAGCAGAGTAATACAATAGAAAATATGGCACTAAAATTAGTCAAATGGCCTTGAATTTTGCTCAGGCTGTGTTTCAGCTTACATCCTACGACAACCAAATTAAAACTTGATCATTTAGCAAACGTGGTCAAATACAAGGCCCCAAGATATTTTTAAGGGATTAAATTTGTCAGTCAATATTTTACTGCATAGCAAAAGCTTGAATTCGTAGTCTGCAACCTGAAATCTCAAGGTGCAATACTTTGACTTCTCATACTTGCTACATAAGTGCCCCAGATAAGATAAACGAGTACTATTGTTATTGGTGGAGGTCAAAGCTCATATCTAAAGGAATTCTGAAAACTTTATGAACACAGTATCTCAGGATATCTAGTATGGATAGCTTCCATACTTGCCATATAGGTGGATCATATTGAGTAGAAGAGGCCTGAGGTTAAAGGTCATCTGAGGTCACCTGAGGGACAGTCAGGGACCATAGGTACTGTATGTCTCGTACATGGTACATAGATGCATCACATCAATGTACAATATGGTACAGGGTATACATTTTAGGAGTCAGTTTTGTTAAAAATGCTAGTGAAATGACATGGAAACCTTAATTCATTTTTTTTTCTTTTTCTTATTTTAATCCTATTGAGCAAAGGCACAATTGCAACCCAAACAAGCATTAGCACTCAGAAGGATTTCAGCTCTCCTGCTAGGTCTTCTACCCTGTCACAAAGCTGAATGAATTGGGATTAAATCCCTCTGCATTCTGACCATTATATCATGGTTCTGTTGTGTGTGGCTTCATTCTCCACAGGATGAAAAGAATGAAGGGCATAGTGTACACATTCTTAGCTAAACAGCTGAGAAGCGAACAAAGATATTGTTGCCATCTTTAAGTCTCTTGCTAATGGCCTTTGAAGGAAGGTAGATGATAAACATTCCATTTGAATGCATTTAGTACATTTTGAAAGAAACTTTGAAAGAAACTTGTGGCCAAGTGCTAGGTTTGATGAGTGGAATTTTGGGTGCAATATTTAACGTTCACATGGGTACTGTTCTATTTTTGGTCGAGGTGGAATTGTTAAATTCCTTTTTTCACAGCATAACAGTAAATGCATGCCTTCCCATGCTCAGTGACTTTTAAATATTTAGGATTTACCTGTGAACGTTAAGCGAGGCAAAACTGTGGTTTGAACCTTATTGAAAAAAGTAATTGACAATCACGTTGGGTGTGGTGCCTTTTAAGCAGTATTTATTTCATGGTAGAATTTATTGTCATTTTATGAATAACTTTGTAAAATAAAGCTGTGAATGGCATTCCAGCTGTCATTTCAAAGCAAGGTTACAAAGGCTATATAAGTTTGTTTTTTTCATGTTGTGAAAAATAAAGTTGAACGATATGGAAGGGTATTAGTGCATGACTTTAGAATTGTAACTGAAGTTACAGTAATAGGATACTGTAACTTATCCTTCTTGAAAATTGAAAGCATAGGAGATCTTGAGTATGGCATGAACATATTAGGGAAGTTGGTCCCTGCATGGTAGGGATAATCATTAGAATTGTAGATATATCAGCAGAGGGATGTTACAGGTCAATATGGTATCAATGGGCAGCCCCACAACAGGGGAGGGGGGGGTACTGTAGGAGTTAGAGAAGGGTTTAAGTAGAATTGCTTGAAAAGCATCGTAGAACAGTTCTATAATGTTAAAAAATACTCTGTGAAATGAACCAACTGTGACATATTTTGAAAATTGTATCTGGTGAAAAACAGGGATGGGGTCCATGCAGGGAGCTGATGTCTTCAAAGGTTGGTAGTTTGCATTTTTCCACAAAGTGTAAATTTGTTCAGGTGTGTGGTGCTGTATTGCTGGTCATGCCATCAGTCACTGTGCTTATTGTATTTAAAGTGTGGAATAGCCAAAGATATTACAAGCATAGATTCCAAACTCCTATACCTACACTGTTACGCTCAGTGACTCCTCATGGAGACGCATATATCGGGGCGGAAGTGTCAATCTGACATGCGCGCCGTTCTATTCCGCGATCTGCGTACAAAAATAAGGACATGTCACAGAAAATTTCATTGTTAAAACCTTAGCGTGCGTGCACTTTTGCAAGGCGTTCTGTACGCACAGAATACATTTCTCTGTGTATTATCCGGAATACTTGACGCACAGTTCTGTACGCTCTGGAAACCAACGCGCTAGTTGCTTTCCTGTTGTGAGCGCGTAAGTAATAGAACGCCCATAAAAGTGCGTCACTTGAAGATACCATAGAAACTGATTAATGAATGTCTATGAACTTGCAAAACCAGTCATTGTGCGTTCATGTTCACTGTAAATACGTGGAATGCCGCGTTGAAGAAATAAGTTATTCTTGTTCAAGTGGAATTTATTGAGGCGTAGTACTTCTCCAGGCAATGTACATTCCAAAATAACAAGTATTAATACTTTTGTAAGACATTCATTTGCCTGTTTGTTTTCAAAACGACTGAGCAGTGATCAGCACTTCCGCCCAGATATATTGGGCTCCATGGGGAGTCAACGCACCATTTTGAGTTTGGAATCTGTGCTTGTAATATCTTTGGGAGTAGCTACTGTACTGTACCCCTGATATCACACTCAGACAAAAACCCTGATGCATAATTGTCTTAACTTCACCTAGAGCTCTTCATAGTACATTTTCAAACTCACATTCATATCACATTTTGTAAGGGCCAATGGTACAGGTAAGCAATTCTCAAATGCAGTTAAGTTGTTAACAAATTCAGTATGACAGGGGCCCCTAGCCTCTCCTCCTCATACTGGACCATATTGAGAGAATGATTGTAATATGTAGGTCATAGGTAGTCTTGTCTTTTATGCAGACAAGTTGTCTTTTATGCAGACAAGTTGTGGTAAATGTGAAGATGATTTAACACAGCATTTCTTTTGCATGTATTAAGTGATGAGCATGTCCATTTCTACACTTTGTTGGGCAGCTAGCCTTGTGCTAGTGCCAGTTTCATGACATTAGTAGGCAGCCATATTGTGACAACCAGCTCAGCATGTCTGTGCTCTATGTAAAACAATCACCAGTAAGTCTTACCATTTCTAGAGGAAGAAAGCATGTTGGTCACTCTCTATGGAGCTCTTTGTGAGTCGGAAATTGTCTACATTGAATATGGAACCTCATGTATTAAAATGAAGGTTAAAAGATAGATTGGCTGAGAAACTATTCCAGTGATAGGGCTTAAATGTGTTGTGCATCTAAGTAAGCGTTTATTTTCCAGATGTAAAATAGCCATGCAACCCCTGCCTGTTTTAATGTTAATTTCTGTTAATGAATGAAAGTAGATTTTCATTGTCAGTATGATGTTCACATCTTTTCAAATGTTAACCATTGTGTATTGTGTATCAGCACATACTCCAGGAATACATGTAGTACTATACTGGCATAGAAGTTGCCTGCCCCCTAAACATGACAAAACGAAAATGAAACTAGGTTCAAAACACATTATCTGCTATAGCAAATGTATTCTTATCATTTTCTTTACATTTCACTGAGATTTGTGTTTGTTGAAACCTTTATATAGTATGTAAATGGTTTTTGTCTGTGATACGTGGTTTATTCATTAGGTTATGATAATAACACCAGTACTGTTGCCACATAAATTTGTTGACTATATGGAGGGCATTAAAAAGAGAGGGTTCACTTGGATTTTTCAGGCTTGGGTGGAGATTACAAGTTACTATCACAACTATGTTTTCTTTTGACAATTTATTTTGAAGGATGCATACTGTACATCACATTAATTTCATTTTCAGTTCAGGTTGATGTTCTCTTCAAATCTTCTTTCAATTTCATGCAGTGTGATTTAATATCATGTTAAGCAGTGATAGTAGAATTATGGTTACCACATGAAGTAGGGAAAATAGCAAAACTCGAAAATTTTTGGTTTCAATGATAAAACGAAACTAATCATGATGTAGTGTGTGTGTGTGTTGTTGTGTGTATACAGTATGTATTTGTGATGATATACATTGTTATAATACACAACTGTATCTCAAGAATGGTTATTGTGAAAGTTGTCGTACTTGTTATGTGCTGTACAGATTTAGTCAATTGAGAGGAAGAACCCTATTGTTTTTGGAGGTCAAAGGTCATCAGAGGTTAAACACTGGAAATTTTGTTTGTATAATACAGGATGTCAAAGAAGGAATCAGGGATAATATTCATACTTAGCATGTAGATGTAATGAATCCTGTCATTGTTTGTAAAGGTTAAAGGTCATCAGGGGTCACACACTGAAAATCATTTTTACACAGTATCTCAGTATAGGAATTATGGATAATGGTCACACTTAGCATGTGTATGTGATGGATCAATCCTGGTGTTTATAGTGGAGGTCAAAGTTAATCTGTGGTCACCTATTTAAGGTCAAATACTGTACTAAAAACCTTCACATGATATCCCAAGATAGGAAGTGTATTCTTTTCATAGTGAATATATGGTATGTTGTGTAGAAGATCCCTGTAATTTTTGTTGGACATTTCAGGTCAGTTGAGGTCATCAGGGGTCAAAACTGTCATCCAGCTGACATACAGTATCTCATGGAAAAGGAATCATGCAGGATAATTTTCAGTCACAGCATGTGAATGCATTGCATCAAATTGATAAGCCTTCCATTTTTTGTTTTCTTTTTTTTTTCTTTTTTTTTTAAGGACCAAGGTCATGTTAGGTCACCAGAGGGGTGAAACACTGAGAGTATTGTAGTTAGTTAGTTAAATGAAATTTAACGACACACCAACACAAATGTGTTATATAGTGTCAAGCAAAGTTTAAATATGGTGCAAGTCCTTCCCTTTAGTCGCCTCTTATGACAGGCGGGAAATACCGTGGGCATATTCTACAACCCCCAGCCCACGGGGGGGGGGGGGGGGAGAGTATTGTAAACATGCCATGGTATCTCAAGGTTGGGATGCTACATGGTTTTCATATTATAGTATTTGTTGATTCATCACATATTGACCATGAAAATAGTAGTATAGGAAGTACTCTGCAATGAAGTCATCAAAACTATGTTGATTCATTGTTCCACTCTGGATTTAAAATTCTTTAAACTTTGTGTGTTTGGGCTGGAAAAACTGCCAGTTGTTCTGAAAGTGTTGAATCCTTATGCTTACATGCTTGAGGTAATGGTGCCATATGTTTCTTAAGTGTACATAAAATCAAGTTCAACTCTTTCTTCAAAGTTTTTCTTCTTGGTATAATTCTTTATTTTGGGGTCTTGAAAATGGCAACAGTGTACAGTATCTTGGTGGTGACAAGTTTTTAACTATATACACTATTTCAAAGTGTCAGAACCATGTATAATGTCAAAATGATACAAGTAGAATGACTTTTTGAAGCATCTGCCCTTAATCCACTACGTACAGTCACATAGTATGATCTGCAGTACAGTAGGTCTTTCAAGCAGTTTGGTCATGGAAATATTGGTATATTTTCAATTACATGTGTTAGGCTTTCACGATATTTCCGGAAAAGACAATCGATATAATCGGACCTCTGATAATCGAAATTCAGTTGTAATGGTTTTTTCCCCACATGCTTTACTTGCTTAAAGTAACCCATTGCGCCGATTGCAGCTTCGCCAAACAGTGTGTACTGTATGTGACCTGTACATGAGCACCAAATCAGGGCCAGTCTAGCCTTGCAAACTGTCACAAATCCAGCTTATATTAAGTTCTTTAGTTTAATTTGATTTTTTTATGCCATTAAATGTTCCCCAAATTTGCTTGAGCTTCCACGATTTTTCAATTATTTCACGATTATTTCGATTTTTCGATTTTCTTCTCATGCAATAATCATACCTAATCGAAACTGGTTAAAACCAGTATCGATATAATAATTGCTTAACTGTGAAAACCTATGCATTGTGATCATAAAGAGGGAAAATTGTTGACCAGTTTTACAGGGTGGATGCCAAGAAGATACGAAGCACTTTAAAAATTAGTCATTGGTGCTATTGTAATCAGCACAGTCCTTGTTATGATACTGTCTTTTGTACAGTGTGTGACTTCTACAGAGACATGTTGATGAAATCATAGGTTGTATTTTAAATAGGGTACCATAAATAAGGTAATTGTGATAAAACATCATTCAAGAAGGATATGATTTACAAGACCCTTTCCTGTATTTTGCACTATTAGTTGTGTGTACATTGTGGGAGTGTTCTGAATGTACAGTATTTGCTAAGTTTATACTGTACAGTACTTTGCCCATTCTTTATTATAGTTATTTTAAGTGTTTATAGTTTGATATCAAGTCTCGACTTATGAACATGCTGAAGTGTAAAAGAGTAGCCTACTTCTTTGATACCACAGCCATGGACTTTAAACTTGTTTTCTTGTTCATCACGGGTGGCGCCAGTTCTTCCCCACCCCCCCCCTCTACTCATTTTATTTGAGTTATTAATTGAGTTATTTACGGCCCTTTCATGTGTGTGCTTGCCTTTTATGTTTTGTCACTGCCCTGTAGAAATGCTGGGCACACAGCAAGCTGGCAAACATACTGTACAGTATGAGAAGAAACTTAGGCAGATCACCTTGTAGGGAGAGGGGGTGCAGTGTAGACCTAATATGCATTGACATCACGCGACATCATTTTATCATTTTAGGGACAAACATAAAAGCCCGCTAGATAATTAAAGGTACATGACGTCCGTACACATTATGTACGCATGTGCATGATGTAGTCTTCACAAATTATGCAAAAATTAGCTGTCTGCATTGGTTGGTATAGTATTTTGCAATGACACATGCCTTACTTCTGCCGAGCTGCACAATTTCTGTTCTGTGATATCATATGCACAAGGACTATATGGAGAGAGGTACAGTATTTAAGGAGGAGAAGATCAAAGGAGAAATTTTGAAAAATTATTCACAGTACACAAATGATATGTGACACAATACATCAATACATACATGTACCTCCACCACAGAAAGTTTCGACTTTGACCTGTACATGTATATGCAAAATGCAAGGGTGGCACCAGCTTGGGCCATGCCCCCCTCCCCCTTCGGAGAATGCTGGCGCCCCTCCAGTTTCGTCGGGGAGGCCTTAATGATAAAATATGTATTTCCCCAATGACCTTCAACTCGCCCTGACAATCCTGCCTTGATTTTGCTTACAGGAAGGGCATATCTTCAATAAAGACCCCAAATTTTCCAAGTTCCCTTAAAAAAAAAACAAATTTCTCAAATTTTCATTCCATAAAAATCCAAATTTTTTCAAAATTTCTTCATAAAAACTCCCATATTTTCAAATTTTTGTTGAAAAAAGCACAAAAGTTTGTGTTCCTCACCCTTTGGTCAACTCACCGCCTTTGGTCAGGCTTTGGG
This sequence comes from Holothuria leucospilota, assembly GCA_029531755.1. Classification (NCBI taxonomy): domain Eukaryota; kingdom Metazoa; phylum Echinodermata; class Holothuroidea; order Aspidochirotida; family Holothuriidae; genus Holothuria; species Holothuria leucospilota. Next base: position 20,230,762 of record CM055971.1, read on the forward strand.
TTGCTGGCCTCCCTGTAGGGCAAATCCTGGCGCTATAAGCTGGTAAAATGGAAATTGATGTTGTATATACATATTCCATATAAGAAATAGTTAATGTTACACATGGAAATGGCTATACAAGCATGAAATGCAAGTGACATTACACACTAGCTAAAAGCCTTCACATTGTACTTGTTCTTAAACGCAGCAGTTACTTTACACTGTACTCAGAGAGTGGGTTAAGACAACATGAGTATTGTGAAAAAAAAACTTATCTTGTTTTAATAGTGTCTGGTCATTCAAGTGTTATTACAGTAGGTTGGGAGGGAGCTTTTATTCATATGCTTAAGTGAAAGTAAAATAGTCCTCTTTTGATTGATAATGTCCTAGAATTATGCATTCAACTTTGACGAGTAGGTTTGTATAAAATTTAAATATTAACTGTGTGCAACATAAAAAGTTAAAATTGAGGTCACACACCATTTTTAGGTCAAGCAGGGACTCTAAACAAACTAAAGATTTTTTGTGGCCCTTTGATGAAAGTTAGTGTTTGCTGGACAATAGCGTTAATAATCACATTTACCGTACGTGGTTGGGTTGCCGGATATGACGGTTGACGTTTCAACCATTCTGATATTTTGATGGTCTCCCCAATTTTGAAAGCTGTTTTCAAGTGGGGTGAAAAAAGTAAGTGTCAATTTTTCCAATAGTTTTTGGTTTCCACCCCTTGAATCCTCCCACCCCCTCCTTCGATGGCAATCAATGTGCTCTGCTTGCAGAGAGACTCTTGGCACATTGTAGGTTTAATACACCAACTTTATCTCTGTGGGAATACAGGCACATGTTTTTCTAAATCATGTACAGTAGTTTCTTGTCTTGGTTAAAAAAAGCTTACAGGTACAGTACATTTCAAACTTTAACTTCAGTGTATGTTTGTATTGCTATAATCCCTGAAATGCCTCATATTTTCACTTGAGAGCTTTACAGTATGTATTTTCACTTTTGTCCACATTTAGATTAAGCAGACCCCTAGATCTGTCTCTCAACTTTAGCCTGCGGTACTGTGGTAGGCTTCAATCCGTCAACATGTCTCCAACACTCTGAAGAGAACCACCAAGATCTTATCATGACCATTGGCCAAGCTCAGGTATAGTGTATAAAACTTGCAATTCTCTTGGCAGACATACTTACCTTTGGTTCATCTAATTTGCATTCGAGTCATGCTCTGTGCGCTACTGGGAGTAGTTTTAGCACCACATCCATATGTCCGCCGTCTTGTCCCTACGATCAACCTCATTTGCCTTCTGCGCAATCCTTTGTGCCGGAGATTCTGGGGTGTCAGAAGGGCCATCGTTTTCTTCAAATTAGTCTGGTTTCACACCAAGTGCCTTATCTTCTACATAATATGTCATAAATATTGTTAGTAGTATATCACTAGAAAGTGCCATTTTTACACCAAGGTGACACTTTGTGTAAAAATGGTGTAAAATGTTGGAGAAGTTCACTTTTTTACACTAAAAGTACAGACAAAATTACACTTATTTGTAGCTCCGCCGCCTAATTACTGTCAGGTGCTAGCACCATCCCACTTTTACACTTTTTTTACACCAGCTGTCACTTACCCAAAGTTCATTCACCAACCACGTGCCCTGGGGTCAAGTCATAAAATCACTTGTACCAAATCTGAAGTGGCAATTGCTACTTCTATGAGGTGATTTGTCACTCAGCAACCTGTGGCCTGGGCTGCTATTTTAGGAATGTTAGAAGGAGAGTATGGGAAGAGATATGTATACAGTACAACAGGTTACAGTACTGTACAAATTAAGTAGCTTTTGCTTGACTTTTGTGTCCTTTGCATGTGTGGCCCCAATCCCAAGGGACACCTAATTTTTCAAAAATTTTCAAAGGGAGTCTCCCCCTACCCTTACACCCTCCCCCACGTCCGGCGTTACACAACATACTGCATACGCTGCTATCTAGTTGTGCCCCATTATCAAACTGTTGTGCCCCCTTGTGCCCCCCCAAAATGAAAAGTTGGTGAAGCACGGTTGTCCATGGGGCAATTGTCCAGGAAAAAACTGTGGATATAATCAGTACTCAAGGCGATGATTGAAGTAATCTCATGATCATAGGACCTTTCCAAAACGCAATTACAAAGGATCATGGGAAAGAGTTTGATTGGTAAGAGTTGTTTTTGTCAAGGCATTTTTATGTGGACAAAAACAAAATACCACTCTGTACCCCACAATCCTTTGCAATTGCTATTTAGAAAAAGGTCTGTTATGTAAGGGTTACACAGCAGTCACACGAACCTTAATTATCTGGAAACATCCGCTATTCCTACAAAGTTCCAATTATTTCTGTTACAATTATCTGTATATGTTTCAGAAATTCAATTACTGCAATTTAAGGAAATTTAGGACGTTATTCCACATGAATTGAATAATTTAGGTAAATGAAAAATAAGTTGTCAAATAATTCAAAGAAGCCATTCATGATATAGCATACAGGGTAAACTAAATCAAACTGGGGTACATGGGGGGGGTGGGGGAACTACATTTCCTTTAAAAATGAAACTACGAAATGGAAAAACAATGAATATTGGGATTCTAAAACCTCACAGGCTATTTCTAACTTTTGCTGGGCACGGACTGAGCCATACAAACAACTCCATACAGTCACATACAAATACCAATCATCTAATTTGTTTCACACCTAAGGATCTGTTTGTTCCCACATTTTCAAACTGGAATTACTGAAATAATTGTAAAGAAATTTAATCATCTGATAATGAGACACCTGGCATACAAATCCTATATGTTTGGGTATACTGCAAATCTTACCCATCGATATCAATTAGCTGCTGACTTACAAGCTAGCACCATCTCCAAACAATTTAGTACATGATTCCAATCTGTAAAACCGTTTTGGCTGAAGACGGGCTTCAAAACGTCCCAAACCTCTCATTAATCCTCACCCAAAAATTTTTATCCAAATTTTCATTACTCCCTGGAAGAATACCCTCTCTCCCTACCCCTAACCCAATAAAAAAATTACACATTAAACATATTCTTTTTCTGCTTTGCATCATATAGGTCATTTACTGATGGCAGAAATGGAAGTGTAGCCTTTCCCCCTTCTTTGATCCTTCGCCATTTGCAATGACTGTTGTGAAGGTGATGATGTTCATGTTGGTGTGTGTGTGTGTATGTGTGTGCAATGTGGACAGGCTGAAAGAATATCTCAGATGAGGGTAACCATGAGAGAACTCATACTTGACTTGTGGATACCCCCATGAATAGATAATCCTTATTGTCTAATGTGCATAGGTCATCTGGGTCACATGAGGGTTAAAATTTTGGAAACCTGTAGGCATATATCTAACATGAAACATGCCAATAGAGGTATTTTCATATGACACCATGCAACTGGGATGTCTTTGCATTGCTCAGGCACAGCACATGACATAAGCTATACAGCACAAATGCATGCATAACGATAGATACTACTGTGACACAAGGACGCGTTTGCCGACAAAATTTCTGATAACAAAGAGTTGTGCGATCATGTGAGGTCAGAAACACCCCTATATCTTTATTGGAATGAAATTGCTTAAAATTTAATACAAGACTCCCCCCCTTTTTTCAGTTTGACCAGTTATCGTGACACCAATGTCAGTGATAGTGCTATGAACCTTTACAAATGTGTACCTATATACAGTATTAAGTGCAATGCAGGAAAATGTAAATTGATACCACATAAGTAGCACGTACAAAATATTTCCTGTTGGCAATTTTTAATAAACCTTTGGCTTTCTGGTTAATTAAACGGACAAGGAAAAGTATTTCCTCAAACTAAAGGTGCACATTTTCTAAGTTGATCATAAAAAAAGTCCTTACAGCAGCAAAAAAGGTAACTTTTTGAGTATGCTTCTTTATATACATCAATAAATAATAGCATCAAATTAAAACATAAAAAAATACCCCCAAAAAAAAGTATAACCACCAAAATGGAATCAGCCATTCTGATAATGAGTACCCTCGACGAGTATCAGTAGATTGATACACTATGCTGGATCTTAAACCTTATAGCTCTGTATGTGATGAAATCCATCAAAACTCGTGGCTTGTTACGCCCGGAAGGGAGAAAGAGCAGGGAAAACAAAAGGAACGTAATGGTGAGAAGAAGAATTTTCTCTTTTCCGGTGGGATGTAAGGAAAAATCCTCCCCAGCTGTGCGGTAAACAAGCCACTAGTTTTGATGGATTGTCATCAACATACAAAGAGCTATCAAGGGTTTAAGGATCCAGCATAGTGTATCAATCTACTGGATACTCGTCGAGGTACATCATATCAGAGATAGGCTGATTCCAGTTTCTGGTGGTTAATAACTTTTTTGGGTGTATTTATTTTGTTTTATGGTTTTAATTTGATTGCTATTATTTATTGATGTATATAAAATAGAAGCATACTCAAAAAAGTTACCTTTTGCTGCTGTAAGTACTTTTTTTATGATTCAACTTAAGAAAAATCCCCTGTGCAGCCTGTAGTTTGAGGAAATCTTTCCTTGTCCATTTTTAAATAACTCAGAAAGCCAAAAAGGTTATTAAAAATGGCCAACAGGAAATATTTTGTACGTGCCTACTTATGTGGTATCAAATTTACCATTTTCACTGCATTTGCACCTTCCAAGTACTGTATATAGGTTACAAATTTGCTAAGGTTCAATAGGCATAATCAATGACATTGGTGTCACGAAAACATGGTCCCAAACTTAGCTTCTGTATTAAAATGTTAATGCATTTCATTTCAAACTAAAGAATATAGAGGTGTTTCATGGACATCACATGATCGCACAACTCTTTGGTTATCAGAAATTTTGTCGGGCAAGCGTCCATTGTGTCACAGTATATCTATGGTTTATGCCATGAGGTATGTGTGCTGTTAATATGCTTTACTGTGCATGTGACTGTGCCTGGCAATGCCAGTACAATCCCAGTTGCATGATGTCATATGAAATACCTCTATTGCATGTTTCATGTTAGATATAATGCCTCACAAAGGTTTCAATTTTAACCATCATGTGACCCAGATGACCTGTGTGCACATTAGGACAATAAGGATTATCTATTCAATGGGGGGTAATCACCACAAGTAAAGTATTGAGTTCTCTCTCATGGTTACCATTTTTGAGAGTTTTTTTCAAGCCAACTGGCACATTGCAACACCACATACACACACACACACCAACATGGACACATCATCACCTGCACAAACAGTCATTGCAAATGGCCAAGGAATCAAAAACGGCCTACAACTTCCTTTCTGCCATCAGTAAATGACTAGATTGATGCAAAACAGAAAAAAGAAGTATGTTAATGTGTAATTTTTTATGGGGGTTAGGGGGTTAGGGGAGAGAGGGATTCTTCAAGGGAGTAATAGGAAAATTTGGTAAAAATTTTTGGGTGAGATCATGAGAGGGTTTGGGGACTGGATTCTTGAAGTTCCGTCTTCAGCCAAAACAGGTTTTACAAGATTGGAAACTTTCATGTACTAAATTGTTGGAGATGTTGTAGGCTTGTTTAAAAAAAAAAAAAAAAAAAAAAAACAAAAAAAAAAAAAAAAAAAAAAAAAAAAAAATTAAAAAAAAAAAAAAAAAAAAAAAAAAAAAATTAAAAAAACAAAAAAAAAAAATAAATTAAAAAAAAAAAAACAAAAAATACAAAAAACAAAAAAAAAATAAAAAAAAAAAAAAAAAAAAAAAAAAAAAAAAAAAAAAAACCTCTCTCCCCCTTCCCCCCCCCACAAATAAACAAAAAAAAAAAAAAAAAAAAAATTAAAAAAAAAAAACCCCCCCCCCCCCCCACACCAACAAAAAAAAAAAAAAAAAAAAAATAAAAAAAAAAAAAAAATAGAATAGGGACAACAAAAAAAAAATAAAAATAAATTTAAAAAATAAAAACACAAAAAAAAAAAAAAAAAAAAAAAAAATGTGCCAGAAGCTATATGGATATCGATGGAGTAAGATTTGCAGTATACCCAAACATATAGGATGTGTATGCCAGGGGGTATCATTATCAGATTGATTAAATTTCTTCTACAAATTATTTCAGTAATTCCCAGTTTGAAAATGTGGGAAACAAACACGATATTAGGGTTGTGAAAACAAAATGTCGATGATTGGGATTTAGTATGTGACTGTATGGAGTTGTGTTATGGCTCCAGGTCCGTTGCCAGACAAAAAGTAGAAAATAGCCTGGTGAGGGTTGTAGAAGTCCCCAATAAGTTCATTGTTTCATTTTCAGTATGTTCAGTTTAAAGGAAAATGTAGTCCATTATCCCAGTTTGATGTTAGTTTTACCCTGATATGCTATATCATGAATGGCTCTTTTGAATTACTGTGACAACTTTATTTTCATTTACTAAATTATTCAATTCATGTGGAATAATTCCTAGATTTCCTTTAAATTGCAGTTATTTGAATTTCTGAAACAATAATAACAGATTAATTAGTAACAGAAATAAGTGGAAACTTTGTAGGAATAAGATGATGTTTCAGATTAAGTAAGGGTTAGTGTGACCTGCGTGTAACCCTTCCAGTAACAGACCTTTTCTAAATAGCAATTGCAAAAGATTGTGGGGTACAAGAGTGGTATGTTGTTTTTTCGTCCACCAGTTACAAAAATGCCATTGACAAAACACAACTCTTTTAACAATTAAACTCTTCCCATGATCCTTTGTAATGCCTTTTTGGAAAAGGGTCTATGATCATGAGATTACTAATCAATGCCCTTGAGATTACTGATATACTCCACAGTTTTCTCTTGGGACAATTGCCCCATGGACAAACCAGTGGCGTCACCAGACTTTTCATTTTGGGGGGGCACAAGGGGCACAACGTTGATGAGGGGGGACACAACTAGATAGGCAGCGTACTGCAGTATGGTTGGTTGACGCCGGCATGGGGAGGGGTGTAAGGGGAGGGGGAGACTCCCCTCTTTTTTTGAAAATTTTGAAACAATTAGGTGTCCTTAGCTGCAATTCTGTTGCCACATACGCTACCCTTTTTGAAGGTACAATTTCTGTCAAAAAATAACGGAACTTTTTAGGAACTAAAAAAAAAAATTATGCATGGAATTGAGAAATTCTTATGAAGTGGAAAAAACGGCATGTGTATTGACCGAATCAACGGATTCAAATATTCGTTCGATTGTGTGGACTTTTCAATTACCGTGAAATTCTCATGACCCACCAGACTGAGTGCATGGCGTCTTACGGGGTAAAAGGATCATAGAATTTTGTATCACATATTTTCTCTTTTCAAATTTATCTGGAATTATTGTTTTCGAAGAAGAAAAATACGGAACAAGTCTCCTTGAAATTGATGGCACTGAGCGTGCATTACACTTCGCAACGAAAGTGGCAGGCCAAAATCCATGGTACTGTACGTACCAAACCAACACCATTTCACTGTTTTGGTTAATGAGTCCACGATGGCAGAACATTTTCCGCATACACTTTATACAAGGACGTATACTTCATACCCTCTTGAGACGGCGAGGATTATGGAATAGATTACCCAAGACCGATGACTCAGCCTCCAACACAGAGAACCAAATGTCTGCTTTATGAGATGGGGCCATTTTGTTGTTCGAAAAAATACAAATTGCTGCCTTTTCTTGTCCTCAGAAGAATCCAAATCATATGAAAAAATGGTAGTCAAATATTCTAAGTAACAACTTACAGAAAGATCTATACATTTTTTTTCAAAAGTCTCAGATCTCAGTTGGGGGGCACACGGGGGGGGGGTGGGGGGGGCACCATACAACCAAACCAACCCACCACAACCTAACACACACACCAAGGTTTTCCAGGAGGCACGTTGCCCACTGGCCCCCCCTTGGCGACGCCCACTGTGGGACAAATTCCATGGGAAATTTTGCTTGCCATTGACATTTCCACCCTTTGATGATTCCCATTCCGGGACAATTTCCTCTGGAGCAATCCCACCCAGGACAGACAATTCCAAACTTTTGGTGGGTGAAGTTGTCTGGGAGACAAGTGTTCCATGGTGGGATTGGCTGGGGAGGAAATTGATCCTGGTGGGTGGGAAGGTGCTGGAAATGTCCAGGATGCGGAATTGTCCTATGGGGGACGTTGTGTGAGGATTGACCTTCGTGGGAATCGTTTGGGGGGGGGGGGGGGTAGTGTTGTCTGGTCAGGATCAATGAGAGTTTGGGAACTCATTGCTATTTCATTCTGCCTAAATGGTTAAAATAGATTCATTCATACAAGAAGGCCAATTGTGTTCGGGACTTGTTTAAATCCCTTTTATTTATTATGGTTATAAAACAATGGACGAACAAATGAGGAGAAATGAGAATGAAGTGCTTTCTGACTTCTGTCCGTGTTGACACAAATGTCTCACCATTATCAAAAGACAAAAAAAAAAAAAAACAAACTCATGCCCACCCAGTTCAGGCAGGCTGGTCTGGCCTAACCTCACCCGACCCCTACCCAGCCCGACCCGAACAAAACATAATAAATCAAATGCCTGCAGTTCATCCTGCAAGTCCCTCAGTGGATGTTCGGCTGAGATGTTAAAGGAATTAGGTTCCTTATTTTGCCTACTAAACCCCTAGATGACTACAATATATACTGTGTAGATTCACAGATGATATATGTTCCATAGTAGATCAAACCATCCTTCAAAAAAATTGTTGTGCAAGGCCTCACTTCACAGTGCTAAACAGTAATCATTTTGACAGCTTATTATTCATGTGAAAGGAAATGTTACCATGTTTAGCATTGTGATTTATGTGCAATGATGTCAATAACCAGGAAAAAAGATAGTAATGTACGTATGATGTGACTGAAACTAACTAATTAAAAAATATCCAAGTACAATGCATGTGCAAGGTGACAAAGTTGTTTGTTTTGTAGGAAAAAGCAATGACATCCCTGTTTTGTGGGTATTAGTTTTTTGATTATACATTCTCAATATCTGCATGGTACAAGAAGAAGTCTATCTCTGTGCTTAATGTACCACTAGTACTATTAGCAGGATATGACTGTCCGCATACTCAACGTTTAAACCAGACATTTGTGCAAAAGGTTGTTGTTCCATCAGCCTTAACAGTACTAACAAGAGGAAGTCTTACTTTCAGCTGCCAGTATTTACAAATGAGGTCTCTGAACTTCCAGCTTGCCTAGCAAGCAAACAGAATTTCTGAAAAGGACCATTTCTTTCTGTGTCAATCCCATGAAGATAAACTATTTTTCCCAACTAAATTAGACAAGGAACTCTGTCCTCCATTTCTACTAAAGGTGAAAGACATGTCTATTGTACTTCCAAGCAAAAGCTATACACTGGACCTATGTATTTTGAGTTTAACATTGCTCAAGTGCCATATTCTGTACACAGTAGACACTTACTCTATGTGCAATTTTAACGTATCACTAGAGCAAATCTGACCATGACTGTGCAATGGGGCATACACCATATCACCATTCACTCACATGTTTGTAAGTCAAATCATTGACCACAATCAGAGTGATAGCTATTACTTGAAATCGTCGAAGTGCACTTGTCACTATGTGAGCATTCTGGCGGTGTACCAACAGCCCCTTGAAGTGACTAACCACTCGGACGTGACAGTACCAACAATATGAAATCTTCCATCTCTCGTATGGCCATCACTTACAGATCAGATGGAGGCTTCCCATTAGCGATACAACCAGGACATCTTGAAATGATCTTTTGTTCTCTTAGTGAATGTGACAATGACTCGCAGACAAGTTGGTTGGACTTTCATATAACTCTGCCAGTAGGGTTAAACATTAGAGGGGAGTATATTGCAATTATTCCATCTGTAATAAAGTTTGATGTCTTATTTCCAGTTTACAACACTAGATACCGAAGCAATGTAGCAGTCCTGTCCCATAACCAGAATTATGGAAATTAGATTTCCCATTCATAGGTTATTACTGATTAGGAGCCTTGTTTTCCTTGTTTTTAAAAATTCACAGTGGCTTACATAAGTTACAGCTAGGTGATACTCCCTATTCTAGAGGAGTAACCACAAGCGCAAAGATATTTTCGTGTTGAGTGGAAGACATGTATCAACTACTTAGCAGACCAATCCAGTATTCAGAACTAGAAGTATACATGAAACGCCTAGTTAGAAAACCAAGTGTCTCTTTTTTGTTGTCAGGAAGAAGTCAGCTGGTTTGAAAAGTATGATATCAGGAAAAAGTCAGAACATTGGATTGGCCTTAACGATAAAGGAGTAAGTCTGATTGATTTTCCTGTCCAAACAGTATGTCTATAGGAATATGAAAAGATATGGCAAAACTGGAAAACAGGTGGAAATGTTTGTTAGGGTGAATTTGGAAACTGTCATCATGGAAAAACTGGGTGCGTTTGTTTGGTCAATGTAAATGTATAGGAACCAGCACTTTCAAACGGTGGATCTCACGATGCATAGCAATCCTTATCGTACAGGTCACCATGGACTTTTGTGTACAATTCTTGTGATAGACTGTAGAAAACTTTGGTATTTCTTTGTGTTGCAGCAGAGTATAGCCAGCCTATCTATGGACTTAAATATTTAATCTAAACAGATATATAATGTTGGGGAAAATCGTGACACAATAGGGGTGACAAGGGTGAGTGACTATGCATGAAACTAAGAAGTGCTTCCTGAAAAATTTTATATATCTGGAATCATAATATGACCTGTCATAGTTAAACCTAGATATTCAATTCATCATATTTTATTCACCTCTGGACAAATATTATGAATGGTTGATGAATCAAACAACTATCTTTATGGGGCTGTGGCATGTGGGCAGCCACAATCTTCCAGATGTGAAATGTTACATTATCCTGGCCATGGACAAGGTGGGGATATGTGACTCTCAACAGGAAAGTTATTTTACACACTGGAGGAATTGGACTAATTTTGAAATGATGTGCTTTTCAACAATGGGACTACTACATTACAATTTGGAAATTTATATTTCATTACGCTCCCAGATTGTGTGGTTCGGGTTTCCACAGTGAGCCATCAGATTCTCAAAAAGTAAGAGTCCACTTTACCTCCCATTGCATAGATTAACTTTACCAAGAGAAGTTGAGAATAGCCTGAATGACATTAACTGGAACATAACAGTCTCTTAAAAACATTTGTTAGGCATGTGTGCAATTCTTCTCTTCTTTGCTTAGTATTCTTTGCATTATTTGACCACTTATGGATGGCTGCTAAGGGTGGGTACCAGTAAATATCCACTAGTTTTACCAAACTATTCCCCTCCGACCCCTCTCAATTTGAACATCATGTTTATGAGAGAATGAGAACAAGTACAAGTTAAAAATTAACTAGTATTGAAACAGGTTGGTCCCACTCAACCCTAGCCCACAGCAGTAACAAGGGGCTGTCCCCCACTTACAGTATAATGCTCAGCATCACATACCCCTTTCTTTTTCCTGGAATACAAATTGTACTAGGGGAAACCAAAGTGGCACCTTGCAATGATTACTTATTTTAGTGTAGCGAGTTTAGGCATGCCTGCTAAGTTTAGATTGGCCTCTCAATTTCTATTCGTTCATCCCTCCACCATAGGCATTCACGATTATTTATCAATTTTGAGTATGTTGTGAAACACTTTAAACGAGAACTTTCCCAGCATTTTAGCAACCACAACAAACAGAGTTGTTATTTTTCCCACATGTGGCCAAGCTGCGCCCCAGCCCATCTTGCCTGCTATGAACACCACCACTGCGGAAAAAAAATCCATTTTATAAGTTTTTTCTTCATGTTTGAACTTTGCCACATAACAAAACTGTGAACCAGGAATAATCACAAAGTAAACACATTTGTGACCAGCAGTTGATCTGATAAAGTACTAGTATTATTTGTCAATGATAATTATAAACATGGTAAACGTGTACAATGGATACACATAAAATAACACTTTTGTATTCAAGCGGTGTGAGTAAATCAACTATGTGCTAAAATAACTGTTTCCATCTTTCCGAAATACATCTTCACTGTGATAAATGCAGTTAGTTTACAGTACACATGGGATTGTTAGACATGATTACACGAAAAATTTCAAACAATTGATCCAACATGAATTTAAGGAAGAAAACAAATTCAATCCCTCTCTCTTTCCCTCAAACAACTGCACACAATAAAACTGACGTTTCCACATTGTGTTACAAAAATATAATGGCATCCTACAGTGAGATGCAGCTACCTATATAGTGTGATACAGTAATGAGATGCTTTTTACTAGCAGCAATTTGTGGTTTCCAAATTGTGGGAAGTTTGCACTAACTCCCAAATGTGACTATGGTAAAATGTTGGTAGCATTGGAAGTATCACCAAGCACTCTGGCAAACAAAATGTCTACTGTGCTTGCTTGTTTATAGAAAATCTGTTGACAAATTTCATGATATCCCAGCTTCTGCATAGTATTCATCAACAGGATGCATTATGGGATATTGTGAGGCCAAAGCAAATGTCAAAACATTCATTACAAATTTGACATAATGCAATGCATGAAGCTGCAGACCTCATACAAAATGGCCTGTGAGGCAAAACTGTTGCCAAAGTTACAATTCAATAAGTGGACTTTAAGATCCACAGTTTCAACTACTGTAGCTCACCATAAAAAGGGCTGTACTTGAGCCCTTCAATTAACCAACACCTCAGTAAAGGGTGTGCGTTGAGGCCAATTGTAGCAACATCTAATCGCTAGGATGTGCCATAAAGCAACTTCAAGTTTGAGAGGAGAGTTTTTTCTTTATAACTAATGATACAGGTTAGTATAACACCATCCATCTGCATGCAATAATTGAGTATACAAAAATAAAGATAGCTAACATATATTGCAGATGAGAATATCATGGCAACATTATAGCTTTTAAACTTCAACCATATTTCTTAATCTATATAAAATATACATGATTGACAATTATCATGTTAAGTCTTTGATTACTGAAAAGAAAAATGATTCCATGAAATAAGAATGCCTCATAAGTTTTTTAATGAATGCTCTTCAGATTTGTTGGCCTGGTCCGCCCTCACAAATCAGAAGCCTCCAACCCAGGGTGGGTGAGGCAAAAGTGACATGGCTCCCATAAATCTTCAGAGAAGTGTTTTACAAATAGATCTCATTGCCAACATTGGTCCTTATGCCCCTTTCTCAATACGACAAAAAAAAAAAAATTTATATATACATGTATAATGCAGTCCTCACTTCCTTTTTTCAAGTATGTGTCTGATGCTTGGTTGCGAGTGTTCAGTAGATGTGAACACTGGTAGCCAACATGTATTTACTTGTTGAGACTGCTATGAAACTTTATGCCAGATTTCACAAATTGTACATTCACACTCAAAACATGACAAAAATTGCACATACATCTTTATATAAATGCAAGATGAAAAAAAAAAAAAAACCGCAATGTCTTTCTAGTCCCTCAAAAATGTAAGTTATAACTCAAGACCCTAGTAGATTTCTCTCACATCATAGTTGCATATCATTCAAAATGTGCCATATTAGGGCCTAAATTATCATCTGTGATTATATCTCCTCTTCATTGATTGTTAGGTACACCTACAAAGCCTATTCCATGCATGTTAAGTATGGGGGATGTTGGTTCATACATACCCAATGCACACACTCGGTGCATGGACTGCTCTCTGTTCTGATGTCTCTTTGTTCCCAAACACCAAACTTTCTTATAGGAGTAATGCTGGCAAAACTATTGTCTTAGTTTACAGGAACAATTTGGCAAAATGTGTGTTTGCAGTATGGCAGTACTGATGAGAGCAATAGGGTACAGTGACCCACAATGTGCAGATCTTTCTCCAGTGCTGTTTCTGCATGGCAGCCAAACCATATAAAAAGTAAGGGAGTCTGCTAAGATAAAATTCTGCCAACAGCTAGCCAATGGCCAGAGCAGTTACAAAGAAGGAACCATGTCATGAGGGTGTGTTTAGGGAGGGAATGGTGCCAGCATCTGTTAACTGTTAAACCCAACAATCACTTGAGGACAACATCCTTCTTATTGGCTGTTTTAAACTTAAAGACAGGTACTCATCTCCCCCAGACAGTTTCCAATTCTCCCAACTAGGTTACTTTTGGGCCCACCAACAACTGTTTTTTAGTTTCTCCCTATGCAGACACAAACCTAGTTTATTGCTTAAGATGATATCCTGGTAAGCACACAAGGTCTTAATGTGTTAATGAGAACCACTTTCTGTGCATGCTGTGTAATATGAGCTACTCTGCATCTTTTGAATTTGTAATTCTGACATCAATCAAAGAGCAGTCACCAATTGAGACTATTGCTCACCCCCAAGTAAAAAGTCATACTTGGGGTGATGAGTAACTGTCTTTAAGAGGTCAATGGTAGTCTTACAGTGCCCAAAAGCTTTACCAAGTTCTCTACCTTCTACCATATAACACCAAGGTCTACAAGAAACCACTGGATAACTGGCAATAAATTTACTGTATGTAAAGGATTTTTTTTGAACAAGTCAGCTTTGATTTTTCCTTTGGGCCTTGGGGGGGGTGCAGAAAATTGTGTATATAATCCCATACAAAGACAATGCTTTCGAGAGTGAAACATGGAAGTTTTCCCCACCAAATGGAATGTTTGTGGGTCTCCAAGTTTGGTTTATAAAACATGAAATGATGAACATATGGATCACAGAAAATATAGCCTTTGAGCTAAACAACTACTTAAAAAAACAAACTATTTGGTGTCTGATATAAAATTCGAATCTGCTTGACTTTTCACTTAATACTTAAAATATTTGAAAATTACGACAACGGTATATTTTGGCTTCATGCACAGCTGTATTGAAGTAAAAGATAATGTAACCAAATTTCCTTCCAAGCAACAAAAAAAAAAAAAAAATTTCACTCTGTGAGACGACCCTCCCCTCAAATTCTTCAAAAGCAGTCAGCTCATGCTATTAGCAGCTTCCCAAAAAGGGGTAACAACCCCACAATGGTTCTGAGCTTCAGTATGACCTGGTTGTAGGCTGCATCCGAGAAAACAAAACAAAAAGTATACTACTCAAAATAACTTCCCAGTTGAATTTCAAGTGGTATAAATCTTTACAAAGAGCAGTGATTTGTTATCTTAGACCAATAACTGGTAGTCAATATTGGTACCAGCCAATACACTAGTTATTACATGATTAATTATGATATTGGTACCAGTACTGTGGCAGAGTGGATAAAGGTGGTCGATGGCAATTGAAGCAATGAAGCTTAGCAACTGAGGGCTTTGGGAATTGATCCCCAGCCAGGTCAAACTAAGCTGGGTTTTCATCCATGAGCAATCTACACTTTTCCCATGTGAACTGGCCTTTACAAAAGGAAACCAAATTTGACCTAAATTGTTGAGTTGGACAGCCACCAGGCATGAAGTTGTAATTTAAAAGCCGAAGGCTGCTCCCACATCTGTGGTCCCTTAGAGTCGGAAAACAACTGCCCTTCAAGGCCTGAATTATTCCAACTTCTATACTGTATCATTATCCGTAAATTTACCTCAGATACTATCCAACCAATATTTCTCATCCTAAACTTCATAAACATGTTCCTTACTTTAACATGTTTTACTTCAAGTCCCAGTACTTTACCTTACAAAAACAAAACACGTAGTGGTAGTCTCCAATAGCCTATGATTTAGTGTACAGTACATTCATTTTTCAAATATCCATATCCACCGACAATGAGGTCTGAAATATTGGATCTGGTAGTATCTCTTACTTGTAATATTGGTACAACACTAGTAATTTATTTACTAATAGCAACTGCAGCCAGTGGCACACTGGAGAAACATTTACCAAGGCAAGGCAAAGCCACAGAAAAGTGCAGTGTTGGCAAACCTGTTTCAATCAGATGGATATATACAGTACCACTTAGGGAGCTGTTAAAAACATGTACAGTCACAGTTTTGGGGAATCAAAGTACAGGTCACCATAGAAGTATGACAAGCACAGGCTTAGGGACAAGAATAGAAAACTTTTTGGAAGGGGTAAGGTATGTATACATTTAAGTGATAATTTGTTGAAAAAAATATTTCTGGATTGTCTCCCCAGTGTCTACTAGCTGAACAGGGTACCCATTCAAAGTACAGTTTATCATATCCCTCTCACTTAAAGGGCAAATGCCAGTCACTCCAATTTGAATTGGTATACCCCAGTATAAAAATTCATGACTGGCTCATTTTCATCATGAGACAAGTTTCCATCATTTAACTACTGAATTCATGCAAAATACCCCCTGGTTTAAGTCTGATATGCAGTATTAAGTTCTGAAACAAGAGAGATGATTTTTAAGGCAATTATGAAAAGATCTGTAAAATTCAGCAAATGTTTTAAAATAAAATTTGGGGTAACTGCTACAGTATTTCCTTTAAAGCCTTTGACCTAATATGGTATACTTTCCTTGGAGCCATCAAATAGGCAACTCTCCAAACATTAAAATTCTCTCTTACTGATCAGGTTTCCTAAGTACCCTGTTCTTCATGAAAATTTACAAATTGTTACAATCCATATCATGCTGAAATATTTACAATGTCTGCAGACTTTTTTAACAAACAGTGACTTATACAGACTATCATACAGATTAAATACCTAAAACTGAAATAAAAGCCCACCGCATGTTTTTCTTCTATGCAGTTTGCACTGTGTGCTTACCACAGAAAGTCACACAGAGATTCTCACACTAGAACTTCCAACATCAAATTCACTAGAGATCACTTTCAGAGCTGCTAAATTGAGCTGTTCAAATTTCTTCCCTCCATGAGCAGACAGATACAGCCCTGCCATGACTGGAGGTGAGGCCAGAAATTTTCACATCACTGGCAGTCAAAACAAGAAATACACTCTAAGACACTAATTTCCAAAGCACTTTTGAAAGGATTTCCTGCAGACCTTCATTCAAAAACATCTTGGGAGATTTCTTTGAGAATGTAAGATAGGTATTCTGAAAGGTTTGAGTCTCACAGAGAATCTGACAGACTTGGCAGATGCACTTTACTTGAATGAGTTCGCATGCAAGACCTGTAATATAAACTTACCAAAGTGGCATGCAAGGTTTGCTTCCAAACGTACCATACTCAGATAATTTTAGAGTATATTTCAATATTAACTCACTTGTCTGTACTAAAACTGTACAGTATGAAAAGAGTGATACCTCATCTGCTGAAAAAAGCATTGGCAAACAAAACCCACAAAAACCGATGGCACTGGAAAGACCACTGTCAACGTCAAGTAAAACTTCCTTTGCAACACTGCTATTTAGTCAAATAATCCAACCAACTTGTAAGTTTATGTATTCTATACTTGTTTCTATTTTTATGCTGCCTACCAGTGGCAGCACCAAGGGGAATGGGGACAATATCTTTAATTGCCAACCCCGGAAAGATCACTTATCCCGGTCAATCATAAGTTATATACAATATTATAACTGACATGGTTTCACCAAACCAAACTCCCCTCCCAAACATTTTATCTGTTACACATCCCCCCTCCCCCAACCTCCACTTTCAAAATCTCAGTGCTGCCACTGCTGTATACAAGCCCATTCTTTTGACTAAATTCTGACCTGCACAAGATATATTTGGATATGAATGTGACTTTCCATCACATCTCACAGACAACCACATTCCCATCTATAATCCTTTGCACAAGTACCTCAAGAGTTGTCTCCAAGTGTGTGACACACTTGATTAATGCTGACATTATCGATATGAATGCACTCTTTACTTGCAAAGTTCCTAATACCACACGATTCAAAAAATATTGTATCAAAAATAAAGGTGTAGCTACTTCCACCATGATGTTGATGGCTGGGTTAATCAAATCTTTTAAACTAGTTATTTTTACATTTTTAGCTGGTATTTGTCCCCTCACACACAACAAACTGCAGTTCACCAGAGTGCCAATAACACTCAAGAAAATTTTGATGCCATTCTGTGATGGAATCGGACATATTCACAAACCCAAGCAAAGAAGTTTCTTGAAGGTTGGCAGCAAATACTTCAATTTTCATCCACTTGTGTGACTGATCTGCAGTCTTTAATACTTTTGGTTGTTCCTCAAGACCCTAAAAATGGTTTCTACATAATGCTCATTCATCAGGTTTGCAAACAGCATCAAACAGTAGTTGCAAGCAGTAGCAGATTTCATGGGCTTGAGTCTGTATTGAAAAAAAAAAAAAGTGTTTTAATATGAGCACATACAGTAAATATGCAGCAATAGCTACACTACACTATCTTTCTAATACTGCTGTCTAACATCAGACTGAAGCTTGTACACTTTACAAAAGAGTAGCCAATCAAAGGTAACCAAAAATGAAGGTGCAGCTTTCTGTGCCTTATCCCCAAACTCTCTGGTTAGGGAATTTATGGATCTCCCCCTTGAGCATATTGATAGTATTTTTTAATGTTTATTTTTACAATATTGCTAGTGTTTCCCCTATTTATATGCAGTAAATAGGCCCGGGAAATGCCATTTCCAACGATCTCGGAGGCATTTGTGATTTTGGGCCAAAATTTTCTTGCGCTTTGTGCCAACCCATGGTGGCGTGCGGTGCTGACGGTCTATGGACTGTACACCCCCCCCCCCCCTTGACAAACTCCTGGCTACACCCCTGCTTACTACACAGTAAGAGTCAACAGCATTTTTCATGTTGTTAAGTTTTTTTTTGCTATAGAAACATACCTTTCTCAGCTTAAATAATAAAAATGGTGATACTTTGATGATCAAGTGCCCTCTAAAATGAAGCCCTGATACATCAAGTGCCCTTTACTATAATGCTGCCCCTGATGCATGAAATGCCTTCTACTAAGATGATGCCCCTGATGTATCAAATGCCCTCCATTAAGATGATGCCCCTGATGCATCAAGTGCCCTTTACTAGGATGATGCCGCCCTTTACTAAGATAACGCTCCTGATGTATCAAGTGCCTTTTACTAAGAAGATGCCAATGATGCATCAAGTGCCCTTTACTAAGAAGATGCCACTGATGCATCAAGTGCCCTTTACTAAGATGCTGCCCCTGATGCTAACATTTTCTTTCTCCACCTCTGTTCATAACTTGAAAACAATAACATCATATATAGTAATAAATCACATGATCGCAAACTTGCAAGTCTACCCATGAAATGCCACTTGCAGTTGACATAAGTCTTCAAAAATTATTTAACAAACATTTCTAACAAACCTTTATGTTTTTGATCAAGATGACATTTATCCAAATAGGATTTTAAGGCTTACAAGATCAAAACAAAGGGAGGATGAAGCCTATGAAGCACTGGCAGCACAAGAGTTTTGAAAGTGGGGGAGCAGAGGGAGGGGGGAAAGTGGGGGAGCAGAGGGAGGGGGGTGACTTGGAAATTCCCAACCCTTCTCTTATGGAAATAGTATAAGGCTGTCTGAAACTGAAGTAACCACAAAAACAGTCACAGATCAAGGAAGCATGGCACTAGGAGACTGCCAACATGCATATAAATGATCATCAACAATGATAGCTGTGCACTATAAGACCATGCGATGAAACTTGCCAACATTACCAATGGTCACTGAGTGTGTGGCCCGACAACTGCCACTGGCAATTTTAAGACCACTTTTAGTTCGCATCGCCTTCGGTCATGAAAAGCATGTAGGCCCATGTCTGTTTTTTCCCAAGTGGTGTTTGCGACATTTGTAAGGCTGAAGCAATTGGACAAATCAGGTACAAGTGATTAATCACAAAGCTGACAGAAAGGTGAGAAATACTATACTACAACCTAGTAAAAACGGGCTAGCCAGTCACGTAGTGTGCATTGTCAATAATGTGAATGAAATTTGCACTATCTATAGGAAACTACATCACAACAGTCAGTCTGAGCTGAGTCACACAAAGTTGTTAGTGTGCAGCTGGCATAGTATCTGAGAGGTGCACAGAAGAGGATGCCAGTCAGGCATGCAAGGAGCTGCAAGGGTGATCATGTGCCTGTTACGAAATTGGTTACAGTTAGAAAATCTCAGAAATCATAGATACTTCTGATTTCTAGCCTACAAATAATGATACTACAGGGTGTAAAAGAACCCCCCAAAATAATGCCCCTGCCTCAGACTTGCCAACCTCAAAAATTGGCAAACCTTTATATTCTTGCAAGAAAACCTGGAAATCACATCGCAAACCTGGAGATTTTAAACAAGTCCCATATGTTATTATGAAAAGTGTTTTCTGAACTACTAGAAAGATTTTAGACTGTTTAACCTCTTCATAATGTTAAGATGCCATCTACAAAGTAGACTGTTTGAAAATTGTGGAAAGCTTAGTTCGACATATACAGGGCTGTCACACTTACTGTAAGTCACTTTTGTGACAATGATATGCGATTCAGTAACAACTTAACAAATGATGGAAGGAAACTTATATGGCATTGCCTCAAAGTGATTTTCACTGCAAGGTCTGGCATTTTCACCGTGAGCCAATGCCCAAAACCGTGAGACTCACAGTGAAACCGTGAGAGTTGGCAAGTCTGCTGCCTCTAGAGCCTACTCCTGTTGCTTCTTCGTACAGTACTCAATTGAAGGCAACACTTACTTCTTCACACTCAAACAGAAGTGAGTCATAGACGTCTTCTCCAAACTTTCCCAGCTTGATGGCAAGGAATGTCTTATTTGATACATCTACAAAATGCACTGTTCGGATGACCTCCAACAAGCTGTGTCGCCATCGTGTAATATACTGCGGAAGGAAGTAAAGACAATAGCATGTAAAACTTATATAAAACATCTAGTTTTTCCTATTTGTTAGCAGCTATATGGGTCAATAGGTTAGACATTAAACTTCTAAATTAAATGGCCAGATTTCCTTCAGGCCTCACTCAAAAAACTTCCACTTCTTTGGTCCATTATGTATTGGTTACACCTCTACATTCTGACATCTCTATGCTCCAACACCCATAACCCAAATACTTTCACCCTAAACTAACCCTTATCCTAATACTGACCTTCATGCACTTGTCGGAAAATAGAGATGCCGGAAAGAAGAGACCATCAGAACAGTAAAGTATCATATTTTTGTTATGATTTTAGCAGAGGAATATTCTTCTTATTTACAATTTTTTTCTTTCAACCGACTCTTGCACTGATATTGGAGGGATGTAGTGAAGTAAAACTGGATTGTACACTTAGGTTGCAAGTTGATCATATTGTGCAAATGCAGAAGTACATAACATGTGTTTGTTTGTGTGTGTGCATGTAATGCTTGCAGCCCTAGTAGCCCCACTGCCCATTCATACTACTGCCCACTGGTGCTACAGCCCACTGGTCCCAAAATGATTGAGATTTGTATGTATTATTGGAATAAGCTTTTCAACCACCTTACTTCAAAAGTGGTAAACCATGGACTTGGTTGTCTTTTTATAGTACCTGTGAGACCAATGATCTGCACTGAATGACTAATAGGGCAGTCCCACATAAGTTAAACACCTTACGTTTTTACTGAAGTTACGATAAAGAAATCAGTAAAGTCCACATCTGCTAAGCACAATTTGAAGTATTCCATCAGTCACTCACTACAAAAAATTTTGATCAAATCAAAGAAGAAAATTTATCATACATAACTGGGAAATTCGATACCACTCAAAAACTTCACCTCAGCCATAAATAATCATTCAAACTATTTAACTTCCTCAATTCAGAACTGATAACTTTTGAAACTGTATATTTATATGCCACTCAAATTATCATCTAGGAGGGAGGTACATCGCCTCACATGAAATAAGTAAAAGCCAACGTAACATTTTGTTGACATTTTCATCAACAATGACCTTTCAAGCACCTCTACCATATCTGATAGTTTTTTTTTTCTTTTTTATTAATATTAATTGTGTGATATACTTGACAAGATGATGTATTTGCCTCTAACTATAAGCTTATATTTTCATATCTTCCCATCTCCCTTCAAACTGGTTGCCAATCTGTGTACATCATTGTAAATATATTTTAGATTAATTTGTGTGCACTGAGTGAATGATCAATGAAGGTAAAGGGTAAATCCATTAAAATGTATTGAACAAGTCATGATATCACATGAGCAGGTTGAATGTTTGTTTGAAGAGTGCTGCCAGTCACAATCTGGGATATGTGATAAATTGCTAAAGAATCACACCACTAATCCTTCCAACCTGGAAACAAACTCTTATAAAGATTCCTTTCATCAGAAGATGTATTAATTTCTTACAAATTTTCCTGGTGTTACATTTTTGTAAATATGATGATATGCTAGAAATTCAGTTAAGCTCTATGAAGACGAAAGCTATTAAATTTACAGTTTCTTGCTTGAACTATCGGAAAGCTGTCTGAAAGATTCTGGTCCAGTCTTGTGTCCCTTCTTGATTGCTACTCCATTTGGAGAACTTTCAGGTTTTGCCTGTAGTGGGAGATAGCCCACAGGACTACTCTTAACATGCTTCATGAAAGGTGCTCATGCTTATCACTGGACAATTCTGCTACATTTAGGAACTGAGTGTTGATGGCTGCTAAAATTGTACTTCTAAATGAAAACTCATTCCTAATGCTGTTTTCATTGTCAAGTGCCATCATATGCCTAAATTCAAGTTATATTCTGATTTGTGGAAATAATGAATACTGTAGACTCAGCTAGCTCTTTCATCTCTCTGAAGTCAAAAATGGTGGATTAATATAAGCAAAGAGTTCAATTTGAATGGAAATTTGCAAGGAGGAAAACTTAAGCATATTTCAAGAATTTTACTGGAGCAGGCAAACTTCAAATTTATTCCACTCAATAAGGCCGAGCACTTGAAACACTTTATCTGAATGTTTTCATTAGAGAGAAAGAGCAGTTGCCCCATCTTACTTGAAGAAATCAGCTAAATCTTGAAAAGGTCCTCTTATTTCTTTTACAAATATCTTTCAAGATTATCCAAACAAAAATATTTCATACAAAAGGTAAACGAAAAGTTATTCTGCATGAATTGAACAACTCTGTAGCAAAAGTGTTGTCACATGACTTCAACAGAGCCATTCATGAATTAGGATATGGATCGAGCTACATTAATTCAAAGTGGGGTGACTGCATTTTCCCGCCCTTTAATGCCCAAATTACCCTCAGTACTGACATGTTCAGATAAACAGTTACTGTTTAGTAAACAAACAACATTACTATATTTATGCAAAAGTCTTGACAAGATCTGCACTCTGATGTTTTTCCACCATTAGATGAACTAGTGACAACATCTGGAGCAGAGGGCGCTAGACTACTAAAATTTGGGTTATTCAGTCAGACAACCATCATCAGAACATGAAAAAATTTTGCGGGTGAATAAACTCTTCATTATGATGCACTCCATGAATAAAGACCAGGTGTGGACTAATTAATATCAAAACCACAAGCTCCTTATCAAATCACCCTACTGTTACAATATGTATTAAAGTGAATGGTCACACTCTCTTGATAGTTATTTGGTTGGTATTCCAACATATATGTTGCCTTGGAAACACATATAATTGTTCGAACATCTTCCTTTCTGTAAGCAAATGCTGGCAAAAATTCATAAGTATTCATACTCATTCAAAAGGTAGGTTGGAGAAAATAACACGGTTTTTCACCAGATGAGTTTTAGAACGTGTTGAACACGGAGAGGCAAAAATGCAGAAGGACGATTTAGGGTTGTAGGTGCCCTCTATAGGCAGGGGATACTGCGGTGCTATTAGTTTTTTGCCAGACGGTTATTGCAGGCAATAATGGTTACATATGTAAATAGGAGGTAAGGAAGAGCGAAATAGACTTGTTAGAACATCTTCCTTTCTGTAAGCAAATGCTGGCAAAAATTCATAAGTTGGCCACACCTGAAAAATGTAGAAGCTGACCCATAACTTTCACTTTTGAGAACTACATTTCCAAAAGTATGGCTACTTTAACTTTCAGAATTCATCTGGAGACTGCTGAGGCATAAAACTGTTCAGAATTTACTGCCAAAGTAAAGAGAATGTTGAAGATCTTGATATCTTTAGTTGAGATGAAACTTGGAAAACTTACATGTACACCTGAAGAGGATAAATGTGGCGCTTCCATCACCTTGATACCATACTTTGACAAATTCAGCACAATTCTATCATTTCTCACATCAGAGTAAATGAAATGACCACTTGCCTAAAAGGTAGGAAAGAAAAGGAAAGAAATAAAACTAAAAACATGTGACACACCCCTTGAACAATAACAACAACACAATCTATAATACCAATCTTTCTGCCCATATATATTTAAGAAGCACACAGCCAAACATTAAATTTTATCACATGCATATTTCATCAGTTTATTACATTGATACATAGGCATGTGCAGTCCTGACACCTTGGGGTAGAGTAGAAGTAAAATTCTGAATGGATTTCTTGAGACTCACAGAAAATTTGTGGGATTTTGGAAGGACCAGCTGCTGGATGACCTGACTTGCGTCCACCATGGTCAGGGCTGGATAAAATGTTCATTTCCTGGGAAGGAAGTGAAATTTTCCACAACTGCTTCTGTATTTCCACATGCAACAACAGCTAATTTCTCTCCAGTTTTCAAAATTTCCCTTCAAATTCCAAAATTTCCTGGGAAAGCCTCCCAGCTTCCCAACTTTTTCCACCCATGACCATGGTCCTGTCTGGAAAACCCAGTAGACCACAGTGATAGTCGAGCTGTAATTTCTGATGGTATTGAACTGCTTGCCTTTGCAAACAGGACCACTAAGAACTAGGAGACCTGTGCTAGATATGCTGAATTGGGAGCAACCACATTTCTCCACACACCACTCTCCCTACCTTGCCAATCTACAATCGTCAGTACAGAGGGTGGAGGGTCTCCTTTCTGTGGCAGCCATGGAGGCAACATCCTCAGGAATTCCTGGTGCTTAGAGGCAATTCGGGACGGTCTCCAGTAGCTGAGTGCAGGTCTTGGATCAGTGGGTGCAGCACCTGCCCCCGATCCCGGGACACCAAGTTAGGATGGGCCTGCGGCGCCACCCAGCTGTAAACCAGCAGGTGCTGAAGGAGCAGAAACCACGGCTGCCAAAGCCACGATGGGGCCACCAGCAGGACTAAGGTCTTGGATGTTCTGATATTGAGCAGGACTGTGGATAAAGGGTCAGCAGCAATGCATACACATCCAGGCCATCCCACAACAGGAACAATGCATCTACTACCCAGGCCCGAGGGTGGAATGTCCTGGAACAGGTCGTCAGTAGTCTGGCATTCTCTGCTGTTAAGAACAGGTCCAGGATGGGAAGGTGAAACCTTTTGAACTGCCATGTGGCCCATCTGGATGCCAGTTTCCACTCCCCTTGACTCGCACAGCTTCTGGACAACATGTCTGTGAGCCAATTGTCTCTCCCTACTACGTGTGTTGCTCTGAGCACCATGTTGTGCTTATGGCACCACTGTATGAGGGACCACACCTTCAGACAGAGCTGGGAGATCTTGTCCCCCCTGCCTATTGATGTATGCTATAATGACGATGTTGTCAAAGAAGACCAGGCTTCTGCCTTGCACACAATCCCTGAGGGCCTTTTCTGCCCTCGCTACAGCTTCGAGTTTGAGGGTGTTGATGTGCAGTCCCAACTCTTCAGCTCTCTACGTCCCTCTGAGGGTTCTTCTTTTGCAGAAGGCCCCCCCCCCCCAGCCTGTCAGTGAATGATCTCTAGTGATATAGAGACTGGGGCAACAGGTGACAAAGATATTGAAACAAAAATAGTTACTAGATACCAGGAGGACTTCGGGAATTCTTGAGGAACACTTCCCAAAGCTAGGAATGTGAAGTAACTGACAATAGCAAATTAGACAGGGAAGCTAAACAAAACAGGCTCAGTACCTCACACAAAGTACATAGGTAACTAGGGGAATGCTCACAAACCTAACTGCCCGGAACCGACCGGCAGCTGTTGCTACCATTCATAATGCTCTGGCAACCAGCAGTTAATGAGTCACGCTTGAATGCACTTTAGTCCGGGAAAGTCTCTGCGGAGAGCACCGTTACATTCTCCTCACTGGAGAAAGCTCCAACAGCACAAAAGAGCATTAACAATGGTTCTCTCGCCTGAATAGAACGGCTTAGTACTTGATGTGAATAGGATTTTCGATGTGTATAACTCACTTAATATACCCACAGCAGCAAGGAGAGAGCAAATGTAATGTCTATCCTGTGTGAAGAACTTTGCCCTTAATCAACAGTCCACGTGTTTATGTATGCGGGAGTATAGTAGTCTCCATCCAAAAATAGATAATGAAGGGCTTCACAATTTCGAATATTTGAGGGTACAGTACATTTCAGACTAAAATGGACGTTAGTTGCGTTAATCGTTAGAAATTTTGCGTTAGAAAAAATTCCTAACGATGCGAGTCTAACGCTAGTAACGATTACGAAAGTTGCGTTACTAGCGATAGAGGGCTCTACTGCTAGTAACGCTACAATCGTTGATTGTAGTAAACTGTTTTTCCTAACGCTGCTAGCGTTAACTGCGTTCGCCCGACTTAAATTCTGTACCGTCGAGTCTATTTCGCTACTCCTTACCTCCTGTTTACCTTTGGTTTGCACGCACGTGATAGCATCTGCTATAACGATCGGGAGGGCCGAAACTTACACTACTACGATGTAATGGTTTATAATCATCATTTGCACGCACTTGTCCAAAAGTGTGGGGGCCTAAGAGATGAAAATTCCTCTAAATCAATCTTCGACAGAAGGTACGAAGGATTTTCGAACGTTCCAGATTTTTGCTTTCCAAGCTTACGAAATGTATTCATAATTACAAATAGAAATTCGAAAGCAAATGGCGGTCCTCCCCTTTCTTTTTACGTACAATGTATGAAAGTTTCAGGCTAACCGATATAAATTTCAAAGGTTACGCAATTGAAAATTTTCTTTCTTTTTTGAACGTGCGAAATTTTTTTAACGTTTGAAAGAAATCGTTCTGTGACGGAAAGGATTTGCAAAAGCGTAAGAATATCTGCGAACGTGCGGAAATAATTTTGACAGAAGGTACGAAAGCATTTGGAACGGTCCAGATATTTTCTTTCCAAACTTACGAAATTAATTCATAATTGCAAGGGGATTTTCGAAAGTAAATGGCGGCCTTCCGTTTTTCTTACTTTTTTTTTATAAAACACTCATGAAGTTGCAGGCTAACTGATATAATTTTCAAAGGGCCATGCAATAAATGTTTTCTTTTTTTTTTGAACATGAAAAGACTTTTTCTAGTTTGAGAAAAAAAAATGGTTCCGTTAACGGAAGGATTTTCAAACGCTTAAGAATATTTTCGAATGTGCGGAAATATTTCCGACGGAAGGTATGAAAACATTGCGAACGTTCCAGATTTTTTCTTTCCAAACTTACGAAATTTATTCATAATTGCAAAGGGATTTTCGAAAGTAAATGGCGGCCCTTCTGTTTTTCCTAACTTTGTATATAAAAGACTCATGAAGTTGCAGGCTAACTGATATAATTTTCCGAAAGGGTCACACAAAAAATATTCTTTTTTTGAACGTGAAAAGATTTTCTTTCGAACGTTTGAAAAAAACTGGTTTCGTTAACGGAAGGATTTTCAAACGCTCTACTGTAAAGCCTCTGGTGAAAGCTTACGGTAATGAAAGATGCAAGTTTTTTCGATCGGCGAACGCCAAGAATGGGAGGAATAGGAAGCATTGTTTTTGAAGTTTTCCATAGTAATTGTTCTACAGCATATATTTTTTCATATTTTCTTATCTATGAAATAGTTTCATTACCGAAGTTTGACTGAATTGAATTTCAACGAATTGATATCATTTGTACACTCCTACCTGTAGATTTTCAAATGAGGTTGCACTCTTTTACGCAATTCCACGATTTGTACGAATTTTGCCCTATTAACAAATTCGCGCACCTGGTAAAGAACACCCTGTACATAAAGTTTAAAGGTCATATAAATTTCTACTGTTTGAGTGGACTTTTTTTACAATTGATCAAGTCCATAAAATTGAACCATTCTGTTGGCTACCAAAATAGTCAGAGGGAAAGCCATTGCAATGGTATCACATCTTAGTTCCGGCACCCGCATGTTCCGGTACAATACAAATGCAAGCTTCGCCCATGGCCGTGACTGTCTTTCTCAGGGAGGGCGATGGTTTTTGCCCTACTCCTGACCTAATTTAACTGCCCAATTTTCCGCCCGACTGAGACAAAATAACTGCCCGATTTAGTCAGGTTTCTGATATTTGGAGGCCGCCCGGCCCATACGGCCAGGGCCTCGCCCTTTTTTCGTTTTCATTTCACACAGTTGTTGCGATGGATATGGATCCCATTTTGACCCCACCCCTAACACTGGAACCTTTCTAACCAACCTCCCTATACTTTACACTCTACGACGCAACTGCTAGAATTTTTAAGCTTACCTACTGGACAAAACTTTTGAAGTCCGAGTCCTTGGGGAAAAAAAAACATTAATCCAATT
Organism: Holothuria leucospilota; assembly: GCA_029531755.1. Lineage (NCBI taxonomy): Eukaryota > Metazoa > Echinodermata > Holothuroidea > Aspidochirotida > Holothuriidae > Holothuria > Holothuria leucospilota. The sequence goes on from CM055971.1 coordinate 20,259,254, forward strand.
ATAGTCCATTCAGTGAGAGAATGAAGATCTCCCTAAAATTCACCCGCGGTGTACTATGCTAACATGATCCGAACTTTAACCCGGCCCTTGGGAAACCGTGCCTGCATTGTCATTTTACAGTCACACGCTGTGTACGCTATAGGCGCCAGCCTGCAGGTCTAGTCTTGTACAATACCATTTATTCACACATGGGCCTAATACTGTATTGCGTTATGTGCAAATACCATATGTTCCATGCTGTTATTATGAGTGCCGCTGCAAATGCCTGGGAAATACAGCTCCTTTTAACGTGAAATATCCAATCGCAGCTCTGGGTTTAACACTCATTCATTCACAAGCGGCCAGCGCCCATTTTTGCGTAACCTTTTTTGGAAGTCGTATTATTAGTAGTATAATTAGTCCCCGTACGTTTTTCGTGACGTCACACGTATCGCCCGGGATTTTTTTTTCAACCTTCGACAGCCAGCGCCATCTTGTGATTTACACATAAGCAATATTTCGTCCGATACCAAACTTTTACCGAATACTTTTCACAAGAGCAGACTTATTCTACACCCATGAAAGAGATATGGTACAAAATTTAGCTCGTAATGGTTGATTTTGCTGAAAATCTGCATGCTGAATTTTGGCCCATGACAGCTGGTTCGTAACTTGCGTAGAGCGGCGCGTTACCCAGGATATGAAATTTACTTCGTTAGGTTACTGTACTGTAACTACAGGCCTACACGCTGAAGTGGCAGTACGATCGTAAATAGACAGTACAGTAAGTCAGACAGTGCTGTATGTTTTCAAGAGGTGGGTGTAGCCTAGTAGGGCGGGATTTAACAGTTGGTCGTTAACGGTGATTGGTAGCAGCCAATTAAAATTTTACACGCGTTAAGTGTGTGAAAAAAAGGGGGAAGTCCAATGACGTCACTAGCAAAGCAATGCACAGAACGTTGCATGCAAATAAGTTGGGCCCATTGCAGGTGCCTGGGAAATTCTCGAGTTGAAGGTTTCTCATGGAATTGAAGTGTGAGACAGTACTGTACCTGTAGTCTACATTCGCTATGTAGCAACGATCTACAGTAGCGAGGAAGTGTAAGCGAATAATTTGTGCTGCATTGGGCTATAAAATGTAAGAAAGTACAATAATGGGCTGAAAAATAAGACAGTGAAGTGGATTGCAGTTTCATTTATGCGGGCCTAGCGACATGGGCGTCCGCAGGCATGGTCAAGGGGGGGGGGGGGGCACTTGCCCCCCCCAGGAAAATCAAAAATTTGAAAAAAACGAGTAAAAATTAAAGAAAAACCAAACAAAACGTGTTTTTCCTGTTTCTATTCGGTAAATAGGCTTAAGAAATGCCATTTCCAGCGATCTGGAATTTCGGGCCGAAATTCGGGCATTTCGGGCCGAAATTTTCTTGCGCTTCGCGCCAACTCATGTTCACGCGGAGGTTTTGCCCACCCCTAGAAATTTTTGCCCCCCCCCCCTGGATTTTTTTCTGCGGACGCCCATGCCTAGCGATTATCTATTTAAGGGTCATTCCTCATCGTATTGCCGCGGAAAATTGTATTTGCGGTTGTCCGAGCGGAAACTGGATTGCAAATTTGGGGGGCAACTTTTACAAACAGGCCTCATCCAACACGAAAATATGTACGATTTCTGAGAAAGGGTGGGTGGGGAATCCAGCCCCTCCCAACCGGAGGGGCCAAACCTATTTCTTTGGAGGATTTGTTGAAAAATCGGGTCATACCTTAGGTAATGCAGACTTTTTTCAAGCAGAAGCGGTTGGGCCCCTCCCTCGAAAATATGCAGATGCCTACCCTTGTTGATGATTGTCATCTAATCTATGTTTCGACGGCACCCTTCTTATAGATTTAAACTTGACGAATATTACTTCATGTCTTTAAATAGCAAGTTACGAAAGGTGATATGTTAGCACAATACAGTACAGCTCAGAATAAAATGGACGTTAGTAGCGTTAAGCGTTAGAAATTTTGCGTTAGAAAATAAAATTCCTACCGATACGAGTCTAACGCTAGTAACGATCACGATAGTTGCGTTACTAGCGTTAGAGGACTGCTCTACTGCTAGGTGGGGGGGGGGGAGTAGACGTACTTCTCAGCCATGGGCGTAAATCCCGGGGGGATGGGGGCTATATCCCCAACATTTGACTAGGGGGATGGCCCATGTAATCACCCCCCTCCAATGTTTCAGTCTACTGACCATTATTAAGGTAACAATACACGAAACAGTTCTGATCACAACACTTTCCGAAGAACAAAGATACATCTTCAAACATCTGTGGGGACCTCGCATCAATATGGGATCTTTCAATCTACTGTAATATGTAGAACGATGTAGAAGGTTGAAAGTACGTATCAGCCGTTATACATTTTTCAAATTTTTTTACCAGAGCTTCGCCAGTTCGTGCTGAGTCATTATCCGTATAGATGGTGATTGTTAATACACTTATGACGAAAACAGCACTCTGTAACGCTCTGATTTAGTCCTTTACCCTTTTTGCTACACCTATCTGGGACGGTCTAATATCACCTCCCTGCATGCACCTATACTTTCCCTCCCTCGCATTTTCCATTGCTGGCATCTGTTCGTCCGGATTTTAGTTCGAAAGTAGTAAAACTACGATAGTTGTAAAGTGTTCGGCGTCGTACCCCACCAGGGGCCCTAAGGCGGGCCCCTGGACCCCACCCGTCATAGGCTCGCGCTTCGCGCTCGCCGTGCACATTTGTCACATTTGCGATAGTTCACCCCATCCCCCCAAAGTTGAAAAGATATGTACGCCCTGTTCTCAGCCCACCTTCTCAACTGAGCTGTTGTCGTCTACGTAATTTTCTCGTCCACAAGGGGAGGGGGAACCCTCCCCTTTGAGAAATTATTACGTGTCCTTAGATGCATTCTGGTGCTGTATTTTTCAGCGTTTGAACATTATCAGGTATCGGCGAGAGGGAGAATATTTTTTTCTTCTATCTTCACTTATCCAATTTGGCCTGTTTCACATATAATACTGTTAAAATCAAATTATCCCTCGGTGAACTTTCCACTTCGAAAGACTGCGCTTTAGTGGGCAACTCGGTGGGACAAGCGACCAGATCTACGTGTGCTTATTTCTTTGGACTTAAAAAGATGTCTTGTACTTGTACAGAACTGGTAAGCCACAATTTTTACTGTTCGGTTTTCCTGTGAGAACTTTCGAGAAGTCCCCTGACACCTGGAATATGCATTCTGCCTTACGTGCACGGATACATATTGTACATATATCAATGTACGGTATTCCGGTGAAAACTTTCGAGAAGTCCCCTGACACCTGCAATATTTCTGCCTTACGTGCACGGCTACATGTACCAATGTACGGTAATGGTGAGAGAACTTTCGGGAAGTCCCCTGACACCTGCAATATTCTGCTCACGTGCACGGCTACATGTACCTGTAGTACATATACCAATGTACGGCATTCGTGAGAGAACTTTCGAGAAGTCCCCTGACACGGGCACCGCATGCATGAGCTGATGGACACTGTCATTTCAACTAATTAATTTGAATACTTCGTAGCATTGTGATAACTGTATCACTGCACTGGAAGTTCCCGCCGTACATACCCAGCTGGACCAGCTAGCTGTAAATACCTGCACACGAACTGTACTGTTTTTGCATATGCGAAGTTTGGGCCCATGCGTGTCTGAACATGTTCTACACATACACACGCAGCATATAACTAGCTTAACCGTATTAGCAGCTACTGTAGGTATAATGCTGAACATCATACCTTGGGTCCTCAGGGACCGTCTCCACGTTCAGCTCTTGGACAGTCAAAACATTTTCAAATTCACTTGAAACCCAAATCAGGATAGTTCAATCTTTACATCGCGATAAATTTAGGCAAAAACTGAGCCTATTCATAGCAATTACCTGGTGGAATTACAAATTCACGGAATGGGCCATGGTTTTAGTCAAAGTTAACTGATCTAGGCCTAACGTTAGGTCTTTCTCGGTAAGGGAAGGGTGGAAGGAGAAAGGTCTGGGTGTAAAGGAGGGGGGAGATTGAAAAGGTAGGCTCATACGGCGAGAAGACCTCTTCTATGAATTGGATCGATCAGCTGGGCACTCTGGATATAATTGGAATATGTACGGTGCTTATTTCGTTGGACTTAAAAAAATGTCTTGTGCTTGTACAGAACTGGTAAGCCACAATTTTTACTGTATCTGGTAATTTCAAATTTGCCGTTTTTTAGTTTTAATCGGTTTCGGAAACTGTTCGTCTCCGATAACGGCGGGCGGGGCATTTTTTTTTTTTTTTTCAATTTCAGATTTATTTCTTCATATGCTTTGAAAACTTTACCCTTGGGGCTAGTAAAAGTAGGTCTTCAGAAATCTAAATTGTTCGGGATTGCGTGTGTTTGGAAAGAAGTTATATAAATTTTGGGGCTGGAGAAAACAGGCTAAAATGTGTTAACGAGGAGAGATTGGGTACCAGGTACGGGGCTTCATAGTTTAGTTTTGTGAAGACCATTTTTAGTCGGAAAATATTTTTTACGGCACCCCATTTGTACTTTAATAGTATTTTATCATCCATCGGGCAATTGGGTATGTCTTACTTTACTGGCGGACTTAAAACTAAGAAAAATTGGCCCTGCACGCTTAAGAAAAGGAAAAAAAAAAGCTGTTAGCAATAGCTTATTTACTATCGAAGTGATTACGATTAAAAACGCTCTATAGGGGAGATATGAATAGTTGAAAATGTTACGTTTGGGTTTAGTATCATAGGCTTGCGCCGCTAGGTTGCGATTGTGTTGGAGTATCTCATCATAGACCTATTATCATTGATTTTAAATAGTAAAGTATTAAGTTGTTTTTTCTTTCCTTCTGTGACTTCAAAATACGAGGGTGATCATCACTAGTAGAACCGAGTAGGGCAAGAAAGGGGGGGGGGAGGGGTTGTACGTGCATACAATAGCAAGATAATTTTATAGCGAATCCTGCCTTGGAAGTCCCTTCCAACAAGCGGGCGCACATTCAGTCTTGAAGAGCAATCCTGTAGCTTATGCATGATTTCTGCTGTGGGGGTGGCAGTAGGAGACGGAGGAGGAGAGAACTTGTCCAAACTATAGGTTGTTGTAATCGTTGGTTCTCAAGCTGCGGTCGCACCAGCGGGCTGTTCGCGGGCCGCGGCAGACAACTCTCCACTGGGGCGGCATGCCTCAGTGTCTGTGATCTTTCTACTCGTGGTAGATGATCAAAAGATACAGCCGTGAGAAAAACATGGCCATTGACCCAAATGTGCAAAGTGTTCACGTATGATTGACAGATTCTAAGAAATTCTTGAACCCTGGGAGAACGGGGCTTGCATTTATATTTTGAAAACAATAGGTGACATTTTACACCAGACACGCGGCGGTAGTCTGCGCTGTGCTGTATGAGCAGTCAGTGCCAGAGTACAGCTTCATATGTTGTTGTACTAGCACTGCGAGTAAGAAAATGACTCTAAAACAAAGACAAATTTCATACAACTCGGCAAACGCATTTATTTTCGTTTAGCGCTTAGTCCACAGTGATCTTCTGGGGATCGGGTAAAAATCATGAAGCGCAGTACAGCATGGGCAGTATTTCCTTAAAACTCTTGTAAAAAGTCGGCAACTGCCTGATTTATTGGCAGTGCTTTTGAAATTTGTTCGCAACATATCAGGCGGGAAAGTCACGAAAAACGGCATTTGCGCTTCCAAAGTGTTCAGTTAGTGTTGTGTAGAAGTACCAAGTACAAGTGTGAGAACAGTCAGAACAGAATAATTGAAGACTCCTGTTTGATATCGGTAGTTTATTTTTTAAATTCGCCCAAAGAAAATGTTGCCGTTAATCATGTAAATACTGTACCAATGCGAAGTCTGAAATATCGGCACAGTTGCAACTTGATTCAATTTCAATCAAAAGCTCCCATATTCACTTGTGACTCCAGAATAAAGATTGGTCAAAAACTTTTCAGTGCTAGAGGAAGTGTACACCCACAATTTTAATTCTGTTATTATATCTGGACACAATAGAATCATGTCCGCGTAGACAATTAAGCGTAGACGGATTATACGGCGTCCAAGTGAAGTAAGTCTCTAAAATAAGTAACGGCAAGATGCGGGCAAATTCTCGTGTATGAATCACTTTGCCGCATCGGAATTAGGGGGAATGAAATGGCAGACCATCATTTTAGCAGAATTGTCGGCAAACAAGATAAATGAGTATATTGCAGTTTTATGTTCTTCCGTTATTTATCAAAAGATTCATTAAGTTTTTAAACCCTTAAAGATATTTTCGAACATGCCAAGAAATTTCCGAAACATTTGCGAAAATTCTAGATGATTTTTAACAAATGTCCGATGAACTTTTTTGTGGATGACGGGAATTTTCGGAATTAAATAGCAGTTTTATGTTCTTCCACTTCTGATCAAACGATTCATGATGTTTTCTAGCGCGCAATAATATTTTGCAACATGCCAAAGAATTTCCGAAGGTAAGAAACGTTTTTTGAGTGTTCTAGATGATTTCTAACAATGTCCGGTACTTTCTCTTTAACGGCGGAGATTTTCGGAAGTAAATTGCAGTTTTATGTCTTCCATAAATTATTTATCAAAAAATTCATTATTAAGTTTTTCAACGTGCAAAAATATTTCCGAACATATCAAGAAAGTTCCGAAACGTCTTCTTGTATTCTAGATGACTTTTAAGAAATGTCCGATAGTTTTTTTTTTTTTTTTTTTTGATGACGGAAATTTTCCGAAGTAAACATCAGTTCTATGTGTAATCCGTTATTAATCAAAGGTGCATGAAGTTTTTAAACGCGCAAAAATATTTCGGGACTTGCCACGAAATTTCCAAAACATTTTTGAATATTTTAAATGATTTTTAACAAATGTCCGACATTTTCTTTTTAATGACGGAGATTTGGTAAAGCAGATAGCATTTTTGTGTTCTTCCATTATTTATTAAAAGATTCATGAAGTTTTAAAACGCGCAATAATATTTTCGAACATGGAAAAAATTTTTGAAGGTAAGAATCGTTAAGTGCTAGTGATGCAGCCTGCTGCTGGCTCGCGGCTGGGCCATACAATCCATGTAAACCTAACGCAGCTATCGCAAGTAGCGCTCGCAACGTTGCCGTACCGTTTTCGATGTATGTGAAAAAGCCGATGCAATTCGTGTACCATGTTTCTTCTTACGCAATTAACGATAGGATCGTTACTTGGAGAGTAGCTTGTAGGTGCGGAAAGGCATAACGCTAGCAACGATGCACGTTGGTAACGGAAGTATCGATAATTGCGTTACCACAGGTTCAATGCTAACGCAACTATCGTTAGCAAACGGAATTTTCTAACGCTTAACGCTACTAACGTCCATTTTATTCTGAGCTGTACTGTACACTGTAGTACAGTTGGATTATGAACACGCACGGCGGTACGTCAAAAAAGTGCCCCAGCAAAAAGGAAAAAAAAAATTCGGTGGTAGTTACTTCCACTTACCAAACTTTAGAAGATACTTTAAAATGCATATAAAAATGAACCTTTCGCCTTTAATCGTTATGTTACAATGTACACTGTATACATAACGAGTAGTGCACCAGTGTTTGCAATAAACACACGTTTTGTCCGTTCATCTGAAGTGTGTGAAAGCATATCCTGCTACATAAGCAACTGCAACGTTAAGTGAATGATCGGTACTTTTCCAGATCAACAGTTTACATTTTAAACTCGCGTTCGATGACTGAACGACTGTTTGATTTTTAAGAGACCTTGTCAACGATTTTGTGCCATTTTGTACGGTGAAGAACTGACCATAAAAACCGCAAATAATTGTACGAATTTTCCACGAACCTTTGCGGTCGAATTTTTGTATGATTTTTGAAATCGCGCAAAATTGCAGAAATTCGAACAACTTCGCACAAATTCAAAGAAACTTGATTCTTCGATATTGTACGGGAGTTAAACGATCACAGTACTGTACAATATGCAGTACTCTCTGTCTACCTGGGTATGCTTTTTTGACGTTCAGCACTGACTAACTGAATGTCGATCTTTTCTAAAGCTTTTTTTCTATCAATAGTAAATCCGCAATTGAAGATTCCAGACACATCGATGTCTAGCTATTGTTCCCGCACAATACACAGCTTAACGTTGCCACAGGGCCTTGCTCATTATATGGGCTGGTTGTTGCTAAGGGAGCAGTCAAGCGTGGGAGGTATATATGCACATGCATAATGGGAACTGTGAGATCGGATTTCACCGGCCCGTACCGCCCGGTTAGGTTTGTGACCGTCCCCTAGATATGTACACATATACTACTAACAATATTTATGACATATTATGTAGAAAGATAAAGGCACTTGGTGTGAAACCAGACTAATTTGAAGAAAACGATGGCCCTTCTGACACTCCAAAATCTCCTGCACAAAGGATTGTGCAGAAGGCAAATGAGGTTGATCGTAGGGACAAGATGGCGGACATACGGATGTGGTGCTAAAACTACTCCCAGTAGAGCACGTAGCATGAATTGAATGCAAATTAGATGAACCAAAGGGTAAGTATGTCTGCCAAGAGAATTGCAAGGTTTATACACTATACTGTACCTGAGCTTGGCCAATGGTCATGATAAGATCTTGGTGGTTCTCTTCAGAGTGTTGGAGACCTTGGACGGATTGAAGCCTGCCACAGTACCGCAGGCTAAAGTTGAGAGACAGATCTAGGGGTCTGCTGTAATCTAATTTGACAAAATTGAAAATACATATTGTAAAGCTCTCAAGTGAAAATATGAGGCATTGCAGGGATTATAGCAATACAACATACACTGAAGTTAAAGTTTGAAATGTACTGTACCTGTAAGCTTTTTTTAACCGAGACACTATGCACATGATTTAGAAAACATGCCTGTATTCCAACAGAGATAAATTTGGTGTATTAACTATTAACCTACAATGTGCCAAGAATTTTCTGCAAGCAGAGCACATTGATTGCCATCGAAGGAGGGGTTGGGAGGAGTCCAAGGGGTGGAAACCTAAAGCTATTGGAAAAATTGAGACTTACTTTTTCCACCCCACTTGAAAACAGCTTTCAAAATTGGGGAGACCATCAAAAAATCAGAATGGTTGAAATGTCAACTGTCATATCCGGCAACCCAACCACGTACGGTAAATGTGATTACTGTATTTACCCTATTGTCCAGCAAACACTAACTGTCATCATAGGGCCACAAAAAATCTTTAGTTTGTTTAGAGTCCCTGCTTGACCTAAAAATGGTTGTGACCTCAATTTTAACTTTTTATGTTGCACACAGTTAATATTTAAATTTTATACAAATGTACTCGTCAAAGTTGAATGCATAATTCTAGGACATTATCAATCAAAAGAGGACTATTTTACTTTCACTTAAGCATATGAATAAAAGCTCCCTCCCAACCTACTGTAATAACATTTGAATGACCAGACACTTCTAAACAAGATAACGTTTTTTAATACTCATGTTGTCTTAACCCACTCTCTGAGTACAGTGTAAAGTAACTGCTGCGTTTAAGAACAAGTACAATGTGAAGGCTTTTACTAGTTGTATGTTACTTGCATTTCATGCTTGTATTATCATTTCCATGTGTAACATTAACTATTTCTTATATGAATATGTATATACAACATCAATTTCCATTTTGCCAGCTTTAGCACCAGGATTTGCCCTACAGGGAGGCCAGCAACCCAAAGCCCTGACAAAGGCGGTGAGTTGACCAAAGGGTGAGGAACACAAACTTTTGGCTTTTTCAACAAAAATTTGAAAATATGGGAGTTTTATTGAAGAAATTTTGAAAAATTTGGATTTTTATGGATGAAAATTTGAGAAATTTGTTTTTTTTTAAGGGAACTTGGAAAATTTGGGGTCTTTATTGAAGAATATGCCCTTCCTATAAGCAAAATCAAGCAGATTGTCAGGGCGAGTGAAGGTCATTGGGAATACATATTTTATCATTAAGGCTCCCCGACGAAACTGGAGGGGCGCCAGCATTCTCCGAAGGGGAGGGGGGCATGGCCCAGCTGGTGCCACCCTTGCATTTTGCATATACATGTACAGGTCAAAGTCGAACTTTCTGTGGTGGAGGTACATGTATGTATTGATGTATTGTGTCACATATCATTTTGTGTACTGTGAATAATTTTTCAAATTTCTCCTTTGATCTTCTCCTCCTTAAATACTGTACCTCTCTCCATATAGTCCTTGTGCATATGATATCACAGAACAGAAATTGTGCAGCTCGGCAGAAGTAAGCATGTGTCATTGCAAAATACTATACCAACCAATGAAGACAGCTAATTTTTGCATAATTTGTGAAGACTACTGTACATCATGCACATGCGTACATAATGTGTACGAAGTCATGTACAGTACCTTTAATTATCTGGCGGGCTTTTATTGTCTGTCCCCTAAAATGATAAAATGATGTCGTGTGATGTCAATGCATATTAGGTCTACACTGCACCCCTCTCCCTACAAGGTGATCTGCCTAAGTTTCTTCTCATACTGTACAGTATGTTGCCAGCTTTGCTGTGTGCCCAGCATTTCTACAGGGCAGTGACAAAACATAAAAGGCAACACACATGAAAGGGCCGTTAATAACTCAATGACTACCTCTAATAAAATGTGTAGCGGGGGGGGGGGGGGAGGACTGGCGCCACCCGTGATGAACAAGAAAACAAGTTTAAAGTCCATGGCTGTGGTATCAAAGAAGTAGGCTACTCTTTTACACTTCAGCATGTTCGTAAGTCGAGACTTGATATCAAACTATAAACACTTAAAATAACTATAATAAAGAACGGGCAAAGTACTGTACAGTATAAACTTAGCAAATACTGTACATTCAGAACACTCCCACAATGTACACACAACTAATAGTGCAAAATACAGGAAAGGGTCTTGTAAATCATATCCTTCTTGAATGTTTTATCACAATTACCTTATTTATGGTACCCTATTTAAAATACAACCTATGATTTCATCAACATGTCTCTATAGAAGTCACACACTGTACAAAAGACAGTATCATAACAAGGACTGTGCTGATTACAATAGCACCAATAACTAATTTTTAAAGTGCTTCGTATCTTGGCATCCACCCTGTAAAACTGGTCAAAAATTTTCCCTCTTTATGATCACAATGCATGTTAGGATTTCACAGTTAACCGATTATTATATCGTTACCGGTTTTAACCAGTTTCGATTGGTATGATTATTGCATGAGAAGAAAATCAAAAAATCGAAATAATCGTGAAATAATTGAAAAAATCGTGGAAGCTCAAGCAAATTTGGGGAACATTTAATGGCATAAAAAAATCAAATTAAACTAAAGAACTTAATATAAGCTGGATTTGTGACAGTTTGCATAGCTAGACTGGCCCTGATTTGGTGCTTATGTAAAGGTCACATACAGTACACACTGTTTGGCGAAGCTGCAATCGGCACAATGGGTTACTTTAAGCAAGTAAAGTATGTAAGGAAAAAATCGATTACAATTGAATTTCAATTATTAGGGGTCCGATTATACCGATTGTCTTTTCCGGAAATATTGTGAAAGCCTAACACATGTAATTGAAAATATACCAATATTTCCATGACCAAGTGCTTGAAAGACCTTTCTACAGTACTGCAGATCATACTATGTGACTGTACGTACAGTGGATTAAGGGCAGGTGCTTCAAAAAGTCATTCTACTTGTATCATTTTGACATTATGGTTTTGACACTTTGAAATAGTGTATATAGTTAATTTAAACACTTGTCACCACCAAGATACTGTACACTGTTGCTATTTTCAAGACCCCAAAATAAAGAATTATACCAAGAAGAAACAAGAGCCCAATGGGCACTGTGGTTCCTTGCTGAATGTAATGAAACTGAGCCAACTACTGAATGAACCAGTACTTCTGTTGATTCACAAAATCTGCTCTGTAGACAATGCACATCTTGTGTTAACACATTCAAGCATAAATAAATTGTTCTGAAGAAATACAGCCTACAGGCACTTCAGGGGATATCAACACAGACAGTATACAGTTACAATTTGTTTTATTCAATTAAGCAATCACAATTCATGCACGCTCAATGGTATCTGATCCAAATGATCAGTAACTTGGTTCTCTTTATAAAACTAACAACCCATAGTAGCATTTAATTAATTCTAATTTCCAATTCCTGCAAGCTCACATGTCCTAATCTAAGGACAAATGTTGTCTGTCTAGTGAACTTTCACAACAGTCCTCTGCTTTGTGGGCAGAGAATCTTCTGCAATATTAAAAAGTAGTACTTGATGCACGTTTTCATAATGGCAGGATTATGGATTAAAATCATAATACTATAATTTCAATTAAAATTGAGATACTTGGCATCTCTGAAAGATGTCCCACATCTTTCAGTCAATGATACAGTTTTGTGCTTATATTTTTGACTTTAGGAATTCTTGGGAATTTGCTTTTTGGCATCTGGTGATTTCAACTCTGACATCCAACAAATCTCATATGGGTTTTCTGCTAGATTTAATGCAACATCTCAAAGCTAAAATCTATTCAAGCCTCCTACACTGTGATATAGAGTTGAAAAGGTTTGCAGAGTTTGACCTCCAGTGACCCCAGATGACCTTTGGTCTCCACCAAAATTTTTTCCCCACCATAAGGCATCCACTAAGTATGAAATTTATCCAAGCTTCCTACCTTGAGATATTGTGCTAACAACAAGGTTATCAGTTTTTGACCCTTGGTGACCCCAGATGACCTTTGACCTCCACCCAAAACTGTATGGCACAGCTTCTCACTATGGTGGATCTATATACCAAGTATGAAATCTATCCAAGATTTTTTCCTTGAGATATTGCGTTAACAAGGTTTTCAGTATTTGACTCTCAGTGACCCCAAATGACCTTTGACCTCCACCAAAAATGACAGGATTCATCTTCTCACCATAAGTCATTCACATACCAAGTATGAAATCTATCCAAGCTTCCTACCTTGAGATATTGTTTTAACAACAAGTTTTCAGTGTTTGACTGCTGGTGACCCCAGATGACCTTTGACCTCCACCAAAAGCTACAGCATTCATCTTCTTTCCATAATGCATCTACATACCAAGTATGAAATTTATCCAAGCTTCCTACCTTGAGATTTCGTGCAAACAAGGTTTTCGGTCTTTGACCCCTGGTGACCCCACATGACCTTTGACCTCCACCAAAAACGATAGGGCACACCTTCTCACTATGACAGATCCATATACCAAGTTTCAGTTTAGTCCAACTTTCCCTTGTTGAGTTACAGCGTACCGAAGCAAGTGTCACACACACACACACACACACACGCACACACACACATACACACACACACACGCCAAGCTGACTACATAGGTTCCTTTTGCTAACGCAAGGAACCAAAAAGAGTTGAACTTGATTTTATGTACAGTTAAGAAACATCTGGCACCATTACCTCAAGTATGTAAGTATAAGGATTCAACACTTTGAGAACAACTGGCAGTTTTTCCAGCCCAAACACCCAAAGTTTAAGGAATTTTAAATCCAGAATTCAACATTGAATCAACATGGTTTTGATGACTTCATTGCAGCAGATTCGACTTTTTCACTAGTAATATAGTACTTCCTATACTACTATTTTCATGGTCAATATGTGACAAATCAACAAATAATATGAAAACCATGTAGCATCCCAGTCTTGAGATACCATGGCATGTTTACAATACTCTCAGTGTTTCACCACTCTGGTGACCTAACATGACCTTGGTCCTTAAAAAAAAAAAAAAAAAAAAAAGGAAGGCTTATCCATTTGATGTAATGCATTCACATGCTGTGATTGAAAATTATCCTGCATGATTCCTTTTCTGTGAGACACTGTATGTCAGCTGGATGACAGTTTTGACCCCTGATGACCTCAACTGTCCTGAAATGTCCAACAAAAATTACAGGGATCTTCTACATAACATACCATATATATTCACTATGAAAAGAATACACTTCCTATCTTGGGATATCATGTGAAGGTTTTTAATACAGTATTTGACCTTAAATAGGTCAAATACTGTATTAAATAGGTGACCTCAGATTAACTTTGACCTCTACTATAAACACCAGGATTGATCTATCACATATACATGCTAAGTGTGACCATTATCCATAATTCCTATACTGAGATACTGTGTAAAAATGATTTTCAGTGTGTGACCCCTGATCACCTTTAACCTTTACAAACAATGACAGGATTCATTACATCTACATGCTAAGTATGAACATTATCCCTGATTCCTTCTTTGACATCCTGTATTATACAAACAAAATTTCCAGTGTTTAACCTCTGGTGACCTTTGACCTCCAAAAACAATAGGGTACTTCCTCTCAATTGACTAAATCTGTACAGCACATAACAAGTACGACAACTTTCACAATAACCATTCTTGAGATGCACAGTAGTGTATTACAACAATGTATGTCATCACAAATACATACTGTAAACACACCCATACTGGTATTCATCACAAACCGAGGACCTGCGCATGTTGTCATGTATGCATATTCACCTGCGGACCAGCACATACAACTATGAGATTGACAAATGAACACATGCATTGTATTACTACCCTCTAGAGGGCACTGTACACACCAACTGGGAAGCCACATATATCTCCTAAGTCCACTATATTGGCAATATAATATAAGTCCACCAGTTGTACGCTACACACCTGAGGACCTCTCAAATTTTCACACACCTGTTTCAAATTCATAGCCAGTAGAGGACTCTGCCCTTACCTATACCTAGATAATGGAAAACGTGTGTAGAATGCAATGGAACTAAATTTACCCGAGGACCTGGGTTTAGGTCCTCAGGTGGAAAAAATGTCCTCAGGTGGTAGGTGTGTATTCTGGTCAAGGTCCTCGGCTGGATATCAATACAAGTGCACAATAACACACACACACACACTACATCATGATTAGTTTCATTTTATCATTGAAACAAAAAATTCTTGAGTTTTGCTATTTTCCCTACTTCATGTGGTAACCATAATTCTACTATCACTACTTACCATGATATTAAATCACACTGCATGAAATTGAAAGAAGATTTGAAGAGAACATCAACCTGAACTGAAAATGAAATTAATGTGATGTACTGTATGCATCCTTCAAAATAAATTGTCAAAAGAAAACATTGTTGTGATAGTAACTTGTACTCTCCACCCAAGCCTAAAAAATCCAAGTGAACCCTCTCTTTTTAATGCCCTCCATAGTCAACAAATTTAGGTGGCAACAGTACTGGTTTTATTATCATAACCTAATGAATAAACCACGTATCACAGACAAAAACCTTTTACATACTATATAAAGGTTTCAACAAACACAAATCTCAGTGAAATGTAAAGAAAATGATAAGAATACATTTGCTATAGCAGATAATGTGTTTTGAACCTAGTTTCATTTTCGTTTTGTCATGTTTAGGGGGCAGGCAACTTCTATGCCAGTATAGTACTACATGTATTCTTGGTGTATGTGCTGATACACAATACACAATGGTTAACATTTGAAAAGATGCGAACATCATTCTATAATGAAAATCTACTTTCATTCACTAAAAGAAATTAGTAATAAAACAGACAGGGGTTGCACAGCTATTTTACATCTGGAAAACAAACGTTTACTTACATGCACAACACATAAGCCCTATCATTAGAATAGTTTCTCAGCCAATCTTTTACCCTCCATTTTAATACATATGTGGTTCCATATTCAATTTAGACAATTTCCGACTCACAAAGAGCTCCATAGAGAGTGACCAACATGCTTTCTTCCTCTAGATATGGTAAGACTTACTGGTGATTGTTTTACATAGAGCACAGACATGCTGCGGCAGGTTGTCACAATATGGCTGCCTACTGTACAGTACTAATGTCATGAAACTGGCACTAGCACAACGCTAGCTGCCCAACAAAGTGTAGAAATGGACATGTTCATCACTTAATACATGCAAGAGAAATGCAGTGTTAAATCATCTTCACATTTACCACAACTTGTCTGCATAAAAGACAACTTGTCTGCATAAAAGACAACTTGTCTGCATAAAAGACAAGACTGCCTATGACCTACATATTACAATCATTCTCTCAATATGGTCCAGTATGAGGAGGAGGGGGTAGGGGCCCCTGTCATACTGAATTTGTTAACAACTTAACTGCATTTGAGAATTGCTTACCATTGGCCCTTACAAAATGTGATATGAATGTGAGTTTGAAAATGTACTATGAAGAGCTCTAGGTGAAGTTAAAACAATTATGCATCAGGGTTTTTGTCTGAGTGTGATATCAGGGGTACAGTACTTTAGCTATTCCACACTTTATATACAATAGGCACAGTGACTGATGGCATAACCAGCAATACAGTACCACACACCTGAACAAATTTACACTTTGTGGAAAAATGCAAACTATCAACCTTTGAAGACATCAGCTCCCTGCATGGACCCCATCCCTATTTTTCACCAGATACAATTTTCAAAATATGTCACAGTTGGTTCATTTCACAGAGTATTTTTTAACATAATAGAACTGTTCTACGATGCTTTTCAAGCAATTCTATTTAAACCCTTCTCTAACTCCTACAGTACCCCCCTCCCCTGTTGTGGGGCTGCCCATTGATACCATATTGACCTGTAACATCCCCCTGCTGATATATCTACAATTCTAATGATTACCCCTACCATGCAGGGACCAACTTCCCTAATATGTTCATGCCATATTCAAGATCTCCTATGCTTTCAATTTTCAAGAAGGATAAGTTACAGTATCCTATTACTGTTCTGTAACTTTAGTTACAGTTCTAAAGTCATGCACTAATTCCCTTCCATATCTTTCAAATTTATTTTTCACAACATAAAAAAAACAAACTTATATAGCCTTTGTAACCCTGTTCTGAAATGACAGCTGGAATGCCATTCAGGGCTTTATTTTACAAAGTTATTCATAAAATGACAATGAATTCTACCATGAAATAAATACTGCTTAAAAGGCACCACACCTAACCTGATTGTCAATTACTTTTTTCAATAAGGTTCAAACCACAGTTTTGCCTCGCTTAACGTTCACAGGTAAATCCTAAATATTTAAAAGTCACTGAGCATGGGAAGGCATGCATTTACTGTAATACTGTGAAAAAAAGGAATTTAACAATCCCACCTCAACCAAAAATAGAACAGTACCCATGTGAACGTTAAATGTTGCACCCAAAATTCCACTCATAAAACCTAGCACTTGGCCACAAGTTTCTTTCAAAGTTTCTTTCAACATGTACTAAATGCATTCAAATGGAATGTTTATCATCTACCTTCCTTCAAAGGCCATTAGCAGGAGACTTAAAGATGGCAACAATATCTTTGTTCGCTTCTCAGCTGTTTAGCTAAGAATGTGTACACTATGCCCTTCATTCTTTTCATCCTGTGGAGAATGAAGCCACACACAACAGAACCATGATATGATGGTCAGAATGCAGAGGGATTTAATCCCAATTCATTCAGCTTTGTGACAGGGTAGAAGACCTAGCAGGACAGCTGAAATCCTTCTGAGTGTTAATGCTTGTTTGGGATGCAATTGTGCCTTTGCTCAATAGGATTAAAATAAGAAAAAGAAAAAAAAAATGAATTAAGGTTTCCATGATGTCATTTCACTAGCATTTTTAACAAAACTGACTCCTAAAATGTATACCCTGTACCATATTGTACATTGATGTGATGCATCCATGTACCATGTGCGAGACATACATTGCCTATGGTCCCTGACTGTCCCTCAGGTGACCACAGATGACCTTTAACCTCAGGATTCTTCTACTCTATATGGTCCATCTATATGGCAAGTATGGAAACTATCCATACTTGATATCCTGAATTGATGTGTCCATGAAGTTTTCAGAATTCCTCTAGATATGAGCTTTGACCTCCACCAATAACAGTACTCATTTATCTTATCTGGGGCACTTATGTAGCAAGTATGAGAAGTCAAAGTATTGCACCTTGAGATTTCAGGTTGCAGACTACGAATTCAAGCTTTTGCTATGCAGTAAAATATTGACTGACAAATTTAATCCCTTAAAAATATCTTGGGGCCTTGTATTTGACCACGTTTGCTAAATGATCAAGTTTTAATTTGGTTGTAGGATGTAAGCTGAAACACAGCCTGTGCAAAATTCAAGGCCATTTGACTAATTTTAGTGCCATATTTTCTATTGTATTACTCTGCTCTGTATATTTACATCTTTTGAGTAGTGGTAAGGGCTGGAACGTCAAACATGAATCTATTACTCAAGCCCTTCTAGCTCAAAATCTCAAAGGTGGTATGGAAATATGAAGATGCCATAAAAGCCCACATTATGAGCTTTAACCACGAGGGGTGGCACATCCAGGTTGAAAACTACAAGGAAAGGGAAGTAGCCTGATTTTAGTGTGTGAGTCAATGGGGCAATAATTAGTTGGTACGATATTTTCACATTAGACAGGTTCACAGAATTTGACCTTTGATGACCTCAGATGCCTTTGATTCCACCATAAATGATAGGGTTCTTTTTCTCAAAATGGGGCACTCATGGACTAAGTAGGATTGTCAGTTTCCCTTGTTGAGATATCATGTTTATAAACAAGCTAAGTGTCACAAACACACACACATGCTGTCATGAATGCATATGCTGGTCTTTTCATGGAAACCAATGCAAGGTTAAAGTCATTCAGGAGACATAATACTCCCTCCTTTCAACAAAATCATCCTATATGATCGGAGATAGTGCTTCTCATAATTTATAACAGCAACCATTAACCATCTTCCAAGCTAAATATGGAAAATGATAAATTTGCAAAACTAAATTGTAAACAGAAAATACACATGTATACGTGTGCATGTTAAATCCTGCTGATTTATTTTTCTAATACTGACAACTTAGAAAAGCTCCTATTTTTCTGCAAATTCAGAACTGGTTTACTGTCATACAAGACCGCACCAACTTTAAGCACTTACTCACTGATTATGACAAAACTATTAACCACAGAATTCCTATAGATGATCCAATGAGTACACACACTTTGCCAACTCCTCCCACTACATGCAAAAGAAGTTTTCTTTTCAGGTACACATACAGAAGTACAGTGTCTCATTTTTGTGGTGTATACCTACTGTATGTAGCCACCCCTCACTTGATGAGGCACCGACTAATACAATATTTTTTGTTGGGACTCAACAATAGCCATGCTGTAGTTAATATTTTTGGTGCTTAGATATCCATATAATTTACATAATTTATATCATGTCCCAGTCTGTAGGGAACAGAAAAGGAACATACTAATTCTTCCATAAGATGGGCTGTTCAGCCTTAACCTATATACCCAAACAAAGGCGACCAAGGCTTAGTCCCCACACCATAAATAATGACAAAAATTACAGTGCCATGAATAGTTTTTAGGCCAACCATATGCCACGGAATATTTTCAAAAATGTGGGAGGGGTGGGAAGGGGATGGAAAAACTTTTCTATTGGTTGCTTAGCCTATTAGCTCCACAAAATACAAAAAGAAAGTGTACAGTGTAAAGAAAGGCTTTGTTTTTTTTTACTGCTTTGGCAAAAATTAAGGCATTATTGGCTACAGATTGCATTAGAATGTGCACTAGTGGGATTTACATAGCTAAACAACACAGCTACATTCTAAAAACAAAATGTTATCCGGCCTGAATTTTCTACACTCACCTGTCTTGATTATCTAAACTGACCAGTTTCGACAGCTACCAAACAAGTTTTAAACGGACGTGTGCCACAAAATACCATCCTCCTTAATTTGCTGGAGGAGAGGGGGGATAAAGGGGGAGGATGGGAGGTCAATTGTAACCATTTGATTTCAACTTTTAGTTTAAAAACTGATCACAATATACCAAGTAACCAACTTGTGACAAACATATAAAGTCATCAAAGATTTAACAGTCAGAAATTGTACTGTAGGCCACTTATTACATACCAGGTTGACTACTTTTCTACTGTAGCTGATCACCCAAACCACCATAAGCAGTTTACAAAGTAGAAATTGTTAACCATTATTTGCCACTTACAGGAAATGTGATTCTAAACCGTTTTACTGTGCAACATTATGGACTTAAAAGTTGTATGTAGGTAATGTATCCCAAAATGTGACATTTTGAAAATGATGTTCTCTTGTAATCTGTTAATTTCAGCTCAATCTTGGGCTTACTGTAAGGATACATTTCCCCAAAAAATGCAACAAGTGTAATCTTACTATGCAGTTTCAGGGTATGAAATTCAGTAACTGCACATCTGACCAAAGACTTCAAGAATTCCTAAACAATGAAACTGAGGGATCTGACCCAACCCGTGAATGCCTGTGTAATGTTTAAAACACCAATGAAGGGTATTATTTCATCACAGATTGCGATTCAATGTCCTGGCAACTGGCATACCTCCCCCCCCCCAAAAAAAAAGTTTAATTACACAAATCTATGCAAATTATACCTGTTTGCACTTTGATTTTGAATTATAAGAGAAAATCATAGTGTAGTTTTTGTGTTAATGTGCACCACCACGCATTCCTCACTTGAGAAATACCCCCCAGTGAGAGTAATTGTCAACAGGATATTCCTGCACTATTCTAGCCGCCTAAACCAACCTGTTATACAACATTAGCAATTTTAAAATATCCTGCAGAACTTAAAAAAAAAAACAATTCTATGCAAAATATTCCAAAAGCCAAAGATCCCTGTTTCACTTGATCTTCCTAATGCAGACATTGCCTCACTGCACGTTTTTAACACATTTTGTTGGTAATAGGCTGCAAAATTTCCAGCTAAAAATAACTAAATCTTCCAGAGACCTGACACTACTTCAGATGAGCAAACTTGTCTATACTGTGACAAAATGACACAAAATATTTTCAACCCTGTAATGTGTGAAAGCAAACAAGCACAGTGAAGTTTTAAACCTTAAAATGATTGAAATTTGTTGCAAAATTGTGCCAACACCTGCTCACTATGTAAGTACTGTAACAGTGCGTTCCATAACCTTGTCCTATTGTTAGAGCACAAGCTATTGTTAGCATACCATTATCAGCAATTACTACCTTTAATTGACAATTTAAGGGTGGGGTCAATTTTAAAACCACAATATTTGCTTTGAACAAGTACTTAGCTGGACTAAACCCAATGAGGCTTGCGAGAAAATGAAAGAAATAAAATTATTTTATCCCTAAGTACCAATCAGAGAGTATGGACGATTTGATATTCAGGTTTATGGGCAAACACGCACTCAACAGAATGAAAAAAGAGCAACTTTTGTCTAAAAATACACTAAGCCCCCAATAAGTTGATTAGTTTCGATTGGTTCTTAAATATGGGGCTATTAATATGAACTTATATTATTATGGTTACACCTTTATGTTCAGACATCACTGTGTTCTGACAACTCTGGTTAACTACTGTATGGCAATATACTGTACATGGAGACATGCGGCTTTAAGTGACGGATCCACATTATTCTCGTTTCAGAGATGTGATAAATGGCTACTATGCTTAATCTTACTTCTATCCCAGATCATAATCTAATCACTAATCCTAATCTAATCTCAACTCCTTATCTGTAACCCACAAGGTGTTGGAATATTGGCACATTAGAGCAAAGAGATGTCGGAACAGAAAAAACAGTCCCCCGATTATTACAAGTGATTTGGGTTATTGTGAATACTTCATGTTTTTACCCCAACTTCAATGGCAAAGTGACAGAATAACAATCACAATATGAACCCATCCAGAAACCTTTTCCTCGAATGGAATCTTCTCCTATATTATATATTCACCCCTCCAATCATTTCCCCTGTTACTTCATACTTGACATAATTCTTTTTTAATCAAAAGACAGGGTCTATGCTACTGAAAATGTGAAATCAATTCATTTCATGCACAATGCGCCATCAGGGACTTGGATAAAGTTAGCTTACAAGTTCCATGATATGGCTGGGAAGATTACTGACATACTAAATACAGGCTATGAGCAGGCCCAGGGCTGGAAAAAAAATTTTATTTCCCAGCAAGCAAGTCAAATTTCCCACAATGTTTACATCTTCGCATACAAAACTAGCCAAACTTCCAACTGCTCATATTTCCTTTCAAATACCAAAATTTCCCTGCATGGAGCTTTCCCCATTCCTGATTTTTTTTCCACCCATGGGCAGGCCTGTCAGTATCAGTGTCACAGTGGTCCATCAGTAGACAAGAGGGGGATGATGGACCACATACAATGTTATAGTTACAAAACTATAAAAACTTTAAGCTATTAGAGCTCTGTAGTAGTATATTAGAATGGTTTCAACATTTTTAACATACAAATATTTCAAGACTTTAAGGACCTCACTGCTATTCAAAACTTTTCACAAATGTATCAAATGCTACAATGTACTGCACTCTGCAGTAGCAGAATATCCAGCAGGACAAAATTTCACTTTCACATTTGACAAAAATTTTGGACGCTTGCTTGGACACGAAATCTGCTTAATTGTGGCAACTTTTACTTCTCTTTCATGTACAGAATTATTAATTCTCCTCCATGTATAGTATTGTTAAAATTCCAAAGCGAGAAAAATTGTCAGTTTTCTTAGTAAAGTACTCAACTTAAATTCTAACTATGAAGTTTCAGATTTTCCATGAGGATAGGAATGCCTGTATTACTGTACATAGAACTGATTCTTCTGAGAGCACAGTGGCCTATTAGTTAGGGAGTTGGACTTGTTATCCAAGGATTACTGGTTCAACTCCTGCCTGGGTCATCAAGTTGCATCCTTGGGCAAGATGCTTCATCTCAATTGCCTCTCTTCACACAGGGGTTAAATGGACACCTGTGAGGTAAATTGTCATCAGGCGTGAGGTAAATTGCCATCAGGCGTGCTGGCACAGTTGCTATCACACACTGGACAGATTGCCTCTAGGACCATTTATTGTTGAACAGGGATAACATTGTGCCAGGCCTTTGATTAGGATTGCCTAGCGATACACAGATGCCTCTGTATGTATGGCAGAAGCTCTAAAAAGACTTGCAAAGTGTCAACATTGCAGTGTTTCCACATATGTCCTGAAACACATTCACAAATTTTCTGAACTTTGATGGTCATTTCCTGAAATTTCCAAAACACTTCCTGCACGCAACTTGTCTAAGTCATTGTTTCCTTATCGATGAACACAAAAAACAGAAGTCACACACAGATCCACCATAAGCTGTGAAGAAATTATTTCCTTTCCCAAAGAACACCAAAATTTTCCAAATTTTTGGCAAAAGTCAGGAAAAGTAGAAACACATGCTGCAATTTCATAAGTGCAAGTTCATTGTCTCTGTGTATGAGAAGGTACAATTATCAAAGTACACAATTTTTATGAGTACAAGTAAAACTTTGCATAAGTACCAATTCTTATCATTCACAAAACTGTGAGAATGAGTATAAATCCTTTCTGACAAGTCTGAGTACACACATGCACAGGAATATGTACTTAAGTATCTACTGATTACAATCACTGCCCATCTGTCCTTAAAGCTCATTTATGACCAGTGTTCGCATCATATTTGGCAGCAGGAGGACTGCACAATTCCTGCTTGTTTCTTAACAACCCTGTGAACTACGGAATCCCATGTAGGGGTGTACCGTATATCCGGTCCGGCCGGATAATGAAAAATTATCCGGTTCCGGCTGGACATTTTTAAAAATCCGGCCGGAACCGGATTTTTTTGTGAATCATTAGTAAAAGGCTCTACAAGTACATTTAAATAATATCATGCATGATGAAAATAGGTTTGGTACAGAAGATGCCTATGTATGTAATGGAGTGGTACTGAAATTCTTGGCTTGACTTCCTGCTGGTCCTCTTCTTATCCCCTTTTTACATAATAAACACTCAGCAACTTCATCAGCCTGATCCTTGACAAAAAAATATTTCCAAATGAAAGAAGCCATTTTCCAAAGTAAGTGTCATGAAAGTCTGAACTATTGTGACTCCAGAGAGGCCACATTAAGCTACACATTTAATGACAACCAGTTACTAAATGATAGCCAACACTTGACACTCAAATACCGTAACTTAGTTCAAGGTAGGTCATACAGTATGGTCAATATCACTCATGCTGTATTGACAGCTGGTCTTGGTTACACAAAAGGATTGACATTAGAGTTGTGAATAGGAGTAACTTAAACAATAGCAGCCTTAGCAGGGCATGCTATTGTTAATGTCTGGCCCATTTCCTGTTTTGTAAACTGCCAAGTACAATTCCTTTATAACCAACAACTCAGTCTCACAATATAAGTTAAAGAAAATTTCACCCAAAATGTTGAGTTCAATTAGCCAAAGAGTATAGCTATAGGCTAGACTAGTAATACCCTGTAAAATTATTGCAGCCCCCCCATTGTATGTGTGCCCCCACCCCCTCCAACACATGAAGCCATAAAGGAGAGGTCCTGTACCATTCCAGTATTTGTAGAGGAGGTATGTGTATTGATCATTAAAATTTACTCTTAATACATATTGCAATTGCTTATAAAGTAAAGCCTAATGGGTGATCTCTAAGCCCGACCCCTTTGCCATTATGTACCATTGGTAGGCCTACTTCTATTTTACTTGGACCCTGATTTCAGTTACAACATTCCTAATGAAAAAATCCGGTCCGGCCGGATTTTATCTGGCCGGATAGTTTGTACTGTCCGGTAAAATCCGGTCCGGCCGGATCTTAAAATTCCAGATCCGGTACATCCCTAATCCCATGTGAGATTATCCCACACATGTGAGGAAAACCTTGTGAAAATGTTGACTTTTATGTTGCACCCTATCGACATTCCCTTTTGAACTGAAATCCCCTCAAAATATTTTAGAAGGGGAGATTCCCCTTCCCCGTCCCCCAAATTCTAAGACCTAGTGCCAACGCTGCTTATAAGTGACTCTACCTACAGTATCCACAACTAGTCTTGAGGTGTTTCAGGCAGGTGATTGTAACTTTGGAAAACAAGGCAGCATACTGTAGGCATTAACAATGTATTTTTTTCACAAAACATTTCCTGAAAACTTGAAGCCACCCAATCCTGCTTACCTGCTTAATCATTCTTAAATAGCAACCAACTTCAGACCCTACCACTGCAGACACCGACTGCAGTAGCCAAGTGGTTAGAGCATCTGACTTGCAGCTGGAAGGTCTAGGGTTCAAATCCTGGCCGGGTCATACCAAAGACTTTAAAAATGGAACCTACTGCCTTTGTGCTTGGTGCTCAGCAAAGCAATGGAGTAGGGAAAACAAGCCAGTGAGCCACAACTGGAAAAAGGCTGTGGTTGTCTCAACTTGAACCAATTGGTTGGAAACTGGGACCTTAAAACCTCATCTAACTAACCTACCACTGCACCACTGTAGGCCAGAGTGACTGAACAGCCCCGATTAAATGATGCTTAATTTTACTGTGTATTCCCTGTACTGTAAACAAATTCATGAACAATTTGTGATCAAGAAAAACAATACCAGAATGGTTCCTTGGTCTCTGTGCCAATCTCTGACATTCTGAGTTATGCTGCTTATGGAATTCCCTAAATTTTCAGGTAAAATCTGTATGGCAACCTTGACTGTGAAAAATCTTAGGCCTCTCACACACAACCTGTCATGTAAAACACACAATACCTCTAAAACATTTTTTGACCACGTGCTATTGTATTAAACACTGAGGGTGCAGTGTCTCAGAATGACTACTTCAGACTTAGTATTCAGACAAAGATCCTTTATGTACTTTAATTTCTTGCATCCCACTCAAACCACTCACATGTTTTTCAATATAAATATTAGTATAACAGGTAAAAAGCTAAGCAAACCTTGACAAATGAACCATGAAACTTTGGGCCAACAATACGCCAGGCTATCATTTATCATGTACAGTGGTACCCGAGATCACCTTCCCTTGACCCTTTGCTATTGTCTTAGACAGAGTGGCCACAACACCTTTGAATGTCCACCCCTTCAAACTTAGCACTGCAGTACACAGCTCCTTTATTGATTTTGGTTCTTTTATGCTTAAACCACTCAAACCTACCCATTTTTATGCTTTACTACAACTCTCAACAACAAGAGTAGACTCACACTTCACAATGGGGCTGAAGTACACACAAGATCTCACTTAAGAGAATACCCGGCACCGTGCAAATAATGCCGTTTGGTTTGGCAAACAGAGACGTGTGACCTACTGCATTTGAGGTGCAATGAGGGAAAACACCAGAACATCCATAAACTAATAAATAATACATTTACTTAAATATAAGTTGAAGTGTGACACCCCTGCAGAGCACAAGATACTTACAGTGGGTTAATAGCAATTGACAAAGGAGGGTACCTCCCCAAAAGTAAATTTACAGATCCAAGGGTTGCACCAACCAAATTACATCCCTGTTTGGTAAACAGACTAATCATGTTAAGAGGCATACAGCAAAGGTATACTAAACATGAAGTTGTGTTTTTATCAAAGAGGTGGAATCTAAACAGAAGGATTTGTATTGATAAAGCAGACCACCCACAGTGTTGAACATAATCATCCTATATTATAACTTTAACATAAAGGACATAATTTATAAGGTTTATTTTCTACCCCTGTAGTAATGTTTCATTCTGGTGTGCTTCCACAGCATTCTGTGATATATACAGTATTCTCATTCCTTGAAATTACCCCATTTCATACTCATATACAACCATACTCAACTTGGCAACACAATGAAGAAGTACACACAAATTGTACCAAAAACTCTCTGTCTACACTCTCTGCCCTTCCTCCTGACCAACCCTTCCCTTACCTCCCCCCAACCCACCCCCCAAATCCCCTAAATAATATCCCACAACAGTTTGCAAATCACTATTGCTGCCATATATGTGATGCACAAAACAACAGTTCTAACACACAAATACAGTATGTATGTCAGATAGTTGCAACTATACTGTAGATACACACCTTTGCCCCCACGGCCATGCACGTAAACTCCATTTTTTGAATTATAATTTGTCCCCTGTCCCCACCACATATTGTACGCCATCAACTCTTTGATCATGTGATATGGAATGATGCTGTATGAAAGTATTTTCAGTATTTTTTAAGTTTTTATCACAATATGTTTCTACTATAAGAACACACTTAACAACTACTACCTTCAAATTCCTGTTCGTGCAAGAAGTATAAAAACAATATAATTTACAATGGGAGTTTTTAAGTCAGTAAAGTGAATTGTAAAATTACCCTCAACTAAATGGGACTACCCGCTTCCCAAATGACAACGTATATCTTACCATTTTCTGACAAGGTTTGTTGTTCTGGTGGTAGTGAGGTGATTGTCATATCCTCTTCCTGGAGAAGAAAAAAGTACCATGGACGTGAAAAAATGCATATTACCAGGGCAAGGTACAACATTTTGTCAAAATCAATAAATCACTTAAATCAGTCCTTATAAAGAGGTTTTTATCAAAATTAAGAAAGTTTGAACACTCACTGGAATTACTGTAGAGAATAACTTGAGTCGGTGGGAATTTAACGACTCAAATTGACATCCAATGATTTTGAATACAATTTAAGTTAGAAACTGTTAAGTCCAATCACAAAAGAAAATGGGTGTAAACATCAATGATATCAACATTGGGTAAAACACAGAAGTTGCTTTTAACCTCCTGTACACACATTTTGGCCCCAAAGTTGAGAAATTTTAGACACAACATACCTTCAGGGCTTCAACCTACTGGTAAATATTTATGCACCTATTGTGTTGTCATAATACCTTAATGTTCAACCATACCCACCCTCCCCATTCAAAACAAAAGCCCCCCCTCCCCCAAAAAAGTCACCTAATTAAATAAATTCACATCATTTAGTCAAGAAATAGAGAATAGCCTTCCAAATGGTCACCAAAATTACTAACCGCTTTGATACCAACCGGTATAATTGGGTCAGGAGAAATCCATGATGTACTAGTAGCTGACGTTGATGGCAAGGAAGTCAGTCCATTGGAACGAGTCCTCTCGGCTCTTGGCCCGTTTCGATCTCGGCGACGCAGCGGGAAACAACAACAACCAGGGCTCATGTAGTCAAGTCCTTCAAGGCCAGCCGGAGGCTTCTGTGGCAGGAATCATTGGTGGGAAGAGGGGTGGTGGAGGTCAAAGGTCAATGGCAGGGTACTTTACAGTATGATACAACTGGGATTTCAACAGAAAGTTCCTGATGAATCAAATGCACTACTATGTTGCAACACGTTCCCTGTGCAGAAAAAAAGAGATGTATAAATTCTTAACAAAAGTGCATGGGAAAACAATCCCTTGACAGAAATCCATACAAATTTGCTGCTGGTAAATTGGAAAGCCTTTTAACTTCCTTAAAATACTGGATATATATATTCCAGAATGATGTCTAGTGCAGTACCTCTATACTTCTCCAAAAGTTTGAACAGAAAGGGGATGGGTGGGATACTGCAACAATATTATTCAGTACTTCCACTTTCCCTTGTCATGTATGAGCATGTAAACTTGGCAATCCAGCCAATATGAAAGTACTTTGAACCTGAAGCCACCAAATCT
The DNA here is from genome assembly GCA_029531755.1 of Holothuria leucospilota. Taxonomy (NCBI): domain Eukaryota; kingdom Metazoa; phylum Echinodermata; class Holothuroidea; order Aspidochirotida; family Holothuriidae; genus Holothuria; species Holothuria leucospilota. Next base: position 20,287,904 of record CM055971.1, read on the forward strand.
CACCTATTTTCCTCCCAAGTACTATACAGTCTCTTCAAACCTTAGCAAGTGCCAAGCAGGTGTCAATGATGTTTACCCCAAGGTACTGTACCCTATATTTAGCAGTGGTTTGCTTCAAAAGTACATGACCAGGCAACTCCTATTTTCATACAAAACAACTGGTCATATCATCTTAAAAATGATAAAAATCCAAATGTGGGGTCAGTGTTTTACTTTAGGGAGTGAGCCTTGTCCTGAGCATGAACTTTGCACAAAACACTGAGGTACCCATAAGTTCGTGAGCTATTTCACGTTTTTCAGTATGTATAAATGTACTGTACATGCTGTATTACTTATTAATACCAGGATGCTCAGTCTTCAGAGTACAGGTACATTGTTATCATTCCAAACATTAGGTACAGTTTGCACTTTCAGTGATTTAAAAAGGAAAGTTCCTACAGTATAGTACAGTAGGTCATGAAAACATGGCACCTGGTTCTGCTAAATTCTGCAAGCCTATGCAGTACACACAAAGCATGAATTTGACTGGCATCTGGTCCAAGCCTACTTCATGTAGGGTTTGCTTGCAACCAGGGATGTAGCTAGCCAAATTTGAGTGCCGGGTGAAAGTCTGATCTGGGGAAAGCACTTCACCCCACTCACATGGCATCTATCCCATTTTTCAGCCATTAACTTTTCATTTTTCCCTCATTTTACTTAGAGAGTAAATTTGGCGTTAGTTTTAGGTCTCGGTTGGCAGATTTGTGGTGGGTGGGGAGGCGTGTGCTTGCCTAGAGTGCCGGGGCGGAAATATCGAGTGCTGGGTGTGGCCGCCCAGTGCCGCCCACCGTAGCTACATCCCTGCTTGCAACATGACATTTCTTCATGTTAACATATATTGCATATCACTGGTAAATAAGGGCAGCATTTTTTTCACACACCAGCAGGGAAAGTTACAGGACATACTACTCAACAAGTCTCAAAATCCTTCCCCAACAAATTTTTCAAATAAATTGGTTTCAGATGATCATCTGATCTGAATCCTTTGAACACTTCAATGCTTTTGCCAATGATGTGCAGTACCATTTTATGCAAAATCCACCCTACATCATTAAGAGAAATTTCACCTGAGGAGGCGTTCTTCCCCCTTGAACCCCTTTCCAGAAAAACCTGAAATCAAAAAATCCCTGGAAGGCTACTGTACATCAATTAAAATTTGAGTGACTCCATTTACAGTTTTTAATTTTTATAAATACGTACAATGCATTCAGGACTTCATTTTTACCCTTGTACAGTAGACACAAAACTGCAATACTACAGGTACAGTAATCACCTGTAAGGTTGGGCGATATACATGTATCAAAAATTATCGTTATCGGGATAATTTGTTTGCGAGACGATACAATAATGAGAATTTGAAAATGACGATAATTTTTGGGGGGAAAATGTGAAATGATGTGCCTCGTTTTGTTTTCTTTCTTCATTTTGCTGTCTCCAAAATAACTTAAAGGCATTCTTTTATTACATGGAACTGATGTAAAGTCAATCCACATTTTTCCATTGAGGAGAGAATGAAACAAATTCACAGTCATTCTCAGTCATTAGATTTGGTGATTATTCTTAACCCTGAATATTCCAGTATCAGCGTGGAACTCACACGGAAATTGTCCTAGGAAAATTATCGTAATTATGGAATTATCTCGATAATGTTTTGTGTAATTATTGAGATAGCAAAAAGTCAATATCGCCCAACAATAATCACCTGGCAAGGCTTTGGAGAACATGAAGATATGTAGAGTATAAATTACACTGTGCTGCAGCATGACTGAATGACAAGTCTGTCCCACTATGAAAAATAAAAGAGTTCATCTCATGTGCTTATCATGTGTAAGCTACAGTTCCTGAATGTTTGCAGAAAGAGACAAAGACAGTACAATAAGCACTTTCACTCATACTGCACAGAACTGCAAACACAATTATTAAAAGATCTTTGACAATCATTACAACTTTTGAAATATATAGAAGTGTCCTCATCACATGAATTAACAACAATTCACACAAGTTTTAGGTTTATTCAGTGTCTATTTGTATACTGCACATACAGTATTGAAAGTACAAAGTTCCTATTATGAACTCTTTAATTTATTTTTGCCCCACCTAGCAACCATCCATAGTAACAGCAACACTGGCCTTGATGAACATTGAAATTGAGAGGCAGAAGGAAACCATACATATGGCAATTGACACGCAATAAATGAAATACAAACCATCATGCAGTACCACACAAATATACATCAAAAGACTGGAACATTACAAATTAAAACCATGAATGCAATGACGACGAATCAGGCATTGAATGAATTCAGACATGATACTGTACACTAAACTGCATAAGTTCCCCTGGCCCTCCCTGCCTCCTCCCCAATAGACTGGGGCCCATGTGCCTATCACATGGTTCAAGTAAGTATGAATGGAACTTTCAAAAATTTTTGAGACTCAAGAAAATGTTCTTTTGCAAATACTGTCGGTTTGCAAGGGGAGGAAAAATCCATGTGTAATGCTAATGCTGTAACATAAAAGCTAACTATGTATGTGGGGGTGTGGGGTGTGGGGGAGACAAGAGCAGGGTCTACAAATTCCCAACTTACTAGAGAGAGGTACATCTCTGCAAAGTGAATTGCACATATTTACATTGACACTTGTAAAAATGTAACCATGTACAAGGTACAGAAACAAAAAGATAAGTTCACAGCAAAAGGTACAGTGCAGTGTAAATTCTATGTGTTTTTTTTTTTTGCCACATGCTGTGTCTGTTAAAGGGAGTGAAATTTCTACACTGTAAGACAAAACAAAAGTAAAAAAAAAAAAAAATACAAAAAAACAAAACAACACCCAGATAAAGCAAAGTCTATTTTATTGCATATTTTCATTGTCTATATACTATAAGTGGCAATGCAAAAGTATATAACAGCAACAAGATTTTTTCAGACATTGCACTGTATGGTTCACTATGCCAGCCTTGTTGAAAAGTTATAAATCCCTTCTCCACATTTCTTTTATTATCTACAGCAATGCACTTTACTGTAAATCAGCCACTGTTTGAGTATGCATGAATATTCCTCAACATTTTAACTGCATCACAACGTAACCTGATACAGTACATACTGTTGTAATTTTTCAAAAATTTTCCTTGGGCTGTCCTCTTGGAACATGGTACTGTGGCTCCTTCTATAAAATATCAAAAAATGTACTTTTACTGAAAAAGTTTCTAACCCTCTTCACAGAAATATCTAGTCATTGCTCAGATTTCGTAATATGCATTTTGAAACTAAATACCAACATTGCTTTCTATTCAAGCCCTTTACATTCAAAATTTTCAAAAATAAAGTACACTTCCAGGAAAACCTGTTAAGAAAATTCCAATAGTATTAAAAGTTGGATACTGTACCTTAAATCAAACACCATACCTATAGTAATTTGCAAAAAGATGTCAGTGGGCTAATTTGTAAAAATTTCTTTGTAGTTTCATCTAAAATACTTAAAGAGGGATTTGCATCACCCCAAGTATGACTTTTACTTGGTGGTAAGCCCCACCCATAATTGTCTTTACTGCTTCTCCTTGTGCAGACACAAACATAGTTCACTGCTCAAGGCCACATCCTAGTGAGCATGTGTAAACAAAACGTTCTATATGCATGCTATGTAATATGAGCTGCTCGGCATCTTTTGAATTTTGTAACTCTGATGTCAATCAAAAAGTAGTCACCAACTGAGACTTTTGCTTACCCCCAACTAAAAGTCAGTACTATAGGGTTAATCAGAGATGACTCAGTACAGTACAGTACAGTACAGTACAGTACAGTACACATGAGCATGCAGAATAACGAATGCTGAGGCTATCAAACTTGTATACAGCCTGTACAGTCAAATACACTGCTAGCTTTACTACTACTGTACTTTGTGAAACTGAAGGAAGTACTGTAAGACTCCAAAGAGGCAAAGAACTTACTGTAACGAGAAGCCCTCAAATTCACAACCCTGATATTCTTAACGGGGATGTAGCAACCCCCCAAACCAGGGAGTTGCCAGCAACTCTCTGCCCAGACATATTTAGGAATACCCCCAAGTTCTAAAACACAATTGATAGCTGCACTTTGATTGACATTCATCAAAACAATTAAGTTCCCTTTGGTTGGTCAACAATGACTTGTACAGTCTGTTACAATGTTCCCAATTCAGCTCACATACACTGTGCATGACAGTATTGCCTGGAGCAACTTAAAATCAGTGCAGGCTACTGCAGCTCTGTCCTAGTAGCTCCATGCTGTCTTAGACTTTTGAGAGGTGTACTATAGACAGGAGGCTTGGTTTAAATTGGAGGAGGGGCTTGAAGTTAACTTAGTAGGGATAATTGTTACTGTCCGGGATAAGCTTAAAGGGCCTTTAATTGCACATGACTGTTACCTTTCTATGGAATTTTGCTCTATGCAATCCAATGAGGTTGCATTCCTTTAATTTCTACTTTTGCTGTGATCAATTCCCTGCTGTGATCAATACATTTGACTGCAATACAAGCTGTATTTGACATAGTACACTACACAGCATTAATTAATGTAAGTACTGTATCACTTCGGTTACCACCTCTCGATTAACATCCATTTACAGTTAATAATATAATGACCCCTTCAGTTTAAGTGCTTTCATCATAGAATCTTCTAAAGACAAACAATCGAAATCATGGGTTAGGGGTCATTGTCCAGTGTTGTAATAGAGATAACAACTCATTTGGTCAAGGTGTGGCATTCATTTAACCTTAAATCTGGGCAAAGTCTCATTGTTTCAGAGCAATAAATACTGTACTTTATTGTACAGTGCAGCTGCTATAAACTGTAACAGGGCTTGTCTACAGTAAAGGAAAATATTCAGTGTGTGTTTTTTGCTTTGATGATATTTTGAAAGATGTCACAATGGTTTGGTGATTTTACAGTTCACCATACTTGGAGGACTATAGAGAGATAATAAAGACAATTTTATCAATGTCCATCTTATATGAAGGATGTTTTGGGCAGAATTTGGGGCTATTTTGGCCTTTTTTACCACCTATAAGTGTTACATAGGATGTGGAATAAATTTATGATGTGAGTGGGACCTTTGCAGATGTAACTGATGCAGGTTCTTTGTCTTCATTCATAAATGTAATGTACAAAATAAATGGTAAATGATAAATGAATATTTTTAGGTGCACAAACACCGCAAAATTTTATCAGCAATTTGGAGTAAAATTTTGAGACTTGTCCGTCCATCTGGATATTAAATCTTAATAGTTGATATTTTAACTGAAAGAAAAGATTTCCAGAATTAAGGTTATGATGTAACACTTAACTTGATCATGTGCAGTACCACAAATAAAATAATCCAGCAGTAAATGCATCATAGTCAATTGCGGAGCACATGATGGTTACGTTGGTAACATGTCTGTCCCGTAATGGTTACGTTGGTAACTATCATATTAACAGGCCTGTAGGACACAAATTACCAGAGAATTTAATAAAACTGCATCTGTTTGCAGATGGCTATATTTGTCACTGGTTTGTGTGCTTTCCTCCATCTTTTTGCTTACAACAAGGGTACGAGAGCCTTCAAGGCGATGTCCGTCCAGATGTTACCAACGTAACCATGTCCTTGTCGGTAGTATAACGTAGGCACATGGGGACATTGGTTTTTGATGAATGTTTCACACGTCATCAGTTTACACTTCAGGAAAGAGCAAAACTTGTGTCACAATGCATTCAAGTGTTTAAAGTGCTTAATTTTCTCGAATATAGTTTGGTTACGTTGGTAACGAGGACGGACATGTCCGTCCTTGTTACCATCGTAACCATTGATCTCCATACTAGTCCATGTTTAACTAATGGTAATGCAATTTCAGTGAAAAAAGTGTTTGTTCTTTATCATTCTATTAAATACAGGGTTTATTTATACATATTGTCCTCCTTAAAGATTTCTGGAGCAAAGAGTTTCCATGTCTGTCCCCGTTACATACGTAACCAGTAACACTTACCACTTAAAAAGTGGTGATAGGTGAAAAGAACTATCTTCCTGCTCTCAGGAAAAAATTGAGACTACCAATCAAACAAAATAACACAACAAAAATTTACTCTTAGAGGACTTCAAATTTCACCACCTTTGTAACACTTTTATACCCCTTTATTGTAGACAAGCCCATCACTGTATTGTATGACATGCACAATTTGCAATTTACTGTGCCTTATGTATAGTAGAGGGGGAGTAAAGAAATCAGTAAGTGGGTTGTTCAAAGGTGACACTTAGGGCCAATGATTTTCAGCAATCGTGGAAAAACGCGGAAAAAACAGAATTCACTTTTCTGCACGGAATTTTATTGAATATAGCAAAAATTATCAGGCTCAAAATACATGTAATTTTTTGGCAATAACTGAGTTATTTTTCTACAAAACTATGTCAAATGAAGGCCTGCATATATACCAAAGACATAAACAGACATTTTACCATCTAAAATGGTGGGAAATTCACCTTAAATTCAACAAAATACCTTGAAGTTGCAGGACAGAAAACAAGCAGGACATTTATGAAAATCGGCAAAATTTTGCTGGTATAGGCTCCAGTTTGCCTATGCTATAGTATGTTAGGCTAGGTCATTTGTGTGTTACGAGTGTTGGCTGCCTTCAGAATCATAATCAGACAAGTTTAGGACTTGTTTTCAACATAATTACTCCAAAATCCGAAAATCACAGAACGGGGTTATGCTTGAAACAGAATTTTGCGGAATTTGAAAAGTTAAAACGGAATTTTGTGGTTTGTGAAGCGGAAAATTATTGGCCCTAGACACTTATGTATACTGTCCTATACAGGTACCTCTAATGTTCAGAAGTATAAAACAAAACCCAAAACTTTGTTGAAGCTATTCAAGACAATGCCTCCTTGGGCGATACGAAAAAATCACATCGACATATCGCAATAATATCGCCCAAATTTTTGCAATTTATCGATTTATTGCAAAAATGGATAAACCTGTTGTAGACAAGGCGAAATGTGCCTGAAATAATCCTAAAAAAGTTTTACAGCTAATTTTCTAAATCAGGACAAAATCAATGAATGAGTACTGAAATTATAAACATTGTTTCATCTTTAAAATTTAAATTATTGAAATTTCAGTCCCCAAAAAGTTTTTTTTCTATATCGTCATATCATGATGAGGGTATTTCATATTGCATATCACGATATGCACTTCTGGCAATATATCAATATATCAATTACCACCCAACCTTACTCCTTGCACTACGACAGAAATATTTACTATAAACCTAATGGCAAGGGCTTCCACCACACAGGGCTACTGCACTAGGCCATAGTGAAAAACCCTCTTCACAGAGCCCCTGATCATTGTTTAGACTCACAGCAATTCGGCCACTCCAAAGGCTAAGGGTTGACCTCCTCCGATGTGTTATGTTCCTTGTGTCCCTTCAGTTTCATACCTCCATTTTCATAAATGCAAGGTTTTTTCCAGGGAGAAGAAAAATCTACAGCAAGGTTTCTCAACCTATTGCACCATGAGACCCACTTGTGATTGTTGAAAATTGAAATTTCCTGTGGACCCCTTTCACCATTAACTGAAAGCTCTATTTTCCATGGCTTGATCACCAAAGGTAAGTTTCAACACAAAGGGCTTTGCACTGATAAATTCATCTGTACTGAATGAAATAAACAATAACATAAGAAATAAAGACATGCATTTTTCAAATATTTTTTTTTCTGTCTGACACTGCGGCCCACCAGAGAGTGCTTTGTGACCCACCATTGAGCCACTACCCACTGGCTGAAAAACTCTGCTCTACAGTCTTTACAAAAATTTTTAGTTGTCATTAGAACAACCTGTCTGCCATTTTTCTTTGATGTCAGAAAGAAAATTTAGTTGTACAAAGGAACTTAGAAAATTTAAAAATTCACAGAATTGTTCAATTGAAATAATGATGGCTATACTTGTTACGAAATCTACAGTACCACAGTGCATTGGATAGATGGGGCTACAAAACATTAAGACTTTAAATGGTTGCAATTGTCAGAGCTGTAGATACTGATGCTGGGGCGCCTTCTGCGAAAGCAGAACCCTCGCAGGGGTGTGGTCAGAAGAGGAATCGAGACTTCACATCAACGTTCTCGAACTGGAAGCGGTCGTGAGGGCCCTGACGGCCCTCCGGGATCATGTGCGAGGCAGAAGCCTAGCAGTCTTCTCGGACAACATCACCGTTGTAGCCTACATCAACAGGCAAGGGGGAACTCACTCCCCCCAGCTTTGCCTGAAGGTGTGGTCCCTCCTCCAGTGGTGCCGGAAGCACGACATCGTGCTGAGGGCTTCCCGCGTGGCCGGGTGAACTCCAACTGGGCCATCCACCCCGGATCCGATGGATCCGGGAACCCCCTAGGACTATCCCGGCGGGGCTGGTTAGACCGGTCCCGGCGGTACCCAGCGTCGGAGTCCGAGTCCGAGTCCGAGTCCGAAGACCACGGGCTCCTCCCCCGGTGCCCAGACTGACTCGAGGGGCTTCGGGACCGATGGTCCTTCGAACCCCTAGGCAGTATGCGGCTCCCGGAGGACTCCCGCCGTTCGGGACGGCGGGAGCTCCCTTCCCGGGACCGCGAACGGTCCCGGGTAGGCTGGGTGTCCAGCAACACGGGTCGGGAGGCCGGAGCCTCCGAGCCTGCGTCGGCACCTGGAGCCGAGGCTCCCGGGTCCGGCGACTGGCTGTCCCGAGGTGCACCAGTAGGAGCACCAGGGGGACCCATGGCTCCTTGGGACCCCTGCGGTTCCCGGTCCCGGGATGGGGCCGGAGAACCTGCGAGGTCCGCTGGAGCGGAAGGGATGAACTCGGCTCGAGGAACGTGGCTCTGAGGAGCCGAGGATCCCAGCTCTGGAGCCGAGGCTCCTGAGTTCGTTGGGTCCGCAGTTACCGGAGCGCGCCGGTCTGTGGACCCAGTGGGGGCACTGCCTTCCGGGCTCACGGATGGCATGACCCCCGGGTCAGCCGCGGTGGCGGAGTCGGGGACTCCGGCACCGGGCCGCCCACCCTTCCTAGTCTCAGAACCATCTCCACTCTTCTTACTCTTCTTCTTACTAGCCTTCCTGGAGGAGCCTGCCTTCTTAGGGGGGTTCCCCGACCGTTTGGCCGGGGCCTTACCTTTAGAACCCCCCTTACCTTTCCCGGAGGAAGGTGGGGGCAAACCTGAGGGGCCCGGGGCTAAGGGGTCCGGGATCGCGTCAAGCCGCGACTGGAGCTTATCCCTGCGGGCCTGCAGCCAGGAGTCGATCTCCCGCCACTGGTCAGCAGAGAAGCCCATGCAGCGCTCGCACGGGTCGCGCCTCGTGCAAGATCTGCAAGCCGGGCAGACGGAGTGAGGATCCCAGACCCTCCCCGGGCGAAACTGGTAACAAAGAGCGCAACGGGCACCCTCGTCCATAATACAAAAATAGGCAGGCTCTCTCAAGGCACGAGAAGGCAATACTAATGTTACAGTACTTGAGAAAAACTTCAGGAAAGATACACACAAAAGAGTCCTAAAGTTAGATACCTGTAAACAATGAAAATAGAAACGGTAGCTAACTACCTGGGGCCCGTAAGGCAAGCTTAAGAAATCCTAAGGACTTACGGGGCAGAAGCGACAACAATAGTACAATAGTAAGATCAATGTAGAATACAATAGTAAGATACAATGAGAATACAAAGGTCGCTTGACAAGAGGGAGGTAGCGCGTGCCAAGGCACAAGGCTACGTCAAAAATACAATACAATATACGGTGAACGTTAGGCTAGAAGCCTAAGCTAAACTAGCGAAGCTCCACAAAGGTGGAAAAGCTTCCCCTAAAAAAACCGAAGACCAAACCTCACAAGGAGTTGGAAAAGGGCTTAAAGGGAGTTTAGAATACTAGATATAATAATAGTAGAACACTTAGCGTGAATCCGAGGTCGGAAGACTGAAAAAGCTTCAAGACTTTGAAGACTCAGAAACCTCCGAGGCAACAGCTTTGCAGCGGAAGGAGAATGAGGACGAGCCATCGGCCAAGATGGCGGACATAGAGGGCGCGGTGTCAGAACTGTCCCGAGCAGCGCGCAGCGCGCGAGAATAATGCAAATTAGATGTAGCAAGGGGTAAGTATATGTCTGCGACGTGAATACTGATTTCTCAGTACAGTATACTGTACTGTATACATGGTCACTGTATGTGGTGACCAGTGTCGTTATAACTCACTTTTTCTCTACAATTTCAGTAGAAACAGCTCCTAGTTTCAGTTCCACTACTTCACGTATCCACTTTATGTTTGTTTCCCTGTTTTGTTTACTGTAATTCATGTATCATACAGCACATACTGCACGTGTATACTGTTGCTATATCAGAGCTAAACTGTTGCTGTAAAAACTTTCTGCATGAGCTAGTATTCCACACTCCAGCTACAGTCACTGTACAGCACTACTGTATCTGATACACGGTAACTGTATTTGTGCAAAGTGGTCATCCATCTGTCTGTACCATTCTGTACCATGCACAGCCAATCCAAAGTGCAGCTTCACTACCCATACTTGAGGCAAGTTCATTTTCATTTTAAAAATTCATACCAAAGATCACTATCAAAATGACAGATCTTACATTCAGTACCACACTTGTTGCGCATTGTAAAGGAAGTGAGAGACCCCAACAGAACTGTGACTTTTACTGTACAAGATTACAAATATCAATTTGTGGCACAAAATAAAATATCAAGGGACTTGTAACATGCTTTAACTTACTAGTATCTCAACTAGGAAAATTGAAAAACTTTAAGGAAATACACTTTTTTCCTGCAGGCAGTCCTACAGTACATACAGTGCAACACAAGGTTGACACTTGTTATGCCAATAATCATACTGTAATAACAGTACTGTAGAAAGTACTGTACCACCAAGGGCAAAACAGTGACTGAGTTTACAGTATGAGGTTGATTTGGGCAGTCTCTACCTTGAGAGGCAATGCCTCAGCCATCAACTTACTGTCTGTGGAAGTTACTCAGCCCAGGGTGGTTTGACTCAAAGCCAGCTTTCAAATCCAACCCAATTTGTAAAAGATCCATTCCAAAAATGAAGATTTTCTTGATGAAACATTTTCATGTTTGCCAATGTGTATTTGCTGAAGTATTTTGCATGATATTGCACCCCTGCAGTTACAGGCTACAACAAACTGCCATCTGAGATGGCTTTAGGCCTATAGCATTGTAATTCAGATATTGGCAGGCATTGAAAGTGCATTGAATGGATGGAATTATGCACACATGTACATCAACAACAATTTCTAAAATTTTATTCACAAAACTTTACAAGCTCTGTTTTGGCCAGGTGTTGGCTTATGTGCACATGAACAAATACCCAAAGATTTGAGTACCACTACAATTTTGTGTGCTACAGGTGTTGTATTGTGTAGCCTACTACAACTGCAAGAACATTGGTCACCAAATTGCAGGAATATTGGTTAATACAAAACTTCCAAAGTGCAATGCATGCAGTTAAATGCTTGATTCCTCCCCTGAGAATACACTAGACAACTACAGCAGTGTTGTAGCAATATCGCAAGTAGACAATATTACTGATACTGATTCCATGACCATGTTTGGCAAATACTGTACAGGAAATTTCCACGAGGCTAATTTCTGGCAAATCTGTACCTTGTTCACATATTTGCGGAGTGAATAATTCGCTGTTGCAGGCAACCAACAGTCTTGTACAAACCACCTACAGTATTTTTGGGTGTCTTAAATTCGTGATTACATACTGTACTTGGTCGCGAAAAGTGCGAAAATTTAACCCCTGTGAAAATTTCCCACTATACAGTACTAAGCATTCTGGGTACTAACCATACGCCACAGGGCACCACAACTATGTGTCGTTTCATCTTGTAAAATATCAGCACTTACATTAACAAAACTCAACTAAGGTACCATTTAGGGCTGTGATCGTTTAGCAAAATTAATAAACATTTAATCGCAAAATTTTGCGATCGTTTAGTGATTAATTGCAAGTACCTATGATCAACATAGAGACTTTAAACATGCTCTTGAACATGATGAATATGTAAAGTGCATTAGTGATGTCTGGGGGACATATTTTCCATGAATTCAAACAAAGATCCTCATAGAAGCTCAACTTTGATGTCGTTTGTTTACGTGCGTGCCATATGTATTTCGCTTTTTCAAAAAAAGTTAAAAGTGAACATCTGCTGTTATTTTCTGTAATGACTGCAGATTGTTTTTTATTTCGTACGGAAAAATGCGTTTTGTGATTAATCACTTGAAGCTTTGTACTAAATGTTTACTACACATGCAATCGTTTGGCGATTAATCGCTAAATGATCACAGCCCTAGTACCGTTTTTATGACATGCAGGACGATAAATATGGGGTAGGTTATACTGGCAGTTTAGGTAAATTTTACCTATACCGATACTAGACAAAAAAGAGGAATACTGGTCGATACAGATGGTGAATCCGATGATAGTTCCCACACTACAGAAAACTTCTATGACAAGTTGGCAATCAAAGCATCCAGTATGACAAGGCACTGAAAAGTGCCACAAATTACAAATATATAATAAAGAATAATTTTATATGAAGTGTTGACCATCCATAGATCTGCACACATCCTGATTCGTAAATGGCAGGGATGAAAAGGAGGGATTTTTCCCCCATCTTTACAAATCTTTTCACAATGTTTAATGAGGCACTATATGCTGCCAGCTTTCATTGTGTATTGGTATCTTTTACCTGCACTTTGATAAATGATAGGGTGTGTCCATAAAAAAAAAATTATCCCATCACAAGCTGGTATGTGCGATGTATTTTGTAAATACCGTAATCTGACAATTCCAAACAGGTAGTTTACATAGTTTACTGACATAACACACAATCCTGGTGATTTGAATATAGCTAGGTAACTGTACCATAAGTTGAATGGGGTAGGGCGGGGCAAGGGCCAGTATTTTAAATGGAGTCATGACTCCAGGAAGTACAATACCTTCCAAAATTACTTAAACAAACTTACAGAATTTTTTTTTCCAATAACACAGCAAATTAAGTCATGACAACTTCTTCAAATCAGCTAATACTGACTTAAGCATGTACTGTAGACAAGGGTGCAGAACCTTGGGACTGCAGGAAAATGGTCTGCATGACCATCTGATCTCATCTGTGAGGTGAGATAATCCAAAAATGCAATTCTTAGTCATGAATAATTGTTTTTAATATCCACCATGTATTCAAGTTTACTTACATAATGGCTTCATACCCTACAAGATATTGTACAGTACTAGAGTTCTTGTATATAGGAGGCCCACACAAAGGGTTTGTGTTTTACGCCGAAACGGGCATTTTTTATGCCAACGGAAATTTTACGTTTATGACCAAGAAACAATTCAGTCGTAAATATAAATTTTGACTTGCGTATCTTTACGACAGAACATTCAACTCACTAAACACTCACCTGCTCAATTACAATATTGTTCACACTTTGTACAGTATTCCACTAGTTTACCGTAATGATAAAAAAAAACCCTAAAAACGGTAGATCTAACGTTACAACATTTTCATTCTCTGCAGTAAACGTCGCATCAAGGGCAGGATCTATATACTGTGAAGGATTATTCTAGTACTAGTACTATATGTACTATACAGAAACTTAAATGTCATTGTGTTTAATTTAATATTGCTAATGTAAGGTAAAGCTACACCTGTTACTGGATCATACAAAGGAATATATTAGATATTTTCCGTTAAATTATTCTTTGAGTGAAGTGAAAATATTTTTATTATCCAACAATCATTTTTCATCATAAAAACAGATGGGTATTAAATTATTTCATTCACACTTGAATTTATTGATAAGTTGCGCTAACGTTGTTGTGGGCTATAGCCTATAGGCTAGGCCTAATGGCGTATCACGGTAGGCAGTGTATAATCATTTACGCCAGAAATTTTATACATTACGACGCAAAATTTTGAATGGTCGTAAAAAAGAAAATGCTATCATGAAAAATTACGACGACTTTTCAGAGAAACGCAAACCCTTCCCACACACTAAGTGCATGCATTGGAGGCTGACCAGAACTTTGCTTGGCCCACAAACAATTTTGTCAACATCAAAATGGCCCTTGTTAGGAGGACAGTTCCCCACCCCGATGTACGTAATGTACAGCATGTGCTACAGTGAATACCATGGTAATGCAACCTGCAACACTGGTACAAACATGTACAGTATGCTATCCAAGTGACAGACCTGTCCTGTACACTAGTTAGTACTGTAAATTTTTAAGTACCAATGAAAGATACTGTAGTTATTGTGTAAAGGTATAGTATTTCTGTACAACGTAAAATAATTTTTACCCCCAATGAAATAACTTTACAAATACAGTTGCATTTCACAACTTCATGTGCAGTATGAAGTTGACCCATCTATCAATCTCAACTTGAGATACAATATACTGTACAGTACTGTATGTTTGCATATACTGTACATGTATGTAAACAAGGTCCTTTTAAAACAGTTTACTGTATCTCCATTGACCTTTCACCTCCACAAGAAACAAAAGGCTTCCCCTAAGTGTCAGCAATTCACCTACAGTACACATAGAACTGTATGCATGAACAATACAAAATGGTGCCCCATGTTTCTCTTCATGGTATCTTGTGCTTCCAAGCCACAGTAGTCTCAGACACGCAAATATGAACAAACACACACAAACACACACACAGAGACACTCGATCATCTCTAGAGGTCTTTCATTTAAAACCAAAATGTGCAGGATTTACTGGGACACAGGTCACACTGATTTCAAGGACATGCGTCCTTACTTCTTTGAAAACACATGGCTACTTTGAAAACACATGGCTACTATTCTCCTTGCAATGTTTACTTGAACAGCAGAATAAACACATCTTTTAGCTAAACTGAGAAAAGACGGAAAGGAATTTTGGGTGAACCCAAAAAGATTTAAGTACAAAGATATTTGAGCAGTACACACAAGTCAACACTATGAACCAAGAGTAAACAATACAATTCCAAAGGGGCAGCTCCCTACAGGGGCAAACAAATTACAATGTTCTTTGAAAATCTGCAGTAGTTTGACAGAATTTTACAAATCACAGAACTTTTAGGAATCCTTATCTCAATGACATGAAGTCAGAAAGTGTGCCATGATTGTATACAACAGTCCTGAAAGTCTATTCAGTAATAACAGCTTCTTTCAAATAAATCTTTTTCAAAGGAAGGGATGTACTAAAATTACCAACCATAAAATACTGTTACTGTATGCAGTCTGAAGGTGCTTTTCAAGCAATATATATACAGTGCTCCAACCATACCTGATGGAATGTCTTGAAAACCATCATGCAAAGTGCTCCAAAATAAAGGACCCACTTGAGGATCAACATGAGAAAAACTTAATTGTACAATACAGTAACCAATTACAAGTTTTTCAGTACAAAGTGAGGGTCTGCTGCCATGGGCAGAAATCCTGGGGAAGATAGGAGGGGGTGTGGATCCCCCACTTTTTAAACATGTTCTCCTTGACTCTCACTTTTTCACACAGCAAACTTTGCTTCAAGGACCCTTCAACCCTCCCCCCTCCTTTCTGACACAAATCTGTGCTACGTCTGTTTCATTTGTGACCCGACTTATATTTAGGTTACCAAAAAGTGGAAGACACTCCGCTTTTCTAAAGGTCCTTCGCAAGACAATGGTAGCTGTAGTGTCATCACATGGTCACAGGCTCTCAATTATGCAGTAACATCATCTAAAATGTACAGGTCTACATTCAAACATTTCAAGGAAATATATTGCAAACAGTAGCGGATATTAGTGTGAAAAAGTGGGGGGGGGGGGGGGGGGGGGGGATAATGGGCCCTTGAGGCAAATGTTAGTGTGTGAAAAAGTGAAAGCCAATGGGAGCATTTCCAAAAAGTAGGGGTGATATATCCACCAAATCCTCCCCAGGATTTCCGCCTATGATTGCAAAGATTAGAAAATCATTCTCATTGGTCCTACTCTCATCTTTACAGCTTATTCACTTGCTGTGATATATAAAATGGTGAACTTTATTCACATAATTTGAAACCAGGGAGATTCCGCTCTCCATACACCCTATGTTTCTATACTGGATTCGAACATGGGTAACTGACCAATCAGAGTCCAGCATTCTCAAAAAGTATTTATGCATTATCATTAAAAGAAATAATTTATGAAATGAACTGCAGGAAGAGTTAATCAAAACAAAGGAAGCATTGCTTACATTTGATTATTAAAAACTACTGAACATAAAAGCAGCTGTTCTGCAAATTATGCTGTCACCCAAGCAAAATTTACAACCTTGGAAGCATACTAAATAACACATGGTTCTTTTTAAAATCACATGAGAATCATTTGCAGTGACTTGTTTAATTCCTGCAAGACCAGTCATAAGTTTACCTACAATGCAATACTGTATTTACTAACTATTAAAGGTCTGTGGACATGTAACAAATACAGAAGTTCTGCTAAACAATGAGAGATTAAGATCCCCTGTTGAAAAATTCATTGGAATTATTCTAATATAGCAGTAACTGTGACTTTACAACTTTTTCATGGTTTCTACATATCATCAGGTACAGTAAAACCTCATTCATCCAAACCCCTTTACCTGAACTGGCCGTTGAATATAACCACAATAATATTCATCAAACTTACGGTAGTATCCACAAAGTTTTCAGTGCTAAACTCAACGTAACTTTCAGCAGAAATGCACTAATTTTTCTCAGGACTTTAAAAGCTACTGTAAGATGTTACAATGACTAAAACAGCCAATAAGTGCTAAAACAGCCAGTACGTGCTAAAACAGCCAATAAGTGGGCATACTGTAGAAAACAATCTGTTAACTCTTTGTCAAATTTGGAAGAAAAATTGTACAGTACATGTTTGTTTTGAAATTCTCGCTTGGAGCCGCGAGTCGGTATAGGCTCTATATCCCTCTACACTAAAATATGTTAGGCTACTATAGCTCGTAAGACCTAGTTTCACTAAATCTGAAAAGTTAGTATCATAGTGAGCTTCATGCCCAAAATAAACAAGAGAGGACCTCAAGAAAACATTGTGAACTGCTGTCTGAGAGTCTCCTACAGTACACATGTCTCTAATACTTTTGGAAATTTATGCCAAATTTATACTCTAGATCAGGGGTGTGCAACCTTTTCGAACACCGGGCCAAATCATGTTGCTGTGACCATCTGGAGGCCGCAGTGGAACAGAGATGTGTATATGAGGGTGGCGTCTCACCCTCACCCCTTCCCTCCCTGTTAGTGACCAATATGCCCATCTAGGCAGACCCACATGCACTCGAATAATATTGTAGTATGGGCCTACTAATTGTTGGCGAAACTTGCCCCGTGTATTGCATCTCTAGTTTGTCGGCAAATATGTTAATTCAGATTTAAAATGCATTTTATAAGTGACTTCTTTAGTTTATCAAATAATGAAATGGTCGAGAATATCCACCTTACATCAAAGGAAGTGATCGTTTCTTTGTTTTTATGATATCCTGTACTTACGTCAAGTTTAGGTTGTGGTCAAGGGCCAAAAATTAGGCAAATCGAAATTGGTTCGCAGGCCACACAGGAGGAAGTCCCGGGCCGCAGGTTACACACCCCTGCTCTAGATACCTCTTCAGTTCATTAGAGCTTCCCTTCAGCAAATACACTCATTTTGTGTGTACAAGGCATTGGTCATTCAGGATAGGCTCGAATCTTGGGGATAAAATCTCAGCGTTTTCGAAGTCTAAAAATTAATCTATCATATCATTGATCAAAAAAAATAATTACCCATTCATTTTGGGGGATTTTGACTGCACTTTTGCTTGCCTTTTTGAAATTATTTAGGAAACGTCTGGAGTGTACTGTACTTGAGGCAAAAACTTGAGACCCCATTAATCCAAATTTTTCCATTATCCACACTACCTTCGGGTCTGGTGTGTTCAGATAAACAGGGTTTTCGACTGACAGTATGACATTTACATGTCCACAGACCTTTAAGTGTAAGAACTTTATGAGAGTTATTTTGTAAGGGAAATCAGGAAATATGAAAGGTTTTTAGCTGTACCTACATGTACTTTAAATCTATGTGACTGGTAGTGCCTTGCATCCAAGATGACCTATTGTACATGGCAGGGGTTTCTTCAAAGAATGATCTAACACACGTATGTATACAGTGCAGCAGGAAAAATAGGAACCAAGGTATGTGCATACCATTAGATGGTACTTGGTGACCCTGTCTAGATTTCAGCCGGGTAACAATGCAAACACACTGCTAATAAAACTCTTTCCTCCACCCATCTATGCATTCTTTGAGTTTCCAATTAACTGCTAATAAGTTTAAAAGAAATTAACCCTGATATTTCAGGGTTGCAAAAACTGCCAAGGCTTTTTACCCTTTGAGCCAACTACTCTGACTCTTTTTTTTTGGCAATTTTTACACAATTTGCTCTCATTTTTCTCAAGTAATTAATCAACATCAAATTTACTGTAATCTGCATTGAAACGTTGTCTGTATGCGTTTACTGTTACTACTATGGTGGAAGCCAGAGAGCGGCTACTCTACAGTACCATACTATATACGTGTACTGTAGAGGAGCCTGGGTGGGTAACCTTACTCTACTACGCTTCAGAGTCATGATTCAATTCTGTCAATACATGCACAGAAATTATATTTTGGGGTTAGAACTTTTGTTCTATTGCACTTTTAAATGAAGTACTGTACTGTGCTGTACAGTACAAAAGGCTATATTGGTCCTTTCCTTTCCTTGATCACAAGTTTTCTCTTTGGTTGACCAATGACGTCATCGTAGGAGTGGTGACTCCATTCAGAGTAGCAATTAATACGGCTGCACGTACTCAACTCCAAAATTACTGGGGTTGACCAAGCCTACTGTAGAGTCCAACATGTGCAGTACTAGTAGTAGTGTAAGTGGGAACAGGCCAAGTTGGGACCACACCAACTCGACCCCAACCAACTCGGCCCCAAGCTAAGTCAGCCCTAAGCCAACTTGTCCCCAAGCCAACTCAGCCCCAAGCTAACTCATCCTCATGCCAACTCAGCCCCAATATGAAAAAACATGACAGAAGTGTTTGTGTTCCAGTCACACTTTGTTTTTCAATACAGTACTTAATTGTTATGGAAAAAGTGACTTGCTTACAGGGATTCCGCCAGAAATGCAAAAAAGGGGGGGATTAATTGCTCCTAAACCCCTAGTCCAAATTGATGCTGTCCCTGGCTAAGGTTACAAGTGGGTTCAGGGGGACAAAAGCTTGCTTCAAGACCCCTATAAGGTGCATTTTGAAGGGTTTTAAAGGCCATTTACTTATGAAAGTCCAAACATTGCTGCAAAGGTGCCCTCTTCTTAAGTGAGAAACCAAGATATGGACAGTTTTTTAAATTTTTATGGAAATGAAAAGAGGGGATTTTACCCACCTTCTTCTGGAAAGGGGGGGACAAATCCCCCCCTTTCCCCCCTTTGGCAGAAACCCTGGCTTAACATTATCTCTTCATGCATGGTTTTTGGTCTAATGTGAATTTTGCTTAAGTTTTTTAACTTTCCAATTTTCTTAGTAGGCTTAGAGTTCAAATTTTCTACACACCTTGCCATTTTGTTATCTTGCAGATATAAATTTTCGTAAAGGGCAGAGCCACACAGAGTATGTTTGCAAATCTACCTCTTATAATTAATAAGTAATATTACCAACAATTTATCTTAAAATAACAGTAGGCCTCATGGGAGCAGATCCTGGTGGGACAGCGGAGCACGTCCCCACCAATTTTTTCAGTGGTGGGGACATGATATACCATGTCCTCACCAATTTTTCTGGACCAAGCGCTGCATTTTGAATTCCTCTGTATTGATCTTTGGTGCAGTTTGATCCAGCATTGTGCAAATGACATGCTATAAAAGACAAGAATTATTACTACTGACACTGTTTGGTGTGACTTTTTCTGCAGACACACATGTAATTTACCCAAACTAAAATTTCTTAGCCATGAGATCTACAAAATTAATGAGGTTTGGGAGCATCATTGGGTCTGGAAAGTGTTATTTTCGGCGATCTGTGAGGTACATTTGCCAAACATTTTTTTTTACACTACGTGCGAACCCATGGTCGTGCTCCGCATAGACAGTATCAAGGAACAGACACACCTCCCCACCATTAGCCAAGACGGATCTGCGCCCATGGTAGGCCTAACATTTTCATAGGTATTTTGAATGGACAACTGCCCTCCCACAACTTGCCACAAAAAGTATCTGAATCAGGGAATTCTTTCTTACCTAAGGCTGAGTTGGCTTCGGCTGACTTGGCCTCGGGCCGAATTGGCTTGGGGTCCAGTTGGTTGGGGTTGAGTTGTTTTGGGGCGACTTGGCCCGAAAGTATGTGAGTACAAGGATAATATTAGCCCTAGGGTAGAGTGACCAGCATACGACCCCCTAAGGAACTTTTTGCAATTATTCCTCCCAGGTAAAATGGAATAATATGATTAAAAATGTTTTTGTTAGACATTATGATGGGTAACATGTCACCATTAAAAAATTATCGATTCAGCCTTTCTCTTCAGAGAAAGGTCACCTTGAAAACTTGGATTTGCCTGCCCAGTATTCAACCCCCTGTTACCAGTATTCAATCTAGACTAGTATGCAACCCCCTGATCATTATACCCCCAAAAAATTATTTATTAAAGTACAATTCAGATTAACTGAACATACCAAAGAAATATGAAGTATCTTCATTACATATGTTCAGCTTAATTGTTGAACAAACCTTTTAAATGTCTTTTAGAAGAAAATTTAACCTTGCTGTTTTTTTTTCTTTTTGTTTTTATTAGGTCAGTAGGGTCAAATAACACACATTTCAGTGCAAAATTATTGATTTTAGGATATTTCCTAAAAGACTCAGAATATTTTAGCAGAAATGCAAAGTGACTTGGCAATAATGACTTCTTTGAGAAATGACCAGAAGACTCTGTTCAACTTTATTCATTGCATCTTTGATTCCACAGATGTACCAAGGGGTTGAATACTGGGCAGCAGATCAAGATTCGGTGACCAGTATTTGACCCCCTTAAATTTCCCTTCAAATTTTCCCTAATGTCACTTTTTTCCTGAAATTTGTATAAATTGCTGCTTTAATGAAATATTAGCCTTGACAATTCATTATTTTTGAAACCAGTCCCTTTTCAAATGGATGACAGAAAATTACACTCCTGATGATTTTAACCATGTGCCTTACATGACCTTTTGAGAAAGGCTGTTTTCAAAAAAATTCCCCAAATTCTCATAAACAAATATCTCCAAAAGGTATTTATCTGCAAATCAGTGACATGAAAGTGGATGACAATTAAGCAGAGAAGTTGTTCTTACCTTTGATATGATTTAATGTGGGATGGAGCCTCAATTCAGTGAATAATGTGGAATTTATATCAAAGGGGTCGAATACTGGTGGGGGTTGAATACTGGTCACCCTACCCTAGGAATACTAAATGTACATTTTTGATAATCAGACTGATGCTCTATACTACTACACGCCGCCCAGCACTCCTTATATGCACCTAGCACTCACAGTCAAATGTACTGTCCTGCCCGGCACAGATTTTCCGCAAACTGACTGAAACGTTGCTGAAAATGCACTACTATGATCGTATTCCTAGCACACGTGTTATAGTTTTGCAATATGAAAAATGGAAAGGCTGAATAAAAGAAACAAACTTAATTAATAACCATGAGTTAACAAAACAGAACTTTTTAAGCCATTTCCAGGGAATAATTTATCTGGTATCGGATTGCAATTTGCTACACAAGCTGGCCAAATTGCTATGCAAATGCAAAAATGTGTAGCACTTTTTTGTGTGGATAACCACAGGGTTTTCAGGGATTTTACTCTACTGAAGGAAAAAATTCTCAAAACTGCTACGCAAAATTTGACAACTTAATTATTCACTGATTTCTATACCTCACCTTCAGATGATCATCACATTAAAAAAAATAACTAAAAAATGGAAAAAATACCAAAAACATAAAAATAATTAAATATCAACTAAAAAGCTGGGCTCTAATTTAGAATCCCTGCCTGGAAGTGACGTACATGGTACGCATAGGTATAGGGTTAGGGTTATATACGTTAGAAGGCATACGGACAGGGTTCGCATACGCATAGGGATAGGGTTAGGGTATACGTAGTAGGCATATGGATAGGGCACGCATACGGATAGGGTTATACACTTGGTACGCATAGAGATAAGGTTAGGGTTATACCCGTAGGGATATATGTATACGTATAGAATACGTATACATGAATAATAATGGCCCACGTATACATCTCTAAGTACTTAAAATATTTAAAACCATTTGCCGGCAGCTCAGCTTGCAGCGCTATCGGTTAGGGCATGGAATCGCTATACTGAGATCTATACCGCCTTCGTATTCTTGCAATGATCCGCGTTTGAATCCCACTGTCGCCTTTCTTTCTACAGGTTGTCTTGTCACGTTACTTTATGTTGGTTCTTTTGGAACTTATCTTGTCACTGATATTTTGTAAGTTTAAAGTTGTAATTTACATCACTTCCGGGCACGGATTCTAAATTAGTACCAAAAACTGAATGAAATTACAAATATAGGCCTAACTAGGTCAAAAAATTGCAAGGTAGGCCTAGCCCAGCACCATTTTGAATCTAAGCCCCTTTAACCAGATTGGAAAGTTTGCCCTGCACGGGGGGTTTATCCCCTGCACAAAAATATGAATTTCGGAGTTGCCAGCCGCGCAATTTAACAACTGACAACTGCAACCGTGCAAACTTGTTGGCAGCAACCGAGCAAGTTGGCTGGGAAAGGCAATTTCCTGCAATCTAGGCGGTAGTTTTGGCTTAAATTTTCTTGGTATGTTCCATGCCAACTGATGGTGATGCTCCGCTTAGGGACAAGTCCAAGCTAAGGTCCCCTCAAATAGCAAAATATGAAACTAATAATATGAATGCATATTTGGTATCATTGTAAAGCTAAAAGTTCATATTAAATCATGACACTTTTTTTTTGTTAAAAAAATCCATAATTCAGGTGAATAATACCACCTAATTTGCATAATTAGCATAATTGGCGTTTCGTATGGGACATTTATTAATTGATGTAACTTACTGAAGAAGTACATTTAATATATTTTTTTTAAATGGACATATGTAACTCAGCACAAAGTTTCAAATAAAGCTGAAAAGTTAGAAAAAAAATTAATTAATATGCTAATTAGGCTATTGCCTAAGGTCATTTGTCCCATACGAAACATTTTCACACGATATTTTTGACCCCACACGAAGAGTTGAGATTTTTTTTTCAAAATTTTCTCAAAACCTCTAATTTACAAGACAGTCATCTTATTAAATCACTTTGTGTTTCATAAATATTCTTTGCTTTTGATTAATGGCTAATTAATTATTTGTTTCGTATGGGACATTTGCGTTTCGTATGGGACAATTTCACTGTGTTGGATTCTAATTGAACAATGGAGGCATTTATATATCCCCATAGTTATGGCTATGAATAGGTGCATGGGGATTTGGAAACTGAAATTAAACTTGGGGTGGTTTTTTTCCTGCCCCACCCACATAATAGCCCCTCCCCACCCCCCACAATCAATGCATTAAGCCAACCTGCAGCAAACACACAAATCACAGTTGTAAACACAGGGTCAATGTCACTTTGTTACTCCCAGAATGTACCATGAAAGTCAAATCAACACCTATTCCCACAATCAAACTATACCTTTACATCCCCACCCCCCCCCACCCCCCCCCCCCCCACCCCCCCCCCCCCCCCCCCCACCTTATACACACAAACACTCATGGACCTTGACTTTTAGCAGGCACATGGTTTTCAATCAACATTGTTCTGTAGGTAGCTGTTGTGTTGAATGGACATTTAGTCTAGAATAGTTGGATAAACTATCACTGACTGTTTGCCAAAATACAAGCCCCAGACTGCAATAGGTTCCATGTAGCCATGCATGTGCATGCCTAGCTGCAACTTATTGGACCACCTCCTGGATAAACTATCACTGAGAAGTGGGGAACACCCTTTTGTTAAAGGATTAGCAGACACATCTCACTCATTGGACAATGCAATAGCTACTGTTTAGTGTCAAGAGTACACATGAAACTAATAATATGAATCCATATTTGGTATCATTGTAAAGCTAAAAGTTCATATTAAATCATGACACCTTTTTTGCTAAAAAAAATCCAAAATTCAGGTGAATAATACCACCTAATTTGCATAATTAGCATAATTGGCATTTCATATGGACACTTATTAATTGATGTAACTTACTGAAGAAGTACATTTAATATTTTCCATGGACATGTGTAACTCAATACAAAGTTTCAAATAAAGCTGAAAAGTTAGAAAAAATTAATTAATATGCTAATTAGGCTATTGACTAAGGTCATTTGTCCCATACGAAACATTTTCACACGATATGTTTGACCCCACACGAAGAGTTGAGATTTTTTTTTTCAAAATTTTCTCAAAACCTCTAATTTACAAGACAGTCATCTTATTAAATCACTTTGTGTTTCATAAATATTCTTTGCTTTTGATTAATGGCTAATTAATTATTTGTTTCGTATGGGACATTTGCGTTTTGTATGGGACAATTTCACTGTGTGGGATTCTAATTGAACAATGGAGGCATTTATATATCCCCATAGTTATGGCTATGAATACAGTAGGTGCATGGGAATTTGGAAACTGAAATCAAACTTGGGGTGGTCTTTTTTCCTGCCCCACTCACATAATAGCCCCTCCCCATCCCCCACATTTAATGCATTAAGCCATCCTGCAGCAAACTACTGTACCCAGACACAAATCACAGTTGTAAACACAGGGATTTGAACCATGATGGTTGTCTAACTGATAATGTAATAGTTACCATATTCTTATTTGTGTAAAGTGTTTACTATCTTTATGATGAGTTGGTGATTGGAAATGTCCCAGTTAACAGGTTTTCATCTTTTTCTTGAAATCTGCTAAATTTCTGCCATAATGGTCAGTTAAATTGCATTTGTGTATGTCACTTTGACCAATAGAGAATTACACACCTGGCAGTTGGAATTATTTTGTAGACAAGACAGTGAGAGACAAAGACTGTTGAACTTCCAGAACTAGATTGCAGAATTTAGTTAATGTTTGTGAACTAGTTCGTAGTACATTCTTATGTGTGCTGTAGCAACTAGTGTAAAAAACGAACTTTTGGTTTCAAAAATGCTATTTTTTTGCATGAAATCTTATGTAACAATGCTATTTTGAACTTCAACTCATTGTTTTTAGACAACATTGGTGTTCTGGTGGTAGGATGTTATTCAGTTAAATCCTTAAATACATTGTAGTGTACTAGGGACAAAATGTCCCATACGAAACTGTCCCATACGAAACACTACATTTTTCATACATATCCATGGTTCACCGCCATCACGCAAAATTTTTGTTGGAAACTTTTATTTATATGTCTATAACTGTTATATCTATAACATGTGTTCCTAAAACTAACTTCTGACAAATACTTTCAGAGAAATTTGAGAATAACTACTTTGGGTAAAAAACTTGCATTTTCTCTGGTCCCATACGAAACACGGTACATTAATGAGCCCTCACTTGTGGTAATTAAGTTGATTAAGCTGAATTTTTTCCTTGATAGACTTAGTTATAATACTCACCATACTAGCTCATAAAACTGTAATTAAAAGCTCCTAAACCAAAGTTACAGAGTTTTGAAATCTCTGATTGTCCCATACGAAACACGCAGAATAGCTTGGACTTGCCCTTAGATAGTATCGGCCGTGCAATTCTCTTGACCGTTATTAATATCCCCCGCATCAGGGATGTAGCTAGCAAAATTTGAGTGCCGGTTAAGTGCCTGATCTGGGGAAAGCACCTCACCCCACCCCATGGCATCTACCCCTTTTTTCAGCCATTAATTTTTCATTTTTCCCTCATTTTACTTTAAGGAGTAAATTTAGGGCTAGTTTTAGGTCTCGGTAGGCAGATTTGTGGTAGGCGGGGGGACGTGTGTTTGCCTGGAGTGCCGGGCGGGAATATCGAGTGCTGGGTGTCACCGCCCAGTGCCGCCCACCATAGCTACATCCCTGCCCCGCATACCATTGCAAGCTTTCCAATCTGGTCCTTTAAGATACAAAATTTTCTGTCCCCTCCCCTTGACCCCTCTCCCAGGCCAGATTGCATAGTTTGTTAATTGCGCGTGGAATGTAATTGTCAGGTACGAAATTGCGCGCCGAAGAGCGCGTTGCGCCTGGGCATGGGGTCCAGGGGTCCGTTTATGGGGGCACAGGCAGACGGGTAAAACCCAGCTGGGGTCTGGGGGCCAAGCCCCCATAAATCTGCGTTTTTAGGCATTTCTGATGCCCCTGAAGGCTTATTCTGAACATTAAAATTTGAGCTTAATTTTTTGACTGAGTTTCGAGCATCGGGATTTTTCTTGCGCCGCGCCCATCTTTTGCTCAATTCTTTGCCTGCGCGCCACGTGCCGATTAATGAACCAAACTGAATTATTGCTCATTCATCATAAAACCGGTAAATAAATTGAAAATGTGCATAGAAGAAGTTCCGCGCGACTGATAAACTATGCAGTCTGGCTCCCATGAAAAAAAAAACATGCTCTACCTTTTTTTTGGCACCCTGCCAGTATACGAGGAGGATGGCGTTTCGTAAATCAGCTGCTGCCCGCACTATGCTCTAGCTAGAACCCTGTGAGTAATTTCAATCCTGCAATCAATAATAAGAATTTATAACAAGTTTATCCCTGCAGGCCTAGCCTGAACAGGAATTTAGACCTAGCCTAGGCCTGGGCTAGCATGAATAACATTTCGAATTCAGTTATTTTCCGCCCTCGTTACTTTCCGCCCCTAAAAAATGTTGTTTTCCGCCCCAGGTTTTGGGGGGGCGGAAAACACCGGTTTGAGGGGCGGAAAGTAACAGCATAGAATGGAATACCTGCGCAAGTTGAAGTCTTCACAAAATAAAACTAATTTTGGATCATGGCCACTATCCGTCCGGCAGACTAGTACAGTCCGATATTAGGAATATTGAAGTATTCATACTTTTTGCTAAAAAAAATAAGAGATATTAAGAGAGTCGTTCTCAAAATGTTTTTGTTGTATATTATCCACCTTTATTTTTAAATTGTCTAAGAAGAATTATTTTGAGAACGACTCATCGTTTACCATAAAAATGTGAAAGTAAAGATTGCAACCCCCTATTTTTCAATGGAATGGAACAACCGGATGGATAGTGGCCATGATCCCTAATTTTCTTATCACTGAACGTCTCTCTTGATGTCTTTTACAAAAATTTACATCGTACTGATATCATTATCAATGCTAACTTTTCTCGCTACCAGTGCATTGCAGTTGGTACGCGAATGCAGTACGTATGTATACACACGTAAACATATACAGCACCGTGTTACATACAGTGGTGTGAATATGTTCTAATACATGCATTCAATACTAAGCTTGGTAGATCGACCATGCAATTCATTCTTCTCTACGTCAGTGATTTCTGAAAAAGTTCCAGTTTCATCATCCTCTATATTCGTCTCAGAAATTATGAAAAAAAAAAAAAAAATAATAATAGCCTACATTTGTAAATAATCTTTAATTTCAAATGTTATTTTCCGCCCCAGTAATTTTAGGGGCAGAAAGTCAGGGGCGGAAACTACCAGGGGCGGAAAGTAACGGTACCCTAACATTTCTGCTGAGACCTGACATAGGCCTAGGCTATTCTGTATCTTTCTCTCTACCTGAGAGTTTGCAAAATTTTTACCAGGGATGGCAAATTTCAATTGTGAATTCATGCACACAGGGACCACATTAGAATTCAACATTCATTTTAGCAAACTCATTTAGCCAGCCTATCCTAAATGACCTAACATGACTGCCAGTGCAATGATAACGTTAATTAGGCCTAACGTTAGGCTACAGTACAGTACTCGTCACAACAAAGGAAGTTCATTCGTTGGATCCATGTAAGTTTTCTCACCTTGAGTAATCTCTTTCGTGCATGAAGAGCGTTACATTTTTCAGTCTTGCTACCAAAGAAAATTACATTCCATGGATACACAATTCTTGTCAAACTCAGGAGTAGGCTTAAAAAAATGACTTTCTACGATCATCCCATAGCATTTAACAGAAACCCAAGTATACTGTATGTTATGCAGCTGGCTTCGATGCTAACTTAACAATACAACTATGTATACATTTAGAGCGCTACCGCTTAAGCATGTATGATGTAGACCTGTGCTGTACTGTAGTCTGCACTAGCCAAATAGCTGGCGTCATCCAACAAACTAGCTTTTCCGATCGTATGTGATCGTTACAGTGTGGTACATGCATAGAGCAGGATATAATATCCTGCCCTATGGGTACATGTTAGCGTGTTGTGCGTTTTGGTCTGCGTTCCTTGCAATACTTCTGCGAATCCATTATTATGTACTCGTAATATAATGGGAATAAGGCCTGTCACGGTGTTTATAGGGCGTAACCAGAAACTTGCGACTGGCAGCAACATGTTCCTTTTTGGACCACGCCCAGGGGATAATCCTGTGTGCTAGTTTACGACCACTCGAAATCAAAGCATCGCATGGCTTGATTGAGATTCTTTGTTACTTTATAGGCTACGAAAATTTCGGCTGGACATCGTAGTGAATCTCGTAGGCCTTTAACAGTCAAAGCGTGCGAAGTAAGAAAATTTGCACATTAACCATAATATAGAAAATTTGAAAATGCAACATAATGTAGCCGGGCAAGTTTATTTCCAATAAATAAGGTTCTCCACAGAAAGAAATCCACTGCTTTGTAGCTCACGAATAATTTATTCGTCCAAACTTCCCTGTTTTCAAATGATGCCACGTTTGTTACTCTTGTAATTGTAATTCTTTGGGAAGAAGGGCTGAGATATTGTCTGCAGTGCTAGAAATTGTGTGTATGTGTGTGTGTGTGTGGGGGGGGGGGGACTCCACCATTTCACGGGGGGTCCTCAAATATGGAATCATCGTATACTTATATACATTTTCACTCTTGGATTTTCTGGTGGGGACTCTGGGATGGGAGTTGGGGAGACTTGTGGGGGTCATGCACCCAAACCACCCCTTAGCTACGCCACCGATTTTCTGTACCACAAAGGTGTAACTTGCAAACGCAACGTTGCTTTTAAGAGCAAAGGTAAAAACAAAAAATTTGTGATCCATCAAAATAACAAATGCCCTATGAAAATATAAAGCAAACATTTTGTTAGACTTAAGAAATTCCAGAACCAGGCATAGATTTTAATTAGTCATTACTGCAAATTATGTGCTGATCAAAAACTTTCACTAAATTTTGCAAAGGTGCTGCTGGAGCCCTGCACGCTCTCTTGCCAACATGTTATACAGGGTCCAACTTCATTGGTGGGCCGGATTCACGTCAACGGGCCCGGTGAGGTATAGGGGCAAAGCCCCGTGAAAACTCTGTGGTACTTACAAAATTGCATCCATTAGAATGAAGTTTCCATCAACAGTCTGCAAATGGCATGTCATGATGACACAGGTCGCAAAGTCTGCTATAAGTGGACTTTTGTGCATATCATCGAGCGTAAAGGCCGGTTCATACTTCAAATTTTCACGTGCTTTATAAAGCTTTATAAGAACCATACATGGTCATTCCTTGCTCTTCCAGAGGCCAAATCAAAGACATAGGCCTACCTCGAGCTGAACAATTCAACATTTATAGCTTTTTGTGTTTTACTGAGGTATGAACTGGCGTAAATTGTACAAAATACGCCGTGTGAATAAAAGGACGAAATAAATTGTATCAAAACTGCAGGTATAGGTTTTTTGTCTCGTTTATTGAACTTTCGTTTTCCATAATTATATACATTGTATTGTCTTTCATTACGTAATTTCATCATGGTATATAATGATCTTCCATTTAATGATCATTATGAATACTTAATAAATTGAACCCTTTTTAACAGAGGAAATTGATGTTCAACAAAAATGATTTTTTAAATTAGTAAATCATATTACACAGTAATCATATATGATATAAATGGCCATCTCATTACACATTGCTTGTTAATGCGTGCACTGGATATACTTTCATTCTAGATACATGTTGACGTTTTGAGCATAGAAAAATGTGGTTGTAGCACAGAAAAAGGAATCATAAATAACAGTAAACTTTCATTTAGCATAAATTCATTGATATCGTGGAACTAAGCTGCAATATACATTTTAATAAACATGAGCACAGCTGAATTTTCTTTCGTTTTACTTTATTGTGTACAGTGATATCACTCTTTGGTTGGACATAGTTTTGATCCTTGATAACATTGGACCCTCAATCGTTCCACACTCTTACGAACACTGAGAAAATTAACGTTATCTCATGGCGGGTGTTTGAAAGTGATTTCGAAATAGGAAAGAAACTCCTTCAAGTTGGTGTCATAGGAAGGTGGTTACCTCCAGTGCGTAGCCAGAATTTCTTTGTTAGGAGTCAACACTTTTCTCAAGGGGGCAACCAAAATAAGCTTTATATGCAGCGTGCAGGGGCATGTACAATGTACATTATGACTATGGTACGGTATGTGTTGGTACTGCATGCATGCGGTTTAGTTATGCTTTGACAAATTAGACCAGAGCGCCATGATTTCTTGCTATTGCTGCAGTTAAGATGGTACCTGCTAACTGGCCGAACTGATTAATTGCCAAACTAGTCACATTTATCAAAGTCTATATACAATGTAAATGTCGTACTTTCGTTTGTCAAAGAAAATTCCCGTTTTTTTCTTTTAAACGCATCGTTTGAAATTATTTGGGGGAGGGGGCAAAAATATGTTACAAAATAATTTTAGGGGGCAGTGCCCCTGGCCTCCTATGGCTTGGCCACTGGTTACCTCAAAAACGGGGCAATCATTCATTACAAAACATATCTTTGAGAAGCAAAACACGAAATTCGTTATTTGCTTTCTTAAGTGTAATATTCCACTTGGAGGTAATACTTAAATTTATAGTGAAACGTATTGGCATCTCGTATCCTATTATTATATTTGCAACCAATGACAAAATACTTTGCATGTAAAGTGAAGAAATTGATCATGCAATTTGCTTCATCGATATAACCAAACTTAACCTGATCATAGTTTAAATAAAAAAAACTCTTCAAATAAAAGTTATACAAGACTTGTCCCAAAAGGTTTCAATGAATCACATTCCCAAAATACGTGTTTAAGTGTTCCATTCGCATTGTTACAAAAATCACACAATGAACTCTCTTCAAGATTGATCTTAAATAAAAACATATTTATACCAAGTATTTTCTGTAAGAAACGAAACTGAAAGTAATGTAATTTGGTATCACGAACAGCCAAATAAGATAGTGCGAGAATGTTGTCCCAATGATACCGTTTATCATCAGTTTCGTGCCATTTCTGAATTTCTTTTGGTTGATGAGATTTTTTCAGTTAAAGGTGATCAGTCGTCTTGAAATATTCTTTGTGACGTCAGCCTTTTCTTGACATGTTTCTGCAGTCGTCACTGTTCAAGGATACACCGTACAAGCATGGTATAGCTAATCGGTAAGCAAGAAGAGACGGCTTGTAGCTGTATACCTACTAGCTATACCGATGTCATCATAGCTACTTGTACGGTGTATCCTTGAACAGTGACGACTGCAGAAACATGTCAAGAAAAGGCTGACGTCACAAAGAATATTTCAAGACGACTGATCACCTTTAAGTGCTTATACATACATACATATACATATATATACATATATATATATATATATATATATATATATATATATATATATATATATATATATATAAGGTCAAAGTACTGCGTAGCACTTATGAGGTAGGTAGGTAAAAATGAAGTAGTAAATAGTGCTAAAAGTTTGTGAAAAATTCCACGACGTTTCGGGTTTAAACCCTTCATCAGGTGGCAAAAATGCAACTGATCGTTGACACGGCCAAACGTACAATTTAAAAAAAAAATACACAATACAATTGGGCACGGTAAACCTCGGCTAGGAAAACAGACAGTGTTAAGTGGTTACCACAAGTCAAAAAAATGCAGGAATTGCTGCGTTATAACAGTTCAAGTCTAACGTTCAGACCATGTGGGGACAGGGTTCCAAGTTTCATGATTAGGCGGTTTTCGGCAGCTAGGCGGTCATGATCGGAACCTCGACACGAGATGGCCGCCGAAACCATCAAGTCACGGATCGAGCATGTTGACGGGGGATTGAAGTGGGTGGCTACCGGGAACCCTGGGAGGTTCTGTTTGATTGATCTCAGGTGCTCGGTGACTCGGTCAGCAAGACGACGTTTTGTTTCTCCCACGTACAGTATATTACAGCGTTTACATACGAGAACGTAAACAACATTGGCTGAAGTACAGGTAAAATGCTGATGAACGTTAAAACGGTTGTTGTTGGGACCTACAATGGAAAGGTTTTTTTCATAACTGACCACCGGGCAAGTATTGCATCTCCCACGGTTGCAAGGAAAAGTTCCTGGGGTGTCAGGCACTACTGCTTGAGGTTGAGAGGCACGGACCAAGTGCTTAGATATGTTCTTTTCAATTCTGAATGCCGTGATGGGGGGATCAGGGAAATGGTCACGGGTGGATGGGTCATGACGGAGGGTCCATGCATTCCTGTAAATGGCACGTACAATGGGACTTACAGATGGGTGAAAGGACAGGACAAACGGAATACGTCTGGTAGGTGTTTGGTCAGTTTTGGGACAAGGGCAGAGGCTCTATCAATTCCTTCTATGCGGTTCAGGACATTTGATAGCACTCTTTGTGGATATTGGCGTTGTTCAAAGAAAGAAATAATCTGCTTGGAAACTTTAGCGAAATCCTGGTCGTCGGAACAAATCCGTCTGGCCCGTAAAAGTTGTGAGAAAGGAATCGAATTGGTACAAGATCTGGGGTGGTTGGAAGGGTACATGAGGTAGTTGTGAGAGTCAGTAGGCTTAAAGTGGAGATTCGACTTGATTTGACGGTCGGAGATGGATAGTTCCGTGTCTAAAAACACTACTGAGGAGTTGGAAATACAGTGAGTGAATTTCAAAAACGGGCAGAACGTTTCAGCAAAGTTAATGAACTTTTCCAAATCGTTTCGAGGACCCACTGCGACCCCAACAATATCGTCAATGTACCTTTTGTAAAGTATGGGCTTGATCCCGGTGTATCGTGAGAACAACTGCTCCTCAAAGTGGCCCATGGTGAGGCAGGCCACAGAAGGTCCCAGTTTAGTGCCCATAGCGAGATCTTTATGTTTCTGAAGCTGAGAAACAACTCTCAGACCAAACAGCATACACCGAACTGCCGATGGACCCCACTTCTGAAATCCAAACCTTGGTCAAGAAAACCTTAGCTACCCTTGTAAGTCAAAAACATCTTCCTGAATCGGCTAAAGCCCTTCTGCACCCTTGCCCACAAATCTCCAATTTCTATCTACTGCCCAAAATTCACAAGGCCAATAATCCTGGTCGTCCCATTGTGTCTTCCCACAGCTGCCCCACGGTTCTGATTTCACAGTACGTAGATTCTGTACTTTCCCCATTAGTTTCAACCCTACCTTCGTTTATCCAGGATACTCCTCACTTCCTTAGGTTAATTCAAAATTTTGAGTTTCCTGAGAATCCCAGTGAACGTACTTTATTCACCATGGATGTCAGCAGCTTCTATACTTCAATCCCCCATCACGCTGCTTTAGCAGCCATACGCCATTACCTTGATCAACGCCAGGACCCTAGCATCCCTACCACCACCTTTCTTCGCTTGACTGAACTAGTCCTCACACAAAATTGCTTTCAGTTCAATGGTCGTTTTTTCCGCCAAATTAAAGGAGTAGCTATGGGCACTAAACTGGGACCTTCTGTGGCCTGCCTCACCATGGGCCACTTTGAGGAGCAGTTGTTCTCACGATACACCGGGATCAAGCCCATACTTTACAAAAGGTACATTGACGATATTGTTGGGGTCGCAGTGGGTCCTCGAAACGATTTGGAAAAGTTCATTAACTTTGCTGAAACGTTCTGCCCGTTTTTGAAATTCACTCACTGTATTTCCAACTCCTCAGTAGTGTTTTTAGACACGGAACTATCCATCTCCGACCGTCAAATCAAGTCGAATCTCCACTTTAAGCCTACTGATTCTCACAACTACCTCATGTACCCTTCCAACCACCCCAGATCTTGTACCAATTCGATTCCTTTCTCACAACTTTTACGGGCCAGACGGATTTGTTCCGACGACCAGGATTTCGCTAAAGTTTCCAAGCAGATTATTTCTTTCTTTGAACAACGCCAATATCCACAAAGAGTGCTCTCCAATGCCCTGAAACGCATACAAGGAATTGATAGAGCCTCTGCCCTTGCCCCCAAAACTGACCATACACCCACCAGACGTATCCCGTTGGTCCTATCCTTTCACCCATCTGTAACCCCCATTGTACGTGCCATTTACAGGAATGTAGAGACCCTCCGTCATGACCCATCCACCCGTGACCATTTCCCTGATCCCCCCATCACGGCATTCAGAATTGAAAAGAACATATCTAAGCACTTGGTCCGTGCCTCTCAACCTCAAGCAGTAGTGCCTGACACCCCAGGAACTTTTCCTTGCAACCGTGGGAGATGCAATACTTGCCCGGTGGTCAGTTATGACAAAAACCTTTCCATTGTAGGTCCCAACAACAACCGTTTTAACGTTCATCAGCATTTTACCTGTACTTCAGCCAATGTTGTTTACGTTCTCGTATGTAACGCTGTAATATACTGTACGTGGGAGAAACAAAACGTCGTCTTGCTGACCGAGTCACCGAGCACCTGAGATCAATCAAACAGAACCTCCCAGGGTTCCCGGTAGCCACCCACTTCAATCCCCCGTCAACATGCTCGATCCGTGACTTGATGGTTTCGGCGGCCATCTCGTGTCGAGGTTCCGATCATGACCGCCTAGCTGCCGAAAACCGCCTAATCATGAAACTTGGAACCCTGTCCGCACATGGTCTGAACGTTAGACTTGAACTGTTATAACGCAGCAATTCCTGCATTTTTTTGACTTGTGGTAACCACTTAACACTGTCTGTTTTCCTAGCCGAGGTTTACCGTGCCCAATTGTATTGTGTATTTTTTTTTTAAATTGTACGTTTGGCCGTGTCAACGATCAGTTGCATTTTTGCCACCTGATGAAGGGTTTAAACCCGAAACGTCGTGGAATTTTTCACAAACTTTTAGCACTATTTACTACTTCATTTTTACCTATATATATATATATATATATATATATATATATATATATATATATATATATATATATATATATATATAATATATATATATATATATATGAGTCAATCCACGCTATATTAAATAGTCGCACGGAGACCTTAGGCAATTTTTCCTCTAACATAGGCACTTGCCTTATACTCCTCTTTCAGTATAAGGCAAATGCCTATGTTAGGGGAAATGGCCTAAGGTCTCTGAGCGACTATTTAATATAGCGATGATTCACTCATTCATATAAAGTCGCTACGTCACTCTACCTACTATATATATATATATATATATATGTATATATATATATATATATATATATTATATATATATATATAGAAAAACTGTGACACTGGAATATATATATATATATATACTGATTGTTGACACGGCAAAAGTACAAATAAGAATTAATTAATTTACATAAATTTGTACGTTTGGCCGTGTCAACAATCAGTTGTATTTTTGCCACCTGATGAAGGGTTTAAACCCGAAGCGTCGTGGAATTTTTCACAAACTTTTAGCACTGTTTACTACTTCTTTTTTACCTATATATATATATATATATATATATATATATATATATATACATATATATATATATATATATATATATATATATATATATATATATATATATATATGATTTGCGATTGCCTTAATACGTTGTAATATATCTCTCGCCACTAAAACATATTTCACCCCCTGGAAGCTATCTTTCCCCCTTCAGTGCCTTGTCTGGCCACTGGCCTAACCCATTGTACTCTTCAACCCTGGACAAAGTTATCTGGGACACCGGATTCTCTGTCGAAATGGGAAACTATCACTTGGATTAAACGTTTACTTTCCAAGGTGTGGGGATACGGTAGTCTGACATAGGCCTAGTATAATGCGACAGGGAACAACGCACTCATTATATTTGGAAAGGGGAAGTTTCAAGTGATAGGTGCAGAGAAAAGATCAGTGGGCGGGGCGAGGACGGTCGTATCGTTTTTAAATCTTGCTACAGACAATTGAAAATTATACAAATAAGTGTAAATGTATGGTGCAAGGAAATATGGGAGGTTGTGAAATTTTTCATGATCGGTGTAAACACGGAGTAATGTTTAGATCTATTGGAAATGTTAACACTTTGTCTGCGGTGTGGCTTTCAAACTATGTGTGACCAAGTAGGTGTTATAAGAACACCTCTCTGGTTTGACCAAGGATGGAGCAACGAAAAGATATGCGAATCTGACAAGGGAAATGTGTGGGGTTTAGCAATAGTCAGTAATGTTAAAAAAGAATATTTTCCCTGTTTATCTTCTGAGTGAAAGGAATGCTGCATGGAGAAGTCCCCTTGAAGTAAGTCGTAATATGTCCCTGTAAACAGGTAAAACTGCTTTATGTATGTGATACAGTACGCAACCTCAGACGCATTCAATCGATGATAAAATTGAACAGGCTTGAGAATCAAAATACTTCTACACCAGTGACGTCTCCGGGATTTCACAAGAATTGTCAAGTGCGCCAGGGAATGCTGCACAGAAATTGGGGGGGGGGGCTGTTGTGAGTGGCCAGTGAGCAAGGGCAGCTATTTGTGTTGGATATTGGGGGGTGGGTTGGTTGGAAACCTCAAAATGATCTATACGTATATGTATACATATACGTACATGTATATACTTACGTGTATAAGTATACGCAATGTATACGTGGAGGTATACAAGGGCATATGTGTAAATGTATACGAAAATTTAAGCGTATGTGTGGTGGTAACGAAATGTGCTCATTAACGGCGCCGAACACCGAAGGAGCACACGTCTTCCTTATTCGTCGTCGCAAACAGCATTTAGCATGCATTAAGAAGTCAACCAGTTTCAAATCCAACCGCCGATTGATTTGAGTGGTGGAAAGGGAGATAAAACACCGAGGAGAGCAAGAAGGACCCTGACAAAGACACGAGAAAGCTTCACGTGTGCGCGAAGGGCGCAGACAAAAAGCGCAAACGCAACGCCTGTTGAAGAAAACTAGCAAAATTGTATGGGGATATAAATTCAGTTCCCAACCAAATTATAGAGATGAATGTATAGGATTTGTGTGTCAGTCTAGGAATGTCTTTCTTAACCACCGAACATACAATCTGATCAGTGTGCCCCCGTAAGCGCGCCGGAAATAAATCGTTTTGTACACCTTTGAGTCTAATATTCGCACTTATATCAACAAAAGTATACAGAAGTATCAAAGACACTGCGTCTCCCTCAACCAAGTTATTAGAGGAGACTATGCCTCACACACACAAAATCAGCAAATATTATGGTCGTTGACCAAATATGGGGGGGGGGGGCGAAAGGTGGTCCGTCCCTTCCAACCAAATTAAATCCAACAAAATTATTGGGGGGATCATGCCCCCCTATTCCCCCGCTTTCTCGGCCATTGTCAGTGCGTTTGTAAACTGGATACCTTGGTACCGAGGAGTGGACTAGCTAGGGGAAGTGTTGAAAAGGCAATGTGACTTGGGGTATTCCCCCATGTCCCTAAGCCCTTCCCCCTCTTGGTGGCACCACTGCTCTGCACAATACGTTCAAAGGGAGTTAACAGAGAACCGTCAGTTTTGACAAAGAAAAAGTTGGACAAAGCCTTTAACGTTCGCTTTATGGTTAACTTTGGCGAACATGTACTTTTCGTGGCAAATTTTTAATATTGTCATATACGTACCAGGCGGGTGGCGCCCTCCTATCCCCATCCCTAGTCACCCCAAATTTACTTTGAAGCACCAGCTGAATTTTGCAAATGTCGCTTATCACTGCTTCATGATGTTTTTGAAAATACATATTATATAATAAAGGTAATCAAAGGATCGAGTTACACTGTATGAATTTAACAATTAATAATAAATATTGTCACATGATTAGAAAGAGCCATACATGAATTAGGAGACCGGGGTACACTAATCCAAAACTGGGCTGACTGCATGTTTCCTTTCAGCAAATAACGTGCCTTTCGTTTTCTCAACACTGACGAACTGGAGCTAGAGGGGAAAACATCCTGCAAATATCTTATGCAGGCCCCGAATGTGCCTATAATTTTGTCTCACATTGCAGGCTGGTGTAAATATGCGGGGCATCTGAACTTCTTTTGTAGCAAGGCCGCACGAAACGCGGACCGGTGATGATGGGCGGAGAGGGGAGGACAAGGGGGTAGCGGAAGGGGAATACATTTTATCTAAGCAAGTATTTGATATCAAATTTTTCACTCTTGACATCAACTTGTATATTTTACATAGGCGTAGGAAGGGGGGCTAAAGCCCCCAGTCAAAAATGTGGGGCTGAAGTATGCTTCCGCCCCCCTAATCCAAGGCCAAAAACACCTTATTTGTCTCTTCTGTAAGAAATGTCAAAAATTTGCAGTAATTTTCCTTAACATTTGTCCAAAAGTTGCACCAAATTGCAAATCGCCGGCCTGGGGGAGGGGTTGTCCCCCTCCCCTTTGGAAAATTTTTGGGACCCTAAAATACCCAAAAATTTTCCAAAGGGGGAGGGAGACACCCCCTCCCCTTAGACCCCTCCCCAGACCGGCGATTCGAAACAGGGTTCAGCCCCCCCCCCCCCCCCAGTTTCGAAAATCTTCCTACGCCTATGATATTTTAAGTTGTTGTATGATATCATTTCAGGTGACGTGATACTGTTTCAGACGTTACGGTGGTTTAGCTTTAAGAGTTCAAGTTCAACTTTATTGAGTCCAAAGAGGGAAATTCAATGCTCGCAGTAAAAACATAAAAATACAAAAATATCAAAAGGTAACAAATTTAAATAGACAATGATTTCAAACATAAAAATTCAAATACATAAGAGTTTACAAATCAAAATAGACAAGGAGGTTAAGACGAGTGAAAGATATCAGACAGATGGTGAAAAGATGGTAAGATGAGAACACAAAATACAGAATAAGACATAAAAAGCCGAGAAGAAGATGATTAATAATAAAAAATAATAAAAGGTCTAGTGAGTAAAACGGTCATTAAAAAGTTTAATACACTGGGGGATAAAATATGATTTGTGTCTATTTGTAAGAACACACTAAGTCACAGTAATCGATCATAATTTTCTCATAATTTCTCCTAATTCAATCGCTAAAGGTAAATCGGTCGATGAGCTTGGATCATCAACGTTTTTCCATTACTATGACTGCGCAAGGGATTTTTTGCATCACTTGCACCACAGCTAGTTCCTGACCTTAGTTCATGTAACTTTCATTAATTAATTGGACAATGATCAAGTTACGTAGTTTGGTTCACCATTCGTCGTTATCTTGATGTACTTTATATCATCGGCTCAACTATAGTCTCCATTGCACTTCTGGTGATGCGGGTGGGTCTGTAGCCACCAGAGATGGGGAGGGGGTCGGTAGTTGAACTTCAAGGAAGATTGTCCCAAATTTCGATCCTGCCTCCAATAATTCTGAGTTTCGCCTCGGTAGTAAAACAAAAAGAGAAGGAAAAATCTATGACCAGCTTCTCCTTTAGTTGTTCAAAACTCAGTCTGTTTCAAAGTCCCCTCAACTCTCTGGGTCGAAGGGCGAAAACCAGACATTTACTCCCAAAGCAGGTCTACTCCCCCAAAGGAACTGCGTCCCCAAGGACAACTTTGAATGAACATGACCAGCCTCTGACCTTCAGACTTTTACAACATGATGGGTCTGTCATAAGTGGTCCCGTAGTCAGGGTCAGGGTCAGGGTCAGGGGCGTAGATTTCTTTTCAACTTTTGGGGGGGGGGATGGGGTGAATTATCGCAAAATGGAAAAGCGCGAGCCCAGGACGGGTGGGATCCAGGGGCAAAGCCCCGGTGGGGGTCCAGGGGACGAAGCCCCCGGAAGCTCCTGGGTTTTATGTCTCAGAAGTGCCAGGAAGACTGTTTTAAGGGGTTAATTTCAGTGGTAATGTTCTTTGGTAGGCTATTGGTATATTCATACATTTAGGAAATGCTATTTTGAGCACAAAACTTGTCGATAAGCTGCACTGGATTGAAATTGTACAGGAGCAACAATGTCCTGTTAAGCTTAAAAAGACAGGGATCAACATATAGGGTCATCCCAGACAACTGGATTTTGAATTCGGAGATCAATACAACACCTGCAAATTGGCTTGCATGAGATCAGTGGTGTCGCCAGGTTTTTTTGTGATTGGGGGCACCATAGATGATATCGTATAATAATACCTCAGTCCCCCCCAAGTCGGCGTAAATTACACCTTTATTTTTCATGCGTTCCTGCATTTGCATGCAGCAGTTTTGATCTTTCGTTTGTCACTACATAAAGGTGTCGTCCTGGGGAAGGTGTTCCCCCTCCCCTTTAAGAATTTTGTTTATTAATTTAAGGTCTTTTAGAGGCAAAATGGTGCTATCTTTGGGATATTTTTGGAACTGATCATATATGGCCGGAAAGTGTCCATAATTTAGTGAATGCTAGTTTTTAGTAAGGTAAAAGAGGAGAATATGTTGTCTATTAAGAGACAGATACGTTGTCAACAAATCTCCTGAAGCCCCCACCCTTCTGTCTATTTTACTGCCTTCTATTTCGGGAAAGTTTTTACACAAAATATGTGCGTGGAGTCCACAGAAACATTCTTGAGTTATTACGAAATATGTCTTTTCCTTCATTGTGCATTATGAAAGGGCATCTAAGGCTAGAAGATACCTGAATGGGACCTCCTGGAAGCTCTGCATAAATCATATAAATTGGGGCGGGGGGGGGGGTGACATAATGCATATTCGTATACTACCTGACATCCAAATGATAATATAGAGTACGACGCCGAACACTTTACAACTATCGTATTTTTACTACTTTTGAACTAAAATCCGGACGAACAGCTGCCAGCAATGGAAAATGAGAGGGAGGGAGAGTATAGGTGCAGAAAGGTGATATTAGACCTCCCTAATAGGTGTAGCAAAAGGGGTGAAGGACTAATAAGAGCGTTACAGTGTGCTGTTTTCGTCATAAGTGTACCATCTATACCGATAACGGCTCAGCGTGAACTGGCGAAGCTCTGGTAAAAATTTTTGAAAAATGTATAACGGCAAATACGTACGTTCAACCGTCTACATCATGCTACATATTAGATTGAAAGATCCCATATTGATGCGAGGTCCCCACAGATGTTTGGAGATGTATATCTGTTCTTCGGAAAGTGTTGTGATCAGAACAGTTTCGTGTATTATTACCTTAATAATGGTCATGACATGGAGTGTAAACAGTGACGAATGATATTTCGATTACAAAACCTGCATTCAGACTCTACATTGAGACACTTTCAATTGCCCAACAAACCTACATGCCACTGCCATAAGCCAGTCCTTTACCTATTAATTCGTAAACTTTCAACTTTTTGCTGCTGTGCTTTTCCGAAAGTTGCCGTCGGGAGATATTGATAGTATGAGTGACACTGACGTAAGGTTGGAAGCGCACGGAGCGCGCGAAAATTGTGATAGATTGCCAACGATTTGCTAAAATTCTGATAGTTTGAGAAACATTTTTGATAGAAAGTGAAGCGAGATTGAAAACATTTCTTACGAAAATGAAGAATAAAATATACTTTCCATCACACACGTATCTGTAGACTGAAACATTGGGGGGGGGGGGGAGATGATTGCATGGGCCACCCCCAAGTAAAATGTTGGGGGATATATCCCCCATCCCCCCTAGATTAACGCCCATGGTCAGGGTGATCCTGTCGCGAGAGAACGTTTTTGCATTTGATCTTTTCACTTATCCCTCGACGTTAGAAAGCAGTTTATACTGATTTTCACTTGCAGGGAAGTTGGGGTTTTTCAAGTTTAACATACATATCGCTATTGGTCACCCACAGCGTTCAACCAATAACACTGACAATGCACAAGGTACGTGCCGCCGCAGAGAAGAGTGACGACAAGTTTCGCTGCGACAAACTAATCCAGAACATTTTCAATGTTTACCCAGGATGGTCTTCGGTAAGGTATGCAGCAAATGTTATCTTCATCATGTACTTGGTTTCTCGGTAAGAACAGGGTTTAACGAAAAAGATACGTTTTTTGGTACAAGAGAAGCTTATTTTGGACAGTCCACACTTTTTCCTGGCTTCAAATTCGCAACTTTATCGATATTTATACAAGACGAGTGTTCTTATACCTGGTTGGCCCTCCAAGTTTTTTGGTTGAGGAGTGAGTTTCTTCACGTTTTGCTCCCTGACGTCGAGGGATAAGTGAAAAGAACAAATGCAAACACGTTCGGTCACGGGGGGAGGGGTGAACCTGACTACTAGACTGGATGAAAAGAACCAGTACTACATGTGATCTTAGCCAAAAAGCCGACAAGCACTTGTTAAAACTCATTGCGGTTAACCGTCAACTCCTGTTCACTTTATGATGTAGAGCAGTGGTTCCCAACCTTTTCCAGCTAAACGCCCCCTTTCACCAAATGAGGATGGGCAAACGCCCCCCTCCTTGTCTATAGCTTACAATTGCTATGGATGAAACGACGATAATAAAACAAAAGATGATGAAATAAAAGGGTAGACCTACCTTGACGTACATCGTTTTTAGGTGTGGGTTCGACCCAGGGTAGCAAAACAACAATGCGTGACTTAAGAAATTGACACCCTTTTGAGATGGCGACTCTTTAACCCACGATTTGCAAAAGCTGGAAGGCTTGATCGCTGTCGAGATAGGAGAAACGCCTCTTTGGTATTTAACTGACTTTGCCAGGGCCCCATCGAGTTGTGGACTGTTCCCCAAAATGAGGCCAAAGGTCAACATCCCAGTGGGCGATTGGGGGATTCTCGTCCGGAAGCTGTGAAGTATTTACGATATTTTTGACACGAGAATGACGCACCGTCAGTCAAATTTAGGCTATCTTCCGATTACCTAATAAATAAACTAAAAAGATTGCCAAATCAGCCTTATCCCAGTTTGTATTTCAATAATAAATAAAGGGAGTTCCCTTTGATGCTGAAAGGGGCTTGTCCTGTCACGGGAGGAAGAAGGATGGGAGGGGTGACATGGGGAATTGAAAAACTCGTGCCAATCAAGCTGTCCAACAGGTAGAAATAATGAGAAAGCAGAAACTGGCGCACCGAAAAGCTGCATTTTTGAAAACATTTTAAAGTTTTTCTTCATAGTACATTGCCAAAGTTATCTATTTTGTTACCTACAATTTTCACTTCTGTCATTATGCCATGTTTATGGACTGCAAGAAAGAAAACTACATTAAAGTTTAAATTTGCATGACGATTTTTAGCTATGACCCTTTCGGTCGCCGCTTTCTCTGTCACTGATGGAAATATGAGGGTCCTTGCAGGAAAAATTGAAATTAAACACTGTTATACATGCCATTTTGTGGCATATGGGAAGGGAATAGCAGACTTACTAAACTTGTTGACTCCATTCATCTCCTTTCTGTGCGAACCAATTTGAGAGTTCAGCTAGAGAAAAGCTTTTGGAATCTTGTAAAGCTTTGGTTTAAATTGAGTATCCCATTTTTTCAAAACACCCCTGCCGCCCCCTTAGCGCTCATCGTCCCCCCCGATTTGTGCAAACGCCGCCCGGGGGGCGATAACGCTCCGGTTGGGAACCACTGATGTAGAGGGAAATCATAAACCGAGGCGCTATTTAGGTTGTCATGCGTTATCACCTACATTACGCCAGGATACGGCATATATAGTAAGATTAAGGTAGTACACATAGGCTACACGCAATTATGCTCAAAAATGAACATCGTGCTGCCAGTTGACCTTTAACAAACAATTAGGCAGTAAATTTCGCCGCAATTTTTACTGATATTAAAGGGGAATTTTCATGGTCCCAGACAGTTCCAATTCTCCCAACTATGCAACTTCTAGCTCCTCCCATAACTGTATGAAGCTCTTCCTTGTGCAGGAATAAACCTGTTTTATTGCTTAAGGACATGTCCTGGTGAGCATACAAGCTATAAAATGAATAAAAGCACTCTCTCTGCCTTGTGTGGAATGTGAGCTACTCTGCATCTTTCAAATTTTCAAACTTTGATGTCAATCAAAGAGCAGTCACCAACTGAGAATTTTGATACCCCCACACTAAAAATATACTTTGGGGTGATGACTGTCTGTCTTTAACTAAGGGTGAGATAAGCAAGGGTTAACGAATGGGCGAGGAACAGTGACGTAATAAACGAGGGGCCAGGGAGCCTGGCAGCTGCCCTTCCCTACAAGGGCCAGGAGGCGCAAAACGAAGGCAGACGAAAAACGAAAAACAGAGAAAAAGATAGGAAAACAAAGAGTAAGAGAAAATGGAAAAGAGAAGTAGAAGGAAAATGGAAGCTTGTGTACTTTTGGCGCCCCGCCGCCTCCCATAAATTGTTAATTCATGACGGCAAGGGCACTTAAATTAAATTGAGCGGTATGATGAGGTCATGTTCTTTTGTTGCAAGGGGCTCTGGGGGCGCACGTCTAGTCACTTGACCCCCCTGCAATCAATCCTTGTGACGCCTCTGGAAGAGGAGGTCCGTGGATTCTGTTACCTTCTGGCTATTGCTAACTCTTACATCTTTCCTTCTGA
This sequence comes from Holothuria leucospilota, assembly GCA_029531755.1. Classification (NCBI taxonomy): domain Eukaryota; kingdom Metazoa; phylum Echinodermata; class Holothuroidea; order Aspidochirotida; family Holothuriidae; genus Holothuria; species Holothuria leucospilota. The sequence goes on from CM055971.1 coordinate 20,332,875, forward strand.
ACACTTCCCAGAAGTTCTTTTTCAAAAGTCCCCTCCACTCTCTGGCGAAGATTCTCCATAAATTTAATATTGCTCCCTGTTTACACCCATGCAAAATTAAATGACTTCAATTACTTTCAGTAGCCTGCCTCCTCCATTCATGTACTTGTTTGTTGGGTAAGCAATTTGTCGGCAACAATTAGTTTGTGAGGTTACTGTTCCCCTCCTCAATCCCCCTAAAATCTCTTGGAAACCCTTATCTCATGCGATAACCGTGATGTAATTCTCTGCTACATTAAATTTCGTGTTTATTTATACTGTTATAGCGGCTTTTCACATGCATTCATACAATCCTGTCAGGGACGGTGGCGCCAGGATTTGCCCGACAGGGGACCCAGCTCCCGGACGGGGGAGCCAGCAACCAGAATATCCGACAATAGCTATGAGCTGCCACAAGGATGTGGAAAATTTTTGGCTTTTTATAGAAATTTAAAGATTAGAGAGTTTCATTGAAGAAAATTTGAAAAAAATTAGATTTTTATGAAATAAAATTTGAAACATTTTGAGTTTTTTTTAAAGGAAATTGGAAATTTTAGGGTCTTTATTGAAGAATCTGCCCTTCCTATGAGCAAAATAAGCAGATCGTAGCCTGGCGACTGGAGGTCGTTGTGACTTCATATTTTATCGTAAGGATTAAGGCTCCCCGACGAAATTGGAAAATTTACCCGACGGGGAGGGGGGCGGCAACCTTCCCAGACGGTGGTGAGGGCCTTAGCCTCCCGCTGGCGCCACACACCCCTGAACCCTGGACAAAATCAGAGGGACATTTTGGATCATGTAAATATTTTCAGAATGTTGTCCCCTCCAGCCTTCCTCAATGCTGAGAAAACGATCAAAGTACACCCAATTTCATTTTTTAAGAAGTCGCTTTCAAAACAACATTGAAGAAAGGTGCAAGGACTCAGAATCCCAGATAATTTTGCCCAGGATTGCGGTATTCTGAAGTGGTTATAGCGTACTACCACCACTGGCAATTTGATTTGATTTTGCATGGGACTTGTGGCCTGGGGAAGATGGTTTGAGAGGTAGTAGGGTTCTAACGGGGTCTAGAAACCAATGACATAGCCAGGAATTTTCAGCTGGGCATTGGAGACCACAATTTTTTTCCAGGGGGCATTTCTGATATCAACTTTCCAGGAGGAAGCGATGATGCACCTTCTCCATAGGGCTATGTGGATGACTAAGGAGCCTAGGGTTTGTGGAGTGGCGCGGGAATGGGAGGGAAACTTCAACAAAATGTTATCATTGGCCTCTTCACAACTTGATCGCAGTCGTTTGCCCAACGACGAATTGATCAAAACTCCCGATCGTTTTCCGTAACGTGCAAAGAATGTCTGAATGCAAGGAGAAGACTATGCGATTCCAGCTACCTTTTAATCTATCAGACTTCGTACCAGCGGTATGTCTAATTACATTCTTGGGTGCTGGATTTCACGATTTAGTCACATGAATCCAACTTAAAGTACTGAAGGTAGGGGAATGCTTGCCCACGTTGCAGACTGTGTGGCATTCCTTGTTCAGTCATATCCCTAACATTAAACTGAGGGGCTGAGAAAACAGATTCGTGTAGGGGAATGCCTGCTCCCTATAGAAAGAAACAATTGGAACTCTTCTGCAGGGCTGCACGTCGTCCGAGTCTGGACTAGGACTCAAATCCGGACTCCCCGTGTTTTACTGGATTCGAATTGGCCGGAAAGGAAAATCCCAGAATCGCAAGTTGGCCCGGGATGGACGGTTACATCTAGACTAGGACTATGGAACCGAGTTCTACCCGAGTCCACAAAAATGAAAGTTAGCCTACATAAATGTTACTTAAAGTGTACCTAAAGTCTAGAATTACAAGAAAATATATTGTAGAGGTTGAAAAAATTGTGATGTCTTTCTTGCACAACCACAAGACCCGCTTTTTGTTTCCTTTTGAAATTAAAATGTTTATAAATGATGACCTTGAAAAAATACTGTTTTGTTGCATATAGAGGTTCTTCACGTGACATCAGCCCGTTTAATTTTAACATACTGGCCGTCACTACTCATGCGCAAAAAGTATGCTATTGATACGCGCGCACGACAAGACCTTAGTTACAATGTACAATGGACGACTGGCCGTCAAAAGAGGGAGACGCGCAACGCAGTGACGTCTGTGAACAACCACTGTAGGCATGGGCATGTATAGTCAAGTCACCCTATGATAGTACGGCGGTGATCACCGTACAGTTGGCACACGGTGCAGTGGCTTTGGAAAAAGACAAAGATAAACAGACGGTAGTAGACTACAAGAATGACATCACAAATTATTACGCAATCTACTACATTGAGTGAATGAGCTACAACATAATTATATCTCATGGCCTCAGGAGGAATAAATTGAGCGATGACCGACGAATGGGATATTTACCAGGGCTGTAACATTCGAGTCCGGGTTTGGACTCGATTCCGGACTCAAGTCCACCTTTTGCCGGACTCGGAATTGGCCCAGTATGGGAGGTCACGAAATCGGAATTGGCCGGTAGTGGACGGTCTCAGCTGGTCTCGCGGACTCGGAGCTGATTCCAGTCGAGTCCACAAAAACGAAAGAAACACTAATTAGTTGTGCACAATTTAACAAGTAAATGGTCACATATAGTCAACTAGATTACAAGGTCAGCCAAAATTTAAAATTACCGTTTGAACAGAGCCGGTTTTCATCATAAGTGCAATTGTAAACAGTACAAAAAGCATCAGTTGTCAAATGGCCGGACTCGGAACTTGCCCGGAATGGGAAAATCTGGAATCGGAATTGGCTCGGAATCGGAGGGTACTGGACTCGGAATTGGCCCGAATGGTGGCCACTGGAATCGGAATTGGCCCAGAATTGGGATAGGTGGTTACAGCCCTGATTTTTACCATTTGGATTCATTAGTAAGGGTTTAATAACTTAGGCTGATTGTAAGTTTGCATCGGCGTATGATTACGGAGCAGCACACTGTCCTTGCAAGAATGCAAAGCAGGGGAATTCTTTCCTCCTTCAAGCTCCTTTTTAGGTTGACATATTTTATGGAAAACTGAAAGCCTTGGCGAATTATCAGGCAGTACTGTGACTTGCCTTCCGACTTACTGGCAGACGTATTTCATTCGGGAATAAAAAGTGTTTCAGTAAATAAAATCGGAATACAACTTTTGTCATGAAATGATTTCCAATGCAAAAAATTCAGTCACGGTTCGCCAATCGATAGTTATCTCATGACCATTATTTCGGAAATATTACACGGAATTACACTGGCTAAAACACTTTTTCAAAAATTAGCGGTACACTGCTTCTATTCTCTGTGCAGACAACGAACCAAGAGGGGGATCATATCTGCAGCAATCTAACATCATGATTGGCTGCCAACGGTAAAACTTGCATGCATGATGTGAAACTTAGATTGGAAGTATTTGTCGTTATATTTTTTTTGTTCAAAACATTTTACGGTACGCTTCACGCGCTTCCATTATCGGTTAATAGGGAGTGTTATTACATTTACACAGAAAAGGTATTCTGAAACAAAGGTGTCTGTTTGTCCCTTACCCAGGCACGACGGGCATTTGGGGGTCAGGCCCCTCCTCCTTGGCTTGTCCTCCTGCTCTGCGGGATATTCTGTTAAAAGTTATGCTTCTCCGTAGTAAACCAAGATTCAGCAGCCCCCTGGGCTTGATTTGGCCCCCTACACTCCAAGTCTGGTTACAGACCTGCCCTAACCACAGGCCAAGGGGGAGGAAGGGTTAGCGAAGGGGCAGCCGCCCCATTGATCATATTTTTGGTATTTTTTTAATGATTTTTTTTTACTGATACTGCTAGTAACTCAAAATAAAAAATGTTTAGATGCAACTTACAGGGCCTGTGAAGAGCCATTTCCAGCGATCTGGGAGAGGTATTTTCGGCCAAATTTTCTTGTACGCTTCACCCCAACGTATGGTGGCGTTACGCTTAGATAGTTTGCCTACAGGCTTTGCCCCCCTTGGCAAATTTCTGGCTACATGCCAGCCTGACCCTTTTGTTATTCCCACTTCGGCTCGTGCTCACTCCCTCTTAGGCCTAGAGGCTGATTGTTTGAATTCTAATTTTACAAGTTAGTATCTGCATTTTGCAAGTCCCACCGGCTAGACCCCATCGCCACTGGGAAGCTACTGCAGACTGCCGATCGACACAGGATCACTATAGATACCATACCTTTCAGAGAGTGCTTGCCGAGCAAAAATAGGTTTATTATACTTTCGTTCATTTTGCCGTGTGGACACTTTTTTACACTAAGAAATGTTACGGTTTAGGTACTACTAAAGGCCTGGATGGTCTTATTAAGTTCCTGCAATCTCCCAGACATGGATAAAAATTCTCCATAGAGTAAGCGCTAAACGATGGTGGTGCTCCGCTTAGGGAGTAACCATGGTACTTTTATGCCTCTTGTGTATAGAACAATGGAATTTGCACCTAGGGAGAGCCAAAAGTTTTCGTCAGCCCCTGTTTACTGGATCATGCCAACGTTTTATTTCGTATAGCACGCACTTCCGTATTTTAAGGCCACTACGTGTGGTCCAGTTGGCATGGTGTCCCTCAGGGTACGGTCTTGGGACCCTTACTCTTTTTAGTCTATATTAACGACTTGCCGGCAATATTCAATCAAGCGTCAGGTTATTTGCCGATGACTGTATCCTGTATCGTGAAATAAAAAACATAGAGGACACAAAAATTCTTCAACTTGAACATGATGTTGACAATTTGTGTCAGTGGGAATCAATCTGGCAGATGGGGTTTAATAAATCTAAGTGTTTTACTATGAGAGTCTCCCATAAAGCAAATCCAAATCCTTATTTTTACCAAATGGGTAATCATACTTTAGAGCAGGTTAATCACCACCCTTACCTAGGAGTTGAACTCTCTTCTAGTATGAACTGGAAAAGACATATTAACCAAATTGTATCCAAAGCAAACCGGACATTAGGCCTATTGAGGCGAAACCTCTCGCACTGTGATAAAGATACTAAGACTGCAGCGTACTTTGCTCTTGTTCGACCCATTCTCGATTATTGTAGTACGGTATGGGACCCCTATACCCAATCCGAAAAGAATTCTATAGAAAATGTCCAGAGGCGTGCTGCCAGATTCATCTTTAACAACTACAGTCGCCAATCAAGTGTTTCTGAGATGATTAAAGATCTTAAATGGGACAGCCTTGAAACTCGACGATTTAGGGCTCGTCTTGTTGTTATGTATAAAGAAACGCATGGATTACTTCCAAGTAATGTAAGGAATCATCTTATTGACCCTTCAAATCTTAATCGACGGACTACCCGTCGTACTAGTGGAAGGTATCTATACCATTATCCCTCCACTAACAAGCTTTGCTATCAGAAATCTCTCTATCCAAGAACTATCCCTAGCTGGAACCTATTACCGGAACAGGCTCGCTGTGCCCCATCAGTGGACAGCTTTAAAAACCAGCTCTTAGCCCTCGATCAAATTCGTTATAGTTAGTTATTCTATTCATCCGACTCCCTTAGCCCTAGTTCAACAGCACGGGATAGCCTTGTCTGGCGTTTGTGCTGCATTTGAAAGAAAAAGAAGAAGCATGTAGACAATTTTTTTCCAAAAGAGATGGGGTTTCGTCCTCTTGCAGACCCTACCCTGCTCTACTGGCAGCTTGTCGATCGAAATTTGTAGAATGTCGGACTGAATATGAGTGGCACATCCTCATCCTTGATTGGTCCCCGCGAGACGGTCTTCCTTTTAAAATTTGAGACTTCTCAACATCTCACACCGCAATTTCTTACACTTGCTATCCCATAGAGCAGGATATAATAAACTTAATCCTGCTCTATGTGCTATCCTCACTCGATAAGAGAGGGCGTTCAACTCCTGCATGTAAGTTCACTTCGAAGTTCGAGCAGCGCGCTCACACTGTGTATGCACAGTATATACCGTAGTACATGCTTGATCACACCGTACCTCAGTAAGATATTACCGGCTGAAAGTGTTGAGCAGCGCGAATTCCCCGCCGTCCACTAAACGTCATCTTTTTACCGTGTTGACTTCAATTTCGAATATCAGCATGTCTAACTTAGAAAAGGAAGTGTTAAGAGTCGGTAAACAGATTGATAAAATGGTCGCCGGGGGTGAGGTATGCACATTGTTTATTTACAGAAAATTATGAGTCTAGCCTATCGTTAGGCATAACGTTAGGCCCTGGGCCTAGGTTGCTGTATGGTCTAACGTTAGGCGTAACGTTAGCCTACGCAATTTCCCACTTGTTTCCAGTTCCATGTTGTGCTGTACGTGAACCACCAACACTTTGGTTTACAGTGTAGTCACAGGCTTAACTTTCTAGCCATTACAAATCATGAAGTCATAAAGACCCAGTGTTAGTTTTACTGCCATGGCCTTAGGCCTAGGTGGTAGCCAGTCAAAACGTCCCTTTACCAAAATGCCCCTGCTTTTTAGCTACCAAAACGACCCTGTGGTATTATAAGCCTAGGCCTAGCGTATGTAATGCAAAACGTGACTATTCATACGGAAATTTTTGTATGAAAAAGCCTAGTCCTATCTGTAGTTACAATTCATACGAAGAAAACTTTAGCTGACTGGCGTATATGAGCCTGCGATGCAGACTCTGTACAAGCTTTCCGAAAGATGGCGCTCTCTCAGAAATCATAATACACCCCTTTATACATTGTATACAGAGTCTGCAAACTTTCGTCCACTTTTCATTTCCAAAATCCCCAAAATGCAGGAAAAATTATTATTCATGAGAAGGTCACATGGTGTTCACAACTATACTGACTATTCATGTTTATCAACGCGACGGCGAATACAGTGACACCTTAGAAAGGTAGGCTACCTGCTAAATCTTGCTAATCCTTGCAGTAAAAGTGAAGGATAAGGGTTAGGAACAACCCTCCTTCGTTGCAAGCTAGTTGTATACATGTACACGGTGGTAGCAGCCACGGCAGGCCAGCAAGCCGTACTGGATGTACAGCCCATAACGTGGGAAAGAGTTGTCTACTGAGTGGCCGGCGGCTAGCTAGCGAAGCAACCGTTCGCTATGTTGACTCCACCCCTTACCAACGCTGATGACGTGTGCATTAATTATCATGAAGTTATTTTTCTGCTGGGAAATGAGATTCGCTAGGAAGATGGCAGGCTATTGTATTGTAGTGAAACTTCGTCCGTATACTGTATATAAGTGGTAAGCAAATATAAAGAATTGTAATTTGCTCATTGCTGATAAAACCCTACAGTAGCCTGCTTACAGCAGGCTAGGCATATGTTAGTCTGCAGTCTGCTGACCTAGTATTTGGGAAGCTTTGGGGCTTCCCATACTAGGTCAGCAATATACCCATTGTCAAAATTGGGCTACCGTGACTTCAAAAATTTGAATGGTCTCGATCTTTCTCAAATTCACGTATACTCCTACATAATTGACCTCTACGGGGCCTTATATGTTTAACACCCTTCATTCTAAGATTATTTGCACTTAGTGTCCAAAAAGGGACCAAAAATTTTGATTTACACAAACGATCCTGTTTTGTTTTTTAAACATTCTATGAAACTGCTAAATCGTGTAACTAGGACGTTCATTCTATTGTATGCTAAATAGCACGCACTGCTGTTAAATTGTGACATAGTCCATAGCTATAGTTACGTTCATACACGCGCATACGCGCATATAGCAACAATCACTGCAGCAACGCACGCAGACGATATTACTCTCACAGTAATATGCGGTCAAAAGTTTGTGTTGCAATAGCCTAGGCCTAGTTCAGGGAACAAAGTGTACGTGAGAACTAGGCCTAGGTACCCTAGGCTAGGCGTATATAGGCTACAAAGCCATATAAATGGCTCTGGGGATGTACAGTCTGAGTTCGTATGCACTTGCATGTGAACGTGATAGTATGGTTACGGTACGGTACAAATGATCGGTGCATGTGCATATGAAACACGCACTCATACTCAGACTGTAGGCCTAGGCCTAAGTAAGAACAAGGCATTTTTAAAAGCACTGGGATGTTGTTTTGTGAACTTTCGCATCAATCCCATTTTTTTCCTCACCGTTAATATTGCTTATGAGATTACATCCAATCTAGCATACTTGTGTAATCAAGTTGTACTGCAGTCTGACGAAATAGTACCACACTTTACCATATATGCACTTATACGTACCTGGGTTTACGTACCTGGTCCACCAGGAACTTGGCCTAGCCTAGTGAGTAGTGTTTGCACGGGTACAAAAAACGGGAACCGGGTACCCGATCGCCATACCAGTCGGGTACCCGATATTAGCGTGACTTAAAATAGCAGCTAATTTTGATAGGCACAGATTTTCATAACACATGCCTGAAATGCACCCCTGTAATCGAAGAGGTAGCGACCATTTGGGGGAGACTAAAATTGTCACAACAAAATCGTGCCGTTTTGTTTCAAATCGAAAATTACCAGTAAAAGAAACCATATAAAAAAATAACCAGTTAAGAAGAATGAGTGCTTTACATGGTCCGATAAGTTTCTCAGATTGTATTTTGAGACGTTTTCTGACGCTGATAGCAAGCTAAACTCGAGACTGTTTAGACATTTAAGACAAAAAAGTTTTAACCAATCAGAGGCCTCGATGCAGCTATGTTATTCTCTTTCACGTCTGTATATCATGTAAACAAATGACGTAATTATGTAAACAAATGATGTTCACGTGTCCTCGTGTGCCACATGTTGTGGAACTTTCACTGGCAAGCTTTGTACATTCTGCCTGTGCTTGCACTGCACATATTAACAGCGAGAATGCGGCATGCTCACCCACATATATACTGTACGTATGGTATACGTAACTAGCTAGATAACCGACAGCTAGCATCTGGGCACCCTTCAATCTATCAGAAACTTGCTTCCCGTGAGCGCCATTTTGGTGCCCACTAAATGTAATAGCATGGTTTGGTCCGCAACTTTTCATGAATATTTACAGTGTCAATAGTCTTATCTTAGTTCTTCACACATGGTGAAGGGTTGATTTGGATTTAGTGGCACATTCAACCGTAAACAGAGATATGTTTTATTCTTTTAGGTATACAGTACTCGAGGTATTAACGAAGGGCGAGGTATAGCCTTAGCATACTTTAGGCTATTGTGACTCTTGTTAGGCTGTGTAGTGTCAACCTTTTTTGAACAACGTAGCACTATATCCCGAGGTTACTGTAATTAATGTGACACACTCGCAAGGACAGTAGAGGATATAAGATTAATTTGAGCAGATACTTTTGGGGATGGGTGGGGGTGGGGTTTAATGAAAAATTTCGACTTTAAACAAAAGTTTTGAATGCTAAATTAACTGATTCAAAATTTTGGGAAGTTGCTATTCCGGTTTTTGTATCACATATGAGGATCGACTGTAGGCTAGGCTATTTCGTTTTCCACGGGCCATTGGGCGATCAGAATCTTATGAACAAGCTACTATGTATTAATGATGACCTTGTGATGCTTTTCACATACATCGACATACGTTTTGCACGTTTGGGGAATGGGCCCTATATAAGCTCAGTTTATATACAGAGCATTATTCATTACGTATGTAGGCAGTGCATGCAACTGTGGAATTCAGCCTTATGCCTAACCTAGATCCGTTTTGTAGAAATCACGGACTGGGATCGCAATTAAAGCGACGTCGGGAGAAATAATTCCACTGCATGGCAAAGACTCTTTAGAAAAACTCTGAAATAATTTATACCTGTAGCTGTGATTTAAATCTCATTTTGTGGTGCTTTTTTCAACAAAAAAGTAAATAAATGCTTCAATCTTCTGGGAAAATGATAAATACAGGATGATTTTTTTTGGAACCGGGTAGTAAATTTGGAACCGGGTAACAGAACCATTGGTCGGGTACCCGGGTTCACGGGTTACCCGTGCAAATACTACTAGTGAGGCACGAAGTCCCTAGTGGCCGGTTGGTTAATGGGGCAGATAGCATCTTTAAGCTAGTAGTATGCCCCACAAGCTTCTTGAATAGCGGTCCTGTGATCCTTTTGAACTGTAAGACAGTTTTGGCCTCAACAGCTTCTGGCGGCAGGGAGTTCCAGTCATCAATGACTCGCTTAGAAAAGTAGGACATCTCAGCATAAGATTAGGTCCTTGCTTAAGAGTCGTCATTGCATGCTGGCATTGTGATCATGTGGGATTTCTGATGACATTTTAGTTGAAATAGATCATGAACAGGAATTCTGTCAAAACCTCTCATAATTTTAAAAACTTCCATCAGGTCAGCCCTGTGCCTTCTTGCTTCCAATGACATTAAATTAGCTGCTTATAGCTGCATTATAAATCGTATGGCGAACCTAGCCAATGTTTGAAAAGCCACTAATGATGAAGTTCCGCCATATGGAGCATGAGAACAGAAACTGGTCTAGCTGGTTTTCAAAAAAACACCCAAATGTCAATCTGAGATCATCGACTCATATTTCTGTCAAAAGAGTGGAATATTAAAGGTAAAATGCAGTCATCCCAATTTGAATTAGTCTAGTAGTCTATCCTATTTCATGAATGGCTCTTGAGAATCATGTGACAATATTTTTCTCACTGAATTCTTAAATTTATGGGGAGTAACTCATTGGTTTGCCTTGGATATCCAATATTAAAGTCCTTAATTATCATGAAAGGTACTTGAAAGAGTAATAAGAAGAAATTAGTGAAAATTTGCTGTTGTTTCAAAATAAGTTTGGGGGGACTGCTCTTGCCCTTTAAGCTTTTGCACGAAAATTTTCGTATGAATAGTGCTTCCACTGTCCTCTATTCATACTGCTTAAAGCTACATGGTAGAACATAACCATGTTTTCAGTCTTTGAAGTGTGCTGAATGACCAGTTCCACATTCAGCAGACTAAACCGGTCAGACCAGCAGTAGCGTAGTTAGAGAACATATGTTTGGTGGGAGTGCTCTTACTTGTTGTGAAGCGTCATGCCAGGCTCTGATGTATTCTTGTAGACTATAGTTACTGACCATTTCTTCCGGTAGACTGCAACTTCTGCCTGAAGGTCAGCGGTGTTGAGCTCTGGGTATTTACCGTACTTATTTCGTCATTTGCTCAAAGCCGGAGTCTTGGAGACCTTGTTCTTTCATGATATTACAATGGGTTTGATACACTTCCGAATTCGGAAGAGTAGTGCGGCTCAGTTTAGTTGGTTCGCAGATTCTGATGATGGTCTGATTAGGAATACCAAAAAGGTCAAATGCCTCAGTCCAATCGTCAACGGCAATATTTGGTTACTACAGAGGACTGTCATTCATGTTCTTAATTTTTGTACATCATTAATCATGGTTATGCATGTTTGGTGTTAATTTAAATGTTAATTTTAATTAGTGTTTGACCGATTATGCCATAAGCGGTAATCACCGATTACCGATTATTACCGATTATCGGTAATCACCGATTACTGATTATTCAATTACACAATCGGACCGATGCCGATTACTGATCACCGATTATTAACATGTATAGGAAGGTCATGTTTTCTCCCTGTCAGTCGCATATTTCAAACTTTGTTCACGCACCATAACATAATGTTCACACTGGAGATGAATGATTAAGAACAGTACCCCACGTTCCACAAGTGGAATATTGTTTTTTGAAGGATTTCCTCTTGAAATACTGAGATAAAAATCAACCATAAATACATGCTTTCGTATGATGTCATAGGCTTAACGTTAACCAAAGAGTCTGTCGGCTAACATACGGCTCTGCCTACAGTAGTTCTATACACCGATCATGTCAGAAGATTCCGTGTACAGGTCTGTACTGGACTGTAGTAGTGCTATATAGTAGCCTGTCCACCCCAGTTTTAAGCAAAAATATCGACCTTGGCACTTAAGGGCCACTAAACATTCCACTCAATTAACTTGATTTACTCATCTCATGGTTCCTTAACCATATGGATATATATTTTCTAAACCCTTGTTAAAGCGTCTTGCTCAACACTAAATGTAAAAGATTCTCCAGATGAAATGTAAAACTAATTCCTGATAAATTCCCATAATCGAAAAACTGTTGCCGTTCCAGCGTGAATTTAACACAGGCCCGTTTCCCTTCGTTCATCAGTTAGGAGCACAGAGTTCATGACCAACGTGCTACGTAAAAAGCACAAATGCACTTAGCTTGCAGTATGTATTACACACTGTACTGGTGTGCTTCGTAGGTGAACTTTAGCTTCGCAAGAACTGTACGGCAATTACGTGTGCGCATGTGCTGGTCATAGGTAATTAAAAACTTTAACGAAAGGAATTTGGGAAGTGGCATAATTTATGCAGGATAATGAGCCTCGAGTTTCCAAAGTTGCTACAGTACGTATGTGCACCAAATGTGTACAGATGATGTGGTTAGCACTGAAACTTGAAAAGACGTACAGTAGCGCAAAGTCATTTCTTCCTGTAGTACAATTTGTATGCAGATTGTGGCATGGTCTGTGGCATACACACCTTCTAGGTAATACTGCCCTTTTAAGCACCTGAACTGTGCTGCACTAGAGTTATGGCAACAATTATGATGATCGATCGCTATCATTTGGCGAGCTTACAATGTTGCAAGTTTTGTGAGTATCAGTGCTGATACTGTATTTTGGGCGGGAACTTAAAGAAATGCGTTTTTTGGTGAATTATAGAGACTTTTGCAGAAACTTTGAAGTGTATTTTAGCCCTGTTTCCAGTTTTCAAATAATTGGTGGTGGTTATCGGTTGAATGACAAAATTGTACCGATGCCGATTAGGCTGTTTACCGATTGTGCGATAATCGGCCCGATGCCGATTATCTAACAGGTGATCGGTCGAACACTAATTTTAATTTGGTTTCAATCGCCCATTTTTCCTACATTTTTGGGGGGTCCCTCTCCCCACTAAAAAATTTAAGGGCGGACCCCTGTCCCCCCACTTCTGCCACCCATGGCGAGTCCTCAGTTCAGTAAAGGCACATGTGTAGCCAGTTGCTGATAGCTCCCTGTAGGCCAACACAGTCCTTACAATGACCCATTGAAAATCTGGGGTCTGTGACTCACAGGTTGCTGGTCGAAATTGATTTACTTTCTAAAGCAAAGTTAGGACCTCAAGTCTTAATTAACTACCATAACTTATCCTTTCCAAATCTTACACAAGTAAAGTTAGACTTGTGCAGTTATTTTTGATTACTTTAAAACTTCTGAAAGGGTCCTAAAATTTGAAATAAAATCACATCAACTTTGTTGCTTTGAAAAATTTCCTGTAGCATTTGAAATATTTGTTGATATGAGAATGTTGTGTGTTTAGGCTAACATTGTGATGTCACACAGAACATTTGATTACAGTAGCTACTACACATTCACATGACAAGTTGCCTCTGCAAACTTGTCATGATGACGTAGCAATGGAGGGTAGGATGGGGGGGGGGTTCGACTGCTTAAGGGTTTTTGGTTTCAATAATTAAAAAGAGCAAAGTAATTGAACCAACTTACCTTTGATCAACACCTACAGTGCCTGTACTACCATTCAGTGCATCGTTGTTTTATTAGTTTTCTCTTACTGGAATATGTAATGATGATAAAAGTGGACGAAAATTGATAAGTTTTAACTTACCTTAGGGTATTTTCAACCATCCTATTGAAAAGCATGCTAATTTGAAGGCAATAGGTAGTTGCCCCAAAATTTACTTTGAAAAATCAGCAAACTCTTGCAAATCTTCTCTTATTGCATTACAAGCACCTCTAAAGACGTTTTGAACATAACTATTACAAACAATAGGTAAAGCAAGGAGAAATTCTCCTTGAATTTCACAATTCTTTAACAAAAACATTGTCACAAACCATTCATGAACTAGAGTGATGGAGCATACTAACTCTGATTGGGGTGACTGCATTTTCCCTTTAAAGTAAAATGAATTTTGTATGGGTCATAAGTGGTTATCGTGTAGATGTAATAGTTCTAAGTAACATATGAAGGTAACTGTTTTACATTTGGTATATGGCCATTAATTATATTTCTTAAAATTAAAATTGATGCGGTTGTGGTAGTTTCCATGATTTTATGCAGGTCGAAAATAGCCTGTCACATTGAAAAGTAGTGAGTGGTTTTCAACCTCCCCACTAAATGAGGCTAGTAACAACTTTGGGGCTCATTTCATTACAGTATCCCAACAACCCTTATCTGTCTAGGTTATCTGTAGCATACATATTTGACCACTTTATAAATAAGTTTATGGATGTAAAGGTATGTAGAAGTAAGTCATGTGGCTTATCGCCCATTGTAACAAAATAAGATTTTGAAACAAATGTATATGCATTCAGTTTTCAGGTTTGGATTTTTTTTATATTAAATGGTTAGCTTGGGTTAAAAGTTTGGTGATTTTAAATTGCCACTAGTTCATAGTACTTGGTGGCAAATACATTTTTACTGTTGTTTCTTCAAGAAATTCAAATTTGGCAGAAATGTTCATGGTGGACGGAAATACTGTACCCTGGCGGTTGAAAACCTCCCATTCTACTCTAGCTCATTAGCATACTGATGTGAACAACGTTTCTTAGCCACACAGTAAATTCTACAGTGCAGAAAAGTTGCTGATTCCAGTTCAAATTTTTTGAACCTTTCCAGAACATCTCAGTGATCAAAAACATCTCCAATAGGCTACTCCTGCAAGATTTCGTTCATGGTACTACTACTAAGAAAAGATGTTAGGTCCAAAATTTGCTGTGAGGGGAAAGTAAATTTAACCAGACAGCCAATAACCCCACTATTTCCATAGGTCATTGTATGGACTGTGTATCGTGAGCTGTAGGGGAATTAACATGTACATAGCCCTTTACTGAGGACTAGGCATCGGTTAGTCCTCAGTGAAGGACTGTGTGGTTGTTCGCCGAGAGCTCACTATACACAGTCCTTACAATTACCTATGGAAATAGTGGGGTAATTGGCCATCTGTATGATGGTTGATGGGTTGAGGTTTAAAGTGATCAAAAACAACTGCAATAGTAGTGTAAGGTTTGGAAAAGAGAAGTTATGGTTGTAAATTAAGACTTTAGGTCCTACAGTAGCTTTGCCAGCAGAAGAAAATGAATTTTGACCAACACTGTGCTAGTCAAAGACCCCGGATTTTCAATGGGTTGTCGTAAGGACCATGTATTGGGAGCTATGAGCGACTGGCTAGACACGTGCCTTTACTGAGGACTGGGCCTACAGTAGGCTAGTCCACAGTCTGCTGACTTAGTATTTGGTTGGCTTTGGACTTCCCATACTAGGTCACATATACTCCTATTAAGTAGTTGATCTCTGCATGGATCATTAGTATAAAAAGATCCTTCTAAGAATTCTTGCACTTAGTGACCAAAAAATGTCCACAAATTTTGGTTTATACTTGTAAGTGATCCTGTTTTGTTTTTTAAACATTCTATCAAGCTGCTAAATCTTGTTAAGTACTAGGATGTTCACACCTGGCTAAATAGCACACATTTTTAAGGAAATTTTCAGATTGCCCATTGGACAACCTGAAGCTAAATTTAGGTTGTCTGAAATAGTTTTTGGTTGTCCGAATGAAAGTGACGAACAAGAGATGAACAATTCTTTTTCCTGTCTCTGCCATAAAAAACAAACATTTACTTTAAATTCTGCTTTTTTCCATATTTATTGACATGGTACAATGATGAATGGTAGTCAGTACCATTGTCTCAATGCCACTTCATAAGGGGATTTTTATGACATACTTTCCTGCTGATGTAGGGAACTATTCAGTTACAAATAAAATCCACTCGTCCATCAGACAAGTTCAAAGAGAGAAAGTGGTTGTCCGATGCACGTTTTACACGTCACAGACGATCGGACGTGTGCTAAAATTCAGCCCTGGCGTACGTTTATGTAGCAATAATCACTGCAGCGATGCATGTTGACGTATGTTACTCTTACAGTAATATGCGGGGAAAAAGTTGAATGTCAATAGCCTGTTGCAGGGACTAACTTAGTGTTCAAAATTTATGTAGCAGTTGTTAGGTTTCTGGGGTACTTTATCATGAAATCATTGAATACCCTATTGTTGTATGTACAGAGTCTGCTACACAGTTTTAATGCATTTTGTGTAGCAATTTGTCCATTTTGTGTACAAGTAGCAAAATGTGATGTGATACCAGATAAATTATTCCCTGCTACTGTAGGCCTAGTTCAGGGAATGAAATGCATATGAGAACTAGGCTTAGGTACCCTAGGATAGGCCTAGGCCTACGTACCCTAGGATAGGCCTAGGCCTACTTACTAGGGGAGTACAGGCAGTTCTACGTTATTGCATAGGGCCTACATATGCCTGTATAGCCTATAGGCCTATATAATAAGACAAGGTAGCACAAAAGTCCACAAGTAGCCTCCAGTCTGGAGTGGAGGCGCAGTCGTACTGTAGTTGTATTGGTCGTACATGAAGGTTGTGTTATTATGAGAATGACTCAGTGTGAGTCTTGTGTTTGATTGTTTCCAAGGGGAAAATTGTCTGCTCCGACTGATTTTTGGAGGCGCAGTTGCAGTGAGTCAGTGACCATGACTGTGCCTCAGGAGTCTCGGTGGTATGTCTTGGAGAGACGTATTCTGCAGTGGTACCCCCCACTTCCTCCACATGATCACATACAGTAGCCAGAGATTGACTCTGGTTCATAGTACTGGGGTGGCAAGGACATACTGTTGTTTCTTCAAGAAATTCACATTTTGCATTACAGTTCAGGGTGGGTGGAAATACCCTGGCAGACAAATTCCCCTATAGAGGTTTTTCACGTGACGTCAGCGCGTTTCAATTTGGCTCACTGGCCGTCACTGCTCATGCACAAAAGACTGCAGGATGTTAGTTACGATTGTTATACACTGGGCGCCTGGCCGTCAAAATAGAGAGACGCGCGAACGCAGTGACGTCAGTGAAAAACCTCTATACTACCCCTGTAAACTGTATCTTCACTTCAGTGTGCAATTATGACTTCACTCTCCAATCTGATGGCGTGATTTTCTGGGCTTTTGTAAATTCCCCTGTAGAGGTAGTTTACAATATTTTTTATGTCTGTGTAGCTACTTTGCTGTTGTTTTGCATTTATATCCCTTCTTCACAAGTAAAGAATCTTGCAGTTTTAACACATTACAGCTGCTGCATTTTCAAATTACTTTAAGTGCACAGATCCTGTCAAAGGTCATTTCAAGATATAGTGATAGCATTTTTGGATTGTAGAACTGTCTGCACTAGCTCAAAATAAGATTTGCAAGAGCTATTAAATAAAAAAGGAGGAGGATCACAAATAGTGATAGTGGGTTATATAATCCACAGGTGTTACCCAGACTTGGTTTACGATCCAAAATGCTCTTAAAAGTGTTTCCAAAAAAATTAACATTCATTCACACTAGCATATGGGAAAAAAAAAAACAAAAAAAAAACAAAAAAAAAACAACAGTGCTATTTGCCAATGTTCCCCACAAATTTTCTGATTGTAACCCTGTAATTTTCATTTTGCAACCTTTTTGGCTTCACAAAAAATTCAAAAGGACTGTATGTCTATTTTGTCATTGTATCTTGCATATTACTCTGGCAAGATATGCAGCCCAGGATATTGGGGCAGAATTTTACATGCTCATAGGGAAAAGCAAGCACCTTGAACTCAGAGGCTGATCTTACTATTGTGTAGCGATGATCTGTAATGTATTATCACTGAATTATGCTTCCATTGCAATGTTATAGTGACATTCAATTTTTGTAGTAGATTTTAGTTAAGTTGTACTGATTAATTTTGTAATGCAAGGGTAGGTCTCATAAGATGGGTTTTAGCAGTGGCTTCAAGTTGATGATTGCAGTTTATTGAAAAGAACTATATGTGTGTGAGTACAGGTACTATAGAAATTCTGGTAGTTTTCACCCTTAAGCCTTGGCTGTTAGGACTTCCAAAAAGAGAAGAATTTTAGTTGATAAATGATGAGCATTTCCTTTTGCTTCCAATTTGTAGGAGGACCATGAACAAGCTCTGGATCTTCTCCAAGCCCTGAAGGCAAAGAGGATAACCCTTGATGTCCTACAGGTATAGTAAAATACACATTGTACAGTGTGGGGTACAACAATGTTCACTCTAGAAAATTAAGCCGCAGGAAGATAATATCCCACCTAGTTCCAAAACTATGGAAGGAATATCTGAAGGGTGAGGGTATGTGTGGATTGCTTTTGACTCAAAGTGGAAAATGGTTATTAAAGGCTACAGTATTTAGCTAAAAAAGGCTGGGAATCTTCCTCACAAGATTTTTCTTCACAGTTTAGCTGTGCTATATTGCATTAATAGTCTTTTACGTCCATAGTATCTCTGTTGATAAACCACACTGAGCAGTTTGTACAACTGTCTTTAAAAATCTCCTTGTCTTTCCTTTGGACCCTACGGGAAGCAAGTTTAACAGTTGTTATGTACATTGATTATCTTGGTCCTAGTTTTCATACTGTACAGTAATTTTTTCATGAAAAGGCCAAAGGTCATGGATAAACTGTAGTATTTCATAGTTGTGATGGACCCAGGCAAATCTGGTTTTATATCAGTTCGTATGCAAGTTAGCTGTATTCAATTTACTACTAAGTCTCTTCTTATGCAGTTCATTGGAGTTAGGCCTTTTTATCCCAACCTTGAACAATGAACAATGAAACAGTTTATTTTCAGTAACTTCAAGAAAATATTACACACAAACGTAGAAGTGGAAAAAAAAGATTACAATCCACCATTTAGTTTTGGTTACATTCAAAAGGAGAAAAACAGAAGTATAATACCTATAAAATGTTTTCCCCAGATATTTTGTGTAACAAATATTACAAATGCTGGTGATGAAAATATTCAGCTAACACTTCAATACATATAACATCAACTAGAAAAAGTGATGTAAATAAAAATAAAAAAGACATGAAAAATTGACAACAACTAACAACGTAGCTTATCACAGTGAGTACATTAGCAGTGTGTTTTTGTACATAATTTTCTTGAATGAGTCAATAGTTGTACAGTTTTTGAAAGTATCATCTAGTGAATTCCAGATCATTACTCCTGAGTGTGAAATACAAAGTTGTTTTTGTCTTGTTCTAACATATTTCTGCTGAAAGTTATATTTTTGTCTGGTGTTATATCTGTCACTTATATTCAAGGAAAGTTTATATTTAAATTCAAGGAAAGTTTGAAGTGTGAAGGGAAGCATGTGGGTTTGAAATTTTGGTAGCAAGGGAAATCTTTGTATGTGTACATACTGTTTGTCTCTTTATTGGAAACTCTAAATGTCCCATGGATGACAAAATACTTTCCAAATACATGATTTAAAGGCTCTGCAATCTAGTCCCAGACAGTATAAATTTTCCCTACCAAGTTTAGTTCCAGCCCCACCTCCAAAAAAAAAAAAAAAAAAACAGTCTTGTGTGGATATGACAGCTCTCAGACTAAGTTACAGCAGCTGACACTGACTTGAAATTGCTCCACTCAACCATACTGTGTGTGAGCTTGGGAACACAACTGACTGCACAAGTCATCATTTACCGTACCAACCACAGTTAAGCTACTGTATGAATTAATGTCAGCCAAAGTGTAGTCACCAATTGTGTTTAGAGATATGAGCATATTCTTTAAGATGTTTGGGGTGATGTTAGAGCCCTTTAATTTACCAATTACTGTATATTTCTTTTTCTTTTGTTTACAGAAAACCCGAATTGGAATGTCTGTCAACAACCTTCGCAAAAAGACCTCAAATGATGAAGTCATTACGCTCGCTAAAAGTCTAATAAAAGGATGGAAGAAACTGCTACCTTCAGACAACAAAAACAATGGTATGACGTTAGTGTTTTAGTTGGTGTGTTGTTAAGTAGCACACAACTTCTCTGTGCTTTTAAAATGACCTCTTTCATCTTTGACATGGTTCTGGTAGGCTACTGTAGTCGAGTTGCCTGACAGAACTGACACTATTGATCCCTTCAGGCTGATGGATCAAGTTTCTGTGGCCTTCTTCACTGCCAACAATTCCGTCACATTAATGTGGCGGTCTCCTCTAATGGGGTACCAAAGGCCTGCTGCTGACTGGGTCCTCCAAGTGGCGCCCCAGCCTCTGTTCGATGCATCTGTTGTGATTGTCATTGTTGGTCTGTGGTCCACGAAAAATCTCCCCCTGGACAGGTTGGAAGGTTGATTCCACCATAATAGTAGAGTTCTTACTTCCTCGGTCACCTGGACCTGCAGAGATAGTAGGTGTTGGCTGGGATTTAATTGACTAAGGAGAAAGAATTGGATCGGGCACATCTGGAGTCTGCAGAATGGAAGAATCACTACAACACTGGCTGCTAAGCCCAGAAGACCAAGCTAAAAGCGTGTCTGAGGGTTGCAGGGGAGAACAGTTGAATGGGGGTGTGCACAAGGGACTTTACTCTCTCTTGCCTTGGCATTACTAGACCCTGGTGGAAATTCAGTTGAGCACCCAGGAATACAATGTTCTGTGAGGGCTGAAGTCTTGATTTCTCAAGGTTCAAAACCCATCCAAGTCCTTGCAAGACCCTGGTAACAAAATGGGTTGCCTCTCAACATTCCTCTTCTGACATCACCAGGACCAACCAATCGTCTAAGTAATCAAAGAGTCTTATACCATTTCTTGAAAGAAAGGCTTGAACTACTCTTGTGCTCAGTTGAAGACTCTTGGAGCTGTTGCCAAGTGGGAAGGTAGCGCCTTGAACTCGTAATCTGTTGCTTGTATGAAAGGAAGTGTTGATGGTCTGGATGAATTGGAATATGCAGGAAGGCATCTTTCAGATCTCTCGAGGGTGCCCACCTTTCTTGATTGAGAGACCGAATGCTAGAAGTGAGAGTTTCCGTCCAGAACATCTTTGGCTTGGTGAATTTCTTGGTGAGAGGCTTTAGGTGGAGTATAGACCTCCACATGGCTGGTTTTTTGGGAGCCAAGAAAAAACTTGACCTTTAAAGTTTGTTGGAATGTTCTGGAGTTGGGATATGAATGGCTCCCTTTGTTACAAGGCTATGGGTTTTCTTCTCAAGGGCCTCCTGTTTCTAAGGGTCTGATGGAACCAGTGTTACTTTCATGAGAACTTTCTGTGGGGGCTTTGAGGTAAACTCTATTGGATAACCTCTTTCTTTCTGGTTCCACTCTGCCCAAAAGTGCTTTATTCTCCCCTCCCCCCCCCCCACTGCTGCAGGAGCTGCGGTGGGTTGGACTCCCTTAGGGCCTACTGATCCTGTCGATCATAGACGGGGTTGGGAAGTAGTCTGAGGTTGCCTGGAATGGTTAGCTGGGAAAGTGAATGGTTGGATGATCGAGGTGAAGACTTTTGATGACCACGGCTCTCTTGATTCAAATGGCCCGAGCTGCTTGGATGAGGAGATCTTGGAGAGAAGACACAGGGATTGGTAAGATTAGCCTTCTGTAAATCTTTCTTCTTCTTTGCTTCTGCTTAAAGAAAGAAACAGGCCTTCAAATATCGAGGATAGGAAGTTTATGAAAATGATGTTTAATACCTTCTTGTGAAAGCTGCATGATGTTGATGATGATACCTCTTACGTCAGCAACAGTTTTAACTGATACTATGGAAAATTGGTCATAGACCCTCCTAGCAATTGGACCTAGTAGACTTACTAGGATAGCAGTGTCTCTTCAGGAAACCTCCCCATCAGCTGACTGCCTGAAAGACTTCAAGGGCACTCAGCGACCAAGAGTAGTGAAGATGAAATTTTCAGACCTTCTTGGGAGGCTGTGGCGATTTGGCAGAGAGAGTGAAGAGCCTTGTTAGCTGCAAAGGACTTGAGTCCCCTGTTAGGACCAGCAGTCCTGATGGAATGCAAATGGTCTTCAGCGCCTAGGGGAACTCTTGGGGTTGTGAAGAGATGTTGCTGATCCTTCTCAACTTTGAATGATGAATTCTGGGCTTTGGAGTATGCCTCCCATCTTCAATTCGAACTCCTGGAAGTCATGTCTTCAGTACACAGTGATAATGCTTTGCTTCAAGTCTTCCACCCTGCTATCAAAACATAAGCTCAATCTTCCAAATGTCTACCTATGTAACTTACAAGTAGCATGTTTCTTGATGTTTCAGATCATGAATAATTGCATCTATTAAAGGCAAACAAAGGAGTTATTGTGCAAGAATTAAATGATTCAGTTACAAATTAAATAGTAGATAGAAAAAATCGGTGCGTGAATCGAGAAACCAAGGTAAACTATAATAACTCAGCATTGGGGTGACTGGGTTTTTCTTTGAAAAGGCTTCTGCTTTATTTGCTGCATGAATAGGCTTTATCAGGGTATATTTGCATTTGGGGGGAGGGGGGTTCAGTAAGCCATTTTGTTGAGGGTTTTTGTGGCAAGGGTCCCCTTCCCGGGGTTTTTCAGTGTGCCTTGCATGCAAACTGTTGGTATCTTTGGCTAAGCTTGGAACTCAAATTGTAATTGCACATTGGATAATCTAAACCCTATTTTTTTTTGAAAACAGGAGGGTGAAGGGGAGATAGTGGAGGGCCTGTGGAAGGACAAATTGAGCTGGCATCATAGAAATAAAAGTAAGGGAGAACGCTGACACAGTGCATCCATGCATGTTCAACCGGTGAAGCAACGAAAATTGTGAGGGCGCTTTCGTTGTACGGCAAAAGACCGGTTGACTGATGTGTCTCTGTACATACAGTGTGCATTCTGCTGCAGAAGTTATAGCTTATTTTATCCGTTTTTCGAAAGATTAGGAGTAATTTTCACAACAGAAGTCATGGTGCCATAAGTATTTTGTTTTATACTCCTAACTTGAAAAGTTGTAGTTTCTTTGCCAATACTTGGGGCAAAAGCAGTGACGTGATATTTGCAATAAGCGCAGATGCTCTGTTGCTGTACAACCAAGCCAAATCAATGGCTTCAGTCCAGATCGGCTGACGTCATTCTCCCTTACTTTTATTTCTATGGCTGGCATACGGCAAAAACCCTGCTCCATGCAGTTTTTTGCAACAATTGTACTACCAATGATCCCTCGAAAGTCAGTCATTCCTAAGTGACTGTGTATGTTAGGCTCTCCTTTTGGAGAATGGACTTGGTTCTGGCCTCCAGTGGTAGCAGAGTGGTACGCTTTACATGTCCTGGCTCAAGGTGCCTGAACACGTTGGGTGTCTGCCTAATTGGCATGGCCTTTGTATCAAAATTAATTGCCTAGCCCAACAAATTGGTTACCCCACAGACAGTTGCCCCTTTGGGTGGACCATTTAGCCAGATGACTTTGCTCCTGGAAACCAAAAATGAGTAGATAAAAGGCAAATTCTAGTTTTTGTACTGATGGTTGTAATGTGAGGCTATTGAGTAAATTTCTTGGATTTAGGGTGAATGTAATATCTTTTGATGCAGAGAGTCATCCATAAATTGTGGACTTATGATTTGTATAGTTTTGTTTGCTTTTTGAAACAGGTACATCAACTGCCAAAGAAGAGACAGATGGGAAGAAAGGGGTAACTCAGGATGAAGACACAAGGAAGGATGAGGGGACGGGCAGACCAGC
This sequence comes from Holothuria leucospilota, assembly GCA_029531755.1. Lineage (NCBI taxonomy): Eukaryota > Metazoa > Echinodermata > Holothuroidea > Aspidochirotida > Holothuriidae > Holothuria > Holothuria leucospilota. The sequence goes on from CM055971.1 coordinate 20,356,415, forward strand.
CAATACCTCTACCGTAGCAGGGGAGGATACTGTCAGGGCAAAGTGTAAAACTATGCTAGCTAATGCTCTCAAGACGCCATGTAAGTGATCTTTTTTAGTCATTTCTTATACTACATGATGCCACTTAGATCAGATATACTGTGGGGAATAATTTATCTGGTATCGCATCTCATTTGGCTACACAAAATGAACAAATTGCTACATATATGCAAAGTTGTGCAGCAGTTTTTGTACATATGACATTAGGGTTTTCAATGATTTTGTGATAAAGAACCCAAGAAACCTCAAAACTGCTATGCAAATTTTGAACACTAAAATATTCCCTGTACTGTTTGCTAGATAAGTCACTTTGATTGAAGTTGTCAGTTTCTTTCAAGTTGTTGCAGCCTTGAAGTATCATAGAAAGTTTTTGATTTTTTTTCCTTGATATTTTAGGCCTGAAAATGTCATAGAAGTGTTGAGGACATCACAGAACATGGTGTTGACTTTGCATGGAGTTTCATAAAGGCTGTGTCATGTCTTTTAAATGTGTGTGTAAGACTTATTTTTTATCCTGGATTGTTATACTCAAGAAGATGCATAATCATGGATCTTTCAGTATTGGGTGGTGAAAAAGTCTTGGGAATTTTAGATCCCTTGAAGTGGAGTTAGAGTTAGGTGAGGTTTTACAGTTCAGTTTCTAACCAGTTGGTTTAAGTCGGGCCGGTCACAGCCTTTTTTCCAGTTGTGTCTCACTGGCTTGTTTTCCCTACTCCATTGCTTATGCTAAGCACCAATCACAGTGGTAGTATGTTCCATTTTTAAAGTCTTTGGTATGACTTTGCCCTTGAAGTGGAGAAACCCTACTTCTTAGTATTGAATGTTACAACCACAGTTTCCATGCATTGAATCCTGCTTGTAGAATATGGGGATCAGTAGTTTGTTTGCTCAGTTTAGTATAAGTAGCTGTAGCTGTAAGTAGCTGTAGCTGTAAGTAGCTGTAGCTGTAAGTAGCTGTAGCTGTAAGTAGCTGTAGCTGTAAGTAGCTGTACATAGCTGTAGCTCAGTAGCTATACAGGCATGCACATTGCATTCCTAGCAAAGTGTAGGGACAAATTCCTTCATCATGGTTCTACTTGTCCTAAATATGTAAAGTGTCCTTTAATTTTGTTGACTCCCATACTCTTCCCCCCTCCCCCACCCAATAAGAGGCATAGACCCCAAAAAGTATTTTCTTGGTCAGAACAACATGAAATTATCAATATTTAAGATGTTTTGAAACTTACTGCAGCTGTGCCACAGTCCAAATGTGTATGATAATAGTATTTTTGAATAAGTGATCATTTAATGTAGGTTAGTTGTAAGGTGGTGTGTCGACATGACTAGCAAAACAATCAAATGTGCCCTGGCCGGGTCATACCAAAGACTTTAAAAATGGAACCTACTGCCTTTGTGCTTGGTGCTCGGCATAAACAATGGAGTAGGGAAAACAAGCCAGTGAGCCACAACTGGAAAAAGGCCGTGGTCGTCTCGACTTAAACCAATTGGTTGGAAACTGGGACGTTAATTCTCATCTAACCTAACCTAACCAAATGTGCCCTTCTTCTGCAGCTCACATTAAACAAGAACATGATAGTTTGAATTTTGCCTTTTTCAGTTTCTTATTCTTAACTCCTGGTAATGCCTTCACCATTTAATGTGCTGTGTCATTTTAAACAGCTCATGAAACAGTAACATTAAACAGTTCATGAAATTATCATTAAAAGGCAACATTTGTTTGAGAAACCAATTAATTATTCATCTGTTTCCTTCCCCCTCCCCCCTCCAATAAAAATATTCCTTTGCTGGGGGAAAGTTTGTAATGTTAAGTGCAAGTTTGCAAGGGAGTGAGTGACATACTAACCCAATTCATTCATTTTTGATTCCTTGCCAAAGGCAGAAGGAATCTATGCGATGGTGATGTCGTGTGTGTGTGTGTATGTATGTATGTGTGTGTGGGTCTGTTTAGGGCGTGAATCGGGGATACACACAGGAAAAATTACTGGTGAAATGGGGATATGCCGCGAAATGGGGATATCCCCGTTTCTAGAATTTCTAAATTAATGCAAAGTGGGGTGTCAGATATGTGCCTACAACTTCACAGATTGATCTGAGGTAATACCCCAATTCCATGTTTTAAGTCTTCATTCATGTGTAAATGTGTGTGTAGTTTTTTCGTTATCCCCAGTTTCCTGGTGTGTAAACCTGTAATTGTCCCCAATTTACTAGGAGGAAAAGGATGTCCCCACTTTGCACATTATTTGTGTATGTCCCCGATCGGCGCCGTAAACGGGTATGTATGTGTGTGTGTGACGCTTTGCTTGTAAACACGATATCTCAAGAAGGGTAACTATGACTGAGTTCATATTGGTGTGTGGGTTGGTCATATTGAGTAGATGATCCCTGTTGTTTTTGATGGAGGTCAAAGGTCATTTGGGGTCACAGGAGGTCAAAAGGTCAGAACCTTGTAAACGCGATATCTCAAGATGGGTAACTCCGAGGGATCTCATACGTGGCAGGTAGGTTGCCCATATTAAGTAGATGATCCCTATCCTTTTTGGTGGAGGTCAAAGGTCATTTGGGGTCACCAGAGATCAAATAGTAAATACCCTGGAAATTGCTTGTAAACACGGTATCTCCAGAAGGATAAATGTGAGGGATCTCATACTTACCATGTTTATTGCCCATATTGAGTAGATGATCCCTATTGTTTTTGGTGGAGGTCAAAGGTCATTTGGGGTCACCAGTGGTCAAAAGGTCAAAACCTTGTAAACACTATATCTCAAGAAGGGTAACTTTGAGGGATCTTATACTTAGCATGTGGATTACCCATATTAAGTAAATGATTTCTATTATTTTTGGTGGAGGTCAAAGGTCATCTGGGGTCTTCAGAGGTCAAAAGGTCGAAACCTTGTAAACATGATATCTCAAGAAGGTTAACTGTGAGGGATCTCATACTTGACATGTGGATTGTCCATATTGTGTAGATGATCCCTATTGTTTGTGGTGGAGGTCAAAGGTCATTTGGGGTCATCAGAGGTCAAAACATTAAAACCTTGTAAACATGATATCTCAAGAAGGGTAACTGTGAGGGATCTCATACTTAGCATGTGGATTGTCCATATTGAGTAGATGATCCCTATTATTTTTGGTGGAGGTCAAAGGTCATTTGGGGTCACCAGTGGTCAAAAGGTCAAAACATTGTAAACACTATTTCTCAAGGAGGATAACTGTGAGGGATTATTGATTAGATCATCTGTACAATTTTTGGTGCAGGTCAAAGGTCACAAAAGGTCAAGAGCTAGTAAACATATTTCAGGGAGGATAACTATGAGGGATCACATACTTGGCCTGTGGATTGTTAATATTTAGCATGTAGGTCATTTTGGGTCGCAAGATTTCAAAAGCGTTTGACCGTATTAACATGATATCTCAAGTAGGATAACTGTGAGGGATCTCATGCTTGTCATGTGGGTGATTCATGTTTGTTACAATATATCAATATGGCAAGGAATCACTAAGCCTTTTGGCTTTCTGGTTCCTTGGAAATATCAGAGTTCATTGAAAATTGGCCATTACAGTTCAAAGCCTCACCGTCAAACATATGTCAGAAAATACTGTAAAAAATTTAAAGTTTCTCTCCTTGTGCATGGCTTTGTCTCTTCTTTTTAGTATCTTTATGGTAGTTATTTATCTGATTTTGCCTTGTTATACAAGCTGATCAAAAACTAGTAGTTTTTGGCACTTGGAAATTTCAGCATTTGAATTGAATTTATGATATAGAGGTTTTAGTCAACCTCAAAAATGGAACATAGAATTTTGAAGACTGAACTTTCCCTGTATTTGATATTGAACAATTTTGTTTTGTCTTTGAACTTATAATGAAACACCTTACTTTCATTTGCAGTTGATGAAGATGCATTTCCTGACTTAGATAAATCAAAATTCCAGGACCCTGAAGAGTTGGCTGCTGAAATTGAGGATTATATCCTTTACAATTGAGATGAAAATTGAAATTTTTCAATGCATGACTAGTGTTTGCATAATTTATTAATGATAAATGGTATATATGGGATAAATGCAGTATTTGCTCTGTAGTTGCAAGAAAATACCAGTATATGCAAGGTTTCAAGTAGTGGAAGGCACCAGAAACCATGACTGTCGGGCTCTTCCTCTTTGCCTTAACCGCTTAAAAATTACCAGCACAGTGCCAAGGCTGTAGTGGCCTTGATGCCAGTCTACTATTTCTCCATGGTGTCCTTTAATTTTCAATTTGTTGGACATGGTGCCCCTTCTGTTTGCCCTTGATGCCCGTACAAAAATGCACATCAACCAAAAGCCAATTGGTCTTGCCCTTTTCAGGTTTTATTTCAAGTCCTGTGCATGAATAATGCTTGTGGAATCAGACCTTGCCCTTTCTGGGTTTTGAGTCTGTACGTTAGTGTTGACACAGTAATGCACAGCTGCAGGGTTCTCATGGCATCTGATAAAATACACCAAAGATTTCTTAGTGTATGCTGTAATTTACTGCCTTTCATATTTAAAGGGAATGAGGAGTTGACCTAACTTAATTTTGAAATGCAAGCTACATCCTACAAATCTCCTCTTATTTTCCTTTAGAAGTATCTTTCAAGATTGTTCAGAACACAGTTTTACATAAGCCAAGAAGTTGATTTGCATATCTGAGCAATTCAGTAACATAGAGTGTTACATGATAGAAAAGAGCCATACATAAACTAGGATATCAAAGTACACTAATTCAAACTGGGAAGACTGCAGTTGCCCTATTTCTTTTATCAGACAGTTATATGTACTATTCAAGGTTCAGCATCCGTAGCTCCAAGCCATAATGATGGCAAATCCCTTACTGTTTTCTGTAGTAATGTTACTGTATAATTGAGTGTGTGCTAACCAGTGTCCATGGCTGTACTGTGTGGTAATGTTGCTGTATGATGGAGTGTGTGCTAACCAGCATCCCTGGCTGTACTATGTGGTAATGTTGCTTTATGATGGTTTGTGTGCTAACCAGCATTCCTGACTGTTTGGTAATGTTGCTGTATGAAAGAGTGCCTGCTAACTAGAGTCGCTGACTCTACTCTGCGGTAATGTCTCTGAATGATTGATAGTGTGCTAACCAGCATCCCTGGCTGTACTGTGTGGTAATGTTACTGTATGATAGAGTGTGTACTAACCAGAGTCCCTGACTGTACTATGTGTGAATGTTGCTGTATGATGGTGTGTGTGTTAACCATCATTCCTGACTACTGTGTGGTAATGTTGCTGTATGATAGAGTGTGTACTAACCAGAGTCCCTGACTGTACTGTGGTAATGTTACTGTATGATGGAGTGTGTGCTAATCAGTCCCCGAAGACTTACATTTACGTAGCTACCTTCATTTTGCAAAGGTCATTAATGAGTGACTCATATTCTTCCCATGTCAGGGAACCAAAAATCACCTCAAACTTATATAAATCTCCTTTGCCGTTCTTATTTCTTTAAAGTGGTTGAGGGGGAATCCTCATCAGATTTTATCTCTAGTTTCATACACTGCTTTACTTTACATTTGATGATAGTGTAGCTTTTAATCTATGTCCTGGGTGTGTCGATAGGAACAGAAGCGTTACCTCCTTACTCAGAAAATATTGCACAGGCAGTAGTAATTACCACTATGGATACATAGTCCTTTCTTAGGAGGCCTTTTGTTTGCTTACTCCCTGGAACTGAAAAGTGACATTAAAAAATAATGATGTGGATAATTTATGGGGTTGAGGGGAGGTTTTGTGGGTACAGGGTGTGCCTTACAGTCTGAGATTTCTAGATCGAATCCTGGGCAAACCTCATAGAATTTTTGTAGACAAAATATGTTTTGTTGAGGAAAGGTTTTTGCTGATTCTGAAGGGTTTCATAATTTGCAGAAATGAGCTTTTCTAGCCTTTGTCCATCACGGCTGTTGGGCTTTGCCTTATACTCTGGTAAATCACACAAAACAAAGATCTCTTTACTTGTTAAGAATAGGTTTGGAAAATCGATAAAAATAGCCCAAACCCAATGCAAACTCCTAGAATTTAAGGAAACAGGATAAATTTACAAATAGTTGCAAATTCCTGGAGTTTGAGAACACAGCCCCCAAAATGACAACAGTTATTTAGGAGCTCATAGCCTTTGTTAAAGACATCTAAGAAACAGTGGAAATTTAGGGGAATCGGAGTGGCCTCACATGGAATGTGTATGCTACTTTGGGATGCATTTTTCATGAGATGCATCTGTTGACTGACAGGCTCTGGAAATATGGTGGCTTTTTAGTGTTACTTGGTAGACTCTTAATATTACATCTTTGGAGGCAAGGGTTTTGCTGCAGAAAGTCTCGTTGTTTAACCAGTTAACTGCGTATGATGGATATATCCATCATGTCCTAACTTCACGCTACTGCGTATAATGGAAACATCCGTCTGTAATATATGCACCGAACTGCTTCACATAATGTCCAGCCAATCAAAGATACACCCTCGAAAGATCATTCACTGTACACAGCAAACGTTCTGGCCCTATTGTCTGTTCGCTGATGCGTAGGACCAATATATCCATCTTCATATTGAGACATTGATGAAGTAGTGGAACCCAGAAGGGTCCTTGGATGTGCTGCAATGTTTACAATCTCTCACAGGCTACAGCTACAAGTTAAGGAATGTGGGTGAATTTTCTTTCCAATTTCACTTATACAGTGGATGTGTCTACATCAAAGAAGAAGCGGTTGTCTACCAAATACGGAAGCGTTAAGGTGCCATTGAAGAAGCTTTGCAGTGTTTGTTTGATTCGGATATTGAGTCAGATAATGATTCAGAAAATGAGAAAGAGGAAGGGTATTTGCACGGGGCAAGTGACTTAGACACCGAAAATAAGTTACAAACATTGCTTGTATTTGCTTCAAAAAAGGAAGAAAAAGAAGGGGATTACACATTTTTGTGCTAAATATTTACAGTGTATTATTTTTCCAGTGTATTGTTGAAATTTGCGAAAAAAGACATTTTGCAAAAATTAATTCCGCAGTGGGATGAAAGTTACAACCGTTTAACTCTGGAGTTTACTGGTTAATATTTTGCCATGTATGTGCTCAAAGTTTACATAAGTTTCTTTTGCCATTATTCTCTTTCTGTTTCTCCATGTACAGAAAAAAAAATATTTCGCTCATTATTGTGGTAGTTTTGTTATGGTATAGGCCATGATTTTTCTTTAACACTGTGGCACGTATTTACACAGAATTTGTCCGAATAGATATGAAGTACAAAAATAGAGTGAGGAGTAGAGTATCCAACCTACAGGACCAGAGGAATCCTCTTTTGAGATTAGCTGTCCTTAAAAGAGAGATAGAACCAGAACGCATTGCTAAAATGGGAGCAGAGGTGAGTGCTTCCTTTGGCTTTGTTTCCGAAGACAGTTCCACAAAATATGGAGTTTGCTTATTTCCAATAAAATTCAGTACAGCTGCTGACCCAGCATGTTTCTGCAGAGCGTTTCAGGATTCTTCAGTAAGCACACCAAAAAAAAAAATCTGCCTTGTTAAGTGGATGTAGAGAAAGTGACCTTTCACTTTTCCCACAGTACCTCATGAGTGAACCATGGGCAGGTATGTATTTTGTACGTAGCTCATTTCTACAGAAACTTAAACAGGGGATTCTGACTGTTTTGTGGATAAGATCTACCTCTGGAAGTTGATACATATGCGAATCTTTGGAATGTCGCTTGTCCTGGTTCTGTGTGCTTTCATGGACCTGATCCCTGTTTACGTGGACCTGATCCCTGTTCCTTAAAAAGTTACCTACATTCTTAAGTTACATTTCAGGAGGACTATTGCATGACAGATCAAACTAAAGATCCATCATAACACATTATGAAACAAAGCCCATATTACCTAGAAAAGTTAATTCTGTGGAAACTTGCGTTTTCTTTTATACATTTTTTCGCTCCTTGTTTATCATGAAAATCAGGTTTTATCCTACTTTAAACATTTTTTTATATGAAAGCAAGACAAGTGAAGATTAATTTAGTGTAAACCCCTCCATGTTCAAGAAGTTATTTCTGGCAACGTTTTCCAGAGTACAATATTTCAATTGACACCAGTTTGTAATACTTTATATGCAGGTTCCAAGAATAATTGTGTACTTTTCTTGTGATCAACATTCCATCTCTTTCATTGTCAAGAATGTTAAAGTTGACTACTTGTAAACCCTCCCTGAAGTAAAAGTATCTGTGTTCAATTACAACAGTCCCATTGGACATGAATCTCTTTCTTTATACACGGGTTCATTTGCAACCAAGAAAAGGCTTAAAATTTTGTTATTTCTTGGAGTAGCACTTGCATTTCATATGTGGGATATTTTTTGGGGAGTTCTGTGATTTTCTGTCAAAGGTCTGTGGACATGTGAAGGGCATGCCTCCCTGTTTGATGTCAAATGCATTTAAAATGTCAAACATATGTGAAATTCCCATCAAAATCCATCAAATATTGACCATTTTATAAGGCAATTACTGTTTTTGCACTTCCATCATGAATAAACATGAACTGTGTATGCAAATTTGTTGACATGGAAAGAGGGACTCATGAGATATGTCTTATGTTACCTTTTTTTAACCTTCATATCCAAGGACAGTTGTTATGTTGGCAAGCCCCTGACTCGAGGGGTCTATTTGGGAAGTAGCTGTCGACTACTTTGAAAATGTCCGAATTAAACACCAAACTAGAAACTAGCTGGTAAATGATTAAGAGAGAATTCGTTCAGACATTTAACTAATTTTCTTCTTTCTTCTCAAAAAATAGGATAAGTCTGGAGAAAGGTTGTAACAGCTATGCGGGAAAAAAGTTATTGGTCTGTGTAAAGTGTTTCATTTTGTCCTTCACAAAAGTCTCAGAATTGAAGCTGAAATATTAAGGCCTGTGGATCTATTTCGATGGCATTTGTGAATTGAAAATCTTGCCTTTGCTTCAAAAGGAAATCGCACAATTGTAGTAAAAATGTGTAAAATATAAAGTTCTTATTGATTTTGAATTGCACAAAGTCAAAATGTTTAAAGGATGTAATTGTTATTTGTTCTTTAGGAAATGGCAAGTCAGGAAATGAAAGAACTGAGAAACAATTTCACAAAAGAAGCTATAAATGAACATCAGATGGCAATGACTGGAGGTACCAAGTCATCTCTCATGAAATGCTTCAAGTGTGGCAAGAAAAATTGTACATACAACCAGGTAAGTAGTCATTTTGGTACACAATCACTCTTTTTGTTGGTAAATTTGGATAAAAGTTTCAAGGTTTTTAGGGATGCCACTGAAATTCTCTTATGCGTTGAGATGCTTTTCGGACCGTTACCAGCGCAAACACAGTGGATCTCGTTGGCGTTTCAAATACATCCAGCTTAGGTGTACAGTTGACCTCTGCAGAGAAACCAACACCTTTGTGTACGTAATCACAGCGTAGCGATGCATCGCTATTAGCGGATTAAGGAGGTGCTCAATGCCCACAAGGTCGATTTTTTTCCCACAAAGAAAAGCTTTGCGGAAGTTTTGAGAGATGATACGATTCGATTGTACAGTAGGGATGTTATGCTGATGAACTTTTTTATCAATTTGTGTGGGTTATTTGGTCGCAAAATCAAAACTGTTGTAGCAGTTGAAGGCACGAAATCGAGCAAAGGACAGACAGGCTGCGCGTAACTTGGTCACATACCTAGGACTTTGTTACGTTAGCTATATCATATAGACACACCAAGAAGCGCTGAATTAAGTTTGGCCCAAAGCATGTTCCACGGTATTTTTTGACATTAGCTATATTTATTCAATCACACTGAAATGATAGCCATCTCATACCAAGTATACTTTGAAGGAAATGGTCAGTAAAATTGAAAACTGAAAAAATACACTCCTCGATTCGATTGCAGGAACTTGCACCACCGTAGGCTTGGCTACTATGTTAAAAATCCAGATGCAAGTTACTTCTGACTGAGAACGTGCAAAGACTGTATGTCTTTCGTAGTTTCTACTTACTGCTTCTCATCTTCAAATACATTACATCTTAACCCAATGTTTCTCCCGTTTTTAAGCATTTTGTCGAAGTGGGGTGTACTGCATTTTTTCCCTAAATGGTAACAGCCGAGTAAGTTCGCTACTGAAGACGCAGGCATATAAATCCGTAGGGCTCAAAATATCAAGAAGTGCTACTTGGCGGTACGTTACATGTTTGAGGCCACAATCACTTGGTTATTCATTCATCTTTTTCTGTCTTTTTTTTTTTTTTGTAAAATCACAAGAAATCTTGCTATGGAAGTATCACAAATTTTCTAAGTATGTTGCTATGAGCTTTTGGGTAATGAGAATGACCAAATTTCCTTCACACATATTCCCCGAACAGCTTGCCGTCAGGACAAATGATGCGGCCATGAAAATTTCCTAAGTAGCAAACGATCATGAGATTAACCTTGCAGAGAGCTACATTTTTTGATTTGAACTGACTATTCTGCTGGGGGGGGGGGGGGGGGCGACCCGCAGACTAAATCCTACGCCTGTGCCAGATAGTCAGTTTAGACTGGGGATGCACAGTATGATGTGACACTGAAAGAAACTATTTAGTTATTCAATGTGGGAGGCAGACTTCCTTTCGGTAGAGAGAGGGAAGAAGCCCGGGTAGGGAGGGTGAATAGAGGACCTTTTAATAAAAATGTGAGGGGACGAAAAGTGTGCTTAGGCCCAGATATTGTTCCAGGACTGACAAAAACTACCTCTTGTTCCGTCTCTGCAAATAATTTTACAAAGGAAAATAATTTTACAAAGGGAACATATCCTTCAAATAAGACAATACAAACGTTGCACCAACTTGCAAGTAGGGCCTCTCAAGTACTGCAAAATTCTCCAAGGAGAGGGACATTCAGGCCCGTAGCCAGGCAGTGTAGGCCTACTGAAGGAGGAAGAAATAGTTTCCAGGGGGAGACATTTTGTTTAGGAGGGAGACATTCAAACTGCGTCGAGACAATGGTTATTTTGAATTTTGCAGTGGCAAATTTTTCTAGGGGCTCACTCTCAGCTATCGGCTTGGACCCATCCCCCAGGCTGGTGGTCCAAAACAAATGTTCAGTTCAGAACCCTCCCCACTGAGCTGAGATCTTCTTCCTATGCCTATGCTTCCCTAAAGTATATGTTTTTATATTGCTCATTTCAACTTAAGCAGTCTTGGTTGAGTAATTTTTGCATATGACAAGGGAGTTTTGTTTCAAACGATAAAGGCCCCCTCCCATTACCCACAGCATCGATCCACCAACGTGTAAAAATGTGTTGTGGCAGTTACTTAAAAATCTTTAGCGGGATTTCAAGTAGGAAGGTGGTGCTAGGCTATTAGTTTCAGCATTTTTCAGCTGAAACACTGTAAACTTTAGATGGGGCAATGGACAAGTAATGGCCCCAAAGGAGAAAAGTCATTCGACAGGGCCAACATGATAACTGTAAATTTGCAGTACACATTCCAGAAATTTGTTGTCTAATTCCCAGTCCATATGCCATATTCCCAAGATCTTGGAAAATATCCCTGCAACGCTGTATGTGACATTGAAATGACTGCACCATTTCCTTCCAGGTATAGGTCAGCAAAGAATGTGCTTCAAGTGAACATAGCCTAACAGAACGTTTGAACTACGTCATTATGAAGCATGCTGCCTGGATAAGAATGTCGGAGACATGAATTTGCTGCGAAAATTTGCATTCTGTGCAAAGTACACCCATTACCATGTATCAAATATTTAATTCTAACATCCAGGCGAACAGATTTTGAAAAGATGCCCAATGTGCTACTTTTTGAGAAATTTACTTTTCTCATAATGGCTACCACGATCTGATCGTTGTTCATGTCACAGTAGTCAGGGTAACCCTGTCACGAGGTAACATGTTTTGCATGTAGTCCTTGCACTTATACCTTGACGACAGGGAGCAAAACATGAAGAAAGTCCCTTCCCAACCAAAGGAAAGTGGAGGGCCAGTCACTCTCTAGATGGGTTGGTAAAATATAGATAACAGCATTTTTCCATCCTGCATATATGATACTGAAGCCTTACCAAAGATTCCAACCATCCCGTTTGACCGGGACTGTCCCGGTTCGGAGTACATTTTCCCAGTGTCGTAGTTTGCCTGCTAACTGTCCCGGTTTCCAGAAAATGTTTTGTGCACTTAACAGTGGGACAGTGTATGTGCCTACGAGGGTCGGAAGGACTGACAGTTCATTAATTTTCATCCTTAATATGAGTGGAATTTCCTCTATGGGGACTAAAAATTTCCGCACGCCAGGCTATGCATTCCACATGAAGCTATTTGTTCCCTTCTTTACATTATACACTCGAGTGTAAAGTTAACCTAATCCTTCTTAGGCGAATGTACTGTAGTCCACATCATTTATCCGCAGAACGTAGCCGAGGGCCACGGGTGAGTCTACCTTAGGCATACATTTTCCGCAGTGTTATCGCACACGCCCGGCCTATCTCAATCCTCTTTTCATTCGACAGGCACATATAAAGGGGACCTAGGACCTTCCATTAAAGGAAAAAAAAACTTGTAAAGAATTAAAAAAATAGAAGAGGAAAATAGTAGCAAAAACTGTAGGCCCACACATATTTTTTTCTTGTTATTTTAGTTATTTAGTAGTTTTGAGATTAAGAAATTTTCAGCACCTCAATTTCTGCCCGCTTCTCTTGAAGAAAATTTCAGGAAGCGAAAACAACCATCTTTCAACAGCATGTAGAAAACTAAATGTTAAGCGAATTTGGATAAGGCCTCCAAGCCAACTACTGAGCACGCAGACTATAAATGCGCAGAGCTCAAAATACCTCATAAGTGCTACCTGGCAGTAGTCGCATGTTTGTGGTCCGCTTAGTTTTTCTGTCATCTTTTTCTTTCTCTCCTTTTTTTTCGTTAAAACACAAGAAAATGTGCAATGAAATTGTCCTAAATTCGAAGTACTGTATGCTGCTATGAGCTTTGGGTTTAATGAGAACGACCAAATTTCCCACAAAGAAGTCTCCAAAAAAATGTGCATGTTCCTCGAACAACTTGCCGTTATGGCAAACAATGGGGCCATGAAACTTTCCCAAGTAGCAAACGATCGTGACAGTAACGTTGCCGATAAGGGAAATTTTTCTAACTGAATTGACTATTCAGCTGGGGAGGGGGAAGGGAGGGTGAAAGGAAAGTGGGGTGTCATCCACAGACTATAGCCTACGCTTGTGCTAGATAGTAATTTTAGATTGAGATGCACAGCACGATGTGAAACTGAAAGAAACATTTAGTTCTCCAAAGTGGGAGTCAGACTTCCCTTCTGCAGAGAGATGTAAGGAGTTGGGGAGGAGTGGGGGAGGGAATCGAGCCTTTGTTGTCAAAAATGTGAGAGGACGAAAGTGTGCTTATGCCCCAATATTGTTCCAGGACCGATGAAAACTTAATTCCCTGTGTAAAAAAATAATTTTACAAAGGGAATTATCCTTCGAATTAGCACAATACGAAAGTTGCACCAAATTGCAGGCTGGAAGGGACTCAAGTACCGAAAAGTTCTCCAAGGGGAGGGGGGCATTCAGGCCCATAGCCTGACAACATACTGAAAGAGGAAGAAATAGTTTCCAGGGGAGACATTTCATTAGGAAGAAGACATTTAAACTGCATTGAGACAATGGTTATTTTGGATGTTGCAGGGGTGTTTTTTTCTAGGGGCTCACCCTCGCATACAGGCTTGGGGAGAACCGTTCCCTTTGACCCATCCCACCCAGGACGGTGTCCAAAACAATGTTTCGTTCAGTGTCCTCCCAGCTGAGATCATCTACCTGTGCCTATGTTCCCCAAAAATGTGTGTTTTAATATTGTTTATTGCAACTTAAGTAGTTTTGATTGAAAATTTTTATGTATGACAATGGAATTTTGTTTGAAATGCTTAAGCCCTCTCTACCCCCCCCCCCACAGCATTGATCCACCAACAAGTGTGGAAATGTGTTATGACAATTACTCAAAAAATTTTGGGGGTATTTTAGGAAGGTAGGGCTAGGCTTTCAGTTTCATTATAAGCGTAGGAGGCGGGGTCTGGGGGGCTGTAGCCCCCCAACGAAAAATTTTTGTGAAAATAAAGGCAATATGCTGAGAATTTTTTGGACACCTGAAAGTAAAACAATGCAATTAAGCAGCCAAAGGTAATCAATAATTTAAAAGCTTCCTTGGTAATTAAAATAAAGTTCTGATTTGAATTGCACCAACACCTATAAATTTGGTATTTATTCACCATTGTCCTTTTTAATGGTTAAACTTAAATTTTGATTGTCAGAGGTGTATTTAGGGGGACCATTGGGCCACACCCCTTCACTGATGCCAATTTGGGGGTTTTTTTGTAGTACCTAACATACATAAATTTTTAACACAAATTTTACATCAAAGGTATAATATGTGGCACCAGATTGCATGTAAGGTCACATAATTTTTCAAAAAAAAAAGGGGAGGGGGACACCCCTCGTTAGACCCCTCCTAAACCCGTGAGTTTCAGCATTTTCAGCTGAAAAACTCTCTAAACTTTAGTTGGGGCCATGGGAAAGTCACAGGACCTGAGGAGAAAGGTCATTCGACAGGGCCAAAATGATAACCCTAAATTTATGCAGTACACATTCCCGAAATTTTTTTGTCTAATTCCCAGTCCATGTGTGAGATGTTCCATACTCCCAAGATATTGGAAAAATCCCTGCCACTGTAAGTAACATTGTAATGTTTGCACCCTGTTTCCATCTGGGTATAGGTCAACATAGAATATACATCAAGTGAGCATAGCCTAACAGAGCGTTCGAACTACGTCATTACGAACTTGCTGCCTGGACAAAAGTATTGGAGACCTGAATTTGCAGGGAAAAAATGAATTCTATGCAAAGTATACCCATTACCATGTATCAAATATTTAAAACTAATATTCTGAGTAAACGGATTTTGAAAAGATTCCCAATGTGCTACTTTTGCGAGCAATTTACTTTTATCAAAATGGTGACCGCGATCGCCGATCATTGTTCATGTTGCAAGAGACGTGTTAGCCTGCGTGGTGGATCTCCACTACATTAGAGTGCTCAATTAGTTTTAAAGTGAATAACAGGACTAAGAAAGTCGTGACGATGCCGCTGATTGAGATGGGAAAAACTCACAAAGAGTCTATGGTTGATAAACTGCGGGCTAGTGAAAGTAAGATTAAGAAAGTCAATTAGTTTAAAAACGAATTACAGGATTAAGAAGGTCACAACGGTGCTGCGGATTGAGATGGGAAAAGCTGGCAAAGAGTCTATGGTGAATAAACTGCGGGCTAGTGAAAGTAGTTCTGGTTCTGGTGTAATACTACAAACAGTTCTCCTCAAACGGGATATACGGTTATAGGTGTGTAACTGCTAGCAGACAAATTAGTTTGATTGGTTGATTGATTAGTTAGATTATCAGAGACCTGTCAAAAAGCAAAATTTCCCAAGAATTCCCAAGATCGTCATCTGAGGTCACCAGAGGTTAAAAAGCAAAATTTCCCAAGGATTCGCAAGATAGTCACCAGAGGTCTAAAAGCAAAATATCCCAAGTATTCCCAAGGTCATCATCTGGGGTCACCAGGGGTCAAAAAGCAAAATATCCCTAGAATTTTCAAGATCCAAGATCCATTGGGAGTTGAATCCCTTTCAAGACACTTCCATTTTTCTTTTTTGTTATATTTGGTGGGGTTCAAAGTTCATATGAGGTCAGCCGAGGCAAATTGTTAAAACATCATAAAATGATGTAGTCAAGAAAGATAAATTTGAGGGATAAACCTCAGTGCAACAAAACATTCCCATTCGGCAAGGAATCTCTAAGCCTTTGGGCTTTCTGGTTAACAAAGTAGAAAGCATTTTCTCTCAAACTAGTTACTGTGTCTCGAGCTCAATGATTAGTGTAAATGTGTATTGTAAAAGCTTCACCATGCTCCTTTTATTCATATTCCATACCATAGTGTACACACTTGTCACTTGTATAGGAAGATTACTGGGCTCACTCCTTTCATTTCTTTGTAAACTTTCATCAAAATTAGTCACAAGGGAGATTGTTTATTGCACACAGTTGTTTCCTAAGTTTAGGATATTGCAAGGGATACTGGAATTGTGTTTTATGAACCGTGACTTAAGGAACCTTATTTGCCTTTTATTTTGGGGTGGGGGTAGGTAGATCATCCTGGAAAAGGGTTTAGTCAAGGGTGATACCTCTCCTTTGCAAATATTGTTTATGCAAGATTGCCTACTGTACATACAGAATGGTACTATCTTTGGCAAAGCTTGGAAGTCTAACTGACATTAAAAATTTGACAATGTAAAACCTCTTGGTTAAGAAACTGTTAGGAGATTTAGACATGCATCTTGGGTTGCTACTCAGGTTGCTTAAGAAAAGAAAATGCCACACATATGGAAGTGGTACTCAAGTGTTTTGGGTAGAGTGCCTCCTTTACTTAGAGACTGTTTACAATAGTTATACTTTTAACAAGCTAAACTTAAATATTAAAATTACTGTAAAAATATTTCAGACTCCTTGAATCTTCCATGAACCATTTAGAGAGCCTGTTGTCATGTAAGAACTCACAAGGTTTGGTCTTTGTAAAATGTACCATTTGAGGAGGAAGTGGAGTAGTACATGCATGTACATAACACTTCAGAAATTTCATTGATGTTTTACAGTATGGTTTTGTTGTGACAATCTGACATGTGAAGTTCCACTTTACATGCAGTGAAATTTGTGTTTCAAATGTGGTACATATATTAAGGAACAAAATGTGACAAAACGATTGGAGATTGACAAAGTTTGTGAACTTTTGGACACCTTTGTTTGCAATGACACACTGGTAAGACCTGTAAACAAGGAACTACACCACCATCTGCAATCTTGGACAAAACTGTTGGAACACCTCCCACCATTGTTCCATGCACAATATGATGTTGTGCACAATTTACGAAACCCTCGTCCCCCAGTGCAATATTGTGCAGGATTTACGAAAGCACCCCCCTCCCCAGTACAATGCTGTGTCCAAACGAAAGCAGTACATCTCCAGTTGACATTATCTCCAACATTGTACAGGGGAGGGGGGTGCAGGGGTGTTCCAACGAGTTTTGTCCAAGATTGTAGCTTTAAAGGGGAACATTGAGTTGATATTAATAATTTTGTGAGGATTTTGAAGGGCACTCCCACATGACAATGCTTACAATTAGCATAATTAGTCACCAGAGGCTAAAAGATCAAAACCTTGTAAACACAAGGAAGATCACTGTGAGGGATTTCATGCTTTTGGCCTGTGGATTATTCATACATTGTTCATTTTTAGCGTATAGATGACCATATAGGGTAGGTGATCCCAACTGTTTTATGTGGAGGTGAGAGGTCATTTTGGGTCATAAGATTTCAAAAGGTCAAAACTTCATTAACATGAAATCTCAAGTAGGATAACTGTGAGGGATCTCATGCTTGTCATGGTGAGTCATCTTTGTGAGTCATCTTTGTTACAATATATCCATATGGTAAGGAATCACTAAGCCTTTCGGCTGTCTGGTCAAGGTGTATCATGGGCTTGAAACAAAGTTGCAACCTTAGACAGCTTGGTAAAACACAGAAAACAGCTGGCATAATCCCATCCCCATGTATGATAAGCCCTATGTGACAGTGGTACATAAAATCCAAGACTTCCGACATGCAGCTTGTTATCAACCGTGACTAAGGGCCAATGCGTTGGGTATGTGCTGGCTGCATTTTCTGTGAATTTCGGTTGGGTCAAGCTGATAACATTTTTTCGATGTAAACATAAAAGTTGCGTAGCACATGTTTTTCATAAAAGTATATACATGATAGGCTGCAGCATAGGTTAAGTGAAGGGCGGTTTGTAATGAAGTGTACGTAAAATTAAGGGCCTTGGAATATTCACAAAGCTACTGTAAAGTGTCAAGATGACAAACTGTTTTATTGAGTTCTGCCGATAAAAATTAGTATACAATTAAGAAACAAGTAAATGTTCCAAATGATATGAAACACATGTAAAATCCTAAGCCACAGTATACTTTCACCCGGGAACTGGCGTAGAAAAAACAGCTTAAAGTTGTAACTAAAGAAAGATTGCATTTCAGATCGTCAGTGACAGAATGCTAGCCTAATTCTATCAGTGATAAATAAGTCCTAATACCGTCGCTGTAATGCATCGGCATTTGCTTTGTGTTTCGGGTGGATTACCCTGCAAAATGCGGCAACAAAGAGCGGCGCTTTGGTATTACAGAATGGCTATTGTTCGACGTTAGGGAACTCTCGGAGCGCTACACAATGGGCGTTTCGCTGCCCACAGATTAAAATGCGCTGCAACGGGATGCAGTGAAATGCATAAGATTATTTCAGTGGCATCCCTAAGTGTAAATAATAATTGGATGGAGGTGAGAGGAGGGACCTTTTTGATGATAAAATGGTTCTAGCATGATGAAAAAAGTATGTACAATGAGGTGAATTGTCAGAAACATACACTTCAACTCTTTTTGGAGTAAATTTGACAAAACTTTCTACTTTATAAAGTAATAATGAAAATTGGATGAAGATGAGTGGAGGAACCTTTTCGTTGGTGTATGGTTTGATTGTGGTATAAAAAACTATACAACCAGGAATAGGGTGATAATGGCCCTCTGTGGAAGAAAAGAGTGGGGATAAGTAAATGGACTGGTGGTTGGAAGATGGGCTGTTTGGTGATGTGTGATAAGGTAACTGTAGACAGGCTTCCCCCACATTGCAAGATCATTGGTGTGATCTTAGTTGGCCATAAAGTTTGGGTTATTGGTCTTAAAAGAAGGGTCTGAGCTCAAATCAAGTTTTGATATGTTAGAGGGGTACTTATTCTTAGCATTCTGTAAAATTTGCATTGAAATCAGATGTGTGTTCTTCAAGACATTAGCAGTTAAAGTTGTCACATTTTCAACACAAAGTGAACTTGAAACAAGCACATATGACATCATAGCCTCACATTAATGGGCAGTCTTTTGTTTTTCTTTCAACTGTACAACCAATTATCTCTTCCACAATCCAATGTTTATACCAGGAACTGATTGCATGAGAGGCATGGGAATTTTTTAACTTCTAATTCCCCATGGAGAGCTCCTGTCCCAGTTAATTTCAAGGTCAGCACGACAGAATGAAAAAACAAGGAAACAAAGCATTTCTCATCAATGTGAGGAAGTGATACAGTATAACCCCTGCTTGCCTCAAGCACACTGTGGGTCACAAAAGTAGTAACTTCATTTGCTGGTACCTCCTGTACTACATGTCTGATTTGAATAGAAGTTCACCAAATTGCACAGATTTAGTTCCTCTTTCACATTTTATGAAAATTAAATTTTTTGCAAAAACCCTTCCTTTAAAATTACTGTATGGCCTAACTGTAGACCTTACACTAGAGTGGCAAGTTTCCATGTTTTGGTAGGTGAAATTACATGGTCTTTTTTCATTTCTTTCTTGCTGGGTATTGGCAATGTAACCAGGGCTCTATTTCATAAATGTTAGGAATATTCTCAAAATTAAAGTTCCTAAACTGCTTAGGAATGATTTATTCTGAAATCATTCCTTTCTTCAAATATTTAGGGATAAACCAAAAGTGACATTGTTTTTATCTGTGAATTTTCTTTCAAATCAATAAAGAACATTTCTAAATCTACCAAAGATCATTCCTAAGCCTAGGAACAACTTCAGCATGAAGATAGGAATGAATTCTTCCTAAGTCTAAGATAGGAATACTGCTAACTTTTATGAAACAGAGCTCAGGTCAAATGGTTCATCCATGTTCAATTGTTTCACTTCTTTACATTATTGCAGCACACATCATTCAAATGAATAACAAAAGTCTTATGACAATTTTAGTACAAGTTTCTTTTAGGAAACTGTTTTTTTTTTTTTGTTGTTTCCTTGATATTTTCATCTTCTTCTGTTGCTATGTGAAAACGTCATTTTCTGTGATTTCTAAATTTCCATTTTCGCCCTCATTTTTGTTGTTTTCTCTTTTTCCATATCACAGAGAACTTATTGCTTTGCCTTTCACTTATTATAGTTGAGATCATGTTGGTACATGTCTCAGCAATCTGTAAATGTTCATAGGAGTAAATGGAGGACAATGTAAAATTTGATATTCCTGTGGGAATGGACTTAAAAGGAAACACTGTATGTGCTTAGGGTTACAGTTAGTGTTTCTGTTGTGAATATGCTCTAAGTATCTATGAAGATCCAGAGAAATATGTCCTAATTAAGTGAAAAACAATTTCTTTCTAAACATGTTTTCCTGCCCTAGTATAGTGAGGTATATTCAGCCTGGTCAGGTTTGAAGACCTTTGATACACTCCCCAAACAATTTTCCACCCTGCCTAGCCTGGCTAATTTGATCCAACCTTTATCTTTGCAATTTTATGGATGGTTGGGGCAAAGTAATTCAATTGAAAGTGTACTGGTAGCACACGTGCACAGCCACTGTGTTCATTACAGTGCAGAACTCAAAGAGGGATTTTCATCACCCCAGGTATGACTTTTACTTGGTGGTAAGCCCCATCCATCATTGTCTTTACTGCTTCTCTTTGTGTTGTGCAGACACAAACATAGTTAACTGCTCAAGGCCACATCCTGGTGATTATTAAGGCACCCATGTGTAATCAAAACACTCTCTGTGCATGCTGTGTGATATAGAGCTTCTCTGCATCTTTTAAATTTTGTAACTCTGATGTCAAGTCACCAACTGAGAGTTTTGCTTACCCCCAACTAAAAGTCATACTTGGGGTGATTCAAATCCATCTTTAATGCCTGTTAATGGCACAATTGTCACAAATTATCTACACTTCATTCATTCAACACAATGGATGTAAGCAGAGTCAGCTGGACTGTCAACCCCATTGTCAATGAGGATAAAAATGTAATGCATTGTTACACTCAGCAACCAGAGTGGGAGATATCAGTGTCACCTACTGTAGCTTGGCAAATTCACCCCCCCACCCCCATCCCCCTCCCCCTCATATCTGAGGGCCCATTTTTTGCCGTGACTCTTGGATCTCAAAAATCGCCATCTTTATCTTAAAAAGCCATGAATCTTTTCTTCTCAAAAGTCAGTCTGCAAGTTTAAGAACATTTTATGGCTGTTCATCAGACTCTCTGTGTGCCTTTTTTGATTGTCTGAAAGAAAAACTAGGTGTCCCAAAAGAAATTTCAAAGTTGCCATTGTCTGTGTTCTTCATTCGTTAAATTTGGTTGTCTGTTGGACAGCCAACATGATACCTTTGTTTTGTTCGCCTCAGATTTGGAAAGTGAGGTATACTTGTTGTCAGATGTTGTGTGATGATGGTTTGCCTCATATCTGTGTGCATAGATGTAGTCAAGATTAATTTAATTAATTTTTTTTTTAATTGTCTCTGACAGGTCCAAACTCGAAGCGCTGATGAACCAATGACCACCTTTGTCTTTTGTAATGAATGTGGAAATAGGTGGAAGGTAGGTCATGAATATTTATGGATTTTTAGTTCTGTGTCTTACATTATTATTAGTATTAGATTTCAAAATTGGGATAAAGTGCCACTGAGTTCACCAAAAGGTGCCACCATCATTCCACATTTCATTACCTATATGAAGATTTGTATAGTAGTTTGAGAAGTTCTCAATATTTTTGTAAATCAAGGTTTGTTCATTCTACATCAGGGGTGCTCACCTAACCTTTTTGGAACTGAGATTTGATTGCATTGTTGGTAGCCTACAAATTTATTTAAAGGAAAATATTTTGATTACATTGATTCAAAGTTATTTAGACAGAAAATAGCTTTTCTGTCAATATTTTCCCATTCAATCTCACCAATAAACATTGGCAAAAACCTTTTTTTCCACAAAAATTTCATGCATTGTTGCATCATGAATGTTGCATCTTTTGGAAGATTGGATGAACAAGTATTTAATAGCTACAAAGGTTGGATTTTCTTTCTCTGAGAACCTTATTTTATCAAAAAATAATATTACCTAGTGGGTTTGGGCCACTGTAATATCTTTTGGGTTGTGTTCCCATGCGTTTGTAATGGGCGCCTATTGGGGACACACACTGGTCCTTGAGACGTGAACTGGGGACATGATGAAAATCGGGGATATCCCCGATTTTAGTATCACTTCAAATGTGCCTTTGGGAGTCAAAGTAGTACGCCCTCTGCTTATCATACAGTTTCAAGCAAGTTCCACAGTTCACCTGCTCACCGCACGTTCGTGTGTAAAATCTGTGTAATTTTAGCTTTGATTAAATGCCATACACTCTCTTGTGAAATTATCCCCGGTTTCTGTGTGTGGAAAACACGCCCCTTTTTCACACACGACCATGCGCTGAGCAGGTGAACTGGGGATATTTCAATAGAGAGTAATTATCCCCAGTTCCCTAACTTTCGCAGTGTGTGAAATATGCTCCCCATTTCCATAGCTGGCGGTCCAAGTAGATAGAAACATAAATTGAGTTATTTCAACACGGGATATTTACAGCTATGACGTAGCCATTGTAATTCCAATGACGTTTTGGCTCTAGCGCCCCCAGAAAGTGTATCCCCACTTCACGTCTCAAAATCCAGTATCCCCAGTAGGCGCCCTGAACGGGTATATGTGGCCCTGGTAATACGACTCTGAAGGAGCTGCAACTCGTACAATGATGTCATAGCTCTCAGAAACGTACACCTCATCAGCTGTTAGATGCAGACTTTTAGTTTACCAGTTAGCATTAATACTCCAGGAGGATTACAGTACAGGCTTCTCAAAAGCTATGGTGTCTAACTGACAATGTCAGAGAATCGTAGTTGCCAACTACTGAGAAAACTTACTAGTGAATACAAAAATAAGATCAGAAGAGCCAGTCATGTTGTAATACTTTATTAAATCCTTGAAGATAACACAAATCTTTACTCCAAAATATGATATTTGTGCATAGTTTTGACGTTATTACAAATAACCTTAGAATTGCGATTCCCAGGGAAGTGTACCAGGTACCTGTTACCTAGCTACCTTATTTTGGGAGTTGCCTATTGTTCTTTATCTACATGGGAGTCAACAGATGGGGGATGATTGGCGACATGTCCCCCAATTTTGAAAGTTGAGGGAATTGTCCCTATCTTCCCACTTTTTCCAGAACCCCTTTGAAAACAGTAGGCAAAATGTTTGATTCCATTGCTGACAGTAACTGAGTCAATGAAATTAAACTTGAAAATGGTGGTAACAGCCATTTAATGGACTAAACTTGTTTGGAAAATGCCTCATATTTGTATTACAGGTCATCTAACCTCATCATATTAGAGGCCCTGAAGTGATCCCAGATTCCTTGCTTCCACAGGGCTACACAATTCATACTTGCACTAGTTCTAGTCAATGTCCCCCCCCCCCCCCCCCAACTTTTGAGAAACTGTTGGCACTCATGTTTATCTATGAATCATAGTTTAAAAGGTTGAACATTAAAGCCAACATTTTTCCGTGTTACGGAAAACGGACTGAATTCACGGAATCGGTAACAGAACACGGAATTTGCGATTTTGAGTGGGAATTAAAAAAGAATTAGGAAGTTCAGCAGAAGTTGTAAACTTTCAGTTTTAGAACACTCAAAGCGGAGAACAATGGATCATGGAAGTACTTCCTCCGAGGTAGTACTTCCATGGATGGATACTGTTACTGTTATCAAGGTCTACTAGACTCTACTACTACTCTACTACAGCTTGGCAGCGTGAAAAATGTACACACATACGCAGGAGAGAGACCCTGTCCAAAGCAAACTGTTCACAGTTCATAGGAAAAAGTCTTTATTTATTGAAAAACGGACAAAACATGGAAAATGGTGGGAAAACGGGAAGATCATGGAAAATGAAAATTTGACAAACGGAATCCTGACTTTAGAAAACGGAAAAATTTTGGCTGTAGTTGAACATCATCTGTTACCACAAGTGCAAGATTTGCCTTTAATATGCATGTATTCTACAAACACAAATGATTCAGATTGAGGGAAATCAGTCTACAATGATGGTAATTATGGTAATTTAAAATAAAAGAAGATAAAAAATAATTTAAGTCTTAAATGCTAGTGCTTTACAAAATTTTAAAAGCTGAGCAAGAAGAACATGGAACATGTAGAAATGAATGGTTGGAAACAAAAACAACTAAATAAGGTCAAAACAATGTTTAGGCACTAAAATTTAAAGAAAAAAAGAAGAGAAAGCAAGAACAGAACAGACTGTAAAACCAATAGAAATGGAGTAATCACAAATTGAATTGATTCATAGAAAGATAAGATTTTAAATTGCTTAAAAAGTAGACATTTCGTGAGGATGGGACTGATAAACGGAGATTATTTCGCAGACGGGGAGCAACAATCAAAGATGCTCTCTCACCATAAGTCTTGTTGGTTTTCACAGTCACGATGTCTGATATCAGAATTTCTGCCACGGCACAAGCTACTCTTCCCAGGGACATGAAAAGTGATAAAATCTTGGAAATAAACTGGGCAGGTACCTTCATGGATCTTATCAGATCAATTAAGCGATTGTGATCCTTGCTCTAGATTCTTGAATATTCAAAGATTGACAGAGGTTAGGAAAAGGTTGATCACCTTGTTAAACAGGTGTTATAGTTTTCTTGGGATAGAATGGTCTTGCATATGTTTGTCATATTCTTAATGTTTGCACGTTGGAGAAATGGAAAAAGGGATGGGTGGTGGTGGGCATTTTATTCTAGCAAAGATTTGAAAATATGATATTTTATGTATTTGTGTATGATTCTTGTTTCAGTTTTGTTGATGAAGTTATCCTGGCATTAAATCCAAAGCTTGAGACAAGTTTTTCTTGGAATTTATTGGAAAGATGTGATATGGGGAAGAACATGAAGCAATCAGCGACCAGCATTGTTTATCTTCAAAGATTTGTTGTGGATGCTATCAGTGTCATACTCCTCCACTCTCTCAGTTAAGTGCACATAATTCACTCAAAAGTTTTGAAGTGGAAAGCTGCGACTGATTCTTAGCTACCTTTGTTCGTTCCTCTCATGGTCACAAGGTTAGCTACTGAATGCACCACAAGATGATGTAGGTTTATGCTCATCTTCAAAGGCGAAGGTGCAGAGACTCGTCCCTAATGTTTTAAACAAATTTCTTTGTATAAAGTGCTGAACATGAAGTGGATTTGCAGTTTTCACATCAGGTCAGATGACTGTGAGTAATTCGTTCGTCATGGAATGTTATAGCCACTTCCATGAGACAGTCAAGGTTTTCTTTGTTGGGTGTTGTGGGGGGGGGGGGGCGTGGGGACCTGTGGGGATCATTTATTTTAAGTTATTGAACTCATGTTATAGAGGAGGGGAGGAGGGGGTGGGGTGGGACTGAGTATTTCTGGGTTAATTCGGCTCCCTTCATGTCCTTTGTGTCATTAAACCTTTACGACAAGGGTTTCTGTGGGTTAACAATTTGAAGGTTTGATGTATAAGGTTGGAAAGGTGGAGGGGGTGGGGTAGGGTGAATGGGGGTTAAGTATGTATTAATATACTGTATATGAAATGAAGATGGTCCTTACACCACTTTGGAGGAAATTGTTTAAATATGATAGTTCATAGGGAAGGAATACAGACCTACAGAGTTTTTCAGGGAAAACTGCTGTTTCCTATGTGTTTGTTTCGTAGTATTAGTGTTTGCTTCCATTAGCAATTGCAGTTTTAAAACTGAAAGCCGTACATGATATGTGAAGGGTACAGTTTCATTCAACAGCAGCAACCTGCAAAATTAAAACAGCTTGGTCAGTTCCAGTAGTGTGTTTTTCCAGAGCACTAAAAAAAATGAGAAAATTAAAATTTAAAATCAGAGAGGAAAAGTTTGTCATTTCAACATGACACAAAACTCAAATGCATCTATTTTCAAAGCAGAACTTTCTAAAGAAATTTATAAAATTCTAGGTTGATGAAGAATTTTTTAATTGTTACAGTTGCATAGTTCAGGTATATCAGATTAGTTATATCAAAACATATTTTAAGCAATGATCAGAATGCTCTATTGAAATGATGCTAGCATTTCTTTCTAGCTGCAAAAGTGTTTTTGCAATTCTTTGATAAGTTTCTTGAAATGTTCTTGAAACTGTTGGGCTGGTAGGGGTGAATGGAGGGGGGGGGGAGTGGGGATGGGGAAGAAGTAAGTTAAAGAAGTGGATGAATATATAATGGTGCTTTTTGATGTCATTTTCTTGAAGATTCTTACCTAAATGTTTCTAAGTTTTCAAGCAGGGATCATGTGAGAGAGAGGAGATTTTGTTCTAATTGGTTACAATTAAGTATCATTTTTTTTTGTCAGTTTACCTTGTGAGGGGGAATGCATGGGGGAGGGGGTGGGAGAGGGGCCAGCAGACAGCAGGGAGTATTGACTTTAGTTACCCTTCTTCATCTTATCACTGTACTTGTTGTCTTCATGGTTGGGTTACTGTGTTGGTATATCCAGTACCTTGGATGAGATGTAATGGAGGTGGCCCAGCCTCGGTGGCACTATTTGTAGGCGGCACCCTCGGTTTACTGCAATGAAACATTACAGGTTTTTTTTCCCCTGTGTTTGGGTAAGAAAATGCAAGGATTGCTCTGGTTGGCATGAACTTCAGCTATGCCACTGGTGTGTTATTGATTTAATGTGTTACTGTGATTGATAATCAATTGTGTATCATTAGATGGGATTACTTCCTCCTTAAACATAAACATTCGTGCCTCATTTAAGGGGATTACATACTTAAATTTAATCACCCGCCTCGTTTAAGGGGATTACTCACTCCTTAAACTTAATCACTTGTGTCTTGTCTTAGAGGATTATTCCTTCCTAAATATAATCACTCATGTCTGTTAAAAGGTAGGGGATTACTCACTCCTTAAACTTAATCACTTGTGTGTCATATTAGGGGACTACACACTCCTTCAAATTTATCACTTTTTTCTCATCGTAGGGGATTTATTCTCCCTCCTTAAGTTTAAATTCCCAGTATTAAATAACAATTATGACTGCTAGTACTACAACATTCTCTTTTGTGGTTCCAGACCGACTGCATGGTCAAGTGGTTAGAGCATCCGACTTGCAGCTGGAAGGTCTGGGGTCCCTGCCATCGTGCTCCGTGCTCAGCATAAGCAGTGGAATAGGGAAAACAAGCCAGTGAGCCACAACTGGAAAAAAGGCTGTGTTGGCCGACTTAAACCAACTGGTTAAAAAGTGAGCCGTAAAACCTCATCTAACGAACAAAATCTTTAGTGGTTCCTCCATCTTGCTTTCATTCCTTCTAATGTTTGTTGTGAAATTTTCACTCTTTTTTAATGGTTTGAAATGTTTTCCTGAGGAATAGGTGAATAAAAGTTTTTATAATGCGTGTACAAGAACAGGGCTTGACTTAAGCTAATTTCTCACTTCTCAGACCAGGAACTGCAATGCACTAATAATGTATTTGAGACAATTGGTCTTTTGCTTGGTGAATAACTGTAACTCCTCGGACTTGTATCATTAACAGTTTGCCTTTCAAATTCCTGTTTTCTTCTTTATCTGTTCGAGGCAGATTTTGTGCTGTATTGTTTAAGTATTTTGGTGGAGAAAAGAGGAAGAATGGTAGATAGTAACTGGATATTGTCAAATATGCACACAGTGTACTGCTGGATTTGCACTTTCCATGTCAGAGTAGTATGTCTCAGTATCTGATATTCAATTACAAAAATGGGCAGACAGGTTTTGTTCCTAGCATTATGTCCACCACTAAAATTAATCTAAAATTTCAGTTTTTGTGGCATTTTTGGGAGGCATTAGAACAGGTAATTGACATGTGTCTCTCAGAAAGACATAATTTGACTGTGTTCTTAAGTCTTTATGTTAGACTGATTTGCATGCTTGGTTTCATTAAGTCATTTTGAAAATGAACTTTTACCATTTACATCCCCAGTGAAACCCCTTGCCCTGGCCCTGGGTGGGGATTAGCAATCTGGTAAGGTGAGGAGGGGAAAAGATGGGAATGGAACATTCTCTCATTTGTTGCAAAGGTGAGATGAAGGACTGAAGTGGTACTGTACAAATGTGTAGCAAGGAAAGGCTAGCCTGAGTGATATTTGATTGATATGATGTTTTGGTGATAAGGTGGGAGGGGGGGGGGGTGATAAGGGGGTGGCTAATGGGGCAGAGAAGGGAGAGGTGTAGAAGATGGAGGGAAACATGACAAAAGTGGTTTGAAGTTTTCTTTCAACTTTAGAAAAGTAAATATGCTAGGTGAGTGCAAACTTCGTTCTATGGAAATCTTATGGAAATGTCATAAAATGTGATGACAGCAAAAAGTAATGGTGAGGATATTCACATTGCACTCCTAAAGTAAGGTGATTATTGTACATTGAACTGCTCATCAGGATTTATATCAGATTGGTTATAGAAATTAAATCTCATGGTGTTCACACAACATATTAAATTAGTAATGTGTAAGAACTAGATTTACAGTGTGAATGCATTGGCATTCAAGGCAGAGGGCTGGAGGGACTCTTTTTCAGGTAAATAAACTCATTTTGGGGCAAATTTGTGATTACAAAACCACTGACATTACTGGCAAAATATCCCCTTAACTGGAAACAGACCTGTATGCTTTTACATCAGTGTGAGCACAATGGCTAGTATATTGCCTTTGGTTGTGAGTACACAGCTTTAGTACCTTAAAGTACACAATTAAGGTTGAATTGATAAGCATACTGTAAAGAGTAGGAGTGTATTCATACTCTCAGTGTAGTTAGAGTACCAAATCCTCAAAATAAGAGTACAAGACCATGTAATTTTGTACTCACTGCTAGACTTCTTGAACATAAACATTGTAACTGCTAAGTTAAAGTCAACTTTCCCCTTTGATTAAAACAATTGATCCCCTGAAGGCACAGTGTGAGTTCTGGAATATGACTGTAGTCACAATTGCCTTGAGAGGTTGGGAGAACAAAGCTGTCCTCACAGTAAGCATGACTAGCCCGGGGACATGGATTTTGTTCAACTTATCATTCAGATACCTTCTAATCTTTCGAAGCTGAAAAATTGTCAGGACTTGGTGCTAGTTGTGAGTGTAATTTTGCTGGATTTCTGTGAAGGAAATAAGGCCTTTTTACCAGCAGTGTTACAGGAACGGGTTGAACTGAAGTGACCAGCTGAACTGCAGATATCAAATCTAGTCCGCAATTCGTTCACTTTGATGTGGATGTGGAATAATGGTACATCATTCCTTTGAAAAACTTCAAAACGGATTTTGAGACTTCCTGTCAGATTCCAACTCTTGGCGCCATACAAGGAAATGTGTTAGGATTTTTCTTTGAGCTGTAACATTGCATAATTTTTGGGCTGTGGTAAGTTCCTATCAGTGGTTGAAAGGTTACCAAAGGAAAAGGGAAAATTTCTTTCATCTGGCTCATTGAGTCCTTCAGTTGTCCTCTCTGTTGCACTTTGTGAAGGTTTAAGCATGTCTCCATTTTGCATGCATGGGTATTACAGAGCACTGAACGTGCACTTCTATACAAAAACAAGTGAACAGATTCTGGACTAATGTCAGATTCCAGTGCCCTTTTGTATCCGTTCTGTGTTTGTGTGCAGAGTCCTACCTTGAGTACAAAATCCTCAAAATGTGAGTACAAGTATGTTTGTACTTACTTCTAGACTGTTTTGACAAGAGTAGGTTAAAGATTTAAGGTTTAGGGCCTGGAAGCCACTTGGGCTTACCAAGTTCCCTCTACTTGCTTGGTCCTGTATGGAGAACATTGTTGAGATTCGCTGTCTTAATAGCTAGTGCTCAGAGGATAAAGAGGCAGGTGCACACTAATCTGTCCCAGGTACCACCATTTAACGTGAAGATTTGATGGACAAGAGTGTACCCTTCAGTCTTTATAGAAGTAGACTACATACAGTGGCAAGAGTATAATGTCTCTGCTTGTGGGTAAAATGCCTTCCTTACAAGTACAGAATTTTCCATGAGTGCAAAGGTTTATTTGCAAATTAGAGTAGAAATTTGTCACTTTGTGAGTAATGATGTGTGCATTGACTCACTGCTGGTCTGGTAAGAGCTAAAAGTGATTTTTTGACTGGGTATACAAGCTAATACCTTATTACAAAATAGCATTATATATTTCCAGTCACAATTCAAAATGTACATATTGTAAGATAACCTTAGAACAGCGGTCTGTATGACAGACACTGTAGACGTCGATGAAATAAAGTCAGAGCATCACAAGAATTCAACATGGTTTGTCCCTTTGTATAATTGATTGGCACAGGTGTTACACCCATGGTGGTTATAGGGGCTTTCCAATGTTGTACTCATGGCAGTTCTTGTGGCTTTCCAGTGACATGGAGTATTTGCTGTGAGGGCCACTCGGGAGTTTGTCCCATCTGTACAAAAGCACCACCAACTCCCACAAATAATGGTAAATCTATCTGCTTTTATTCCACTAGATCAAAATTGCTTTCCCCAAAGAACTGCTGGTCAGATGACCCACCCCTATTCTTAACCCTCTAGCTGCATCACTGGGGTGTATCCTTGAGTGACCATTTTTCTCTCCTCCCACAATCTGAAAGCCTAAACAGCAGGAGATCCAATTATTTGAAAAAGCACATATTAAATACGTTAGACCACCATTTTGCATGTAGAAGTGAAAAATTTACTCAGGGACATTTCCCTCAATCCCAGTTGTGTGCCCCAGGGGCAGGGACCCAGTGGTTCTAGCACCTAAGGGGGAACTGTATTATGGGAACCTTAAATCGAACATACCCTCAAAATGTATTTTCCCCAACTTGGAAGGCAGGGATGTAATAAAGACGTGAAGGGCGGGATTAGTGTCCCAAATTGTTCAAAAATTTTAAGAGAGGTTAATGCTTTCCTTTCATTCTCGAAAAACCTGAACGTCTCCCGCTGAGCAGCTTCACTGCCCAAAACCTATTTGCTACTGCTGAATACACTTCACTAGATCCTTAACCTTCTCCAAACAATCTTCGATAAGAACCCGAATGTGTAACCGTAACAATAAATACTCTTAGGTCTAACCTCTATACAGCGCCCTCCGCAGTGCAAACAACCTCATACATTGACCAAGCAGAATGGCTTAAGTTTAGTTGGAACTTGTCCTTCCATGACAATCAAAGGAAGGGGGGGGGACCAATTTCAAATTTTTGGGATGTATTTTGAGACGGTTAGAGCACCTTTAATTCAGGACTTGAAGGACAACTATCCCACCAAGGCGAATGCAAAGTTTCGGTGACTGCAATGACTTAAAATTACTCAGTTTAGCGCTACGTCACTTTGCAGTTTCCAACTTTAACGCGGAAGTTCGTTTCCTTTCACCCTGGAAGATGAATCCAGCTGTTCAATGACTTTGGAGTTCTTCGTAAATTTACTGGATGGAGTTAGTTGGTCGGATGTTTCTAGTTTGCTTACTTTCACTTAGTTTGTCAGTTCATGCACCGTAGCCTGGAGAGGAGGGGGGATGGGGATTCAGGGGGAAGTCGTTTAAATTTTAGTTATACCCCACAGTATTATGACAGCCATCAGTTTTATCTGCAGGCTCTTATGAAAGATCCTCAGGCCGGAGTGCCCATACAAACGTGCCAAAGTTTGATTACGAGTGTATACTCCTACAACTCTTCATCTAAAGAAACACTCTGCCCAACCTAAATTGGCACGATGACTTCAGGCCCTATACAAACAATACCACAAGTTTAAAACCAGCAACTGTTAATGGATGGTGTGGACCAATTTTCTTCAATCTTTTCTATATTAGGTCTATTCGACCGGCTGAGAACTGGCAGTAGATCATCCCCTTACCCTTTTCTTAACAGTCCTGAAGCATGTACTTCCGAATACTCTCAAGTCTTTCTGTCTTGGGAACAATTATAATTCACACACTTCAGAGTACTTATAAGCAAAAGCGGGTCGAATATTGTAGTGTACATTTTGTCTTCCGAATTTCTTTAGGTAGACATATGAGCTGTACAGAAATCGTTTTTGTTCCACTCGCACGAAATGCACCATAACACCTCATCCATGAAAAAGGCAGTATACCATTTTGTGTGAAGAAGAAAGTACAAACTATTCAAACGTGCTTTTAACTTGAAGCCAATGTATGGACAGATTATTTGATTGAAGGTTTGGCAGCTAAGACTGAAAGATAATATCTAAGTTGTCGACGAGCAAGGGACACAGTAAGAACAATTTCAGTATTACTTGTCACTAGGGAAAGTACGGAGAAAAAACCCAACCCGTAATTTATTCAAGATTTTTATCTCTCCGTTGGAAGAGCACTTTTCACGAGACTGGAGTCCCAGGTACGTAGGTATTTCTTCATTAGTAAATCTCAGGTGAAACCAGGGAGCTGTTGCCCTGGTAACATAAATCTTTTCAGCCTAGCAACCGTAAAGAGGACACTGATGTATAGCTGTGATTTTAATGAGAGGTATTAAATTTCGTTGAAGTTGTTTCATTTTTCGCCTGAAAATTTACGAGTATTAAGTTAGCGTTCTTTCCTCCATGGCAGTGTAGTGAGGATGTACTGACGTATATACGGGAACGAGGTCTACAGACTGAGGAGGGGGCCCGAGCAAACAATTCAATTTCCCCAGCTTGGAGCACTGAGTCGCTCAGTACTTCCCTGCTTCGAGTCAACGAAGCGCCTGTCGGAAGCTGACAAATTGCAGGACGAACGGCACATTTAGGATTTTGGTGCATGAATTGGTAAAACTGTAAAGGGACAAATACTTCCCGTCAGATCGAAAGACGGAGACTTTCCGTTACTTCAATGTTTGCTGCCCTCTCTTAGCACGTTTAAAGAGCAAATGTTGTTATCCCAGTATGAATAAGCATGTCCCATATGTTTATTTCATCTCTGGTTCTTTGAATCAATGTGAAATTATTTTGTAACTGAATTATATCAATTTACAAGGTAACCCCTTGGTTTACTTGTTTGTACAATTTTTATGCGCTGTGACATAGGGGGAAATAGGTATAAAGTAATTAGAAGTTTAAAACAGAAACAGCTGGTTTCCAGATTGAGGTTTTGGTAACTGTCAATGAGTATTGAGGTAGTATCAGTGGCGTGGATCCATCTCCAAAAGTGTGTGTGTGTGGGGGGGGGGGGGACTTTTCACCACTTGCGAATCGTCGTCCTGGGAGAGGGGCCTAAGGGGAGGGGTGTGCCCTCCCCTTTGAAAAAAATTAAATTAGAAGGTGTCTTTATGGCAAATGGTGCCATATTTGGGCGCAATTTAGCTTTTAAAATGTAGTGTCAATTGTAATCTATGTTGTATTACAATTCATCACAGTTTTAGTTTTCATTATTTTGAAAAATTGGGGGGGGGGACTTTTTGGAGATGTCCCCCTTCCAAAAAAGTGAGGGGAACGCATCCCCCATCCCTCCATGATCCACGCCCATGGGTAGTATACAGAGTATCTTTGTAGGCACAATAAAATGAGGGCCGAGTAAACTTCTGATCATCTTGGAGCGATGGCGGAAATTCCAACCCGCTTCCATTACGATTTCAATCAACTTTGTGGAAGCCAAGCAAGAACCTAGAACGGGGCCACGCACTGTACGAAGTTGCTCAATCATGCGTGGGAGGCATACCTGTCATTTCAGCCAGTCTAAAACGGGGTCACGCACGACAGACCTGTGACTCGAGGGCCTGACGGTTGAGAAAATAGTCACGGTGAGTCATAGCGTCCCATCATGAGGCATTGTCTCTTCAGAGGTGGGGGAGGGTAACGTTTGATTTTGCCCTCCGGCATCCAACCGAAGAGACTTACCCAGACTGGGCCAGCTAGAGGCCGAGATGACTTACTGGGGAATAGAAAGATCATATATGCTTCCGAATGATTTCAATGTGTCTCTCCTCTGGCCGTCGTTCAAATTTCTCGATCTCTCACTCAAAAGTAGGAGTGACTCCAAGTAGGGGCAGGGGGTCATGGTCCTCCATCGGAGGAAGGCTGTCTCCCCGTCGGGGAAATTCTTTAAACTTCGTCGCTGAGGTACGATAAAGTATGTAATCTCTGACGGCGACGACTTATTTTATTTTGCTCTCAAGAGGGTGCATTCCTCAAGATATTCAAATTCACATTTTCTTCAATAAAAACTCAATTTTCCACATTTGTTTCACTATAAAAGGAATTTTTCCAAATTTTCTTTTATTTAAACACCCCAAATTCTCAATTTCTCGTCAAGGCAAAAGCGAAACTTTATGGCGCACGAAGCCCGCCGAAAATTTTGCGCACGCCATCCTATCGTTTTTATCGTGGGTTCGGCTAGCTTGTCCCTGTCGGGGAGTTCTCCCCGTTTAAGAAAATCCTGGCGCCACTCCTGACTCACTTGCTCAAAAGTTTTCTCGCTCAGAAGCTCACTCACTAAAATGGTTAGGCCTGCTAGCTCAAAAGAATGATCTCTGTGTATAACCGAGATCAGTGGCGTGTGTAGCCTGGATTTCGGAGCTGAGGGGGAGGGGCACAGGATGTTGTTCCCTCGACTGATATGGCGGGTTGGTGTAACGGGAGCTAGTTTCACAAGTGCACCTAACGCGAAGCGCGAGTTTGCAAGTGTGGGATCCAAGGGCCAGCGTTAGGGCCCCTGGCGAGGTCCACGGGTAGAGCCCCGATGGGGTCCAGGCGGCAAGCCCCCAGAGTCCATGCAATATAAGATAATAAGACCGCCGAAAAAATTGGTTCCAAAGGCCCTATTGATCAGGTTTTATTTCGTTACAGGTTTTGTGAAACTCGATGTTAATGACTGACAATTCAGGTTAACTAGGAGCCAGAAAATGAACTTCTAACACATATCCATGAAATGAAAAATTCTTGACAATTTATTTTTCTCGTTACAGAGCTGGTTTTCTCGTCATACCTGAATAATATGTGTTGGGAAATTTACACGTTTATTACTTTCAACACGCTACACAACTTAGCGGAAGGGCTATTTCGAGTGCATTAGCCTAATTAATTGCACAAGGAAAATCCATAGTGTGGGGGTTTAGGCGGCGTTAGGGTTCAAAGTCTGCAAGAGGCATTAACGTATGTGCATTGAATTATTTCTGCCAGTGGAGAAGAATTAACTCTATAAAGCCTCGTTGCACCTCATAAACCGGGTCATTTATTACACAACTGAGACACATGTTGCGTGTATTCCTATCAGCGAATGGACCGACCATAATCCGTATGTGTTGGCGGCCTCAGAAATTTGTCATAGGGTGGTTCCTAAAGAGGGAGTCAGTACGGGACCAAAGCCGACCTCAGCCCGATCGAGGTTAGGACTCAGGTAAGAAAATTTGGCATTCCAAATATCCTAGATTGCAGGGAAACCCATTCCACGCACGACTGGAACGTGTCTAATACCATGCGTGGGTCGCCAGTATGAAAGAATATTCTCAATCCTAAACACCCCAGAGTGTAGGAAACTGCATTCTGAGCCAATAAGAAGAATTTGTCACTACAGATCTGCTAGTGACATTCATTAACTTGTGTAGCCTACAATTAAGGCTGTCATCACCAGCTAGAGTATCTGGCATCCCCAAATCCCAAGATTGCAGGAAATCACATTCTAAATTTAATCTTGCCTCTCCAAAAGTGCATCTACCTGGACTCTGCAGGATGTTTTCGGAGAATTTTATTTTACTACCTCCGTCTGTAATATGATCTCTACTTGCTGCTGGTTCGAAATTGTTCGTTTTGTCGGTGGACGTGGAATCAGGGCGGTATAGACTCAAGTTAAGGCGCACATTTGAGGCCGCCAGCCATGGGCGTCCGGAGGGGGGCAAGGGGGGCACTTGACCCCCGGAAAATCAAAAACTTGAAAAAACGAAGAAAAAATAAAGAAAAAACGGAGAAAATATAACATCAACATTTCTTAACTGTTCACTCAGTGTGAATTTCTACTCTCAAAACAGGAATTGAATAAAAAATATCAACACTCAGGCCCCAGCAGCCCCCAGCATATTTTTGGTATTTTTAAAGTTTATATTTACGATATTGCTAGTGTTTCCCCTTTTTATATGCGGTAAGTAGGCCTTGGAAGTGTCATTCCCAAGGATCTGGGAGGCATTTTGGGCCAAACTTTTCTTGCGCTCCGCCCCAGCTCATGGTGGCGCGGAGCGCTGAGAGTCTGTATATGGGCTTCGTCCCCCCCCCCCTGACAAATTTCTGGCTACGCCTTTGTCAACACTGTGTGAAGTAGCATCTAAACTCTTTTCTGAGAGTGAAATATTTCCCATGAAAAAGTTTTGCCACTCTAAAAAAATTTTGCCCCCCTGATTTTTTCTGCGGACGCCCATGCCACCAGCGAAGTCAGGGACAAAAAGGAGGAATAAATCAGCCGAGAAGACTAACTATGCACAGAACACCCATAGAGAAGATACTTGTTATTTTATCCTAAACACGTCATAATACAAGAAATCGCACTCTCCACTATCCTGACAAATTTTTCAGCGCAGTTGTACTTTGTTTCGTCTATATAGTATCCTACCTACCATAACTAGATAAACCTACCCAGCGAAACCAGCGCGATGCGTGAAAGAAAAAGTTACAGTATTTGGGTCACCGACCGGATATCGATACTGACTGATGATTTACGAGTGGGGGCGAGTTACTTGTTCACTGCTGTACGGAGAGGTTAAGTGTTCACGACAAAATAATATAACTCGGTTGGATAATTCTGAGTTTAGGGTGTTTCTTTTGGCTCTTCAATCTCTCTCTCTTACCTTAAATCCCTAGACTGAGCGAATTTCTCCCGACTGGCCACGAAGGTGGGGGCTGTACCCCCTTTAAACACGCTACAGCGCGAGATGGACATTGCTTGACGTCAACTAATTTTGCTCATTCGTGCGTGCAGTAAACTTTGTGAGCTTTACCGGCTTGTCTAGTTAGGGAGGGGGCAGAATCACTTCCTCCCCGTGGCTACTAATGGCTTATACCCGGTATGCAGCCTTCAGTATTTACCTTCCCAAAACCAGGGAGTCCAGTAAACCTCTTCTGTTGTTTTCCATAATCCATCGGCTGTCATAATTATGATGATTGAAAATTTGCCCTCTGATTTAATGAATGGGGCGAAAACTTACACATTGTCACTGCATGCGAGCTGTAAGTTGATCGCCACAGGAACAAACGCGCAAACAAACATGCAGTTTTCAATTGCTTTTGTTAAATTTAGAATCCAGACAGCTTATTCTGTCAATTAACTGATCATCAAGAGTTGTTTTGGTCTCGTCAATAAAGTTTATTACGATCAAGAACGACTTCGATGTGGTTGAGAAATGTGTTATGATATTTTAAACACGTTTACGCTAGCGGCAAACGGTCAAGCGTATTTATAGACTCGTCCGCGTTTTTACGGAATTCTGTCCCAAGATGAGCCAATTGTTGCAAGAAAAATGGGCTTCATTTTCTTGGACGGTAAAATGTAAGAGCTAATGTAAATGATGTCAAGTTACAACCTATGACTGTGGCGTACAGAGATCTTCAACACGGGACTGGGTTTGGAGGACGCAAATGAATCTTTGGGGTTCACATTTTTGATAGTTGCGTGTAATATATTTTGATTCTACGCTTTGAAATTGTGTTGGGGTGACATTTTCATTACAATTTTAAGCTTGGTTCTCGAGATATTACCATGGATTATGTCACTGCATTCTCCGTACCCAAGGTGACCGTGACGTCATTTCTTCACATCGATCAGGGAGTTGCTATTGGACAATATCACCTACCAACATTGACGAGCAATCTGTCCTTTTATCAATCTATTGTATCGTTTTTGAAATAAGGATTCAAGTTCATCTAAAGGGTTCGCAAAGTTTGTACAATTCCCACGTTTTTGAGCATGCAGTCCCATTGTGAATACAGGACATTGCGGAGAAGAAACTGGTTGCTAGGTTTATGCAAAAATAAAACAGTCTTGGTTAATGTGATGCTCTGACGTCACATGTACTTTCTTCGACTTCAGTTTGAGTTAAAATGCGATAACTTCACATATGTACATTGCAATTGACTGCAACTTTCACCAGAATGCACTGACCCTTAGCTAGACAGCTAGACCCGGTACTGAAGGGGGGGGGAACAAGAAAGTTTCGGGGGGGGGGAAATATGAAATATTTTTAGGGGATAGATATGCTTAAATGCATTGAGCCTATTCTAATTATTAATTTTAAAGGAACATTTTTCTCCCCCTGTCTTCCCCTTCCTCCTTGGCTACCGACTTGCCAGAATGCCTTCAAGATCCTCTGTCGGGGCGTAGATTGGGGTTGGGGATTGGGGGGCAAAAATTTTCCGACAACCCTAATTTCAATAGAAAATGTAAGAATACTTATCTGAAGTGTTGAAGAATTAGCTTATGGGATATTGGGATATGCATTATGTTGAAAAGGGTTAGATGGGAGATTCACATTAATACTTTAATAGGCTCAAATAGGCGTTTCTCGAAGCCCTAAAGTCATCTGTACACCACAATATTATATCTTTTTTACCTTGCCTGTTTTTTTACTCTGCTTGAATTATTGGGGGCAAAACGATATGTGTGCCTCCCCAATATTTTCTTTGGAGGGGAATTGCCCACCCTGCCCCCAGGATCGACGCCCCTGTCCTCTGTCACATATTACAAGTTCAGCTCCATTCCGTCTTTTAACAAAACATCAGATGTATTCCTATCAGGATTTCTTATTCAAGTAAGGAACGCCCGTTTCTATCGATATTAATTAGAAGGCATAAGGAGTCATTCCTTCATTTGCAAACAGGTAAATTTACCAAACTTTTAAGTATTTTACTACACAATCTTGACTTTTGCAGGTAAAAATGTAATTTTGCATAGATGCAACAAAGAAGTCATCGAGTTTAAATTTTTTGCACTACTTTGATTTGGATTGGTTGATTGATGTTAACAGACTCATAACCAAATTTGTCAATATTTTAGGAATATAGTGCTTGTTTGACAACGCAGAAATTTTTGGCCGGAAGAAGGAGGGGGAGGGGGAGGGGAGGGCGCAAATCTCTGTTTGAGACGGAGGGGGAGCGAAAATGCATATAATGTCCGCGTGAACACGAAACTGTGCACACGTAGCGTGCACAGTGAGCACGAACCACGAAGCCCAAAATGTGTGGGGTCCAGAGGCCCGCCTTAGGCCCCCTGTGGGGTCCAGGGAACAGCCCTGGTGGGGTCCAGAGGGAGAACCCCCGGAATCTCCTGGGTTTAAGTATTTAAGAAAATATTTGAGGATTGTTATTAACATTTTCGGGGCCAAATTACGCTTTCGCCCTCCACTATTTCACTTAGGAGAGAATGCCACTTTCCCCCGGGTTCGCGCCACTGGGTGAGGGACATTTGCTCATCAGTTAAGGGGCATTATTCAATGAAGGGGTGGGGAACCCTAAGAACTTTTGCCCCTAATTGTAGTGATTTCGTTATCACAATTTTGCTCCAAAAAGTGCCAATTTCCTGGAAAACAGCCTACCTTCTGCCCAAATGCAGTCGCTTAGCTCTCTCCAGCGGCCGGTTCGCCTTTGTTACATTTGCATGTGTATAGATCTATTATACAGTTGTAAGGATTCGTTGATGAAACCACATAAAACGATATGGGGTTTACACGAAATGGAGGGGGTGATTTCCCCAGATTGTCCTCGGTGGCTACCCGGGCCTGGTTGTGGATAGACGTTAGTGGGTCGTTTCAAAATTCTTAGTCTATCAAGACAACTTTGTAATCTTATGACATACTGCATGACAGTTGGAATAATTATGACCTATACTGTTACGTGCATGTTAACTTAAGTCACCTGCATGAATTTTCTATAGCATATACTTCTAGACTAAAGTCGTTTAAAATACCCTGACGCGCAATGGAGACGTAAATATTTAAGAATTACTAAAATATCATAAAAATTAATTGGTGGGACAAAAGTGCCCCATGAGGCTGAAATCAATTCAAGGATCACTTGAATTTAAAGTTTTTTATAGAGTAAACCATTTAATTAATGGAAGAACAGAACTTGAAAATATATTTAGGCCGAAATGACTAGGCTAATTAGTGCTATGCTAACAGGAAAATACTGAAAGCAACTTATGAGGGTAGGTATGGAAGTCAGCGTTAGTGCTTCAAAGCCTGGTTTGTTACGTCACAAAAGCAACAAGTATAGCACCGAAGTTAAACGTGTATTAAATGTATTTAATCAACCGATGGTAAAAGTGACATCGCATATCATGTGACCACACAAGCTCCAATCAGTACAAAACAGTAGAACATAAAACGATCATTACGAATTAAACAAATAGGGACCGGCGTGAAAACATTTAATATAAATAAATAAAATTCAAATGGTGGCCAAATGAACGCCAGTGGGTTCAAACCAGGAAGTTCTAGGAAGTCCATGTCAACGCAGGTACACATCGCGCGGGGGGGGGGGGGGGCGTTGAAGCGAAAAAAAAACAAAGAAGAAAGAAAAAACAGAACACAAAAACGAAAAAGATGGATTCAAGGTGGCTATTTCTCGACAACAGTCTCCACTTTCTCTTTTGAGCCATTCACATAGCTCTGCTACAAAGTTTGTGTGTTTATTTCCACTTTCAGGTGAGAGAAAATTGCATTTATTAGTGTTAAATATCAAAACTTTCTTGGCTGAATGCCCGCGGATTCCAAGTGTCTTAGTAATTTTGACGGATACATGAACACTTACTGGCTAGTCATGCTTTCACACTGCATAATAATGAACGATTCAATAAAAACGTTTCTCTGTGTACTTGACAAGCGCCAGCAGTCTCTCAAAGAGAGTGGCCACCTTTTTATAAAACTTTTGAATCTGTATGTGAATTCTATGCAAGCCTAAAAAGTAAGTCATAGTTTCAATTGAAAAGACTTACCCAATTCTAAATTCAGTACGTACAGACATATGACGCCAAATATATTATATAAGGAAGTATAGCAACCTGTTGTGGTAAAGTTCTGCACGCCCTTCCATACAGGCACATAGGAAGATATTTCACAAGTCCAAAGGTGTTGCACAAAAAAATTTCCCTAACTGGCAAACCCTAGAAGCGAGGGATCCGGGGCTTATGGTTTCTGGAAAAAATTTGGAGTCCAGGTGATCTGCAGTGTAATCTGAACCATTTTCCCATGATTTTAATCCACTAAGTGACTGTTTCCACTATTTTCGAGGTTGAAGCTCATTAATCAGATATATTGCAAGCTTTGGAATCAAACTATACTATTTTCGTTAGTGTTCTGAAAAAAAGAAACGGGTAGGGGGAGGGGACAAATCCCTTCCACTTTCAGAAGTGGGGGACATGCCCTCCTCGTCGCCTCCTGCTGACGTCCATATGCCTCCAAGTTTCAACTTGTTTATCATTACGGTTTGGGATAACAATTTAACCTTGGCACTATGTTTGACCTTCGACATCGAACCTTTGTAGTCACAAAGTACTTTATCCAAATGTCTCATCGTTTCTTAAGGATCTTGAGGTTTAATGACCTTTTTCAAAAAAAAGGGGCAAAAGCAAAACATCTCCGACAGATCATTATCTTGAAGTAATGATGTACTATCTAAGCGTAGCGCCACCATCATCTGGCGTGTAGCGCGCGGAAAAATTAGATTAAAATAGACACTTCCAGGCCTTGTCAGTAACCATTTCGATACGTAACTCTGCTTCAAAACATAAGAAGTGTTGTAAACCCCTAAGAATTTTAGCTACTAATTTCCGTTGTAAGAATTTTTAATTAAAGTGATAAAAATTCCCGACAGAGACTAGAAATTTCCGACAGAGGCCTTCGGAGGCTTTGTGGGGGGGGGGGGGGCGACCGCCCCTGCCCCCTCTAGCTACGCCACTGCCATGGCTCTTGAAAGCAAAAATCCAGTAACATACCCGTGTATACAGAATCGCAAATCTCAATAAATATTTCGGTGTGCTTCGCGTGAACCCAGTATAAAGAGTGCCTCATTAGTACTGCTTTCCGTACGAAAACTTTGTTGGAATTGCCTCGTAATGACCTCCAGCTGTTCACCTTCCCCACCAACTACCACCATCCTCATTAAAGTGACCGACTGTTACTATTTTAAATTTGCAATCATCATAAGAAAAATATTTCATTAGCATTTCAATTAGCCTAAATAACACCTTTGGGACGTAGGATTTCCTTGAAATGGTTCAGAATGGTCTAAAACCATCCCCAGCGCTTCTGTTTCTCTCCCTTA
This sequence comes from Holothuria leucospilota, assembly GCA_029531755.1. Taxonomy (NCBI): domain Eukaryota; kingdom Metazoa; phylum Echinodermata; class Holothuroidea; order Aspidochirotida; family Holothuriidae; genus Holothuria; species Holothuria leucospilota. The sequence goes on from CM055971.1 coordinate 20,398,683, forward strand.
GCGCTTGCAAGTACAGGCTTCGTCGGCCACACCTTACAAAGATGCAGTCTCCATGAAAATTGCTTCCCTGGCATTTTAACTGTGGACGTCCATGGTCTCGTCTTTATGTAAGAACAACCCATAATAACATTTCATTGATTTAAGAAATAGTATATACCTATAGACGAAAACGATCAGCGCTTGTGTTTAGTGACTGTAGGCAGCCATTAATGGGGTCCACCAGCCTTAAATCGTCTTCATTTATTTTCTACATGAATTTCAAACCCACATATTCAGTGAAATTGAACGAATCAAGATACAATTTAATGTCCAACCATCCATCATACAGGTAAGCAAGGAAATTGAAAGATTAAAGGTGATAGACCCCAGGTATGGCCGACTGAAATCAGACCATCACTTGCTCTCCGGATTCGTCTATAACTTGATAACCACCAAACTTTGCTTTGTATAAAATTAAACTCTATCCTATTTTTCACAGTAATAAAAAAGTTGAGTGGCAATTGTACCAGACCATTGACAAAAATGAAACATAACGAAAGAATAGGTGGCTGTATTGAAAAAGTAGGGTAAGTTTTCAATGACTTCAAAAAATGCAGAAATTTTTTTCTTCTAGGTGAAAACGGCATCTCGATAGCTTGTAGCGTTCGGAAGATACTAATTTTCAAAGAAATGCATTTTTTTCTCAAGGTGAAGTGCATTATGGGAGATCTGTGATGTCATCGCGGCACATTAATTTGACAAAGCATTGAATTTCTTCATGATGTTGACACTGCTGTAGGGAATATTTATCAACTTTGTTTTTTATGCCGTACATATGGTGTAGATTTATGCTAACCTACATGGAAAGATATTCAAATATTCCAACAGTATCAAATTTCAAGGACAACACGACATTAAATTATAAAGGAAAACAAAAGAAATCTGAGGCAATATGCCCACTTTACATAACATTCTGTGACCTTGATGAGAACTGGAGGTTTTTTTGACAAAACTAAGTAGTCTTTAATATTAGCTATCTCGAGTTAGGAAAAGAGAATTGCTACGGGGTTTAGAGGGTATGAACTGAAATTTTTTCTCTTTCACATGGGATCCTTGTGGAAAGCCACTGGAAAATGCCTTTAATAACTCGGCTTCAGGGGAAATTTTCTCCTGGATCCCACCATAATGTTTCTCCTGGACCACGTCAGGGCCACATGGCAGCCCAGGGACTACCCTCGTTGTTAGCAGAACACTCCATGATTCAAGTTCAACTGCCCTGCGAAGCTAAGAAAGAATTATTATATCCAGTTCACCCACTCACAAGTGAAAGACGACGGTTCTGCCCCCTGTATGGCTCGAGAAAGAGAAAAATACCACTAGACAGGGGAAATTATGACACTCTTGACGCACATGTACATAATACATTTCCCGAGGCTATCTTGCTATGGTTATGTATATGTTTATGTAGCTATAACTTTTCTGTAAGTACAAATCCCTTGAAACAATCTTCCTGGAGCATCCGTACATGAAACCAACGGCTGCGATTTGTTCTCAATATTGGGGGGGGGGGGGGCTTCAAATAAGTAACTGTGTAAAGGATCAAAGTCATTGGGCGATTTTTCAAATATGGGGGGGGGGGGAGCAGGGGGAAATGTCCCCTCGGGATCGCCGCCCATGTCTGAAACACTAAAATGCCTCAAGCTTCCGGGCTTGGGGATCCGGGGGCTTTACGCCCCTGGACCCCCGCGGTATTCCGACATATAGGCCTATTCGAAAAAAAATTGGTATTGTGCACACATTCGAACAGAAAGTATGGACTTTTAAAGTAATAATGATATACTGACATATCGTAGTGCTGCTTGAAACCAAGCATGGCCGTATGGGACTCTTCTTCTCAGGGACGGCGGTGATTTTTACCCCATACTCCAGACCCAATTTAAGTGTATAATTTTCCGCCCGACTGAGACAAAATATCTGCCCAATCTAGTCAGGTTTCTGACATGGGGGGGGGGCGCCCCAGCACCCCGGCCCGTACGGCCATGAAACAAAGTGATGCCACTTCCCAATATTTTTCTGGGGGTTGGGGTGTGGAGAATGGGGTCTGAAGGATGGCCTGATCGGAATATTAGCTTGAGTCAAGTAAGATTTCCTTCTGCCATCTTTAAGTGGCGAGTCAACTTTACAAGTTGTAGCCGATTTCATTGCCCAGCTCAATTCGACACAAAATGAAAGCCTAACTTGAGAAAACGATAAGACAGTGAACTTGCCTGCTTACCGCTTACCTGCAATTCATGAATATTTATAATTCTCTTTTCGCGATAAAATTCTTGTACTTTCATTTATTTGTCGGACTGCCCCATATATAGCCTACACATGGCAAATTAATTTCGTTAAGCAGCAACATTTCGATCTAGTTTAATCTACAATTTATATCGACTGTCGGGTTGATCCTCTACCCACCGCATTGCGGTTGCTATAGCGACATAGTCTGTGCCCTTTCTACCCGCCTCAACCCCGTCATTTTCATAATCACTGTATTCAACGAGCTATGCAGTCTTCGATGATAATACGAACACATACGCTGTTCCAAGTTGAATCGGCTAGCTACGGGGACTTCTGAGATGTATATTTAAGCCTATGTATTTCTATGTATTCATACACACTGGACACAATCGTTCCAGCGAATCCATACGTGATATAACTGCAGTGCTGTGTGTACACGTTAAAACCTGTACTGCACTGTTTAATAACGGCGTCGTACGGCGAATGACAGCTTTCGCTCGTTCGCTCATAGGAGAGCTCACTACTAATGTATTCGAGTTTCTTCATACCATTAAATAAAACTGGAACCCGCACGCGCGCACTCGTTTCGACCACATATTAAAATGTTCATGTAATATTAAAAGCCTCGACAGCAACGTTCCCGTAGCTTGTGCATACGTTTTGTAGAGTGCTACCTAGCCGATATTACGTTGGGAGACGGCGGGGAGGCGAGCGGCTTCTAAGGACCAAATATTTAGGACTAAATCACTACATTGGTGCCATAAATTGGGAGAAATGCATATATGACGGCAAAAATACAACCTCGCTGGAGACTTGGAGGCTGGCCATTGGGTGAGTTGTGTTTAATCGTTTAAATACGAGACTGCAATTAAATTTAAAGTGTCACTGGCCGACTCGTCGCATTACGTTCGGTCCATCAACCTTCCGAGCGTAACCAGAACCTTACTTAGTATTATAATGTGTAATATTCCACTGGTTTGCTTGATAAGATTATGCCTTCGTTTCGTGTTGCAGGGAAAGACTAAATCGAAACTAACCGCTAAAACAGTGACTCAGAGTGAGTTATTTATCTTGACAATGCATTAATTGTTAGGCATTGCTAAATATGCATAATTGTATCTCCGAAGATATGTTTTAAAGCGATATGATCACCGTTACACATCGATGGAATAATCTTCTGGTTAGATCCTAGTTGATAGTTCTGCTGTGATACTGTGTAGTAATTGCTTTAATTTCCCCAGCTTCTGCAGGGGGTATCGAAAGACTCCCCAAAATTTTAGGTGAAATAATGTTCTTTGCCCTTTTCAACTTTTGCTTTACTCATGGGTGGCTTTTACCCACCCTTAGGCTCTTGTCTGTAAATTTTCAGGCGGCCTACTTACCACGATAGTGTGAAACAATATGAATTTGAACCTATTAAAAAGAGGGGAAATATACCCTATTGTCCCATCCCATACTCAATACTCAATGCCGGATTCAGGAGATTTTACAAGGGGGAAGAGGCGTACTATGATGGCCAGAAAAATTATTACGGGGGCTCAGGGGGAGGGGGATCCACCATTTCATAGTGTGTGGGCATCAAATACGGAATCGGGGTAGGCCTGTATAATTTCACTCTTGAATGTGCTAGTGCAGGAATTCCTTTTGGGGGTGGAGTGGGGCTTCCCCTAACTGCCCCATACCTATACCACTACAGGGGGGGGGGGGGGCGAAGGTCATTGCCACATGCTGCCATGCCTGAGAGTCACCCCGGACGATTTCAAAAATTCAAAATCAAACTACTAGCACATCGGAAAATCGTGGGTTACTGAAAGGAAGGGGTTGAGGTCATTACCAACTCACGTTTATCTCAGGGTTAGAGTCAAGGTAAGGGATCGTCTTGGGAGAATATACAGGGGATGGGGGTTGTCTGTTAACCATCATCATATAATAAACTTACTGTAAGTCAGCATTTTTGAAAGTGTAAAACTTGTAAGCTCCCAGCCGATAAGGGGTATGAGACAGGGGGATGAGTGCTCCCCATTATGGGGGAAACTTTAAATTGGAGTAAGGTCTGTAGAAATTGGGGCAAAATACTTTTAAAAGACGAGGGATTTCGGCCAAAAAATTGTTCCCTACTTAAGGGACCCATACTCCTACGACCCTTCATGCAATTGTAGTGATAAAAAAATGACGAAGCTGCTCGTGGTCCCCTTTTCAGTTTCTTGCTTTACCGTGTACATTTATTTTAAAGCCAAAATCTGTTTCTTCTTTTGAGGAGAATTGCTAGGATCAATTGATGTTTGAAAAAAAGATTGGGGTTACTACAGTGGGGATTTGTTCACTTAGTCAAGGGAAACATTTACAATTAACACACTTTATGAACAGCGGCGTCGCCTTGGGGATTTCAAAAGTGGTGGGGGAGTGGGGGAAGCAATAATTTTTGGGGAAATAAGTTGCGTGTGCACCTTGCTCCTGTACACTGTATACCTTTGTAGGCAGGCGCGGATCCAAGGGGGGGGGGCTTTCCTGGGCTCAGCCCCCTTTTTCGCCACATCAACAATAACAAATACGCGAAAATTACCATAATGTTATTCTAGGAGAATATTCGAGGGGGCTTTCAGCCCCCCCCCTTTTCGAAATGTCTGGATCCGCGCCTGGTAGGGGAGAGTACCGGGGGAAATGGGTGGGAGAAGCATTGCCTGTGAGAAGATGCACCCTCATGCTCCTCGTGATGGTGCCCTTGTGTATAAAACGTATTTATCAATATAGGACTTCTCCACCTTTTTGAAACATGGTCAGACTCTGAAAAATCTTTTCTCTGTTTGGAGGGCGCACTTGGTGCGTGTTAGTACAAGATATGAAAGATGTAATTTAGCAGTTTAGTGGAGAAAATGTATTATTTTTCTGAGACTCTTCAAGAGTTCTTTGTTAATAGGACGTTGTGGCGGCGCAACGCCATTTCATATCAATTATTCATTTCGTCCGTACGAAGACATATACAAGGAAGACGTGCTATGGGCATATTCCCACAGTATAAACAGAACACTACTGTTGATCAAGCTAGAAGTGCTAAACGAAGGTAGTAACCTGATAAAGATACATACCTAGACTTGAACCTCGAATAGTAATAATAAGGCAAGGGGGTAGGGGCATCTGTTGCATGTTAACCCCCTCCCTCAACAGTTTGCCACCTTATCTTTTCATTCCAGATTGACACGCCGTATAATCACGATCAGTCTATTGTTCATTAATATTCTAATACTGTTGGCACTACTATTTGTTGCTAAATAGAAACCCATCTTTCTGTGTGTTTCCAGGTCCACACGCTAACGCTGTAAATAGTTTTGTACTGGCAGACTGGTGTGCAATTTTGCAAATCAGCAGAATTACCCCACAGTAGCATCCCCGAAAAATACACTAGCTTCTGATCAAGGGGCAGTTACTTGTAGGACAGCATGGAGGAGGGGGTGGAAGGTAACCGATTATAGGCTATCAATAAATTTCTAATAAATTGGAGGAAAAAATAACAAGAAAAATAGTAATATGGCACTATGTAACGTTTTAGTGTCATGACTTGCAGGTTGGCGTCGTCCTAAATTTTGGCCTACATCGGATATAAGTCACCCAAATTCCTTGCACCATAAACAGCATTTTAAGGGGAATGCGGCTCCAGCATATTTTTGCCCTTAGGTATAAGGGCCAATTAAAACAAAAGAAACACAATGTCTCTGAAACTGAAAATCAAAGATCAATCATTGTAGAGGGTTTAGAGGGTGCTATAGAGGTATGATCCCCCTAGTCATATGGAGTGCAAAAGATCAATGGATGGATCATGGACGGAGTGGGAGAACCAACTTATATAGCAGGCAGTCTCTGACTCGGTCTTCAAATCATAATTTTATCGATTGTCTCCATATGTTGCAGTTACGTTTCCAAAGTAAACCTTGGCCCCTAGAACAGAAAACCCTGGGGCCGGATAAGGTACTTTCTCCATGAGTCTATGGCGGTCACGTTGAATCTGCAAACTAGAGGAACCAACTGTCAATATCTGACAATGTCAAAGCAGTTGGAACTGAGCCGAAGACCTTTACTTTTTTTCAGAAATTTGCAAAAGTTACGATTAATTGCAAATGTGATGTGGTCTAAAGTGGACCAAGTTCTGTTTCCTGTCAGACGCAATTCACCTGCAGTGATCGTAATAAACCCATGCAACAATTATCAAGAGTCCGTGTAAAGAGATGGTTGTTGTATTGTATGTGCACTTTGTGTGGTAAGGAAGTAAGGTATAAAGACATTTTGAAAGAAGGCCTAAATTTAACCAAAGTTCATCAGTTCCATGCTCCAGTTTACCGCCTTCTCAATGACATGGACGTTTTTTTTTAGCAAATTAAGGGTCCCTGGACAAATTTGTATCATAGGGATTTATGTGCCCAAACGGTAGTGTTTGTGAGACAAATAAAATTTCTCAAATGTTATCCATAGTTTCAAATTTGACTACTTTACGAGAACACGGGTCCTTCAGGCCGAGCCCTTGGCGTCCTTGGAATAAAGGGCCCTGATCACAGATATGTAAACAGATGGGAAAGGGGACCATTTGTAACGTTAAAAATGACTGGATTGGTAAGAACTTCTAGGCAATGATGGTTGTATGGTCCAACTGTCATTCCGGTAGAAATATGGTCCAACACGTCTTCAAAGAACAACTTAATACTACGGGTACGAAGGGCCGGAAATCATTCTCAAAGAAATAGAAACCAATTTATCAGCTCTCAAACCTACCCCAAAGTAACAAGAGAGTGCATTTCTATCTAATCTGCTTTTCTTTGGTGCCCTTGTACTTATTTGTACTTGGCGTTGGGTGGAAGCAGGGACGTGGTGCCCGATTTGGGTGGAGGGCTTGAATTGAAAGGTACCCTCTTCCGAGACTAACCTCTCTATTTTGATAACAGTGAAACGTTTCCTTTGACAAACATCGGGCTCAAGCCCCAATGGCACGACGCCTCAAGCTGTGAGTGCTGAGTCCGATGGCCAGTTGCGCCATCAGTAGAACAAGTAATTGGACCAGTTTATGACAAGCAGGAATGTCGAAGTATAAGAAAACATGAGAAAGAACACAGCGAAAAGTATATTCTTGGGATTCACACTTTATTATCCTTTAAAGTCCCAGCGTCTTAAGCATTATTCCAGTGGGCCATGGGACTTGGCCCTGGAACATGTTTGCAATTTTAGAAGAAAAATAGGGAAATGTAGTTCAGTTTGAGGTTGCAATGTTTTAAACATCTTCTGCTCTATGCAAACGACTGTTAAAAGTTTGCTCTTTGGAAGAAGCACCATACCACTAGATTGTATATAACCATATGCTAGGATGGGGAGGGTTTGCGAAAAAGCTAAATCAATTTAGTGTATGCATACATGGAAACTAATCAGTACTCCGCATGCAGAATTGACCCGTCTCTCTTGGGGTCCTCGGGTCTTTCTGCATAGTTTCGCGGTCTTATGATCAACACGCTTTATAGACTGCCTATCTGTCGCTTTTCCAAGTACAAATGGGCAGCCTATAGAGGGCGTGTTGATCAAAGCCACGTACCATAATTCCGCAAAGTGTCAATGGAGATTTACTGTACTTACATGTCATAGAATCGTGACCAAACAAATAAACGGTCATAACGAGAAAACAACCAGAAGCCAATGTTGTATTCAGTTACATTTCGGAACCCGACTTAAGTACCTCCTTTCGAGTTTGACTAACGACCAGTCCCAGACAATATCCTCCCACCCTACTCTACCCCCTTTGACTGGCCAAACTCTACCCCCTTTGACTGGTCAAAGTCTACTTTCATGGAACGAATCAAGTTCAGTTAGTTCATTTTACGCGCACGGTGTGAATTTTTTTCTAATAACTTAAATCCACATATACATAATTGATTTCTCATATAAGCACATCATAAAGCCCTAAAACAGATCACAAAGTCACCCTACAGTGAAAATTAGGGTAGCACACCAATATTTCAAGAACATCTCCTCTCCCGCGTTAATTGTTACCTGACGGATATACACCGTATTAAACTTCCTAAAGATTTTCCGGGGCTTAATCATGTAGACCATTTTGTTGAGGAAATTGTGGTGTAGGCGTTTGAGCAACGAAGTTGGTGCACCGTCTCTACAATTTAGTCGGCGGAATACCAAAAACATATTCGATAATACCGACATATTCGATAATACCGGTATATGAACACATTCATACCAACGGTAATGAAAATCCTGTAATACCGGTATATCGAAATTTCGGTATTCCTCAAAAATAGCGGAATTCCGGTACTTTGAAAATACTGGTATCAGAAGGTATTCCAGAACTGCGGGAATACTGATATATATATATATATATATATATATATATATATATATATATATATATATATATATATATATATATATGCAACTATTTAATACAGCGTTGATTTGACTCATATATATATATATATATGTTTGTATATATATATATATATATATATATATATATATATATATATATATATATATATATATATATATATATTGTAACGTCACTTTGTTGTCAGCCAAAGAGAAAGGCCTTAAGACATCTGGATGGGAACACTCACAAAAACGAGAGAAAACGGTACTTTGCCTTCTGCAAAGGTCTCGGTTATATTCTTTGATGATGATAAAAATGGTGCAGCCCCGTGAGGCGGATTACATGATCAATATTTGTTGTACCTATGGTAACTTAACTTATATACATATATACATGGTCACACAGTTGGGCACTTGGGCAACAACTGCGCAGTAGTAGAAACCTTGGTATGAACACAACACGTCAACTGTGTAACGATAATAGATAGCGTATGTACTGGACGCAACACACTAACTGCGTAACTAAATAATAATTCTACGGGAGCTCCGCACTACTTGCACAGCACCCAATATACCCTGCGGACGCAGCGCACTAACTGCGTCAATAAAATACTTGTTTGGCAGGTGCTCCGCACTACTTGCGCCGCACCCAATATACTCTACGGACGCAGCGCACTAACTGCGTCAATAATTATTAATTGTTCTGCGGGTGCTCCGCACTACTTGCGCCGCACCCAATATACTCTAAGGACGCAGCGCACTAACTGCGTCAATAATTATTAATGGTTCTGCGGATGCTCCGCACTACTTGCGCCGCACCCAACTTATCCTGCGGACGCAGCGCACTAACTGCGTCGATGATGATTAATGGTTCCGCGGATGCTCCGCACTACTTGCGCCGCACCCAACTTATCCTGCGGACGCAGCGCACTAACTGCGTCGATGATGATTAATGGTTCCGCGGATGCTCCGCACTACTTGCGCCGCACCCAACTTATCCTGCGGACGCAGCGCACTAACTGCGTCGATGATGATTAATGGTTCCGCGGATGCTCCGCACTACTTGCGCCGCACCCAACTTATCCTGCGGACGCAGCGCACTAACTGCGTCGATGATGATTAATGGTTCTGCGGATGCTCCGCACTACTTGCGCCGCACCCAACTTATCCTGCGGACGCAGCGCACTAACTGCGTCGATGATGATTAATGGTTCTGCGGATGCTCCGCACTACTTGCGCCGCACCCAACTTATCCTGCGGACGCAGCGCACTAACTGCGTCGATGATCATTAATGGTTCTGCGGATGCTCCGCACTACTTGCGCCGCACCCAACTTATCCTGCGGACGCAGCGCACTAACTGCGTCGATGATAATTACTCAGGCCTAATCAGCGGGATATACCAAGCTTAACGAAACATGAATGCACTGTGCGAGAAATTGTTTACACTTACAAAAATTAGGATGTCTTTTAACTACGATCTCAGAGGAAATAGTGCGCTATGTGTATACCCTTACTGCTCGCAAGCTTACTGAAGAATCTCGTTGATCAAGTCGCACCACGGTGGTTTTGTCAGGACAGCCCCGCAAAAGCACGTGGCTGCTTACACATAAAACGTATACAACTTCAAAAATACTTATGATTGGCTAGACTAGCTTCCTGACTCGCCTGTGATTGGCTAGGCTAACTTCTTGCCTCGCCTCTATGAGTGCCGTCTTAACAGTTAAACTATACAGAATACGTACAATGATTATTCATTACTACTTATGTACAACCTGATTGGTTAAATACTAATACACACTGACTCTACCAAGCGATCTGTAAACACGTGCGTCCCAGTTCTGGGAAAATGCAGTCGGCCGTCGAGCGGAAGTGACTGCGTAGCCGGGCATGCATTTACAATTGTGTCAAAGAAAATAAGAAATCATATGCGAATAACAGCCACATCGCAGGCTTATGTACAACTGACGGTGGAGATTATGGCATGGGAAAAGTTTGGAATAATTTCGCACCCAGCTGTTCTATTTTATGGTAACCCGGGTCGGTTACACTCTCCCCACCCAAGTTTCTAATGCGTCCTCGCATTAAGTACTCTTTCTCCAACCTGATAAAGCCTAACATCACAACGTTATGAAACTTTTCCACTATGCATTTGCCGAAACAATACGGTATATCTGCTTCAATACATTCAAACAAGCATAATATGATAGCAAAAGAAAAGAAAAACTTTTTTTTCATTTCAAAACAGTGAAACAAATTATTTACAGTTATGTCATAAACAAAAACATGAAATCAAGACTTACAGAAATATGTACGTAATGCATGAAACAGTTAATTTAACTCTCTAGAAACTTTTCTACCACAACCTTCACGCTGCCGTCGGGATTAACCGTAGTGGTGGTACGCTGAACCAGGCGTCCGTCTTCGTGGTCTGCGACATCGTTTGTCTTGCTTCCAGCGTTGGGGTCGCTCGGTGTTAAGTCACCTGTGGTCCCTGTTGTTTTGGATTGCAACGTTTGCCCTGAGTCGGAGGTTTCCTCTGTATCGGGCGTGTCCTCTGTATCTCGGGGTTCTTCCGGCTGGGGGTCTTGCGTTCGTCTCTGAGTTGAAGCTACTTGCCGCTTCTTGGGAGTGACATATGGCGTTTCCGGTAGCTTGGATGACTGGGGTTTGGCGCCAGTAGTTTTCTCGTTGTCTAGATCCTCGTGTGGCGAGCCTAGAAGGGTGTCTAAACTCGGCCATTCACTCCCCATTCGTCTAACTTTTGGGGGGTCGATCTTTCTCGTCGAGTTTTGTCCCATTCTTTTCTGGGCCCCTTCGTTCTTCTTCTCTTTTGTCTCAGTGTCCTTGGGACGCTCCTTCTCGGGATGGCGACTTGTGGTGTGCCTGGCGACATCGTGCTTTCTCGTGCTTCGATAGTCACAGTAGCTGCAGGCAAAAACGTTTTCACGCCTCCTCTCATGGCTCTCCGAGTAGTGGATGTCCAGGTCCTGTAGTCGAGAATACTTACATCCGCATTCCCTGCAAGTGTACTCCAAGTCGTACTTGGTCTTTCCCATCATCTGTTAGAACAATATAGAAATAAAGAAGTGTTACTAGCCTCATTCGAGCCGTTATTGATTTTCATTTGCCACTACTTCTTCCATAGTCTTAACAATTTTAATAGGGGGGTCTGAGGTTGGTTTCAATAACCAGAGGGGAGGGTCCTCTCCCTTATACTTCTTAAGTCTGTTGTGGTGTACTATTTTAGCCCGCTTCCGGGGGCCCATCTTTACTCGGTAAAGAATATCACTGATCTTTTTTAAGACCTTCCCGGGCCCGTCCCAGTGTTTTTGCAGCTTAGGCGAAATCCCCCTCTTTCGAGTAGTATTTAGCAACCATATCATTTCTCCAACTTCAAAAGATTGGGTAAAGGCCTTTCTGTCATGAGCTCTTCGCTGTTTCTCGCTGGCTACTTTCAGTTGTTTTCGGGCACATTCATGGACTTTCTCAAGTCGGTTGCCTAGGTTCTCTACATATTGGTGTACTGTCTCGGACTCTTCCTCATCCGGGGCCTTTGGGATTTCCAAGTGGATTGGCAGGTTAACTGGGTGACCTAGGAAAATCTCAGCTGGTGAGAAACCCGTGCTTTCGTGTTCAGCAGACCTGTACGCCAGCATGACGTAAGGGAGCCAGGCGTCCCAGTCCTTCTGGTCTGGACAAACCACCGTCGCCAACATGTCTTCCAAAGTCCTGTTGAAGCGTTCCACCATTCCATCCGACTGGGGATGAAATGGTGTCGTCCTGGTTTTCTTAACATCTAATAGGCCACATAATTGCTGGAAAAGCTGGGATTCGAACTGGCGTCCCTGGTCTGTGTGGATCTCTAATGGCACTCCAAAGCGACATATAAATTCTTCTACCATAATTCTTGCAACCGTGGTGGCCTCCATATCCGGCATTGGGTATGCCTCGGTCCACTTACTGAAGTAATCAGCCAAGACTAGAACGTACCTATTCCCTCTGTCCGTCACGGGAAGTGGACCCAGAATGTCTAGGGCGCATCGCTGGAGGGGCTCTCCGGCTGTATAACTCTTTAAATTTGCGTTTGGTCTTTTGGTGGGATTTTTCCTTGCAGCGCACAGGTCACACTGTTTGCACCACTTTTCTACAGCTTTCCTGTATCCGCTCCAGTAGAAGTGGTCCCGTATCCGACTTAGAGTCTTTCGCACCATCAGGTGACCCGAAAGGCGGTGACCGTGGGCCTGTTCTAGTATATGCCCCTGAAGCTTCCTGGGGACAACTAATTGCCACAAAATTTTGTCTCCAGTATGTGACTCAAACCTTCTGTAGAGTATCCCGTTTCTTAGCACAAGGCGATCCCACTGGGTCCAGTAGTTCTTCGCTGCTGGGCTCTTGCATGCAACTTGTTCCCAGGTGGGTCGGGAATTTTGGACTTGTTTCCATAATACGATGGGTCCAAGATCGTTGTCCTGAATCTGCAATTCCTTCAGTTCTTCGTTTGTCCATTGGAGGACCCAAGAAGTCGTCACTCCAGCTTGCTGCTTGTCCGAGTCCGCACTGGTTACAGAACCGCCATCAGTGTCGCCGCCCTCCTTACTGGTCACAGAGTAAAGTATGGGCCTTGAGTTACTCCCCGGCACCCTTTTGGTCCCTTCAGACTGTTCTCTGGCCTCAGTTCTTTCGCAGTGACTACATTCCACACACGGTCTCCTCGATAAGCCGTCTGCGTTTCCGTGTTGTTTGCCTGGCCGGTGTTGGATTTCATAATCGTACGTCATGAGGGTCTCAATCCATCTCGCTACTTGTCCTTCGGGGTTTCGAAAGTTTGTTAACCACCTAAGAGCTCCATGGTCTGTCCGAACCAAAAATTTTCTCCCATATAGGTAGTGATGGAAGTGTTTAACTGAAGCTACCACAGCCAATAACTCTTTCCGGGTGACACAATAACGCCTCTCTGTCTTTGAAAGGGACTTGCTAAAGTAGGCAATGACTCGTTCCGGTTGCCCCTCCCTACATTGGGAGAGAACTGCTCCGATTCCAACGTCACACGCGTCCGTGTCCAATACGAAGGGATCGTTCTCCACGGGGTAGGCAAGAATTGGCGCTGTTGTAAGGGCCCGCTTAAGCTTACGGAAAGCAGTGTCACAGTCTTCGGACCACTTAAACGTCATGCCTTTCTCTGTCAGTTTATGAAGGGGTGCACATATTTCGGAAAATCCTCTTATAAACTTTCTGTAGTAGGAACAAAGTCCTACAAAGCTTCGAACCTCGGTTACTGACGCGGGAACTGGCCAATCGGTAACATCCTGCGTCTTCTCGGGGTCTGGTGAGATTCCTTCTTTCGAAACAATGTGCCCTAGGTAAGCCACCTGATTCTGAAAAAGATTACACTTTTTCGGTGAAAGTTTAAGACCGGCTTCTCTTAGTTTCTGTAGGACTTCCCTTAGCCTGCCAAGAGTCTTCAGAAATGTTTCCCCGTACACTATAACGTCGTCCAGGTATAAAAGACAGGTATACCACTGGAGGCCTTTCAAAACTCTCTCCATTAGTCTCTCAAAGGTGGCAGGGGCGTTGCAGAGCCCAAAGGGAAGGACCTTGAACTGGTATAGGCCATTAAATGTCACGAACGCTGTTTTCGGTCGATCTTCTTCCTCCACTTCGACTTGCCAGTACCCACTGGCCAAATCCAACGTACAAAACCACCTTGAGCCACCTAGAGTGTCCAGAGTATCATCAATCCTTGGCAACGGGTACGAGTCCTTTGTGGTGACCTCGTTCAACTTTCTGTAATCCACGCAGAACCTAGTGCTTCCATCTTTCTTCTTCACAAGTACCACCGGTGATGACCAGGAGCTGGACGAAGGTTCAATAACGTCTGACTTTAGCATTCTACTTATCTCTTGCTTTGCCTCCTCTTTTTGGTGTACTGGGAGTCTTCTGGCTGCCTGTCTTATTGGTTTTGCAAGTCCGGTCTCGATTCGGTGTTTGGCCACGTTAGTTCTTCCGAGGTCATCAGGAGTCTTCGCAAACACGTCCGCGAAATCTGCCAGAAGCTCCATGACTTTCCTACGCTGATCAGCGTCCAAATCACGGCAACTTCTCTTAGCCAGATTCTGCATGTGCTCTGGCAGCACTCCATTTTCACTCCCTCCGGAATCCTTCTCAACCGTCGCCTTTTCCCCCACCGATATGCAGTTCACCCGGTTTTCTTGACTTGCTTCTATCACAATTACAGGTTCACACGTCCCCACCGTTGTTCCCTTATACAAGGTCACAGGCATCGCACTCGGATTCATAATTCGTAGCGGTATCTCCCGTTTTGATGTGTCTACGACGACCTTGGCCAACAACAATCCATGACGTCCCACAAGTCCCTCGCTGGCCTCAACCACAGCAGGACCTCGGTGAGGTTCCCCATCTGTAAGTAATCCTGTACACATTTTCTCGCTGTCTGCCGCCACAACTATGGTTTCTCTCAGAGCAATTCTACAACAACTCGGTTGCTCCTTGTTTTCTTGCCGCTGAGAACCAATGGTCAGCTTCCCTCTACCAGCATCCAGTGTACAATTATACTTTTGCAGGAACTCGTATCCCAAGATACCGTCAATGTCTATGTTCGCTACCCATACGTCGTGTTTCACCGCTAGTTCACCGATCTTAAGCAGGAAGGGGGCACGGCCATGGAAAGGCAGGGGTCTACCGTCAGCTACCGCCATCTCCAGGGACACTGGTTCCAACTCAGGCCTTCCTGGTTCTGGTAACTTGTCGTATATTGCGGGACGCACTATGGTAAGGTTCGCTCCGGTGTCTACCAGGAATTTAACCTGCACACCTTCCAGCTCCCCCATTACATAAAGTCCGTTTGCCCCTACTGACCACGCTCGGCTCCGTAACATACTTCCGGTGGGCGTGTCATTTTTATCAGCCAGTCTCTGCCCTTCGAGGCTGGCTACTTCTCGTTTCCCTGTTGTTTCTTTTGAGGCAAATTTTCCTCTTTTGGCTTTGGACAATCACGTCTAAAATGCCCAGTTTCTCCGCAGTTCCAGCACTTCAAGTCCTTCGTCTTTCTTTTTGGTTCACATTGTATCGTGCTTTGGTCCTTTTGTGAGTCCATCAAGTGGAGCGTCAGGTCCTCGAAACCTTTTGATATAGTAGTTGTCAGGGCCTTCACGAGCTCATCCATGGGCTCCATGTTATTTAGCGTACCCGACCTTGTGTCTACTACACGTGCTGCTAATTTCCTAGGGGGGATAGATTT
Organism: Holothuria leucospilota; assembly: GCA_029531755.1. Classification (NCBI taxonomy): domain Eukaryota; kingdom Metazoa; phylum Echinodermata; class Holothuroidea; order Aspidochirotida; family Holothuriidae; genus Holothuria; species Holothuria leucospilota. The sequence continues at coordinate 20,414,559 of CM055971.1, forward strand.
CCTAGATTCTGCAAGTCCGAAAGCTTCCAGCTCAACCGCTATTGTCACTGCATCCTCCAGACATCGAGGGCGGGCTTGATAAACTTTCCATTTTGATTCGCTGTCTCCTAAAGCATCGATGAAATAATCCTTGGCCAGTGTCTCTCGCATTTCTAGTGCTGTGTCGGGGTAGGCTCTGTTCAGAAGCCGCTTGATATCGTGGGCTAATTCGGGTATGCTTTCATCGGATTTTCGAACCCTGCTCCTAAGCATTGCCTTAAAGAGTTCCCTTTGGTTTTTACTTCCAAACCTCTGTTCCAGTGCTTCAACAAGCAAATGGTATGTCCGTCTCCTTTCCACTTCTAGATCGGCTAAGACTGCTTGCGCTGGTCCTCGGAGACTCGCAGCAAGCTGAAGAGCTCTACTTCTTTCATCCCAACAGTTGAGTTCGGCAATTAGTTCAAATTGCACAAGGTAGTCCTTCCACGGCGTTTTACCATCAAACGTTGGTGCTTTGGCACGATGGGCTGTGGAGCTATGAAAGGGGTTTGAGGATTGATAAGAAGGGAAACTTACCCGATTATACCCACCAACCTCTGGTTCCCTTGGCAGTCTGGTGTATTCCCCAGATCTTCCCCAAAAGTTCTCGTTCAGCCTGTAACCATCATGGTTTTGTTGCTGGTATCTGTCGGGATATACTGGCCTATGGTTCACTCCTGGGCTGAAAGCTGCATCGAGTCTGTCCCAGTCATCATGGTAATAGTTTCCCTCCATCTTGTTCCTTCCAAATCCTCGGAATGCGTCCCCTCCTGGTGCTACACTGTTCTCTCGCAGTGCTGCAGATCCTCTGACTTCATCGTGCTCGGTGCCAGGGCGCTGACTTCCGCCATCTTCTCCGTACCTAGGTAACAGAGGCGTCTTCTCTTCGGACCACACTGAAGAAGTCTCTTCCAGTTGTCTACTCTGTTCATGTTGAACCCAGTCCACCCTGTCGTTGGTGAGGCTGTCATCGAAGGGGTTCGTTCCAGACATCTTTGTTCCCAATTGCTGACAGAGGCCACAGGACGAAATCCCATACGCTGCCACCAATGTAACGTCACTTTGTTGTCAGCCAAAGAGAAAGGCCTTAAGACATCTGGATGGGAACACTCACAAAAACGAGAGAAAACGGTACTTTACCTTCTGCAAAGGTCTCGGTTATATTCTTTGATGATGATTAAAAAAATGGTGCAGCTCCGTGAGGCGGATTACATGATCAACATTTGTTGTACCTATAGTAACTTAACTTATATACATATATACATGGTCACACAGTTGGGCACTTGGGCAACAACTGCGCAGTAGTAGAAACCTTGGTATGAACACAACACGTCAACTGTGTAACGATAATAGATAGCGTATGTACTGGACGCAACACACTAACTGCGTAACTAAATAATAATTCTACGGGAGCTCCGCACTACTTGCACAGCACCCAATATACCCTGCGGACGCAGCGCACTAACTGCGTCAATAAAATACTTGTTTGGCAGGTGCTCCGCACTACTTGCGCCGCACCCAATATACTCTACGGACGCAGCGCACTAACTGCGTCAATAATTATTAATTGTTCTGCGGGTGCTCCGCACTACTTGCGCCGCACCCAATATACTCTAAGGACGCAGCGCACTAACTGCGTCAATAATTATTAATGGTTCTGCGGATGCTCCGCACTACTTGCGCCGCACCCAACTTATCCTGCGGACGCAGCGCACTAACTGCGTCGATGATGATTAATGGTTCCGCGGATGCTCCGCACTACTTGCGCCGCACCCAACTTATCCTGCGGACGCAGCGCACTAACTGCGTCGATGATGATTAATGGTTCCGCGGATGCTCCGCACTACTTGCGCCGCACCCAACTTATCCTGCGGACGCAGCGCACTAACTGCGTCGATGATGATTAATGGTTCCGCGGATGCTCCGCACTACTTGCGCCGCACCCAACTTATCCTGCGGACGCAGCGCACTAACTGCGTCGATGATGATTAATGGTTCTGCGGATGCTCCGCACTACTTGCGCCGCACCCAACTTATCCTGCGGACGCAGCGCACTAACTGCGTCGATGATGATTAATGGTTCTGCGGATGCTCCGCACTACTTGCGCCGCACCCAACTTATCCTGCGGACGCAGCGCACTAACTGCGTCGATGATCATTAATGGTTCTGCGGATGCTCCGCACTACTTGCGCCGCACCCAACTTATCCTGCGGACGCAGCGCACTAACTGCGTCGATGATAATTACTCAGGCCTAATCAGCGGGATATACCAAGCTTAACGAAACATGAATGCACTGTGCGAGAAATTGTTTACACTTACAAAAATTAGGATGTCTTTTAACTACGATCTCAGAGGAAATAGTGCGCTATGTGTATACCCTTACTGCTCGCAAGCTTACTGAAGAATCTCGTTGATCAAGTCGCACCACGGTGGTTTTGTCAGGACAGCCCCGCAAAAGCACGTGGCTGCTTACACATAAAACGTATACAACTTCAAAAATACTTATGATTGGCTAGACTAGCTTCCTGACTCGCCTGTGATTGGCTAGGCTAACTTCTTGCCTCGCCTCTATGAGTGCCGTCTTAACAGTTAAACTATACAGAATACGTACAATGATTATTCATTACTACTTATGTACAACCTGATTGGTTAAATACTAATACACACTGACTCTACCAAGCGATCTGTAAACACGTGCGTCCCAGTTCTGGGAAAATGCAGTCGGCCGTCGAGCGGAAGTGACTGCGTAGCCGGGCATGCATTTACAATTGTGCCAAAGAAAATAAGAAATCATATGCGAATAACAGCCACATCGCAGGCTTATGTACAACTGACGGTGGAGATTATGGCATGGGAAAAGTTTGGAATAATTTCGCACCCAGCTGTTCTATTTTATGCTAACCCGGGTCGGTTACAATATATATATAAGAATCAATGCAATTGGATATCAAGCCTCTATCAGTGGTTTCGTGCTAACGCACTCTTCAGATGGCTGTGAATGAATGAACCTTTCTACAGCGAGCCTACGATGTTATGGCCCACCGGGTTTGATTTTATTGTGACCGGATTTGATTTTACTGTGCCTACAAGCGGAGATTAGCTCTGAACGGGAATTGAGCAAGTTGCACTTGCTTCTCATGGATAGAATACAAAGCTTTTTCTAAATGCACAGTGAGCATTGATTGCGTGAAGCTTGGCGTGTAGGGCATACCGATAAGATAGACCACTTTATGTCGTACGTTGAGTTTGACAGTGTAAGATTCTAAATGTGTTTTGACAACTCGGTTTCATTCTTATACTTTTCTTGGCGGAAAGATTTAAGGTGATTATTGTACCTTAATTTGAACGAACCCCCCGTCATACCTATGTAGGTCATGGTGCTGCCCTTAGACGTTACGTCAGCCCGGTAAACTACGGATTTTTTCATACAGTCTCCGTTGACTGGGCAGTTGCTTTTTTGTGTACAATTGCAAGCCTGCTGAGGGGTTTTATTGGAGGTTACCTTGTGTCTCTGTATTGTCTGCTTGAAGTTGGGCATGCAAGAGTAACTAACTTTCACATTGTTCTTATTGAATAACTTGTGCAGTGGGCTGTTTAGGGAAATGCTTATCAAGTAACTCTAGGAACCTTTTCCCAACATTGGTTTTGACATTGGCACTGTATGGTCGGTTGAACCAAATACTTTTTCTCTTTCTGTTCTTCCGTTTGGGTTGGGGACTGGGGGTTTTTGGTTGATACTCCAGCTTAGCACCGTATCCGCTTTCTTTTAGTGCCTTTTCGTATGGCCCTAAAGAGTCGTGAAATGCATTTTCATCGCATGATAATTCGGATACGCGTTTGGCAATTGATGTTGGAAGGTGCTTAAGTACCGTTGGTGGGTGATTAGAGTTAATATTAATGTAGAGTGGATCGTTACCGGGCTCACGGTATGGCTGGTATTTTCCATTTGTTAAATTTAAAGTTACATCAAGGTAATTGACAACTTTTAGATTAGATTCTACACGTGCTGCTAGAATTGAATAGGACATTTTAGCCAATATTACCCGAGGAAAAAGCTTTTTCCCGGGTGAAGCTTATCTCTATAATTGCAACAGTTAGGCTAATCCCTTTCACAAACAAACTTGCTCTATTGACCAAACAGTCTTAAAGGGGAACCCCTTCAACTTTATTGATCTCAAGATACCTGAACAGGAAGTTCTCTGATAGATTCTGGATTAGGAGTGGTCAATTAGAGATGGCTACAACTTGCTATTCGTTTCTAGCGTCATGAGTTATCTTGAGTCCAATGGATGGATTTGAATATATCTATGAAGGTATTGCGAAGTTTGTCGGCTGTCCTGGCAGTAAGATTTTTGAAAACCGCGAGGCCGTCGTATTTTGCTCTACTGTCATAGTATTGAGCACTGTTTGTATCGGAGGAACACCCCGTCTGTAGTGTTCTATATGATATGTGTATATGTGTGTATATATATATATATATATATATATATATATATATATATATATATATATATATATGTATATATATATATATATATATATATATATATATATATATATATATATATATATATATATATATATATATATATATATATATATATATATATATATATATATATATATATATATATATAACGCTAATTCCCACCTTAAGGGGAAATTGTTATATCTGCTTGTACAAAGGGCGAAAAAAAGATAATACACAAGAAATAAATTCGCCCTAACGTCTAAAAATATAATTAACGTTATTTCAATGGCCAGCCATCCGTTCGTGTTAACAGCTAGGTGTCCGTAAATTTGACAACTTTGAAGTAATGGCATCTAGTTTGTAAATCTAAGAGGGCGCCCTTGTAAGTTTACGTATTCCTATAGAAAAAGTGTGTGGAAACGTTAAGGCGAAACTTATATTTCACCCGAAAAATTTTTTCCCCTTAAGGTCGACTTTTCAACAACAACTTTCCCCCTAAGTGCCGAATTAGAGAAATATATATATATATATATATATATATATATATATATATATATATATATATATATATATATATACACGTTCATTCATTTTATAATAGCCTATTACCAACAGTGTCAATATACTGAACATGCACTGTGCTATGATATATGCTAAGCGCAGATACAGGTTGAGTGGGTATAGGCAAGTGTTCTACGTTTACTTGAGCCCTTACTACACAGTATTCTCAGGTGAACAAAACCTCGGAATACCGATAGACACGTATAACCATAGTCACGAGTATACAGATTAATGTGGGGGAATGGTTGTCTGCAAACATTATTGGAATCAGAGGTATTTTTATCGCCACTTATGGCATGATATCCTTCGGCTTGCCAGTTCGTGTTCGTCATAAGCGTCCAGAAAGGAATCGCAATTCTTTAACGTTTCGATGTGCTACAGTTCAAAATTTCGATAGTCAAGTACAAACACACCTTCAAAAGCATACTTGTGGGCTCGCGTTTAATGGTTGTTTGTTCAAGTTAAACTTCTTCAGGGAGCTTTACCTGTCTGCAGGTCGCAACACAGGGGCACGGGACATTTCTTCTAAGGGTAGGGCCTGAGGGGATTTTGCCCGAGAGAAATCCGTATTGCCCAAGAGAAGTGTCCATATTTACCAGAAATTTCCCCGAGGAACACGTTTTGCGCGAAGTCCGGGGGTCTGCAGCCCTATCCCGCATGGTTTGTACGCCTGTGGGGCGCAGAACATACACGTATTGGCACCATGACACAAACGTGGGAGGTGTGACTTACCTTGTCAATAGTTCACCGCAGTAAGATATATTGGAGATAAGCAGTCACCGAAGAACCTCATTTTCAAAGATATGGCTTGAAGTGAATAGCCTGCCGCTATAGACCTTATGCATATGACGTCGAAGAACAGAAAGTACGCGTCTCGTTAGCGGCGTATCATTGCACTTTACACTTGCACCTTAAACCAGCAAATGCAGACAGCTGATTTGTGTACCGGTCTGATACGCGCATAAAGTCTACTACGCCCGCGTGCGCAGTCTACGTCGTGCGTGCATTGTGCTTCGTTGTTTACCCTCCAAAATGACGTCGCGTGACGTTAGTGCATAAGGTCTATAGCAGTTGCCACAAATTTATTATGTAGCACCAGCTTAATTGTACAAATCCCATGTCTTTCATTAAGAGCTCAAACATTTTCAAGGGTAATTTGGCAATTTGGCAATTTTGTAAAAACGTCATTGTCACATGATTAAAGAGAGCCATTTATGACTTAGGATACCAAGATATACTAATTCTTTTTGAGGTGACGGCATTTTTCCTTTAAGTCTCCTTCCAGATCTCTTCGTAGTCACTTGCAAGTACTTGATGTTTCAAACCATTATATATTGATGTTTGAAACCATTATATAACTACATAGTAAAGGAAAACGAAGTAGTTAAATTAAACAATAATTTAAAGAACATATTTCCAAGGGCGTGGATCCATCTCCAAAGGCAAGGGGTGGGGAACTTTTTTGACCATTTGCGAATCGCTGTCATGGGGAAGGGGTCAAAGGGGAGGGGGAACCCCTTCCCTTTGAAAAAATGGAAATTGGAAGGTGTCTATATGGCAAATGGTGCCATATTTGGGCGCAATTTAGCTTTTAAAATGTAGTGTCAATTCGTAATCTATGTTATATTATTGAAAAAGTGGGGGGACTTATTGGAGATGCCCCCTTCCAAAAAAGTGAGGGGGACGCGTCCCGCCTCCCCATGATCCACACACATGCATATTACCACATAGTCAAAAAGACCCATTCGTAAAATAGCTGACAGGCTTTATGCTAAATTTTATTTTTTATGAAATTAAGGTCTCAAAAGTTTGAGTTCTTCTTTGAAGATTCGAATCGAACTCCAAATCACGCCAGTTGGGTCCTTGACTATATATGTCTTTTACATGCTTTGCTATTTCCTCCGGAATCCTTAAAACTTTCTCATTAAGATAATGAGTTCATTTTATGAAAAGCAAAACGACTAACAGTAACCTGCTAAGGATTCTAACATCTCAAAAAAAGGAACGAAACAAGTTTTCTGTCTTTTTTGGTTATTAAAAGTCCTTTTCGTCCTCCAAGGGTCAACAGAAGGTAACTGACCTCTTTTCATTCATGGGAAAGATATTTTATTTTTTGTAAAAGCCGACCGACTTAGAACGAGACACATGTCCAGACCAGGTTGTGACATGGAGAAGCTTAACCACCTTCGCATTGTTTGCTATTTACCTTTGCTGTTATGGTCTAAGTAAGGGTAGGCACACTTCACGCTTGAGTTTACCGAAGGCCGAAAGAACCAGAAAGCCCAAAGGCTTAGTAATTTCTTGCTGAAAGGGGGTGATTTGTTGCACTTAGGTTCATCCCTCAAATTCATACTTCTTGACTATATCATTTTTAACAATGTTTTCACAACTTGACCTCGGCTGACTTCATATAACCTTTGAACCCCGAAAACAAAATATGAAAAAAAAAGTCTTAGCAGGGATTCGTACCCGGACGGTCTGCTTGAGAAACCGAGCTCTAATCCACTACGCCATCGAAGAACCTGTTCAACATATAGTATTTTTATTGTGCTATTGTCACAACATTTTTTTAAATTCGTATTATTACTGTAACAGTTATGCCTGTGAAAAGATAAATGTTGTTCTCTATAATCTTTGGAATGGTAGAAAATTCAGTCCTAAATTTTCGTTGGTCACGATACGCCGTACACAATTTGGAGGTGCAGCCCACTGTCTATTTAGTTTACGAGGTTGTCGTAGTTGACCTCATATGACCTTTGACCTCCAACGAACGCATAGGATCCACTCTCTCTTAAAGTAACACATCTATGTACCATGTATGAAAAGGGTCCATCATCTGTCTGACAATATCTTGTGTTTGCAAGGTTTTCGATGTTTGACCTCTGATAACTTCAAATTACCTGTGAACTCCGGTGAAAAGTAGGGTTTTCCTTTCAGTATGATAAAGTTATATACCAGGTATGAATATTGTCCATCATTGTTATCATGAGATACCGTGTTTACAAGCACTTTTTAAGAATTTCGTATTTTCACGTCCGGTGACCTCAGATAACCCTCGATCTTTACCAAAATCAATAGGATTCATCTTTTGACTCTAATCCACATGCCAAGTATGAAAAGCATCCATGCTTCCTAGAGATATCGTGTTTACAACGGTTTCGTTTTTTGAATTCTGGTGACCTCACTTGACCTTTGACCACTACCAGAAAAAATAGGAATCTTCCTCTTAACATAATTATTCAATATCCCAAGTATGAAAATTATCCATCATTGATATCCTGAGAAATCGTGTCTACAAGCCAAGCGTCATTAACACAGCTACTGTACATACTGTACACACAATCGCCCGCGCGATTGCTTAGATTCCTTTTGCCTTCGGCAAGGAAACAGAAAGCCTTGACCTGGTAATGATTGTATTTGATTGATTTCTGTATAAATTATTTTTACTAATTTTTTGTAAAATAATATACCCCAAATCTTCTGTAACCCCTTTGGGGGTATTTATCAATTGCTGAAGTATTTTGCATAGAGTGTGAATTGGACTTTCAATGAACCCGATGACCTTAAAATTTGCTCTAACATTTTTGGCACCAAATATTGACCACATGCACGGCTGCCAAGAAGTGTAATCGTGAGGGATCTCATACTTGGCAAGTGGATGCCTCATACTGAGTCGATGATTCCTATCGCTAATGTTGGAGGTCAAAGGTCATTTGGGGTCAACAAAGGTCAAAGAGTAAAAATGTTGAAAACTGCCCTTAAACACGTTATCTCAAGAGGAGTAACTGTGAGGGATCTCATAACTAGCTTGTAGATGGCCTTTATTGAGGAGATGATGACAACTGTTTGTGGTTTAGGTCCAAGGTCATTTGGGGTCATGAGAGGTCCAAGGGTCAAAACCTTGTAAATACAATATCTCAAGAAGGGTTACTGTGAAGGATCTCATACTTGGTATGAAAATGGCCAATATTCAGTAGATGACCCTTACAAAAAAGGTGTGTCAATCTGTGTCTGTGATCACGCATGAAAAACAAAAGATATCACGCATGTTCTTGGGTGACAACCTGCGTATTTGGAACGCTCTGGACACATGTTTGACACAGATTTGACACAGGTTGACACACCTTTCCTGGCTTTCATTTCAAATCACAGGTTTCGTCTCAGAATTCTTTGTAGCATTGGTTTTGATTGCCACACATTTTGCATGTAAAACCTGTGAAAACCTGTGAAAACCTGTGGCAAACCTGTGGCAAAGTGTGGCAACTGCCCAGCCTGTGTCAATGTCAACGAAAAACACAGGTTTTCACACAAAATACCTGTGATTACCCATGGCAGACACACGTGAAAACCTGAGGATTTGGAACAAATTGCCACACGTTTTTTGTAAGGGGATTCCCAAAATTTTTGGTGGAGGTAAAAGGTCATTCAGGGTCACGAGGGTCAAAAGGTTAAACCATTGTAAACACGATATCTCAAAAAGAGTAACAGTGATGGATCTGATATTTGATATGTGGATGGCCCATATATAGTAGATGATCACTATTATTTTTGGTGGATGTCGAAGTTTATTTGGGGTCCCTAGAGGTAAAAGGTTCAAAATCTTGTAAACATGATATCGTACCACGTGGATAGCCCATATTCAGTGGATGATCTCCACAATTTTTGAAGGAGGTCAAAAATTTTGGGGGTCAACAGAGGTCAGAAAGTAAATATCTTGTAAAATCCTCGTAAACATGGTATCTCACGGAAGGTAAGCATTAGGGATGTCGTACTTGACATGTGGATACTCAATATTAAGTAGATGAGCCCTGTACTGTATGGTGGAGGTCAAAGGTCATGTGGGATCATGAGTGGTCAAAAGATTAGAACCTTATCAAGATGATATCTAAAGAAGGGTAAGTGTAGGGATCTTATAGTTAAAGATGTGGATGGCCCATATTTAACTGATGATCTCTGTCGTTTTTGGTGGATGTCAGAGGTCATGTGGGGTCATCGGGGCCAAACTGTGAACACCTTGTAACCATAATATCCACAGTAGGGAAACATTTTTTAATGTCATATATGGAAGTTAAGTTCTCCACATTAAGAAGTTGATCTTTGTAAGTTTCAGTGGAAGCCAAAGTTCATTTGAGGTAACTAGAGATCAAACTGTAAGAACATTGTAAACATGATAATCTCATAGAAGAAAACTGTATGAATGTCATACTTGGCAGTCAGGTGCCTCATATTGATTTTATAACCACTAGTGTCTTTAGTGTAGGTAAACGCTCCCTCAGTGGTCAAACTGTGAAAACCTGGTACAATGGTATATCATAAAGGAAAACATGTATTACCAGCAAACTTTGCATATGGCTCCCAATATTGGGTGATATTATCTGTATCATTTATGGTGGTGGTGTTGAGGTCATCCGACGTTTATCTGTGAAAAGCTCCTGAACATGAATTGTGGAGTATATGTGAAACATGTTTGGATCTTATATCTGGCATGTAATGCCCCAAACTTAAAGCGAGAAACTGATGTATGTCCATGTAAAATGAATTAATGTTTGATCTTTGCCCATGGAGTTTTAACTTTTGATAACTAACTTTAAACACAGCAAATTCACAATGAAACTGTGTCAACTTGAAACCACAGTACTAAAATTAAGTCCATATGGTAAGGAATCACCAAGCCTTTTGGCTTTCTGGTCATTCAAAGTTAACGGGAACCAACCAGCATTTAGAATTTTGGACTCAAACGACCCACGAGGACCTCTTAATGACCTTCAAATAGTTCTGCACAAAATAATGATTATATGAACCTAGTTTTGATACAGTCCTCATTACAGCCATAATGCACAGATTGTGCATGGTTGTTGGTTTTAAGTTAGAACTAAGTCTCTTTCACGTAATAGGCTCTCAATAGTTCACTTGAAATAAAATGTGAAATAAATGTGTTAAGTTGGTACTATTGACAAGACCTTCCGTGGCAAGCGGAGACCGTTTATTTCTAGGCTATTGCTATCGTGTACGGATGCGAAATGTATTTCCCTTTTGATACCGTGTTTGGAAGGCTGGCATTTCACCAATTTCTGCACTCATTTGGCTGAAACTTTGCAAATGTGTTGTAGGAGGAAAAGGACTGAATGATACATATGTAGAGTCAGGAGAAGTCATTTTTTTGAAAAAAAAAAAGTGTCTCACTTAACAGTTTTTGTTTAGTTTGTTGAGAGTTTTGGAGTTCGGTAATTTGGAGAGTGTTGAACTAATAGTGTATTCGAACAAACGTTTCTTTATGTTGTGACGGTCAGAAGAATAGTTTCGAAAGTATGATTTGGTCCCTATGTAAGATTTTGTCATCATACAAGGACAGTGACGCCACATTGGCAAAGGCTTAAGTATTAAGCGGGGTTCTGGGGATCACCCGCTTACCTTGGCACAAAAATATAAAAATGTGCAAATCAGAGCAAAATTCATGTAATGATTCGTTGCCAGTGGCGAAGACCTTCGGACAAACGTAAAATGTGTTCCTGTGCATCTATGCCCAGTTAGTAATATGTGAAAATGTGTTACTGTGTAGCGTGAACCACTCTATTGTGTGGGTAAAAATCAGACACACAGGCATCTGTTATATGAGAAGAGGGCGTGACCTCAGATTCCCTGATTGATGGTAAGACACACGGGCATATGTTATATGAGAGGAGGGCGTGACCTCAGATTCCCTGATTGATGGTAAGACACACGGGCATATGTTATATGAGAGGAGGGCGTGACCTCAGATTCCCTGATTGATGGTAAGACACACGGGCATATGTTATATGAGAAGAGGGCGTGACCTCAGATTCCCTGATTGATGGTAAGACACACGGGCATATGTTATATGAGAAGAGGGCGTGACCTCAGATTCCCTGATTGATGGTAAGACACACGGGCATATGTTATATGAGAAGAGGGCGTGACCTCAGATTCCCTGATTGATGATTGACTGTATGAAAAAACAATTAAGCTGTTCTTACGTGTACTTTCTTAAAGGTCTGATGACATGCAAATTATATAGTTGCATATTTGATTTTAAAAGCATTAAAAATTGAGAAAATAACCGCAATTTCCACCAACATCCAACAACAATTGATCATTTTACAAGGTAATTTCTTACTTACACTTGCATCATGAATAAACATGAGCTAAATATGCAAATTTGTGATGTCGAAAGATGGATCCACCGCATATGGCTAATGTTATCCTTTGTTTTTTTCAACCTTTACTTCAAGACTCTTGTAACATTATTATCCCCTTGTAACATTTATTATGGAACTTAAACTTGTTTTCTTAAAACATATTAATATCACTAACCAAAGTGTAAGCTACCTGATGAGTAATTGAGGCATAACTTATAAACGGTGGACGAAAGAAATGCTAACTCTGAGTAACACTCCACATCGCTATTATTGCATAGGCCGGCAATGAGTTACTCTAGAAACCATCAAAATTTGAAGAGATATATCTTGAGAACGGTAAAAGATATTGAAATTATTCCAACGGATCTCTCAATGGAGGATTTCACTCTTTAGCTGCCAAGTAAAATCAGCTCTTTTTGGTGGCGCGTCACCATAACTTTAAAGGCAATAGGCATTCGCCCCAGAATCTGCTTTGAAAAATCTGCAAACTCGCAATTCTCCTCTTATTGCATTACAAGCACCTCTGAAGACATTTTGAAGATAACTGTTACAAACAATAGGTAAAGCAAGGAGAAATTATCCTTAAATTTCAAAATTCACTAACAAAAACATTGTCACATGATCAAAATAGGCCATTCATAAACAGGAGTGACGGGGCACACTAACTCTGATTGGGGTGACTGCATTTTCCCTTTAAGTGTACAGTGGTTACATCTTCGCACTACTGCTCTAACAGCCCGGAATTTTAGGCTTTGTCATCGAAATATTTACTCAGCAAGTCCAAAGATATATTTTACAGCCAAAGTTTGATCACATTTGACGACCAAGCTTGAGTCACGTTTCCATCATTACCCAACACAATGGGCCGAACTTCAGACATGCTATGTTAATCGAAAGAATCTTGTCACGATTTTGGCCAGGATGCAGTGGCATAGCCAGGATTTCTCTCACGGTGGCATGCAGTATGTTGTGTGATCGTCGGCCTGGGGGAGGGGTCTAAGGAAGAGGAGGTGTCCCCTTCCGTTTGAAAATTTTTTGAAAAATTGGGTGTCCTTACATGCAATCTGGTGCCATATATGCTACCTTTGAAGTAAAATTTGTGTTCAAACATTTACGTATCTTAGGTACTAAAAAATTCGGCATCAGTGAGGGAGGCCATGGCTCAATGCCCCCCCCCCCTAAATACGCCACTGCCAGGATATCAAAGACTTAACACTGCATGAACAACCGCAAATCGATGCATGGGGTAACACTATCGAACGCCAAATGTCCCTATATGGAATGCAAAAATTGTTATTAAAAGATGATGTGTTTATATATACAACTCCACGCAGTTTGTTTATCGATGAAAGCACGTCTGTGAAAATCCAGTCGTTAGATGTGATTTGTACACTGTTCATATGGAACGCCAAAAGGCCCAGATATATGATGATCATAGAAAGCCATACATTCATCGTTAAAAGACTACTATACGAAAATATATGATGTACTCAATGCACACATGGAATCAGAATAACATTTTACAAGATCGTTGTGTATTTCAGTATGATGATCACGCAGTTAGTAGCGCAGCCTGAGGGGGCAGGGGAGAGTTTCTCCCGGGAGAAAAAAAAAGGAAATTTAGGACGGCGCAAAATGAAAACGAGGAAGTAAGAGAGGAAGGTGAAAGGACAAAAGAAAAGAAAACCAAGGAAAAAGTGAGGGAAGAGGAAAAATAAAAGCGAAAAGAGACATATTAAGATTATTGACGAAGGCAGGAAAAGGGAAAGAGAAGAAACTTGGCTTGGTGGAGGAGGCAAATATCGATGGGACCAGTACTGAGAAAAACCAGGCAAGGGGCGGCGGAAAAGACGAAATGGGAAAAGAGAAAGAAGGGTTAAGAGGGCCTGAACAGGGAAAAGCGGGGTGGAGCTAGGTAGATTTTGCAAAGGAGGGGAGAAAGGGGTGGAAAATTAAAAGTGAGTGGTCGGGAAGGCGAACCAGTCACCAGGAAGTATGGATGGATGTGGGCAGCGTAAAGGTTTATGGAGGGTGGAATAGGACGGAAAGGAGAACGAACCAGAAAGAAAGGTAGGGAACGTGGAAGAGAATAAACTATTAGTCTTAACTGTCTTTACACTTTCACTTAAGGAAACCTTGAGGCACTGCCCCGGTGGACGTTTTCCTCAACAGACCCACAATTCGTTAAAAAGAGCTAGTTGCGTAGTGAATGCATGGGGTGTAGGGTCAGAGCCACAATAAGTGGGTCGAAAAATGACTAGTGAAGGAAAAGAATGCAGACGAAAGAAGTAAGAAGAGGTTATTTTAATGTAATGGATAACTTTTGTGATACGGTAAAATGAGGTTTAACATTCATGGTAAAAATGTCTAAAGTAAATCCATGTATTTATTTCTGCGTGCTTGGCGCGTATCTTTACGCGTATCGATCATAGATAATTCAGTTGGCAGTGGCGTAGCCAGGGGAGGGCGTGGGGGGCGATAGCCCCCCATGAAAGCTTGTCGCTCCCCCAGTCGCCCCCCACTGGCGATCTGGGCCAAAAAAAATTCACTCAACTCACTACTCAACTTGATAATGATATACGATATACCTATTTTTTTTTGCTCTGAAGAGGGCAATTTTTCTTATAAATGACCCAAAATTTTCGGCGCGCTTCGCGCGCTGTGAATTACTCTTGTTTCTCCAATATATTGTCAGTTCCATTCCACATAGCTAGATAGTATAAGTCCTGTTCACTTTACAAGTTACACGGTAGGTAGAGTACACAGTTTATATAGAGATGATAGTAAATATCATACCAAGATCGCAAAGCCTATAGTTGCTGTTATCTTGTGTGTGTCATAAGGTACGGTCGGTTGCTGAGCTACTCACGGAGCAAAGTTTGGCTATTTCATCTGGTAGTCCAGACATGGCCGTACGGGCTGGGGGGGGGGGGGCAGCCGCCCCCAAATGTCAGAAACCTGACTAAATCGGGCAGATATTTTGTCTCAGTCGGGCGGAAAATTGGACATTTAAATTCTATACTCCAGACTCTGAGGCTGGGGTGGCGCCAGGGTGGCTCCAAGAGGACAATTTCTTTAATCAGAACCCCAAACATTTTGGCGCGCTACGCGCACTTTAGATTCACTCCAGTTTCTTTAATAGTTCCATGCCACATAGCTAGATAGCATAAGTCCTGTCAACCGTACCAAAAAAAATGTAGGCACAGTACACAGGTTATAGATGTCGTCAATTGCATCCCATATTGCAAAGCCCAGTTGCTGTTCTCTAGTGTGTGTCATGCGGTAGGGTCAGTTGGTGAGCGACTCACAGAGGAAAGTTTGGCTATTTCATCAGGTAGTCCAGGTGGTGTCGACACAATGTATGTTTTCTCCGATACGGTCTACAACCCCAACCGTTTTTATTTTTTTGTCTTTGTACTCAATGATTTCATATGGGTTTTGTGTAAGCCTACCAAAAATTTTCACGCGATTCGCGTGCTTTGCAGTGTCAAAATTCAAATTCAAAAGAACACTATCAGTGCACAACTCGGCTGTTAAAGTATTAAGTAATGTTATGCAAAATATGTCCTGCAATGGCGTTGGATAGTTCGGCTCTTTCATATCCCCTTCTCACCACCCCTCAATAAAGGGGCTGTCGGAACTTGGGGTCACTGGCATGACCCGGCCCCTGTGGGGAAAATTCTGTCGCTACCCATGGTCCATTTACTATTTTGGCTTTCAAAAGGATCGTTTCTGCAATAAAACCCAAAATTTCCTGTACGCTCTGCACGCTCTTCCTCAGTTCCGTTACTTATAGCTAAATTCAGTACAAACCCTTTCCTCCTTTTCAGGTAACTTAATAAGTAGAATACTTGGATTTATGTAAATGTCGGAAATTTCATCTCATTTCGCTAAACCTATAGTTAATGTTCTTTTGTGACTGTCGTGCGGTACGGCTAGTGATTGTAGAAGGGAAGTACAATATACGTTATGCAAGATAAGGCCCAACTGCTCGGACAATTGACCTATATAAGCTTTAAATAAGTAGGCCTACAGACTTTTCTAATGTAAGCTTACCCAAAAAATTTTCGCGCGCTTCGCGCGCTTTGCAATTTCAGAAGTTATCAGAAGTTATTCTGCTATTGCACGTCGTTTGTTTTGTATTTCTGGGGAGTTCATATTTTCAAGCCCAGCAGGGTTTTTCGTGTACTTCCCTTCACCTCATGTACATATGTCTCTATTACCATTCATCATGTAGTTTTGTATGTACCTGTATGCGTGAAGTGATAAAACAAATAAACGAAACGAAACGAAAAGGAAAGGGAAACGAAGTTAGATTCCGGGAGAAACATGAAATTAGTGCCTTTGCTTCTCTAGTATATACAAATTTTATGCAATATATCAGTATGGCATGGTATAGTACACAGATTTTCTCCAAATCCCCCTCACCAACCCCTCAAAAAAATCGGGGATGTCGTCACTTGGGGTCGCTGGCCCCGCGACGGGCAAATCCTAGCACCACCCCTGCTGTGAATTACAAAGAGACCAATGGTATGTGAACTTCACAATTTACGCCGAATGCAATGGTTATCATAGGCTATTAAAGTACCCACCATAGTCTAGGCCTAGGTGCGTGGCTTTTGTCACTGACAGCGAGTATCAGTATGTGCAGGAACCTAGCCCACCGCTACCTCGTGAGAATAAAATAAAATGAAACTTTACGTTTTTTTCACCAAAATTGCACATCTTGATGGCTGCTATCAAGCCTGGCAAGTGCCATTTCCGGCGATCTGGGATGTATTAAAATCTCAAATTTTCTTGGTACGCTCCGCGCCAACTCATGGTGGCGCTCCGCTTAGATAGTAACAAGGCGCCCTCCCATGAAATGGTCAAGCCCCCCCAGCGCCCCCCTACTAAAAAAATCCTGGCTACGCCACTGTCAATTGGTGCTCTTTCCGCAGGATTGCTTCAGCAGAATTATTGTTTCAAAGCCCCTTACAACCCCGACCCACCATCTTTCATACACAAAAAGGTGCGGATTCTGGGGTTTTCAGCAGAAAGTGCATAAAATAGTAGAAAATATGGGAACGAGACGAAAGAAATTAATTTTTAATGAACTATAAAGAAAAATATTAAGTCGATAGGCCAGCTCTCGCAAAATTTGCTTACTTCCTAGGCGCATTTCGCGTGCACCTATCTAAAATGGCTCGCGCTTATCTGAAAAATGTGTAGGTAAAACTTTCAAGGTCTAGGAAGTGCCATTTTGTGCAACCTGATAGACGGTTTTGGCAAAAGTTTTGTTGGTGGTGTGCTACACGTCAACTGGCGGCTGCTTTTCGCCTTCCCAGTGCCACTACGTTCCCTTTGGGCAAAGGCCCTGGACCCCTCTGCAAAAAGTTTGTATATCCGCACATTCCTCATAAAACGCCGACTGTCTGCATTATCACATCGACAGGCCTTTAGCCCGAATCAAGCAGTTGCAAAGAACGGTTAAATTGGGATCATTGCGACCTGTTTATTTCTCATATAAGATCATTTGAAGACCTTAAAATGCTTTATTCCATGGCGCACATTGCTGTAAATATTCCAAAGCTTCCAGGGTTCGCTCCGACCCCATGGGGGCGTTAACTTGAACCCCACACCCGTGGAAGGGTGGGGGAGAAGCGGCTCCTGCACAGTGAATTTGAAAATATGAAATCGGGGCGAACATCTCACATTTGCCCCTCCTTCCCCGCTTTCCAACGACTGGGCTGGCTACGCGCCTCGATCGTGTAAAATTGTAGGCCTACAGTTACATCGTTCTCATTTACCGTAATCGCCTCATCGTATACACATAGTTGACACATAAACGTGCCTATTTACGTTATCATCATACAACGTGGGACTTTTGGCGTACCATATGTTAAAGGCATGGAATTTGTTTGAGAAGAAGCACGTTATCCGACAAACAATTTTTTAATTGGACTATTTGATTTCCTAATTAGGAAATTTTGTGATAGTAACATAAAGTAAATCTTCTGAAAACTTTACTGTTTTTATGTATTTTTAAAAACTTAGTCTCGATGGATTATATCTGGTGTATTGTTCTAATTCCGAGAGACTTGTAACAAGATTCGTATGACGCATTAATGCAAATTTACATGAAGCCTTACGGGGTTTTCAATTTAAAGGGCCAATTATCTCTTCCCAGAAGGTTAAAATCATCCCAACTAATTAATCCTCATGTCTAACAGGAAACAGTGTTTCGTGAAGATTTGATGAGATGAGAGGTGTGCAGATTAAACGTCTTCACGTTTTCACTGTCAAATCGGACGAAAGGGACTGGAATTTTTGTGGGATAGAAGACGATATGGTTTGCAGTCCCCCCCCCCCCATGCTCCTTTCCGCGCCAAGTGTAACTTTTATCCATGAAACACAGTTATACACAGGTCACCAATGTATCGTTTACTTTGGAGGAGGACCTATTGGTGGTAAGGAAATGTATTCTGGTTGTCCGTTTTTTTTTTTAAAAAAGCCGGATATTGATGTTTGTAAACTTTTTGTGTTTTAACCCATCTCTTGAAAAGACAAAAGTGACAAGAGGGCGCAATACTTATTTTACAACTGAGGTGGGGTAGGGCATTTTACTATTCTTTGCCACGTCAAGGACCATCATGAACATTGGCGCTAACTTTGTCCAAGTTGTCCGTTCACCTATTTACATTTTAAGGGGTTTAGTGTAGGCTATGTTGTTGAAAGTAATGTATCCACTCTGAGAAAAAGACTTTTTAGCATAAAAGTTGAAGTAATCATTGAGCAAAAGCAAAGAAAATTGAAAGTGCAATTTTACTGTAGGCACTCTGTTTGCAGTATATTTCCTTCTGACATGCAAAATCGCATTGTAAGTGAAAGGGGTAGTCGACTCTCTATTACGTACAAGAGCTCACGTGGGGCTAGCTTAAAGTTTGAAAGGTTATTGGGACAAAAATTACAAGCCTGGGGGTCTTTGAGAGGTTTATTTGAGAGCAGTTGGAAACGAACTAAATGTACATTAAGTCAAAAGAGGAAAAATGTTGACAGTGCGCTATTCGCAAAAAGTTATAGCTTAGGCTTCCGATATCAGTCTTGAATAAAAAAGCCTGTGTGTATAGCAAGTAGCTTCTGTATGGTATTTACTTTTCATTTCTAATAGTTGTAATACTTTTTGTACTCAACGTACCCGCAAGTACCGTACGACGTAAATAGACATATATTTAATCATTATACAATTAGAAGCTATTACAGTAGTTGTGGCTCAACCGCAAATTTATGAAAATTCACGCCTTTTAAAAGGGATATCATTTCCCCGTGATAAAACGTGATTCTTCACTCTATTTCTGCCCTTGAAACTGGTAAGTGGTAAAAATACCGATTGCAAAAGAAGGCTAAATGAAACAGTTTCACTCAAAAAGGTCTATTAAAGAATGAGTACTGGAGTAATGCGCTCGGAAAATCATCACTGGATATAAATAAGTACACGTAATGAAAATGGAAACACTATGCATAGTGGAAACTGGACTTCATAGCTAATCGTGCATCGCTCCCTAAAGGTCGGGAATTTTAAGGAGGCGAGAGCCAAATTGTTGATCTGTGACTGGTGTCATGGGCAATGACCTGCAAAGGGAAGGGAAGTGTCTCCCTCGCCCTTGAGAAACCCGATTTGCATGCCATCAGGTAAGTTAATCCAAAATGGTGCCATAATTTGCTTTCTTACTGTTGGAGGTCGATTCCATATATTGTTATTGTCCCTTCAGTGCAACCTACGTGCAACCTTTTGCTGGTAACCGGACTCCAATTGCATACGGTGGCCCAGATTGTTGCACTTTTATAGGTGGTATGGGCTTATATCAGAGTCGGGGCTTCTTTTTATCTATCTGTAGTGTCTGTCTGTCTTCCTGCCTGTCTGCCTGTCTGTCTGTCTGTCTGTCTGTCTGTCTGTCTGTCTGTCTGTCTGTCTGTCTGTCTGTCTGTCTGTCTGTCTGTCTGTCACAGAATCTTTCCACTACACTCTTTGTAAAGCGACCGATGGAGAAGAGGTCAACTTTGTGAGTTTGTTTGGAGTAAGTTTAAGGGAACTGTTTGCTATTGATCTTCAAAGCTGACTCGGGCAAGTACTGAACTAACCTGCGCAGGGAGTCTGTGTGATAGCATGATCGACGTATCTATGTAAAGTTCCAATGGAGAAATTACTGAAGTTAGGAACTCCAATAGACCAGACATAAAGCATTTGTACGTTCTGTGCCTACTGAACTGGTGTAGCTACAGGGTGGTGTTCCACTATAAGATTGGATGCATATGGTGGGTTGTATTTCTAAGATCGTTTTGTTCATTTATTGAGACATACTTCTCCTTATAATAAATTTTTATCAGGTATGAGCGTCTGCACATTTTGGTGCTCTAGTGTATGTTTAATTTAAGTATCCTTTGCGGGTTGGACCTGAACCAAAGGCTGGCCGGAGGTGGCCCACGGACCTTTAATTGTCATTTCCTCTTCGAAATGAAGCGGTTACTTGTGGAGCTACCGCTGCTCTGCAGGGTACATACATGGTGACAAGTTATCCAGTAGTATATGTAAGATAAAGCGGATTGCTTTGAAAGTTGTAAGGGGCCATGCTCACCCCGGGCACGCGAGTTAACAGTCAGTGTGGACAGTGTAATTTCGGGTGCAACATATTTAATTGACGTAACATCTGAACATGAACTTAACGTCTCGTATTGCGACAAAATCAGTCAAGAAAACTTGACAAAACCCTAAGGAAATATACAGACGTGAACAAAGGGAGGGTAAGACTTTCCCCGGCCCCACCCTGTCTCCCTTTTGCCACTAATTTTCCAGACGATGTGTATATCTACACACTAAGATGCATTTTACTGTAATGGTTCATCGTTGCTAGTGACCACAACGCAATTTTGAAAATCTTTCAGCACACAAGTCAACTTTCGGGTTTTTTGATTGCAGTTTTCCGAAATTGTTTGTTTCTAATAATTTACATCCCAGTTGAAGATGATTCACTTCAATACAAGATAAATTTAATTGGTGAAAATAATTGAAAACAGGTTGTCAGAAATAACAATTAAAATGACAATGGTCGTTGTATGTATGTTTCACACCCCTAATTATTCCTACATTGACTTACAGACTTAATGTGGCCATTTTGCCGCTTCTGGAGACTTGCCGAAATTTTCAAATGATACAAGCTATAGCCCTCTTTTGAAAGCTCATTAGAAAGTCTTTCGCACTGCAAATATGTGTATCATGTCCATTGAAACTGTGTGGTATGAGAGTTTGAGAAAAAGTTGGTGGTTCCCCCCTTGGTCTTTCACTGAAAAAGTGATTTTGCATAGAAAAAGTATACCGTATGCAAACTTTTCGTTCATTTTACAGAAAGAACACTTCATGTGGTTTAATATCTACATCAGAAACTATTAACATTTCTTCGGAGATATTTACTATACTGACCCCCTCCCAATGTATAGGGACGAATCTCGTCACGTTATAGTTTCGGCGGAGGAATTCTCTTGGATGGGTGGTGCGCAACAGAACCTCATGATGTATTACAATAGACATATTGTAAATCGATCCATAGCATCGAATGTCACCCTCAGTCTTATCAAACGAACAATTATTTCACAAAGAAATTAATCGAACAAGCTTTGATGACGTGATTGTGTTCCATGATTTGTTATTTATTAGTTTTACTCAACTTATAAAACAGTTTATCTACCTATAAGATGCAGGTTCTTGAGAACTTTCTGATACAATTTCTCTGAGGAACGCGGACTGGGCAATGTTCCAGCGTTTCGTGCCTGTTGTTTTGAGGCTCATATCTCCTAAGTCACACAAGTACATCAACAATTGATGAAATCGTCGTCGTATTTTGCGCACCTTGAAGTCTTTTGAGTTTTGCAAGTAACATATCAAATATCAATGTTTAGTGCACAAATTTAGAATAAAGTCTAATCACGTGGGAAAGGTATCGTACGTAAGCCAAATGTGAAGGAACGTCTAAACCTGCACAAACTATCGAGAAGTAGATCCTTATCTCAAACTGAGATATTTATAAGTTCAAAAAGTTTTATTCTTATCCCAAGCAATATACTAGTAGCCTATGTTTTAACGCGATTACGTCTTTAATATTCTTGCAAGCCAAGGAACAAAATATGCAACCAGTGACCCAAGTGTGAAAAAATAATGCCCCAAATTACCTGTCTCTTGGGAAAATAATTCGACGTGACTCCCTTTCACCCTTCCCGCACCGTAGTTACGAAGAAACGATCTGAGACGGGTCCTTGGACCCCACTTGCGGAGGGAGGGCTTTGAAATCCGGCGGTGGCTCTGGCGTCATTCGGTTAATGTGGTCTGAAACCCCTGGTACCAAATCCTCGCTAAGCGCCTTTAGTGGAAATGTATTCTTGTCTCCGAGTCAAAAGCCAGATACAACTTTCGAGTTCGAGTCACTGCCACTGGTACAGTTGATTCCTGGTTGAATAATCCCTGACTACTATTCTGGTTCAATTTACACAGGGTCAGGGTGGTTTTTCTCCCATCTTCCTAATTGCACAGAGTACCAGATTGATTTTGGGGTAGACCAGGAAACCTCTCAAATAGTTTTTTTTTTCGATTCCATCTCCAAACACAAGCCCAAGTCATGGGTTGGTATAACACATGTCAATTCCCATTCTTCAAAGATGTTATTCGGGTCCTCGGTCTGAATTCTGTTTCCTCAGCTCTTCCCAGTCGTGGTGTCATACCAGAAATTCTGTAGAGGGGTCAAGACTGGGGAAACCAATTTCAAGGGGAAGGGCAAAGGCCTCACAAACTGTAGAGTTGCAAGTTGGTAAAAAGCCTACAATGATCAGTTCAATCACTTCACAAGATTTTAACTGGAAGTTGGCAAAGTTATAGCTTATTTGTGATATTTGTAATTTCAATGCAAGAAGGGAAAACCGGTGATCGGAAAGTCTCTGGGTCGAGAAATTCTCTCCTGTCATCTTCGTATAACCGCCTCTCGATCAATGTACAATGCTGTCATTACTTCCACGTAAAGGTGAAATTCAGTCACAACCACAAGTTGAATGAAGATACTCGAACAGGTCCGTAGCCAGACATGAACTGAAGGGGGGCGAGATGTCTTCCAGGTGGGAAGTATTTTTCGGGATATGTAAAAATGTGTGAAGTCAATGGTAACTTTAAATTTTCTAGGGGGCAAACATTTTTCAGGCGAGGATTCGCCCATGCCCCCTTGGCTACGGTTTTGCACTAGGGTTTAGTTTGTTTCGAGTATTTATGGTTTAAATGGCAAGGATCGAGGACCCTACAGAGTTTCTTTTACGTGACGTCATAATGGGCTGAGCTGTACCTGTATCGCCATTTTGGACGTCAAACTTAGAGCACGCGCAAGACGTACACTGAGTACACACAGTATCGGTCAATGAAGCTACAACGGAGCTTGTAGCTCGAGTCCATGATCGGTCAAAGCGTAAAATGTTTTGTTCCTTCTTTTCAAAGAATATTTTCTTAACTAAACTATTAGTGATCAATCATTCATAGGTTAAGGTGTAGACCTGCGTGTAGGATACTTGTGTCGGGTTTAAATGCTCTATAACGATCGATGGGCGTGGATCATGGGAGGACGGGGGACATCCCCAATAAGCCCCCCCCCACTTTTTTAAAAACGATGAAAATTAAAAGTGTGATGAATTATAATATAAAATAGATTACGAATTTAAACTACATTTTAAAAGCTAAATTGGGCCCAAATATGGCACCACTTGTCACAAAGACACCTTCGAATTTCCCTCCTCTTAGACCCCCCCCCCAGGACGGCGATTCGTAAATGGTGAAAAGTCCGTCCACATTTGGAGATTGATCCACGCCCTCGTAACGATCACAAAGAAAAACTCTATCGTAATATCTTTAGTCGCTCACCAGATATAGTACTGCGCAATTTTGTATGTGTTTAACCCGAGTTCAATATACTTTTTCTCAAGAATTTCAGAAACCCATCTAGCTCTACGCTGTACATTTGTTGAAATCGATAATAAAACTGTGGGGCTTGCGATTTTCCTTGACGATTATCAGTGCTGGATGACTCCAGACCCATTGTTGGTGTCGAGACCGGGTACGAGTCCCGATTGTCGTGACTCATTACTCGGACTCGGCGCCCAGAACTCGGACTCGGACTCGACCGAAATGACTCGGGACTCGGGCCGAGACCGGGTACGAGACCGACTATTTTTCCCACCACCGTACAATTTACGTCGGAACTGCACGAAAAATAATGGCTGAAAATATCATTACGTACACTACTTGTACGTAAAATATCATTGCTACATGTTGCGCACAGTGCAATAGTCAGTGTGCAGTATGAACAGTGAACCCTCGGAATATCGGCTCAATCTCAGGCCTCCATGGATAGACTGAAGATAGCACGGATCCAGCACGAAATGTTAAAAGCAACGTCCATGGGATTGCACTTGTGAACCTGTAGTAAGCATTCAGTGATCAAATGCTTGGAGAATCTACCTTCAGGTCTAAGCATGCATGGTTTAAATGTTATTTGTATCCAAAAAAAAACGCGTGCCAGACGGGTTCGAAAAATTAGATATTGGCGTCCAGCCTGTCCAGGGCTCTAGTGCTCAAGCTTGTTTCAGACCTGGGGCAATTTTCAGGAGCCTAAAGGCTGAGTAGCTTGTTATAATGGCAAATGATGTATTGCAACATAATCATATCAGAACATCGTTTAAGCATTCAGCATTCACCATGTGCTCCTCTTGCATAGCTCGATCTTGGTACCTGAAATACTACTTGGGGCAACTCGGTCTAAGTTCCCTAGACCAATTCCGATGGGGGGGGGGGGGAGTGAAGTTATATGGGTTATCGGAGGCAGGACCAGATTTACCTTTGGGGGGCCCTGGGCACAAACTAATGTGGGGACCCCCTTGGACCATAATTCTCCACAAGTCTATAGTGGTGCGAGTCACAAAAGGAGGGCAAAGGTTGTGGTCACTTTCATCCACCCACTCGAAATGAGCTCCATAGATTTTCTTCTTACGTACATGTAAGCCTACAAAACGAAAATAAGCACAGATGATCTTCACATACTACCCAAAAAATACAATGATGTAATTTTTGTGGTGGCCCCTGGGCACGTGTCCCTCTGGCCCATGCTAAAATCCGGCCCTGATCGGGGGATGGGGTGGAGGAGCTCTCACGTAACCACTGCCGTCTTTTATGTAGCAAGCACGGATCCAGGCGGAGCTCACGGGAATTTAGCTCCTTCTCTTCGTAGCCATTAATCTTAAAGTAGTCAATTTTTGGTGTTGGGACTGTCAGTAGTAAATAATTCAATGTCATATACGGTAACATAGAACTCTGGAAAGCTAGAAAAGCTGAGTTTTTACATGTATTCGTGACATCAGTGAAGAACCTCTATACCGGGTCGATCGTAAATGAACGCCCACCAGATTCGTTGTCCGTCCTCGACTAATGCTTAGAAGGTAATGAAGCAGGGTGTACTGAATGATCCCACGCATTGCTCCCGTAGACGCCGTTTAATGCCCCACACTATCAAGAAAGATACTGAGAGCTAAAACAAAGAATAAGTCTATATGATTTTTCAAAGCTACTTTGAGGCGACCTCTTACGCCCTTTAACTCGTCAAAGGGCACACGACCTTCTCCAAAGCCTAAGTGAAGTAAAAACGTGGCCTTTACCAGGTAATTGATCCAGATAACAATTTTACAACTTTTATAATTTTATAATGGGGGGAATTTTATACATTTCATGTAACTGCTCGCAGCGCTTATGTCTCTCTGTATGCTGATACGATCTTTTTTTGAAAGTGGGCAGATATTTTCTAAAAGGCAAATGCATTCACTAAGAATTTTTCTCTCTTGAAGCATAGCCACTTTATGTTAGACAGATACAGAAAGTATGACGTCATATCAGTCTTACATTAATTGTTTAGAAGTTCTTTGTTCACCTTTTGGCGATATGTCTATAATTTTCCAATGAATTAAAGTAATTAAAAATGTATGATTTGGTCTTTTACTTAAGCGGTCTGTCATTAAACATATATCATACAAAACCAACCGCTTATATACGTGCACGCCATCCGGATGCAGCTGAATCTTACAACTACTGTCTCAACAGGGAAAACGATATTTGTTCCATGCCAACCATGCAACTGTACTGTGCACTGAAACTGTGCTCAAACGGTGCAAGTAACCGACCGTGGTTTGCCTACGTAGCAGGCTGTACGGTATATTCCTTGTTCAGTCATATCCCTGGTTTGGGAAGCCGAGGAGATGAGCAAACAGAGTCCGCTCGGCGGGGAAACAAGTGGGTAGATGCAAGTGTACTTGTAGTCGGTTTAAGGAAAGGTTGCCTGTGGTTTAATGGTTCTCATTATTTGGTAGCAACGCCTCTTCAACGATGTGGGCAATGCGCTTGCAACCAATTACTTGCCAGGGATATAGAATACTTGCGCATTAATGGTTAGCGTTCCCAAACCTGACCCCGGACAGGCAATGCACAAGGTGACAAATTTCAAGTACATGTGGCGGCATGGGTTATGACAAACATTAGTGGTGACCTTTACGTTTTACAAAGGCATATGACATGACGTATAAGCGGTGAAATAATTTTTCAGTAGGTGTGGTACATGGACAACCCTTGTTGGACACTACTCGCTACAACGATTGACAGGAACAAGTTCGCTCGGACGACCCCCCTCCGAGGGCAAGTGTTATGGTTGGTGATTGTTCGGGTAAAAATTGCCCAGGGATAGTTGTCCGATGTTGTAGGGGGATCTTTCTAGTGGGTATTCTCCAAACGGGGCGGGGATGTTCGGAAACTGCACCTACTGTAAAAATTTTACCGTCAGACTGAAGTTGGTCCCTTGAAACTATTCAAAAAACTGTTTGCTCAGAAGGATGTAACCGTCAGAAGTGGATAAAACAGCTGAAGTTACGTCGACGTTGCACACTGAGTACTTCCACTCATTTGGTATATGTCTACACCACAAACTAGGCACATTCTCTTAGTTACATTGTCACCACCGAGCCTCCACGTCACGTCATGTAAACTTTTGAACGGAAGGATTCTCTGGAATTATCTTGAATGTCGCGAGTGGTGTACTGTTTAAAGACAGATACTCATCATCCCAGACAGTTGCAATTCTCCCAACTAGGTTACTTTTGCCTCCGCAAACAACTGTATTTTGTTTCTTCTGGTTCAGATACAAACCTAGTTTGTTGCCTTAGGCGATATCCTGGTGAGCACACAATGCCCTAATGTGTAATCAGAACACTTTCTTTGCCTGCTGTGTAATATGAGCTACTCCGCAACTTTTGAATTTTGTAATTCTGATGTCAATCAAAGAGCAGTCACCAATCGAGACTTTTGCTTAAGTCATACTCGGGGGACGAGTATCTGTCTTTAAAGGAGTTATGGCAATATATTTAGCCATATCCCCATAGTTCTAAATCCACTTGGTGACTGTACTTTGAATGGCATTCATTCAAACCAGGGAGTTGTCAAATAGCAACTCCCTGTTCAAACAATAACAGCACCACTCTGGTTGGTAATGATGACTTGGACAGTCAGTTGCGTTCCTAATTAGACTCACAGTCACACACAGTTTGTTTTTCAATATTGCCTCGAGCAATTGAAACTCAGAGTGTTTTACTACTAGACAGTTGTTTATGTTAAGTTGGAGGCGGGGCTAGAAGTTAGGTTAGTTGGGAGAATTGTTCCTGTCTGGGGTGAGTTTAGAGGGCCTTTAAGGGAAACATGGTTACTTTGACTAACAATAAACTTCAAATTATTCGTTTCATTTCTCCTTTTAGCTCGCGAGTACCAGTTGTTGATTGCTGAGATGCGTGACCAGCAGCGGATTACGCGCGAAACGACACCTCCCTCGTCCCCCGTCCACCATGAACACGAGCCCACTGAGCGAACCAACACGTCACCCGCAAATGTGACCAATCAGAATAAAGGTTCCAAAGCGTGTTGCTTCTGCTGGTGCTGTTGTTGCAGTTGTTCCTGGTAAGTACTTAAAGTTGGATTTATTTTGTAGCATTTTTGTAGTAATCCATGATTTCTCACCTGTACATTTTTACAAACACCTCCTGAGGACAGGGGATCTCCCCGCCTGAAAATAATTATGTGAACAATGCGGAGCAGAACTCCCAAGGGGTATCGTTTAGTAATCACCCTCTGGCATCCAGCCGAAGGGACTTTTAGAAAAACAAAACATTTGTTGAAGAGCGGTCGGTATCGGTATCAAGTCTGAGAGGTTGTTCACGTTAAACCTGGTGTCACTTCCGGGGTGTAACCCCTTTGGGTAGTGGTCTTGCTTGGTTTTCACCCTTTATATTCGGTTGTTGGTATTTTAGAAAGAAGCTGGTCACTTTTAGTTTGGTGGGACTCCATTTTGGACTAGCTTGTTTAGTTTCCGCCCTTCCGTTTCGGTCGTTGGGACTTAAGGTCTCGCTTGCATTATCGCAGGACTCTCTGAAGGGTCCTCATTGCGTTCTGTGTCTCTTCGAGGTCTTCACGCCTTTCAGGAGTGGTTTCAGGTTTTGGCCTGTAGTGGGAAGTAGCCTTTGGGACTGTCCTTAAAGAATTTCGATATCGATAACAGTGAAATCTGGTGTCACTTTGGGGTTGTTACTCCTTTTGGGAGTAGCTTTAGGGACTTCTTTTTTGGCCTATTGACAAAAGTGTAAAAATTTTAGTTAGCCGAGAGGCCTCCATCCACTGAACTCTTCGGATATTTGTTGCCGCCTTTTGGCCGTGGCAGTTAAGGCTTTTGAAAGAAAAGTTTCCATGTTTTCTTCTGCAGTGGGAGATAACCCACAGGGCGTATCTTACCAAGTGAAGATTTGGCGTAAAACCTATCCTAAATGAAGTTATCGAAAACAAGTGACAAGATAACGCCGGGAATCAAGGGAGCAGGGACAAGAAGAGCTTAAGGGGGACTTAATCCACTGTTTATTCTACACTATTTATGTCAAACCCTTCTACTTAATATCTACCGACCAGTGACTTCCTTGGGGAGGGGTTCGTGCCTTCCCTACATCGCCTTATGTAAGCAGCTCTAAGAGGAGAGAGTAGACCGAAATCGGTTTGGGGGACCTATATATTTTAAGTGGTGAGGGGTGGGGGTTTCCATCTGACCCCTTCTTTGCTCTGACATGTTTGAAAATTGAATGGAATGTATGTGTTACAGAAAAGGAAGGAATGGGTTGAGTGATTTCATACGCTATTTCTTACTGAGTACTTACATTACTGTCATAAGGGATTGGGGAGGGTGTTCTCACTGATATAGGCCTACCTGTGCCTTAAATTGAAGCAATAGTTGGTTTAAACATAGAAGTATTAGGGTAGGCACTTTAACAAGGTAAAGGGTTGTTAAAGTGCCTACCCTACTTGAGGTTAAAACCCGATTCCCTGCGTTCTAAACACTGTGCATATGTCGTGAGATGGCAGAGGGGGTAATGTTGTTTCTCTGGTGAGAGACTGGTAAGAGTGACTTAGTGTCCCATACACCTACAGAAATAGAAAATAAGGGGGTCTGTAAATACTTTAAGTTAGGTAGCAACTATTTTTCTTTTACATAGACGGTATGGTATGGCAGGTGGGGAAGTGATAATTATAGCTGGGATTACGGAGGGCAAGGGGCACTTGCCCTCCCCATTTTTCTAGACCTTGAAAAATAGTAATAAAGAAGTGAACGAAAGGAAGCGAGACCAGAGAAATGATGAGGGAATTTTTAATATCGTGGGAAAATCTATATGTAAAATAAAGGGAAACATTAATATCAAATACCTTGAAAATGCCAGCAAAATTTTTCTTGGCGCAGACCCGCAATAAAACTAAGTAGAAAAGTGGCGGTGCTCAAACGTGAGGAGGCAAGAGGCAATCGTTGTTGAAAAATTTTGTTTGGTATATGTTATTTAAAATTTCTTTCAGAACATGGGGATCGACGCCCCTCCACACTTTTGTGCCTTGAAGTCTTGAAATAGGGGGTTACTGACGGTATTAAATGTACGTCATTATACACACTATGTGCATGCACAATTCAGAAACCTACCCGAGTATAGGCAATCGTAATTCTCAATGAGTGTTTCGGCGTTCTTCGTGTGAACTCCATACAAATAGGTGTCACATTAAACTATTATCTGTAGGGAAACTTTGTGGAATTGCCTCTTTATTACATCCTGTAGGATGGCTTGAGTAAGTTACCATTTGCAGCCCTCCCGCTGTCAACTTTCCACCATACTCATCAAATCGACTAAGGTTACTATTTTAAATTTGCAATCATCGTAAGAAAAATATTTCAATAGCATTTCAAATTATATCTGGTGGGCTTAGGATTTTCCCTAGAAATGGTTCAGAATGGCGGCTAAAGCCATCAAATTTAAAAAAAAATTCACGGGAGGACCCTCGGCTCCCAGCCTCCGCTTTCGCGCCTTCCGGTATACGCGATCCACTTAGGCTCCGCAGGCCACACCTTACGAAGATGCAGCCTCCAATAAAATTCCTTCCCTAGCATTTTTTCTGCTGACGTTCATGACGTCCTGTAAGAACTACCCAGAACAACATTTCATTGATTTTGGTAAGTGTTATACTCCTATAACCCCCAAACTTTAATCGTCTGTGCAAAATTATATATTCTTTAAACCTGGATTTTTTAAACTACCTTATTTTCAACAATAATAAAATACATGAGTGGGCACTTGTCCCCGACCATCGACAAAAATGAAAAAATGAAAGAAAGAATAGGTAGGGGGAAAGTAGGAGAATCTTTTATGTAATGGGTAATATTGCATTTAATAAGAAAGAAAAACAATAGGCCACGACAAATGTCTTAAATAACGCTGTTTTCTACGGCGCGCTTAGCGCGCACTAGCGCGCATCCGTTTTAAATATTGTTTCGTGGTTTACATCATGTAGAATATCTCGCGTGTTCATAGCTCTGTGCAAACTCTCCATTATCATAACCATTCAAAAGCCAAACCCTCTTCATCATAAAAATGACCTCTTCTTCTGAGGAAGGCCTAAATGGTCAAAATGTGATTTGTGTGATCTGATAAATGCACATCCGATGTGTTTTTAGATATCCAGATGCTTCATTCTTATGGCTTTAATTCTTTAAATATCTCAGTGGTTTCCGAGTCCTTGCCCCCTGGACCTTCATCGGGGCGTTTCCCCTGGACCCCACCAGGGGCCATAAAGCGGGTCCTTGGACCCCAGGCATTCGAGAAGCGCTTCGCGTTCCCGCGGCCCCTTCGAAGGTATAGGTATTCCGTCTAGGTTGCCCCCCCATCCCCCCTTGCCAGAAACTGTTTAAGTTAGAGGTGCACCAACAACTTATTCAAAACATTGGTAGCATTGTAAACTCAAGTGTCTGTAAGGAATTTCGTCAGCACACCTTTCATCGTGCAGGAACTTTATACCGCCTTAAATGAATCCAGTTAAGGACAATTTAGTCACATTATTTTACCCATATGAGGTCTCTTTTCAGTCCGGCTTTCCTATGGGGCGGGCGCTTTCGCAGTAGTAGGGGTCGTGTGGGGGGGGGGAGTATTCCCGGCATTTTGCGTGAGCGACTAGCCCACCCAATAGCGTTGTCGCTTGCAGATCGGGTGTATTGTATGAAGGCCTTCTGATGTAAATATTTTTAATGTACATATTCCCATCAGGGGCGCAGCCCGTTCCGTTTTATTTTTTGTCGGTCGGGTTTTGTTACCCTTCTGGGCCGTGGTTCTTCGAGATCAGTTTCAAAAATGTCATGAGTATTTTTTGTATTTGTTATTCCTGTTAGGCGCGGATCCGGGGGGCCTGGGGGCCCGCCCCTCCCCCCCCCCCCCTCGCCACGAAACAAAAAAACGAAAGGAGAAAAAAGGAAGAAAAGGAAAAAAAGAAAAGGAGAAAGAAAAATTAAGAGCAAAAAAATGAATAAAAGTGTTTAAGAACGTATTCAAAGTATATATTTCTGTAGGGGTTGGGTGGGGCTATAGCTGGATTATCTCTTTAGATATCTTTCAAAGTGGTTGGCGACGAAAGGAGAGCTACATTGTTCAAAAACAGGTGAATAGCTGAGTAATGATCCTTGACTTAAGATTTAAATAAGTAAACATCGTGACATATGCAGTATGGGCCCGGCTACCTGCACTGAAATTTAGTAACAATTTTGTGTTAAATAGTGAAATTTTTTGTAATCTAGAGGGATTGAGAGTCAAAGTTTTCGCCATACAGACCTTGCAGAATGAATACAGAAGACAAGCTGTCAGGTGACGTGCTGTTGTGCACAGTGGCACCAGCTGTTGCAGGCAAAGTAGAGGAGTGCATACTCTATTCGATTTCTAAACTGTCTGAAAAGTTTAAAAATGAACTCAAAAGGCTTTTAAGCTACAGACAGTGGCGTCGGCATAGTGGGCAATGGGTGACGTGTGTCCCCCTCCCCCATCGATTCTTGAAAATTTTTTAAAAGGTCCCAAAAGTCGTTTAAGCTACAGATTTCTGTGGAGGTGTAGGGTGAGATGTGTTTTTGATGATTGGTTTATTTGTTCTGACCATTTTCTTTCACAAAACTGTTCTCAAACTATCATAAGTTTTGGAAATTCTTGACAAATTCCAAATTTTCGTTCGCTCCGCTAGCGTCAAGCCTTGTGTCAGAGTTGTCCTTATTATCAATAGCTTTCGGTAACTACTCACGAGGGAACAAAGGAGCAAAAGTGTTTTTTAAGAATTCTCTGTCAGAAGATTCGTTTCTGATTAGCATTGGGTGGTGGGAAAGTGACAGTGTCCGATGCAGGTTCTGAATGCAGGTTTTGTCATGGACTAATATTTTATTCAAAATTTCGGCGCGCTTCGCGCGCATACGACAGGGTTTACACCCGATTTCATATACCATTGACAAAGCTATGACGCAAGAAATTATTCCAATGCAAACATTTTTCTAAAAAGTACATCTCCTTCTCTGTAGGGCTCTCATCATTATGGGATCTTTGAATAATCTAGTCTAGCACATGACTTGAAAGATTGAAAGTACGTAATTGCCGTTTCCTATTTTCCAAACATTTTACCGCGACGTTCAACAACGACGAAAATCTTTTCTGAAACGAATTTTGCCTGTCCACCATCCCTCTTGCTATAGCCTGAAAAGAAGGTGATATATCATATCTCCTACCATATGGATGTCGGGTAGTGAGAATCCCTGTGGTCCCTCTTTTGTATACTGTAACTAATTCAGAGCTCCCGGGAGGATCTCACTGTTCTCTGTCAACCTTGGATATCCTATTAAAATGGAAAAGAAAAAAATTATTATAGTCCAAGAATGTTTCTGTGGACTGCACGCAAGTATAATTGCGTGTACAATTTTCCCATGCGCGTGGATCATGGAGGGACGCGTACCCATCACTTTTTTGGAAGGGGGGACATCGTCAAAAAGTCCCCCTTACTTTTTCAAAAATGCTAGAACAGACTGCAATTATGCCTAGGAAAACGAAATTTTTAGAAGAAACACAATAACCTAAAAATCCTACACTTTTGTTGCACCAAATCGCATCTGAGGGCATTCAGTTCTAGAAAAATTTCCCTTAGACCCCTCCCCCATTCCGACGAGCACAAAACTTATTGCCTCCCCGTGACGCAAATTCTGGCTACCACCACTGCTTCTTCCACCACGACGGCGATTCACAAATGTGAAAACGTCCCCCCCCCCCCACACACACACACTTTTGGAGATGGATACACGCCCATGATTTTTCCTGGGACTTAAGGAGGTTTGAAGACAATATATTAACCGTCTCTTACTCCCCTTTTTCACCCGAACAAAAGTTAGAATTCACTAAATTGTGGACATTTTTTAAACATACAATCACTTTAGAATGACCTAAAGATACCACCATTTTGCATATAGGCCCCCTAAAATTAACAAAAATTTCTCGAAGGGGAGGGTAAACCCCTTCCTGGGATTTCACTCTAATGTACTAACAAGAAAAGGCTCTCCCACTCTTTTATATAGCGTATACAAAATTCCACTGCCTAAAAAGGCACGGTTTAGCAGTTATCTGCGGTTCCCCCAATCACCAACTCCCGCCGGCACCATCGGTCATAGATCAGAAATCCATAAAGAAGGTGATATATCATCTCTCCTCCAATATGGATGTCAGGTTGTGAGAGTCCTGTTGGTCCCCCTTTTCAGTGTACAATTAATGCAGAGCTCCCGGGAGGCTCTATACCGAAATTTTTCGGCACGCTTCGCGCGCAATTGTTTACGCTTACGGAGAGAGGTACGTTTTTATTGAGTGATGGATTTATTTTTATCATTTTTTACGAAAAATCATTTGAAATCTTTCACGATTTTTGCAAAGTCTTCTCACTATTTCTTGATTTTCGCTTGATCTGCGCACTTTTAGCCTTGAATTGCTCCCTTTACTATCAATAAGGTCCCAAATGTATTCGCATTACTCATCGGTGGGGTTCTACCATAAGCCAATTATTCGTGTGCATAAACGTGATTTCAGAGGAGCCAGCATTGTAAGGATGTAAAGCAACTGATATTCATTTTTTCACCCTCCTCTTCTAATGAGAACAGAAAACTTAGTATCGAACCCACCTTCTAATTGATAGACACATATAAAGGGAATTGACACCGTTAGTCATAGCAATGGTTTTAAATGTGAATTCAAATTTTTGGCGCTCTTCGCGCGCAATAGTTTCATCTGACGTCCTTTACCCGAATACCGTATAACGAAAATAAAACACTCATTATGGCAAAAATAATTTCAAGTTACCTACACGGGCTCATAATGTTGGCGTGTAAGTTTTAAGATAACTTACATTCTCCGGAACTTCAGCAGGTACATATAGTAACTTATACTGAGCCATACACATCAAATTCCATGCAACATGAAAAGGTATAAAATCTCACTGACATAAGAACTGGAGCCGATTTCTGTACTCTTAAAATGCAATAGTGCGAGAGCTTCCAGGGCTTCGCCCCCTGGATCCCGCCAGGGGCCCTGACGCGGGCCCCTGGACCCCACGCGTAGGAACTCGCGCTTCGCGCTCGTGAAGCACCTTCGGTGCACATGAGATTTTCCATATTGCCCCCCCCCCTCGAAATTTCTGGATCCGCGCCTGATCCCTGTGGTCATTATTTTGGTTTTGTTCTTCGCCGATTTGGTCGTGTCCACTAGGCTCTCTAATCTCACCCCAGACAGTAAAATTCTCCCAACTAAGTTTTCTTTTAGCTCCTCCTCCAATTTAAACAGAAAGCGCCCGTCCAGTACACCTCCAAGCTGCCAAGACAGAGGCACAGTTCATAGCCTGCACTGAGTTTAATTTGCTCGAGGCCATACCGTATAAATTGACGCACACTGTTTGGGACTTAATTGAGAACACAACTGACTGTACAAGTCATCGTTGACCAACCAGAGTGGAGCTATGTTGTTTGAATGAATGTTAATCAAAGTGCAGCCATCAACTGTATTTAAAACTCTATAGGGCTATTCCTAAATATGTTTGGGTAGGGCGTTGCTAGCAACTCCCTGGATTGGGGGATGCCATATCCGCTTTAAGCTAATTAAAAAGCATTGCTCCGAGGTACGGAGGGTGTTCACACGTCATCCAGGGAAACGTGTGACGATAGCACAATATACGGTGTTACTTTTTGAAGTGCAAACCTTGTGACGCTCATAGAGAGCACGTGATAAATAATGTGAAACCATGTCAACAGTTGTAAAGATTAATTGTGTGTTACATTCGTCAATATGACGTAATTATGACTTGTTTTTAATGTATTCTACAATTTGAAAGTGCTTCGTTCAAGGATCGAAGAATCATTAAAGGCTTTTTGGATCAAACCTACAAAATCCTGCCAAATACACTCTCGGCCGGAGAGTGTTAAAAATGGAGAGAAGTTCTTTTTGGGTTGTGATGTTTTGCCTTGATTAAACTCTTTTTGCCTTTGTTGTTTCCCAGTTTTAGCAAGGAATGGCTTTTATTATCACGTTGCGAACCTTAAAGGCTCTCTAAGCTCACCGCAGACAATAACAAGTCTCCCTACTAAGTTAAAGGCTCCTCTAATTTTAACCAAGCCTCCTGTTTAATGCACCCCCACAGTAGCCCGCACTGAGTTTTAATTTGCTCCAGGCAATATTGTCAAGCACAGTGTGTGTGTGAGCTTAATTGGGAACACAACAGACTGCAAGTCATTGTTGACCAACCAAAGTGAAACTTTTGTTTGAATGAAAGTCAATCAAAGTGTAGTTACCAACTGTATTTAGAACTCTGGGGATATTCCTAAATATGTTTGGGTAGAGAGTTGATAGCAACTGCCTGGTTTGGGGGATGCCATATCCCCTTTAACGTCCTCACAATGTCTTCGCTCCAGCGATATTCATTTACTCTAAGAACATCAGCCTCAGCACGCACAGGGTGGCAGATCAAAGGAGCTCGCCCCGCGTGTCTTGATTTCAGATGCCATGCTCGTCTCTCCTCTCCGCGTTCGACAAAAAAGTTTGAAAAACTCGTCGTGCGAAAAGGATTTAGTCGTCCTGTTTCTTTTGTTCAATCTTTTTGGTTTCGGTGATAGTAGAACGTATGCATTATAATGGCGCGAGTGTGTGCATGTCCGTGACTCTTAGCTTACTTGTACGGTATCTGTAGTAGGGTAACTCTGAAATTTCTAATACTTGATATGTGGGTGTGTCACATTAAGAAGGATCGTATTGCTTTCATTGGAGGTAAGAGGTCATCTGAGGTCACTGAAGGTCAAAATCGAAAACCCCTGTTAACGCTATATCTCAAAACAGGTCGGACTCCTAGACAGACCCACTTTCCATACTTAACATGAAGATACGTTGTATTGAGTAGATAGACCCTTTAGATTTAAATGAATGTCAAAGGTCATGTGAGGTCACCAGTAGTCAGATACTGAAAACCATATGAACTGAATATCATGAAATAGGAATCATGGATATACTTCAATACTTTTCACCTATGTGTATTTCATTTTGGTGGGGGTCAAGGGTCATGTGATGTCACCAGACATCAGTCACCTAATATCTTTTGTATAAAATAGCTCAGGATAGAGATCATCGATACATTTCATACTTAGCATACAGGTGTTTTATATTCATTAAACGAACTTTATTGTTTTGGAAAGGTCAAAGGTCACGTGCGGTCACCAGAAGCAAAACACTGGAAGATGAGGATCATGGATAATTTTCATACTTAGTGTATTGATGCATCACATTAATCAAAATATTGGGTCAGGAAATGAACAGTAATTTATGGAAGATAACTTCTAGTGAAAAAGCTTAAAGGGAAATTTCGTCATCCTAGACAGTTCCAGT
Source organism: Holothuria leucospilota (assembly GCA_029531755.1). Lineage (NCBI taxonomy): Eukaryota > Metazoa > Echinodermata > Holothuroidea > Aspidochirotida > Holothuriidae > Holothuria > Holothuria leucospilota. The sequence continues at coordinate 20,452,142 of CM055971.1, forward strand.
TCTCCCACTGAAGTTACTTCTATCCCCTCCCAAAACAGTCTTCAAGCCCGGATTCCCCATTGAACCAGACTGGCCCGGGCCCAGGGCCCCCAAATTGTAGGAATGAAAATAAAAAATCATGGGAAAAAATAAAAGAGATAGTCTCAGATAGAGAGAGGGTACCAGAGTGGGGGAGAGCGGGGAAAAAGAAATTTTAGGTTTCAAGCTCAATGGACCGGAAGAAGATGGGCCCCCAGGCAGGGCTGGCCCAGGGCCCCCAGAAAGGTAAGTCCGGGCCTGGCTGTCTTAAGCTTCTGCTTGTGTAAACGCAAGCCTAGTTTATAGCTTAAGACCATGTCCTTGTGAGCATACAAGGCCCTAATGTATAATCAGAATACTCTCTCTCCATTGTGTGAAATGTGAGCTATTCTGCATCCTTTGGAATACGATGTCAGTCAAAGAGCAGTAACCAACCAATTGAGAATTTTGATATCCCCGAACAAAAATGTACTTAGGAAATCTGTCTTTGAATCTTGTTCAGTGATTTAGTCCTTGAAATCTCAATGCATTTTGTTATTGCATTCTGGTTTTATTCTCTTCTTGCTTTTCCACACCTCCGCTGGTTAAAATGTGCACGTTATAAATATGTAATTTATGTACTGTATGTAAAGTATTGCTACTACTGCCATCCTAATGTAATATTCGTTTGAAACGTAGATCATGTGCGAAGAGAAAAAAATAAGTACAGACGTCATGATTACGTGAGTGCGAGTCCTCGGTGCAGGGGCAAGCAACCCTGCAGGATGTAGATAAAGCTTATTACTAGGTATGGGCTTTTCATTGGAAAAAGAAGAGAAAACAAGAAAAAAACACACACAACTGGAGGTTGATATTTAGTGTCAGGCATTCATCACTTACAAGTAGGATTCTACATGGATTTCCTTTTGTCAAAAACTGCAACTTGGGCTGCTTGTCCATGGCAGGAGCAAAGCAAGCAAGCAAACAAGCAAGCAAGCAAGCAAAGTCGGCTAGTTAACTGGTCCACCCGAAGGCGCTTCAGTCCTGCGCGCAACCGACTTCGTCGGCTGGGCAGCCGATTTTAGAGCATGGCAGGAGCTGTATTCTCAGGCAGACATATTGACCCTATGCATATGACGTCACAGGACAGAAAGTGCGCCCTCTACTGGTGGCAAGCGCGTATCATTGCAACTTACACCAACAAATGCAGACAGCTGATTTGTGTACCTGTGAATACGCGCGAAAGTCTACGACGCGCGCGTGCGAAATCTACGTCGTGCGTGCAGTCTGCTTCATTCTTGCCTCCAAAATGACGTCGCGTGACGTCAAAGCACAAGGTCTATTGGCCTGACGTACGGTACCTGATTGGCGGTTGCCTACGTAGCAGGCAGTACGGCATATTCCTTGTTCAGTCATATTCCCAACGCCTGCCAAAGTGAACACCGAACCAATTCTTTTGGATATTCACAGAAATATGTGGCCTCGGGACTAGTTGAATGTTAGTGAATATTTATAAGAAGGCAACATCTGGTCCCGTTTAAATCTTGCAGTAGCCTATTCCACCCACAGAGTTGGTATGTCATTGTAATAGCCACTCCCTGGTAGTGCCCACTGCACAGGTGGTTATGCAATACAGTAATGATAGGACTTCGTCTCAGGTTTCAGTCTAGGTTTTCAGTTTACGACTACACACTCACTCAAAAACAATAGCAAGAATAATGAGAGGGTACATGAATAAGTCATATTATGGTAATGAAGTTTGCGTCTAAAATTGGACGCAGTCCTCTTCGCTTTGGCGGACGGTGGTTTGGGAAGCTGAGGAGCTGAGCAAACAGAGTCCGCTCCGCGGGGTAGATTGGCGGAGGCTAAACAAGCATTACTATAAATACGTAAATCCGATATAGGAAGTCCATCTCAAGTTCATCAATGACCCTAATAAATAGATTGACGGACACCCGCGAGATCGTCTTCTCTTAAAAATGGTGTTCAGAGGACGACAGTGAGACCGAGTTATACTAGTCGCTGCCAACTTTTCCTTCACTCCTTCCTGTTATCCTCATCCGACGTTGGACAGTGTATAGCAGTCTTTAGCCACTTTTCCCAATAGCAGGTAGGGGTGGAGGGTCCTTGCCCTGCATCACACTACCAGACAGACGTGGTGAAAAAATACCCGAAGCGAGCAAGATCCAAACACACCTCACGACACTAACCTGAAATCTCCGTAGCATCACTGTATGAACAACTTTGTGGAACAAGTCATTCAGTCCATCGAAACTTCGAAGTGGTTTCACCGGGGTTTGATTTGGCGGACTTTGGATTACACATCCCATACCCTCAAGGACCAAATCATGTCTTCACACACCCCACGTAAAAGGGTGGTATGACGTTTGTACCTGTCAAGGCTAATCACTTAATATGTTTTCACACGTGGTGACTGTACTTCGATGGTATCAAACAAAGCAAATTCAAATTATGCCTTCAAATATAAGCCTTTCTGATTGGATAATAGCATGTACAGATCAGTGTAATGTAAGCTGTATACGTGCCGCCTCTACCATAAAGTACCTAGTGCTCCGGGGAACATGAAGTACAATTTAATCACAGGTAGGTTTCTAACTGGGAGGTACCAAAGACTTATCTTTTAACAGGAGTTGCAAGAAGTACACCTAGTCGGGAGAATTTTTAGGAAGGGGAAATTCGGCTCTCATTTCACTTTAACGTCGGGTGTTTGCGCAATTCAACCGATGAGCTAAATTTGGAAACTTTTCATCATGAATGTCGGTTCCCTCCGTTTGTGTGACAAAATTTTAGATTGCGTTAGGTGTGAAAATCGGTTACCCCGGTTTGTATGACAAAATTTTAGATCGCGTGTGGTAGAGTCTAGACCAGTCAGGTATTTCACCATTATCAGGCACTCACCTGGAGCGGAGGAAGGGGGGGGGGGGTTAGTGGGGATATGATACTTTCTTCCCTTCGAAGCTGGCAGCTTCCACACTGGCAAATTCCACATCCCGAAGGTACAAGAAATACATGCTACGTGAAAGGAGAGGCTTAATGCCGATAGAAGAATGACGAAAAATGGCAGTAGATATAGGCCACGTAGTACGTATTCCACTGCAACGTCCGTCGTCCGTGTGGTAAATACACTGGTACATAGAGCTTTAACACTTTGTGATGAGGATAAAGTATCCAATGAACTTGATCACATTACTAAAGCCTTACATAAAAATGGTTACCCCACCCACTATGTGCACAGAGCTGTGAAGAAACAAACCCAAAAAATAACAAAAAAGAAGGCAAATGAAGAGTATAACAAAGGCCTCACCTTCATGCCCTACGTCAAAGGAGTGTATGAAAGGATAACCAGAACCTTGAATCGTGCAGGAGTTAAAACCTTCTATTCCCGATCTCAAAAACTACGCGATATCCTCAGCCAGCCCGAAGATCCCCTACCCAAACACCACACTGCTTGGGTTTACTCAATTCCATGTAGCTGCGGACAACAGTACATTGGTCAGACAAATAGAGTAAGAGTAGCTGAGCATAAGAGAGCTACAGAACAAGGTAAGGTGGAAGGTTCTGCTTTGGCTGAGCATGCTCACTGCAATAACCACACACCTCAATGAGCAGAAGCCAAAAACATTGTTAAATTTCAATATTTACGGATGCGGCTAATTAGAGAGGCTCTAGAGATTATAGGGTCAATGAAAAATCCACTATTAACAGGATGGATGGGAAAGATGTCAGCCACATGTGGAGCAGTCTTTTTGCATCCAGTCATGGTCCTATCTTACTTGCCTCATCCAGTGAGAACACATAAATCAGCCAATCAAAGCACAGAATCCTCAATTCAACTGTCCAATCAGAACGCAAACAAATCAGCCAATCAGAACACAGAATCCACCAATCAGGGTTGCAGCATAACTATATAACTTCACTGCACTTGCTTCCTTTAAACCCCTCCTAAGGGAGGGGTTTAAAGGGGACACCCCTCTCCTTTAGGAACTTTCGAATATTTGAGGGCCCTTGGACATATTTACAGAGGAAACAAAAATGGGATTTTCGACCTTGGATGGGGGCGGAAGTATAAAGCTAAAGCCCCCCAGCCCCTGCTTTCCAAGCCTATGAGTATGGGCCTGCACCTCACTGTCCCTGGGTAACATTGAACCAGAATCTCTATATTTAATATTCTGCTGAACGCGCTGCATTGGTTTTTAGTATTTAAGCAGTGAAGTGAGCCCTTAAAGTTTCTGTTACAATTACATCGCAAGAGACCAGACAGACGAAATTCATGAAGAAACCAGATTAACTTAAAGTGGTATTCTACCACTTCTAGCCATCCCTTGTTGAGAATCCTGAATTCTGATTGGTTAAACACCGACCTGTTATTCCACAACATACGGACAGTAAACGTAAACACTGATAAAAATGAAGTTTTTCACACATTTTCGGTGGTAGAATAGGAATAAACCTCATTTGTCGGACTATTATTGTCTCACAAACCGTCTCGGCTCCAAATTTGCAAAAAAAAAAAAAAAAAAAAAAAAAAAAAAAACCCGACTCGGCTTCGCCTCGTCCGTTATTTTGCTAAATTTGGTGTGCCGACGGTTTATTCACCAATAATAGTCCGCCAAATGTGATTTATTCCTTACATACTAGGCCGCGTCTTTAAATTCATTAGGTACGACGTTTGCTGTTCTGTGCAACACAATGACCATTTACATCATAATGACCACCCACATGTTCTAATCGACCTTGGAGAAGACTATTCTTTTATCGCCAATTTTACGTGACACTTTATAAAGGATATTTTTTACTGAGACCAGAAATTACATTCACCTACAGCAAGGCATCATAACGTAACCAGGCAACAGTTAATCAAACAGACGTAATTAACTACCCCAACGTGACATTAAAAGATAAACGCAAAAAATAACTACAAATAAAAGATATAAAATGAGATAAAAATTCCAAAAACAGAAGGAAAAAAATGTTTAAGAGACGCAAACAATAAAATGAACCCTTGACACCCTTCAGTAAATTTGTAGTTCTTTAGGTTATCTTTCTGCTTTTTTATAACAGTTTCCTGAAATTGTTTATTTCTCATAACTTGCATCCCAATTGAAGATGTTTCATTTTCATACAAGATCAATTTAACTGATGGAAATAATTGAAAAGTTGAATGTTAGGAATAATCTTTTGCCGTTTCTGGAGACTTGTCCAAGTTTAAAAATAATATAAGCTAACGTACAGCCCTCTTTTGAAAGCTCATTAGGTCTTCCACACTGATTTCAAATTTGTGTGTCATGACCGGTAAAATTTGTGGTATGACAGTTTAAGAAAAGGTTGGTGGTTCCCCTAGGACTTTCTTTGAAAATGGGATTTTGCACAGAGGAAGGATATGCAAAAAGTGCCTAAAACACCCTCCCTTTTGTTCATTTCGCGTACCGAGTACTTCAATTTATGTACTGTTTTTACATTTCCAGCACAAACTGTAAACATTTCGTCACAGAGATTGCCTATACTGAACCCCCTGTCCAACTTACAGGCACGAATCTCGTCATTGGTATATTTTCGGCGTAAGAATTTTCTGGAAGAAGAACCTCATAATAAACCTCATACCCCATAATAAATAAAAATAAAATAAAACTTTCACATTATATAAAAGAAAAATGAGTAAACTTTTTACAGAGACCTATACACGCTTCTTGGCTTTTACCGAAGACTTTAAAAATGGAACCTACTGTCATTGTGCTCGGTGCTCAGTATAAGCAATTGAGTAGGGAAACAAGCCAGTGAGCCACAATAGGAAAAAAAAAAGGCAAAAAAAAAAAGGCCGTGGCCGGTCCGACTCAAACCAATTGGTTAGAAACTGAGCCGTAAAACCTCATCTAACTCTAACTCTTGGCTTTTACCTTACAACTTATCGTTTTTCAAACGATTCAAAGTAATTGCACAAAATGTAATATGTCACCCCAAAACAATTGAGAATAGCTTTAACGTACGGTTTTAATCTCCTTTCTCTTTTTCTTCCTGTCGCACGTAGACTAACCAGGAATCGGTGTGTTGATAACAGTTTATCGTTGTCATGGACACGAAATAATATAAGCGACTAACATGCACAACGATTATAATAACTGCAACTAAGGACTTGTCGAATATCTTTTCTTCTCTTTGGGTTCACTTATACCGAAAGAGAGATAAATACGATTGCTCTTTGTTGACTGAGTGACGTCACAATATATATGGATATTACCTTTGTCAAGAAAGGTTATTGTGTATCGTCATCAATTGTAAAGGCACCTGTAACATTTATGATGACGTCATATGTCACATTTAAACGTCATTAATATTTCTTGTGACGTCTTCGATAGATTGCAGTTTATAGCTTTTTCTTACTTTTAAAGACAAAAATGAGGAATCAATCACACGTGAATGGGGTGTTTAGCACAGTCTTGCTCTCAAAATAGCAAGAAAGTGGTGAAAAGGAGAAAATAGTTTTGCCGAAGGCTTCGACAAACATAATTCACCTGTCTTCGTAACCGGTAGGTCAACAGAATCATTGCTAAACCTGCTCGACGGAATTGTTTCACAATTTGAGGTAGATGGCACGAATTGGCGACTGCTTGAATAGTTGTCTCTATCGTTTTTATTGCAAAAGAGTTTTAAAAAGGCCGATAGGTATAATTTTATTGCTACCTTATCTGTATGTAATATACATTTATGTCATTACTTATTACCAATAAAGAAGAACTGGAGTTTTTAGACAAGATAAAAACGAACTGAGAGTATAGTGCTTACTGTCTGTTTCTGGGACTCACTTTGCTGAGAGAGTCAAGTGAAAGAAACCCAAAAATATGGAAGTTGTATGCTAGAATACAGAGTCTAGCCATAGTTTACTACAGGATATATATATATATATATATATATATATATATATATATATATATAGGTCGAAAGTTGTGTAAACTGTTTCGGGTAATGACCCCGCTTGGGGTGTAACCATGGTAACAGGAGAGGACACTACGAAGCCGTGATAGCTTAGTGGTTAGAGCGGTCGTCTTGTGAACGACAAGCGCTGGGTTCAAGACCCGCTCATGGCTTAATTTTCTCTCTGATTTATTTCTTCTGTTCTTTCTCTTGTTCATAAAGGTTACGGCAGTACTTGGAAGTGATTTAACTTTCATGATTGAAACAGTTTACACAACTTTCGACCTACTTATTCACAGTTTGATCTACCATATTTCGACCTACTATACATATATATATATATATATATATATATATATATATATATATATATATATATATATATCGAAAATTGTATTAACTGTTCGATCATGAAACTGAAATCAATCCCAAGCATTGGCATAGCTCAAATGAACAAGGGAAAGAACAGAAGAAATAAATTCAGAGAGAATATTAAGTCACGACCAGGACTCGAACCCGGGTCTGTCGCATACAAGGCGACCGCCTACTAAACCACTCGGCCATCTGCCAGTTGTGACACTTGTGGCTTAAGACGTAGACCAAGGTACAAGTACCGCCGCGCTCAATTTCCTCTCCTATTACCATGGTAAGTCCCCCAGCGGGGTGATGTTCAGTTTCATGATCGAACAGTTAATACAACTTTCGACCAATTTATTGATAGTTCGATCTACCATATTACGACCTACTATACATATATATATATATATATATATATATATATATATATATATATATATATATATATATATATATCGAAAGTTGTATTAACTGTTTGATTATGAAAATGAAATCAATCTCAAGCATTGGTATAGCCCTAATGAACAAGGGAAAGAACAGAAGAAATAAATTCAGAGAGAATATTAAGTCACGACCAGGACTCGAACCCGGGTCTGTCGCATACAAGGCGACCGCCTACTAAACCACTCGGCCATCGTGACACTCGTGGCTTAAGACGTAGACCAAGGTACAAGTACCGCCGCGCTCAATTTCCTCTCCTATTACCATGGTAAGTCCCCCAGATGTTCAGTTTCATGATCAAACAGTTAATACAACTTTCGACCTATTTATTGATAGTTCGATCTACCATATTTATTTATTTATATATATATATATATATATATATATATATATATATATATATATATATATATAGTTATCATGGGAGGTGGCGTGTGTTGGAAAGTAAAGTACACTAAAGTCAAAAGAAGACAAAAAATGGATACATTCATTTCCAACTATAAATATATACAAATCAGTGAATACAAAATATTTCGGGCCGTCTCAGCCCTTCCTCAGTTGTACGTAGGAACTAGTGCAAATGAAAACTGGCCTCACATATATATAGATACAAGCCCCTCGTTTAGAGACCAACTGCTTGACCGCTCATGAAAGCCAAATCCCTATTTAAACCCGTCCTGTGAGTATTTAGAGAGATGATCGTATTTAGTTCTCGGTTGCATCTCTCCTGCGCGCTTTTAAAATTTCCGTACAACAAAACACATTTTAAATCGGACAAACTATGCTCAGGCAGATTAAAATGCTCGGCAACGGGGAATCCAGGGCTATTATTCCTTATGCTCAGTTTATGATTGTTAAATCGAAGTCTAAATTTGGTGCTTGTTTCTCCTATATATGTAGCGTGGGGGCACTTTGTGCAGAAAAGTAGATAGACAACATTACTAGTATCACAATTAAAATTTCCTGGTTTAAGAGTTTTGCCTGAAGCAGCGTGAAATATGGTGGGGGAAAACTGCATGTGTTTACAAACCTGACAACGAGGTTTGTTGCAACTCCTGTTGCCCGTGTTTGGGTCTTCCGCGGCAGTCAGGGTTGCGCGAACTAACATAGATCTTAAATTCCGTGGTTGTTTGTAGGCAACCATTGGCGGTTGTTCAAAAATTTCAACTGTCCGACACCAGGTTCTATACAAAGCTTCCTGATGATCCAACCCCAATTTATTATAAGGAGTTGATAAACCTGATTCAAACTTTTGACAGTAATGTTAAACATGAGGTCATGCCCCTAATACCCATGGCGCCAAAACCAGCCATTTTCTACACCTTGCCCAAGGTCCACAAACTGAAGGATATGGTCAACAGGCAACAGGGGGATGGTAAACAACTTTCAGACAAAGAAGTGATCGATTTCGTCCGCCAAACCAGTATACCAGTGCCTGGCAGACCCATAGTTTCCGGCATCGGGACATTGACTGAATATATCTCGGCCTATGTTGACCGACATCTACAACCTCTATTACCTACCATTCCGAGCTATATTCAAGACAGTACTCATTTTATTAATAAGCTAAACGAAATTCCGAATTTACCCAAAGATTCCATCCTCGTGACCATGGACGTGACTTCTTTATACACGAACATTCCCCATGATGAGGGGGTAAATGCATGTTATAATCTAATGAGAAGAAACTCCGTTACCGGGTACTCAGAAATAACTAATCTCATTAAATTCATTTTGAGCCACAACAATTTTCAGTTTAATAACAACAATTACTTACAGATAAAGGGGACTACCATGGGCACGAGGATGGCACCGTCATATGCCAATATATTTATGTACTATGTAGAAGAAGAAATTCTAAGGCTATCTCCACATAAACCTTTGTTCTATGTTCGATTCATAGATGACATCTTTATGATTTGGGACAAAGGGCTTGACAATCTGCAAACCTTCTTTAACCTTGCCAATAGTTTTCATCCGTCTATCAAATTTACTTTTGATTATTCCTTAAAGGAAGTGCCGTTTTTAGATGTGTTGGTGACCATTGAGGGCGGAAAAACAATCACGTCTGTCTACACTAAACCTACAGACAGGCATACTTATCTTCATTTCCATAGCTTCCACCCTCGTCACACAAAAACTTCTGTCGTGTACAGTCAATTCTTAAGATACCGCCGTTTATGCTCCACTGACAATACCTATCTGGAAAAAGCAACAGATCTCGTACACTTTTTTCTTAATAGGGGGTATCCCTACAAACTCTTGGAGAGTTATTTCCAAAAAGTGCTGGCCATACCGAGGCAAAATCTCCTTCGGTACCGCCAAAAATCCAGTTGCGATCGTATACCCTTAGTTATCACATACCATCCATCCAACCGACCCCTAACAAACAGCATTAAGAAATCCTGGGAGATACTCAAAAGTGACCCATCCATCCATGAAATTTTTGAACAACCGCCAATGGTTGCCTACAAACAACCACGGAATTTAAGATCTATGTTAGTTCGCGCAACCCTGACTGCCGCGGAAGACCCAAACACTGGCAACAGGAGTTGCAACAAACCTCGTTGTCAGGTTTGTAAACACATGCAGTTTTCCCCCACCATATTTCACGCTGCTTCAGGCAAAACTCTTAAACCAGGAAATTTTAATTGTGATACTAGTAATGTTGTCTATCTACTTTTCTGCAAGAAGTGCCCCCACGCTACATATATAGGAGAAACAAGCACCAAATTTAGACTTCGATTTAACAATCATAAACTGAGCATAAGGAATAATAGCCCTGGATTCCCCGTTGCCGAGCATTTTAATCTGCCTGAGCATAGTTTGTCCGATTTAAAATGTGTTTTGTTGTACGGAAATTTTAAAAGCGCGCAGGAGAGATACAACCGAGAAGTAAATACGATCATCTCTCTAAATACTCACAGGACGGGTTTAAATAGGGATTTGGCTTTCATGAGCGGTCAAGCAGTTGGTCTCTAAACGAGGGGCTTGTATCTATATATATGTGAGGCCAGTTTTCATTTGCACTAGTTCCTACATACAACTGAGGAAGGGCTGAGACGGCCCGAAATATTTTGTATTCACTGATTTGTATATATTTATAGTTGGAAATGAATGTATCCATTTTTTGTCTTCTTTTGACTTTTATATATATATATATATATATATATATATATATATATATATATATATATATATATATATATATAACGCTACTTCCTACTGTACGGGGAAATCGGTATATCGCGATTTCGTTAAGGCGAAAAAAGAAACAATAAAATACATTAAAAAATATTTCCCCTTTTGAAAACCAGATATACAACAACGCTTTTTCAATGGCCCACCATCCGTACGTGTTAACAGATACGGGAACGCAACTTGGTCAACACTGAAGTAATGGCATATAGATCATGTGGTGAAACGGACGTTACCATCCGTTTACGTGTTCCTATATAAAAAGCGTGTGATTTCACAAAGTCGACCTGATTTTTTTCCCCTTTTAGACGATTTCCCTTTTTAGGGTTTTTTTTTTCATACAATATTTCCCCTTAATCCCAAGTTAGCACGATATATATATATATATATATATATATATATATATATATATATATATATATATATATATATATATATATATATATATATATATATATATATATATGGGTGAAGCCATGGACTGGTTCGACGAGGTGAACAACAAACATCAACATTCATTCATTGCACTCGATATCGGTGAGTTCTACCCTTCAATAACTGCTGACCTCTGAAACAAGGTCCTAGACTTGCATCACACTACACAACCATATCACCCTTCGAAAAGCATGTTATCTTTCCCGGAAGGAAAAGTATACTGTTCAATGCCGAATCAACATGGTGCAAGCGAACAGACCCTTCATTCGAATCGATGTCACCATGGGTAGTTTCGACGGTGCTGAAACTTGTGAACTGCGGTAGGGCTACACCTATTATCACAACTCCAACACATCAACATTAATGTCGGCCTATACAGAGACGACGGGTTGGCAGTTTGCAAAACAACACCCAGACAAACAGAAATGATTAAGAAAGGAATGTGCAAAATATTTGAAAACAGCAACCTAAAAATAGAAATCGAGGCCAACAAAAAAGTAGTAAATTTCTTAGATCTAACACTTGACCTCCACACCGGAACATACAAACCATACCTGAAACCTAACAACACTTGGGGGCGATCTGACCTTCTTGGGGGCGAACTGGTTATCGCTTGGGGGCGGAGAATAGTCCACGCTGCTTACCTTTGCTACTCTTGTAGTACGGTAGTTATTATGTAATATACACAGGATTCTTTCTAAACACTTGGCCGTTGAACCTTATCCCAAAGCCACTGGCACCGAAGTCACGGTAGTCTGACTAAAGGGCGGGTTCTCAGATGTAGGTTACAGAATTTATTTTGTAAGAACGATCAAGGTTAGAGTGTCAGGTATGCCTTCCTAAATCCATTGAATGTTGTTATAGCGTATGGGTAGTTGACCATGGGCGTCAGCAGAAAAAATGTCAGGGACAAAAAATTTTAATATGAAGGCTGCGTACTTTTTAAGTGTGCCCGGGGAAACCTTTCACCACCATCACCGAAAGCACGAAGACAGGGCCAGGCATTTGGGTCCTTCCAAATTTCTTTCACTAAATTGCTTTTGCAGCTGCTCTGGGATCATTTCCACTTAAAATCCTGTGCCCTTCAGCTGTAATCAATCGAAGCCCACTGCTTCCATTGTTGTCACGTGGATTTGCGCCTTCTTTTGTGGCTTGGCGTATGAATTTTTTAGATTCCTATAGATGTAAACTTGATTTACTACGAACATATCAGCATTCTTCTTCTGCCACCAAGTTATTTTGACTATTTCATGAAGATAAATTTTTACAATTTAAGCGTGTTCCAATATGAATTAGCAGCCCATTTGAGGCAATCTGGCGGTTTTTTATCTCAAAGGACCGTTACGCAGTTGTATTGACTTTCTCTCTGTTTTGTCAAACACTACGTGTGGTCGGGCTAATATAGTTCCAGACTTGAATGGCGCTACGCAAGCTAAATCTGGCTTAGACAAGCGACCAAATCTTTGCAAATCTAATATCGGTATCTCTCGCATAAATTCGCTGGAATGTCCTAGCTTAAGTTGTACATGCGTTTATGACCGAAACTAAGGTAGAAGCGTAATACAGCCTCCTGTTGCATGTTTGAAAGATTTGCTTCTTGCGTAGTGTAAAAGATGGTTTGAGAATTTGGCAGCAGAACATTTTGCTCTCAGAAGTAAGCGTGGCAGGCCTTACGCACCTTTTTGTATCTCAAGCAATATTTATTTGATCAAGAAATCATGTGGCACCAATATTTGGGCTCCTTGTCTTCGTTTAACAGTAGGCCTACCATCTTCAGTGGCTTCAATTTGTACTTGCCTGCAAGCAAAAACCGGTCTATTTTGAACTGCTAATGAAATATTTTGGCTGGGGATGAAAGCAAACAAGTATTGGCCAAATTTTTTTTATTGCGGTTTGCAAAAACGCTCCTGGATTACTCAGTTTCGGTGAAAGCGTGAAGTCCAAGGTGCACTAATATGGTCTTGGCAACGGACTCACGGGGTTCAGAGAAGAATCATCGAAAATAGCGGGTTTTGAAAAATTATGGACATTAGAATTAATCTTTCAATTGTCTACAAATATTCGATGCGCAATGAGCAGGACAAGATCATTATTCACCACTTTCGTAAACATAGCCTAGACTAGTAGCCGAATGAGTTTATGAGGGGAAGCAGATCATTGGGGAAAGTGGATGGCCGGAGAGATTGCAAGGGACAATAACTCCGCTGTAGCGGTCGTACAGAAAACTGTAATACTTTGACTATTTATATACACGCCAAGCACAACGAAAATTTAATTGAGCATTTGTAGTACACGCTTAGGTAAGGGTCTACTTCTGGTTCCTCTTAATGCCCCTCATTTGAGGGCTGCAGGTTACGAAAGTGGAGTACCCTGGACCTGACTCCATGACAAGATTTCTTAGGAAAAATTTCCATTAAGAAGGAGGAGAGAGACTTTGGAGAATTTGTTCAGGGGCGCTAGTCCCCGACACCATCCATTCCCTAGCTGTGTTAAGACATACTGCTGTACAATGCATAGCACATTTCACTGATCTGCACAATTTATTGCCCAATAAGAGTGGCGTATTTACATTTGGAAAGTCAACCAAAGAACGGTGACTAATCACAAATTATAGAGCCTATGCGTATGACGTCACGCGACGTCATTTTAGAGGACAAACAATGAAGCTATCTATATAAGGTACATGACTTTGGTACGGATACTGTTCGTACGACGTATAGTCTTCGCAAGCGCACGTATCCGAAGGTACAAACGTGGCTGTCTGCATTCTGTTGGGGTAAATTGCGAGGGCGTACTTTCTGTTCTGTGACGTCATATGCATATGGTCTGCGCTTTGGGACGACGGTATTTCTTGGATTGCACAAAGCTACAACGATTCAAGGGTGATATGAGGTATCTACCAAAAAGATGTAGGGTTTCTGTGTTAGTTGATGTAAGGTATATTGTAAGACAAAGGTGGGTATCTGTCATCGTTTATTTTGGGTATTATTTGTTGGTAGCGAAAAGCCTCTATTGATCGTGGTGGTTGTATGAAATCTGTCATGAAATGTATAAGTTGTCAATGATAGGAAAATTATGGTATTCCCGTATGATAATAACCAATATAATAATAACAGTAGGCCTATCAGTAATTGCTTGCAATATAGGTGTCCGTAATTGGCGGTGTATACGGTATCTTCGATGAGATGTGTAAGGCATTTATCACAGGACTATACTGTGCTGCTTCTTTGGAAGGGTATGTAAGGTATCTGTCACAGTGGCGGAGGAGGTACAGGTTACTCAGTGACAATGATAAACCCCTACAGTAGAGTTCATTACAATCCAGCATGAATTTTCTTTAAGTTACTAATGACTTAATATACCCTACGAAACAAAGAAACAGATTGATTCGAGATCACATAATTTACTAAGTCAGTCTTCCCTCTGAATTTTAGATAAAACCCAGACATGTTCTTTAGGCAATAACCTGACCAAAACCTGAACTCAGTGGGACTCGGAGATTGCCGAACTCACCTAGAAGAATCATTATTAATACTCTATTTGAAACGTCATAAGTTTTCAACAAGATAGAAGGTTCCTTTTCAAATGGAACCAATTCACAGTTGACATGCTGTAATTGAGAGCATTACAAGCTGTTTTGGAACCTCACTATTCTATTGTCTAAGTGGTGTATATAATGTTACCAATCCAATTACCGTTTTGTTATCGCCACACGAAGATTCTTTTCCTCTCAAGTTGCAAGCTATAACATGTCTAATTAAACAGGGCTCCTGACAGTGTTAGCAGCCTGCTTAATGGTTATACTCAAGACTCTACGCTGGGAACCAAAACCCGCAGGTAGGGACTGCGGCATGTTTTATGTTTGTGCACAACATTGCAAAGGCAATACACTGAAAAGATTTTCTGTTGAAGTGATTAGCATCAGTCAATTGGGTCTTTGATATCCTCGCTTCACCTCTAATCAGGCGCGAAGCCACGGGATTTGCAAGGTGGAAGGCCTCCTGTTTTATGGACAGAGTGGTACCCCGAAATATCACGACGTTCGAACGCTTCCGTACAGTCTGTATATGCATCGAGGATCATCGGTTTTCTGTTTGGGACAATAAATAACATCGTTTTGAACCTAAGTAGTATAAGTTACACTAAATTTCGCCGTAGAAAGGCACTTGCTGGAGCGAATACAGGGTTTATTCGGCCCTAGCTTGGTCTCTACCTTCTCATTGGTTTTTGATACTGTTGAACCTCAACTGTATTGTATGTCATGCCTTTGGTTGTAAATGCAGAAGCATAGGAAATAACTAAAATCGATAAGAAAAGAAGAGTTGACAACTTTTAGGGTGATCCATCGTTATGTACTTTCTATGGACACACCTTAGAACAATTTTTCACACCATTTCGTTGCGAAGTAAAAGAGATTACAAAACACGTGACGTAAACCAGTGATTTGTGAGATATAGACGAATGTTTTTTACAGTCATTTGATGTATTCACTGGTAAATCTCAGGATATTTTTGGAAGGTATTTTTTTCAACAATCTTATACAACGATACTCTCTTACGACCAGAGGCTTTCGGAAACAACTCTATTAATAGCGTCAGGAAACTACTGTGCGACGCGCCACATGAAAAAATTAAGATATAGATGGTATTAGAGATACTTCTTTGCTCTGTCTGTCTGTGTAGATTTTCTCGTGTGAATTATGTTATTTCCTATGCGACGGATATGTCACGTGTCTGCTGATAGGTCTTTGTACTGATTTTGACTGCAACAGAATGCGTCAAGGTAAAATGGGTGGCGCTCTTTCAGTAAGCCCTAAGGGTTATTATTCGTTACGTAGGCTGCTCGGGAATCTAGCGTAGATAAATTCGAGTTCAAAGGGCTCTCTTCTCTTATAATCCACCGTCAGTTAGTCTTAACTCAAACGTTTTGTTTGATCAAAACAGTGAGTTGCGTTTGATGCATTCACTAAGGTATACATGGAATTGGCAACTTCAGGTTTCGGGGCATTATGTCCCGAAATAACGATCTCAACTTGTTTACGTATAAGTAGGCATTCCCATCGAAACGTTGCTTTCGTTTCCTGTTTTTTAAATACGAGTGTAAGAATATATACTCATGAACATACTTGTAACTCCACCCTTTTTTTCTTGCAATGTTTGGAAGAATTCTATTATTTTTGAATGCCCTGCATGTGAACTTTCGACATGACTGCGTAGCCAGACTAGATTGTTGCTGGGATAGGTTAATTACTTTTCTACATGTTTTGATCAATGAATTTGATTTTAAACCTTTAATTAGCAAACTCGTTTTTCGCCACTTTGTTTAAGTTTAAGACCATACGTAAAGTCCACCTAGACTATACTGCCCGAATGCCATATTTGGTGTAAAAATAGGTGTTTCAGAGGTTGGTGAGATGAGGGTTTGTATCCCTTCTCAGTTAAAGCTCTTTCGGTTTTTCCAGATTATTTTCTCTTCAAGTGTGACCGGTTCCAGAGAACTTTCCATAAGGGAGCCTGTAGAAAAGTTCCCATTAACAAAACGCCCGCAGGCAACGGGGCTGGCATTACACCACTTAGCCAATACAGTGGTGGGGTTCAAAGAACAACTTGTATAGCTGTCAATACACCTTGTGAACTTTGTATTGGTGCCATTTACAAAGGACTTTCTGCCTTACTTTAAGCAGGCACATAGCCAAGGGGGGCGAATCGGGCGCCGCCCTCCTTGAGCATATTTTTTTTTGTACTTTTTAATGACTTTTTATGATATTGCTAGTAACTTAAATAAAAATTCTTTAGATGCAACTTACAAGGCCTGGGAAATGCCATTTCCAGCGATCTGAGGGGTATTTTCGGCCAAATTTTCTTGTACGCTTCGCGCCAATCTATGGTGGCACTACGCTTAGATAGTTTGCCTATAGGCTTCGCCCCGGGCAACTGGCTACTCGCCTGACTGTAAATTTATGACGGTTTAAAGAATTTACGATTTATTGCTTTAGGTGAGTTCGGTAATTTCCAAGTCCCACTGGGTTCATGTTTTAGTCAGGTTATAGCCTGAAGAACATGTTTTGAGTTTTATCTAAATTCAGGGGGAAGACTGACTAGTAAATCATGTACAGTAATCTCGAATCAATCTGTTTTTTTTTATTTCGTAGGGTATATTAAATCATTAGTAACTTTAATAAAATTTAATGCTGGCTTGTAATAAACGCTCTGGAGAGGTTTATCATTGTAAGTGAGTAACGTGTTATTTGTTTATTGGACAACCGAGTCAAATGAGTGACAGGCTTATATACCACCAGGACAGATATCTAACCATATCAAATGACAGATAGCCCATCTTATACTATCTATAGTGTATACCGTTGCACGTGTAGTAAAATATATCTTATACCCCCATTACATGTGTAATTAAATGTGTCTTATACCCCCATCACAGATATTTAATATATATGGTGATAGATACCCTTAACCACCCTTGACAGATGCCTAACATATTCCCTGATATACCTTACACAAACCATTACTGATACCATGGAGCTACAAACAGGAGCTGCTATTTGTCAAATAGCAACTCCCTGCTACAAAGAAGCTCTATGCTGATAACTTACCATGCACATGATATATTAGAAACCTACCACTATTCATGATTGATGCCATTGAACGTGAAATAACATATATTCTATAGGCTATCCCACGTACACTAACCTAAAATTACATGATAGACACCTATACACTACCCGTGACCCGATGCCTAACATATCTCGTAAAATACCTTACATCAGCTTCTTGACCGCGTGTTTGGTCTAGTGGTAGAGCATCCGCCTCACGCGGGAGTCCCGGGTTCGACTCCCAGGTCAGGGTCATACCAAGACTTTAAAAATGGAACCCGCCGTTGTGCGTGATGCTCCGCATAAGCAATGGAGTAAGGGAAAACAAGTCAGTAAGCCAGTTGGTTGGAAACAGGGCCGTTAAACCTCATCTAACTAACTACATCAGCTATCACTGTATTAATATAACACCTCACACATGTACCTCATGAGAGATACTGTACGTCACCCATGAGTGTAATTTAGGTTACTCGTTTGAGGTTCTACCACAGCCATATATGATGCAAGATACCTTACATCACCCATGAGTGTAATTTAGGTTACTCGTTTGAGGTTCTGCCACAGCCATATATGATGCAAGATACCTTACATCAGTATTTATCAAAAGGTGGTCCCGCGGTGGGCCGTCTGGGCGGCTGCGAAATTGGCTGGAGAGAACAAAAATTGGATTTAAGTCTTATTTCCATCCATATTTTGAATACTGTTTAATTCTTTCGATACAGATATAATGTTGGTAATATACGTTGCACAGTATTCAAACTTGTCTCTTTTGGTGAAAGTTATACATATGAGTAAAACTCCCATTCATTTGATAGTTACTGGTAAAAAGCGTCCTCGGGTAATTGCAGCAATCAAAAGTGGGCCTCGGATGAATATACCTGGTGTGAGAGACACGTTACTTCTTGTTAAAGTGGTGCATTATTTCGAATTAATTTCTCAACACGGACATCTTGTTTGTGATGGGCTACACTCAAATATAGATCCAGATAAGGTCAGACATACCCAAGAATTGATGCATGCCATCAAACAGAATGGGGGCGCTTCCCATTTTGTGGTTGGCAGCTGCCATGCACATTCCGTTGAAAGTACAGTGTACGAGCTCGCTGTTATAATGCTTTTATAAAAGTCCTCCAGTTGTGACACGAGTCACATTTTTCTCTACATTAATGCTAGTCTTCTTTATTAGTCTTAACCTAATTACATTTCTCTTTCTGTATTTGGATGTAAAAATGAAAATAATGTCGGTATACTCGAGGTATATCTTTGATGATATCGTTTTTGGTATTGTCTTCTTAACCATTAGTTATAATACCAGGAAATGCTGCCATTGTTATTAATTTCAATATAACAGAATTTGGTATTATGCATACAGGACTGGATTCCTGCGACTCTCGAGGTAATTAAATTTTCTTTATCAGTACGCTATACCCCAGCAGTTTAACGTACTTCTTGAAGTAAATGTTTCATTAAAGCACAACATTTCACACGAAAACTGGCAAAAACACAGGAATAATAATCTTGCACATGCCCCCGAATGATAATGACGTAATTATATTTATCTCCTTTGTTACGTAATGTTATAAAGGAATATGGTGCAATTAGAGAGGACGGCAATGCCTATCTATTTATGAGACTATTATTAACGAACTGTCAACTTCTTTTGGATGGCCCTCTTTTTATGTCATAAAACAATAACATGTCGTCATCACACTGTCTTTCCTTCTTCATTGTAAAGAAAGTTAAGATATTCTGTCACATCATTGGCTTTGGATGGTGGCGTTATTACAGCCATACCGTTTTCGCGACCCTCGCTGTGTTTATATAACACCATTCTTGGTACCTGGATGGCTCGAAGGCGTCGAAGCGAATGCAAACGGGGAAAAATCGAGCCATTCTCCTTGCTCCTATTCTATACGCTTCATTGCACACTTCTTTCAATATTACACTTTCACTGCCTATTTGAAATACGGATGAGGGAAAGAGTCGTCAATAGAAAGCCATATATAAAGAAGATAATTCAGTTGCCTTGAATTTCTTCATGTGTATGTCTTTTATATTCCTCATTCCATCATATTTTCATTTTGTATATTATACGGTAGCTTGCAGGTGCCATTTCTAACATTACACAGTGGAAATCTTGGTGACGGTAAAGCAACTTATTGCAGTCCACGAGGTCCAGCAACAGTTTTTCCACGTAAGGTAGTAGTTACTTGGATCGAGGAAATTCTTCCCCTTGAATCTACGCTGCCTTCTAAACTTTTCGTACGCTGTATTCCCACTTTCGTCTTTCGTCTCCTTGACCCGACAGTTTGTCGCCCTCTATTTCTCCATGATCTATGTGGGTATACATCATTTGATGTCCGCATTATCAAAGTCACGGCATAAAAACTATTTCCGAAGCATATTTCATCTTTTGTATTGCTCCACGCAAGAAATGCTGGGGAAGTGATTACCACCTCCTGCCCTTTTCTCCTTGCAGCTTGACACAACTCAGCCAGGCAAGGTCTTGCCGGGGAGAGATAACTTATGGCGATTTTTTCCAGAAGGGTGGGGGGGGGGGGGCTGGGGCAAGATGTGTTAAGATATATTTAAGCAGTAGTAAATTTTGATCTCAAAACTTAGAACATTTTTTTAGGGGTCGACCCCTCGTCCCCAAGATCACGGGCCTAGCTGTTGGTTGACATATTAGTTTTGATATTGTATAATCGATGCCTCTGCTCGTACGGAAGTTTAATAATCACATATCGCGCACACATTTGCAGGTTCAACATTAAAAGCAATACTTGTCACAAACTCCCTAAAGATTTTTCCTTTTTCAGCAGTGGTACCAATTCAATTTCCAGCAATTTTGTTTCTTATACTGTAAAACTGGATTTATAAACTCATTCATTATTGAAATGGTCTGGGAGATCAGTTAAATAATGTTTAAAGTCTCTCTTATTTTCCTAATTAGGTGAGCTCTTAAGAAGACAGTTGGGGTTATCAAAAGGCGGAGGAAGACAGGTTTTAACTTTCTTTTAATAACTATAAGGAAAAGAGAGATGTTAAGAAAGTGAGAGAAATTGAAAAGACAGGCGCGTAGCCAAGGGACAGTTTTAGGGGTTTAACCCCCTTCCCATGACTCTTGTGCTAATGACTCATTTGGCTAGGGTAATAGCGATTCTGTGATAGTGATTCTGTCAGGATTCAAGTACATGAGCATCTTGAGTCCCATTATCTAAGCATTGGTCACAGCTAGTTGGCCTTTACAATTTGGTAGGGGAAATAGTGACTATGTCTTGATGCAAGTTCATGAAACAATTGAATCGGTAACGTTTTTAATTAATCAAGGGATTCGACCATTTCCTATTTGGCAGGGGAAAAATTACTCTGTATGAATTTAAGTACGTGGTAATCCCGAAACCCTGAAAATAAGCACTGTATTGATCGAAGTAGTTTGGCCATAAAGGTTAATAAAGGATGATAGTGACTCTATCTTCATTCTAAACACGCCATAAAGCCTTGAGCCCCTTGATGTACGAAATATATGTTCGTAATGAGGGCTAACTTTGTTTGAGCCGTACATAGACAATTCTTGCTTGCACTGTATCGCATGGCTGTGTGATGGCCCCTCGTTAATTCTCGTCAGTGGTGCGACTTTGATTTAGAGTGCCCTAGGCGAGAGTGGAGTGTGATGCCTCTGACCAAGGATTGCATGGTGCAACCATTATAGTCATGCAAACAAAGTATTATTGTGTAGGAAGGGTATCCAGGCTGAGTGTCCCTTAGCTCGGGTGCCCGGGGATTCTCCAGAGGGCATAGGAGTTACGCCCTTCGGTCTCGCTTTCCTTCGGATTCGTAGTTCCTTTTTAGTAGTAGGTTCAGGGTTTCACCTACAGTGGGAGATAACCAGCAAAACTCTCCTAAAAGGAAAAATGATGGTTAATGTTACGGTATCTCTTTTTGGTATAAAAACTTCTTGTTGCGCTACGCCTAAGCTAATGATGGCGATCCTCTCAGATCACCACCTGTAAACAAATTTCAAGTGGATATTCGCCTCTGAATTTGGCACGGGCCTTTTGTCCATCTCTACACGGCCCTTCATGTAGTGCTTAATTGCTAAACGTACAGTTGTAGGTGTGCCTACAATAAGGGGACGAAATAGTATGCAATTGCTAAATATTATTTCAGAGTGTACACAGGATTTAGTTTGCATCACTTATCTTATGTATATGATATCGACTGCCGTGCTCCTACAAACGTAAGAACTGTACGAATGGTTTAACCTTAAGTACATTCGACATATGTCAAAAATATTAAAAATATGAATTTTCGTCAAAATATTTACATAGATGCAATACGAAGAAATACCCTACCACTGTATGCAATTTTCAATCTGTTCATCAATAGACAATGAATGGAACTTGAGTGGTCATCTTGAACAGATGTAAGAAAGCGATTTATGGCCTTGGATGACCTTTAAGGAAGCAATATTGGCCTCAGATGTCAACGCAATAACGTACACACGTATTATGGACATCATTACTTGTTATTTTTTTCGCTTTTTCCACTTTGATAGTAATTTATTGCACTTTGTCGCCCTTTAAGTATAGCTTTGGCTGGATGAAAGCTTGCTCATGTCTTCATCTATGCGCATACATAAGGTTGTGTATTTCTCTGTTTGATCTTAGGTAAGAAAGTAAATGCATGCTCCTGTCGTAGAACTCTGACAGGTAAAACTAGAGATTCTGCAGTGTTTCAATTAGAGTCTCTCTCTTCTTCTCTTTTGTCTGTTAACTCTTCTTAATAGATCAAGAATCTCCTTTCAGGGTCAATCTTTACAAACAAAGTATACAAACATGAAAGCTCCACTTAATTAGACACTTGATTCGTCAGGGAACGGTTTAGTATTCTGGTTCGCTTTTATCTCAATTTTTTTCACCTGTTGACGAGCTCACAGCTATGAGGGCTGGGTGGAACAGTTAGGCGCAAAGCCCTCCATTTTGATTTTTTTTTTTGTTTGCTCAGTTCTTATTTTCAGTTGCAAACTCTTTTAATATAGCCATACAAGTGTACTTTGAGAATATTTCTCGACCTTCTTAGTCTGAACAAATCGCAGCATGTCCTCCTCTCACTACTATAGTATGCGTAAGAGTAATGAAATTTGTTAATTACTATTGAGGTAAAAAGGATAAGCTACCTGTAAACACACAGAACCATTAACAATCGGTCAAATTAACTCATGTTTTTCTTGCATTGTTATTGAAATGTGTTGTAATACCGAATAATATAATCAATATTAACCAATAACTAGATCTCAAAAAGAAGCTCATTTTAAAATATTCGCTGAATTCGGGTAATGGTGGATTACAATCATGAAATAAGCTTATTTCTCTTTAGCCCGGGAGCCGCATACGCACCTCCCAATCAACAAACTTCTTTCTTCTCTTTCTTCTCACTTTTTTGGAAAGTGATTTCACACGCAGATTGTGAGAGTGAAGTGAGTCCTTTCAATTTGGGCAGTGAGATACTATGAGTGTTAACAAAAGGAGCAACTTAGTTGACCTACCTAATGCTAGGGCGAAACTCCGTCACAAACTGATAAAATTTAGTATACAGAGCAAATACTACCACGGAAGTATGTATTACATCGTATAGCAAAGCCACTGATTTCTTTGCAAACTTTTTAAGGCGAAAAGCAATTCAATCGAATAATAAATATGCCGCTAGTTAGACTTAAATCTAGGAAAACATTACTTCAACATTAATGATTATTTGTTACTCATCAAAGTTAATGCTCCGATGATCCTTGCCATTACCCAATACTCCTTCCCTAGCACAATCATTGTTATTATTAGAACTATGTAACTTCTTCCGTTTGTCATCACCATATTCTCCTCTCCGTGCATCCGTCCTAGAGAACTATATCTCCTCTGTCGCGTACTTCGAATTATAAGTCCCCTTTACCAAACGCCTCCTCCCTTCACATAAAAGAATGATTGAGGCATAGGTTATTTTACATTTTTTAATCACCAACCTCTTATTACTGTAAAATTCAAGAAGATAACCTCGTTTTCGTTTTACTTCATCTTCAGTAGATGACCTGTATAAGTTACCGTACTCGTCACCTAATTAGGTTCGAACATTCGCTTGCCTTAAAAAACAAGTTGATAGTTGATAACGTTCGGTTCGGGTTTTTGTTTTATTCCTCGCAAAAAATATTCCTTCCGTGCGACTCTCTTGGAATGAGCCGTACAATTTATTTTCTTCAGTGTGTGCCAAATTTGTGCATATAAATAACCCACAGAGATCGACTAATAACGCGAGAGGCAGAGCTTTTTAGATTCTGTGTACTGTACGTTCTAATATTGGGCGGGTTATTACCGAATGGAAGGTACCTGCCAACGGACTGCGTACAGAAGTGACAGCTATACCAAGCCACGGAGATACTTATCGGAAATAATATCCTCCTCTAAGAGAAAATTATTCGCGAATCATTTCGCTATTTTGTTCCTTTTTTCACATTTTGGAAGGATTCGAGGCCAAACACATGGGGTATGAACTTTTTAAAAAGGTATGGCTATTCTATTTTTGCATTTCTCTGTCGTGTTTTAGACATCAAAATCATTCAATTGGTTACAATGCAGAGCGTTATGCGCTGCCTCATCGTAGCGGTAACAACAGGTAGGCCTATACGTACGATGCAATTAACTCCACACCACATTCGAGCGTCTCCACATGTAAGATGTATGCAAGCTGTACTGTGCCAATATATTCTTGAGTTTGTACCTGCGTTGTCATGGCGTGTAGAACTTAACACGTTTCACTTTATTCTGTAAACGTACCTTGGCTCGATGAGAGCAAAGGTTTTGATGGACAGCGAGCTGCTCTGAACATCTCCAGAGATTATTTTAATAAATGAATTGGCTTGTGTCTTATTTTCTTCACTGGGACAGAAACGTCTTCTTAAAGAGCAATGTGCATACCCAAAGAGATTGTGCATCGTGATACAATAGCAATGTCTGCAATTGACTTTCACAATTATGGTTGCTTTTATAAATTACTTTTCGTCAGTACTGCACCAATGGCTTTGCCACGGGTGATCATGTTTGGATTCGCTGTGCCTTACTTTTTGTAAATTAGTAGAAATAAGGGATCGAAATAAATAATAAAGTCTTAAAAAATTCTCGAAATTTAATTTTTTGAAAATATTTCATGCATCCAGAAAACTCTTCAAAGAAAGTAAAAGTTGATAAGTGAATCTACATTTAAAGCTTGATTTCAATTATTTTTTTTCAAAGTTGTTAGTGCAATTTTGCTAACTTAAGAGGGATGAAAGGGGGTCGGGGATGAGGATGTAAGGGACTGTATTTATTTTGATTACAATTATCAATTTGTGGCATGCAATACAAATTACTATGACTGAATTAAAATAATACGCACACACTGTCTGTTGTTATACCAAACTTTTGAACAAAATTGCAAACTAATTAAACAAATATCTTTACAAAACAAAAATAGAGCAGTTGCCACAAACTGTTTGAAATATGCATCAATACATAAATTCTTGCCATAATGCATGGTTTGACTCATCAAAATACCTTACAGGAGTAAGTAATGATCTGTAACATGTGTACCAGATACGCACGATTGACTCCAGTATTTTGATATTATTATACTTTGAGTCACGTTACTACCAAAACCTAATTTCCTAACGACTGTAAGTAAAGCATAATTCGAATTATTTTTTACCTTAAAATATCAATCATTCTTTGTCCATATTTAGCAACATGGGCAGAAATCTAATCTTCCTCGATTGTATTCCAATCAATGGCTGTACACGTACTTATACTGTAGCAGAAGCACAAATGATGACATGGCTTGTTCTACTTCAATACGTCTGACTTTCTCAACCTAAGTGACCTTTCGTTTTTATCGTGAATGCATTGCTATATATACAAATTTTGCAACCTAAAATATTTGAGACGTTATTAGCATCCGAACTGTCGACATGAGTAGCCCAATATATACTGCACATGATTTTATTAAGGTTTCATCAAATCGTCAAACAAAGAAATAGCCTTGGGTCATAAATGTTCCTTCACAATCTTACAAAATTAAAACAGCTACTCTTCTAAAATTATTGTGTGATTACAGTATGTTAATCAGAAATGTCAGAAGGTTATAAAAATATCCGACAGGTTATAAAGTAATCAATATGATAATATGTCAGTATTTTTCACACATCAACAAGTAAATATACCTCAGCCAACTGCAATATTTAAAAGAGAATTTCCTTAAAATTCTTTGCAATGAAATGTTCAATGGATATGATACCTTCGACTAAGTTACACCATCTGTCGTGTTAAAACCCTAACCGTTACCCCTTTTACATACATCTCATATAGTATCTATACAAAAAGTCCTTGAGTTATTCAGAATGAGCTGTAAATGGCGCTGAAATTAAATAATGTAATGTGTAGTACATTACCATTGCTTATCACAGTATATCTGAAGTTAAATAGATAGTTCTCGAAGGAATGTTGCGAATACTAAAAGCTTCATTGTTAAACAAAAACTTACGTAATTTTTAACAAAATAACGGAGATACATCTTTGTAGTAGTGAAATCAATTTCGATGTACCTTTTAGTTAGGTATCAGGAGTCGGTGCAAATATAGGTAAATACCTTTCAAATAATAGTTACAAATGTCATTACAATCTTGGCAGTAGTCTAGTAACATCTGTTTGTCGCTCTATGTACTTGCAGCCTCCTCGTGTATCCCAGATTATGTAGCTTCATGTCTGCCTATATATAATCAACAAAAGCTATACATGTGATCAACGAAAACTATACACTTTAAAATAAATTAGTCAAAAGAAAGTTAATTAGTAATAGGAAACATTTTGACTTATATCAGTCAACATGAAGTCGCCTCACGTGACAACTTGAGATTGTATTGATTAAAGTATGTTAGAGTTTACAGCCATGACTATCTTTGGAATATATATATATATATATATATATGGAATGTCTCCCTAGTAGCTTCCTCTCTAAAGTCACAAAGAAAATCGTCTCCCTAAGGTCTTATACAAATGTGAGTATATATATATATATATATATATATATATATATATATATATATATATATACATATACATACATACATATACATACATACATACCTGTATGAGCAACACACAGATCCAGCCTGCAATGAAAACCATGCATCTTTATACTTTTCGATGTAACCTACTACACCTTTATTCATTTGTCCACCTTTTCATTTCTTGAGAGTTGTTCTCATCGTAAAGCTTTTAGAAATGTTTCAAATCTTTTTTGAATCGTTCATAGTTTTGTTTAATTTTCCTTGCAAGGTCCCTGAAAACTCGAGCCCAATAACAAAATAGCAGTTTCACTTTTGTGTGAATTGTTAGAATAATTCATATGCATGAATTAATATAATTAATGTCCGAATATTCTTGTTTGCATTCAAAGTCATTGTCATGTTAAGATCACAATTAGTTAAATACATGGAAATGAAACCTGTATGAAATTATTCTTATATCTGGAGTATGACATGAATCCCAAAATGTAGAAATATAGTAACTAACATTACTTGTCGCAAGGAATGATTTAATTTGAAAGATTTCGATTAAGAAATTGCTGGTTGGTATTCGGTAAAAAGTAGTAGCAGTATAAATACTAATTTCGTAACTTTACTGAACTATCATACATGCAATAAAATACACCTTTTTTATTGTTTGAGTTTACTTTCACGTTAAGATTTACTCTGCTGCAAAGTCTACAGAGATGTGAGAAGTAGTTTGTATTTAATTTTAACGACGCAATAACCATGTGGAATTTTGAAATTAACCCTTTTTTTAATCAATTTAAGGTTATTGGTAAAAAGTCAATAAAGAGGTAGAAATTTAGTCAAACACAGATTCTAACACTGTGGGATAGGGATATATTAACCTAGTATGCAGTACTAGGTGTATCTATGGTCGCCTTCCTTTTGTATTTACTGCCCTTTGTAACATATGGAAAGAATCTTGTGATGTATTTACAGAAATTCCGTCTTCTGCAGTTTTGGTTCAGTCCGCCATCTTTAGCTAATGTGATACAGTATTACAAGAATAAAGAGAACATTCATCTCGATATTCCAATTTAAGCTGAGCTGCATGTTTGAAACCCTTAGCTTCTGTTGTTTAATAGGTTTAGTGAATGATAATGTAGCTATAGTAGAGTTTATATGTAGATAGGTCTATATGGATGACAGGCCTCTGCAACGTGCAAAAGTAAAAGAGGTGCACATTCGCACAAAGCACTGTATCGTCTGATCGTTACGCTAGATGTTAAATAGTCATCACAAGGTGTGAAAATCATACAACGTATTCCCCCAATTCCTCGTCCAACAAAGGAGTACATGTGTTCAGTTCCTTTTATGTTCCAAATACTTCTATGCATTAAGTTATATGTAAACTCGAAAAAGACAGGGATGCACTGCGTACGTTTTCAAGAGCAAAAATGAATATTTATTAGTAGAACAGTACCACCGTTTACTTTTGTGGTTATTTATTAACAAGATGAACCTCTCTCCTCTAATAATGTCAATTGTCTATGCTTTTAAGTTTCTTCGAAGGGTTGTTCATGTAACTATCTGTGTAAATTGTATTCAAGTAAATGTATTACTTTAATTACAGTGGAATACGTATAAATTTGATTATTTAGTCCCATTTCTTTCTTAGAAGTAAATAACACTTTGACTGTTGTTGCAAGCACCATATGGACTTTGGATTTGCCGGACTAGAGTATTCTTTCAGTTCGTTTCTGGTCTGTGAACACTCACTGTAGATACATATACTCATTTTCCTAAAACTTGGCACTTTATGAAAAAGGCATTAAAATGACAAGAAAATGCATATCTCACCATTCGATCCAAACATACATATTAAGTGAAACTATATAAACCATACTTCCGTCTAACATATGGCTCAAGCCACTCCATAATGTCCAAAAGACAAACAGGCGAATAACTCTGTGTACACTTAAAAATACTGGATGAGATAACTTTTTATATGTCATGGATATTTTTAAAACTATTGAAAGGGTCAGGGAAAAGTTGAAAGTGAATCATTGGTTTTCATACAGAAACAAATTTGGTTAGCATGCAATTTTAACGAACCCCAAAGACACACAAATGTCATTTAACGAAAAGGGGATTATATGTCCCTAAAGAAATTTCGATAAATACAATATATCCAACGTTTACTTATGTTGTTGGAATACCTAAAATTGTTCTTGCTTCTGATGCTAGATACTATACCTCAATGCTACTATTGAGTTATTCAGAAGAGATTAATGACAAAGACAAGAGTGACATGTTTCAACAATAAGAGTAAACGTAAATATCAATTGTGAATGTACGGTCCTTTTAGATTAATCCTAAATTTTAGATTTTCTTCATACAAAGAGCAAATAATTACTCGATTAATTTTCAGTGAAGTAAATGCAACGGATACTAGTACGCTGCTCCTTGAAGAAAACCTCTTACAACGTTTTCATCATTACACGTAGTAAAGCTAAGAAATTAAACTTGACCGGAAAACGGTAAATAAATTATGAACAAAAAAAAATAACTTAATGAGTGACATAATTTGTAAACTCTTGAAGCTTAAAAATGTAAGTAATAAAATCTGTAAGACAGTATTTAATGAGTGGGTATGAAATACTTCAAGAGTAACGCAATGCTACAGCACGTTACAGATTGCGAGTATTACTTGATGACAGTCAAATGAAAGACAAACCTCAAAGTCACAAAACATTGCTGTTAGTATAGTGTTGTAGTATAATGGAGAGAACTGACTTCAGTGGGCAGATAATCCCTTAGAAGATAAATGACAGAATTACATAATCAATTCGAATGGTGTTAAATGTTCAAATACTAGCTACTTACTGTACTAATGGATGTGTTTACTTACAATAAATGACTGGTTTGTATTTGAACACTTTTCCAATATCCTCATAAAACCAATTTTGACATTTTATGCAAATCAGAATATTTCCAGTAATTAAAAAGTCTTGAGAGGAAGAAGTGTTTCTCTTGCAAAGAAAAGTATCCACACTCTACATGGAGATGTTGCAAAAGAAGGCAGAGATCATCCTAAGACTGCTATGAATATCGATGAAGTGATATACATAGTGCACTTAGATAATAATAGAAGTATATAGCATAAAGAAATAATGGAAAGATACAGCTTAAATACCTGAGCAAAAATGGAATAAAGCAGCTAGTCGTTTAAGGATCGTTTACGAATATAGCGCAAAAATGTTCTGCTACGTTCTCTATTTCCATTAATACAAGGAAATATTAGCACTAAGGAAACTTAGGGAAGAAATGCATTTATCAGTTAACAAAGGAAAACAAAATCATTTTTTATGAACATTAGATGGCATTAGCCCATAACGTTACTGAGACATAGGGATCTATCAATCGAGGGTTTTCCCTTCATATTAAAGCCCAGAGTTATTTATTATTAACTCTACCAAAATAATTGATGTTATGATTGTTAAATCTGTAAATCTGTGTTATCTGGTGGTCATTATTTTTTCTTGTGGGAGTTTTTACGTGCGCTGGAGGAGCAAAGCTGTGACAAACAATAATATATGATGCAAACAGGAAGTATCAAGCGAGTGGACCCCAAAACATTAGTCAAACGGTTATCACAAAAATTGCAATTAATATTTACTGCAAAAATTATTTTTACTGCTATTTTTGATTAATTTACCTGAAAATATCCTGCATTGAGACGATTTACCATAAAGACTCTAGCAACAGAATCTGCGAACACAGAAATTGTCTAGAAACAATCACTATATTAAACTTTTTTTGGAATTTAATTCTTTCATGGCAACCGGAATTTTACTTGTACTTCTTACGTATCCTCGTACTGTTTTTGTAAAAAGTACAAAGCGTTACAACCTGCACTTGAATGAACAACTTCACCAGATGTTGGACGACGCCACGGAACGTGATTATAGGCATGGCAAATACAGCATTTGCTGTGAAAACGTACTTGTTTATACTTCTTGCGAATCCCTGAAAAGTGCTTTCCATGTGCAAATAGCTATACAACTCACACTTCAATCACATATTCACATGGTTTTGGGCCTTTTTCATGAAAGTTGTTTATACACACTCAAAGTGTGTCATCGTTTCATCTTCTATCATTTAGTGCACCGTTATTTAATGTTTTCTTTTATATTTTCTATGTATTTATTATTATTTTATTTATTTGACTATTTCCTATTTTCTACCACTACATAACATACGTATACCTCACTTAATACAGAATACCTACCCAATAGCTCATAACCAGATATTACCAGGTACCGTCATAATACCTTGTGCTCATAAGATACCTATAAATTAACCGGAAGTGCCTTCACAAAAATAATAACATCTTTAAGACATTTCTTTAAATTGTCTTAATATCTCTAGTACAACGATTTACAGTGTAAAAAGTACTGTTCTGATTGTTCAACAGCTTTTACAAGTTTGACATGCCATTCGAGTTCTTTAGAGCCATTGATGGTTTGCATTTAATGTATATATTATTTTCCATATTTTGGGGCAAAAAATCCTAAAAAATATAAAATTCAACCTTTTCATACTCATTTTCGCAATAATTGTATTATTTTAAATGTTGATTTAGGGACATAAGTATTTTGTTACAATACTCATGATAATAAAGTTATGAAAACTGTAACGCATTTTCAAGTTGATTGAAATAATGATCAATTTTCACCATATTGTAATACCTGTATCTGCAATTGGTAGGACACATAAACACATCTTTACACGCACAAATTACACAGAGAATTGAATATTCGTTCATAATCTGAAACGTCTAACAGTTGTAATATTTTTGTACATTTTTATCAATATTCTGTGTCTTTCGAATCCTTCAGAACTCGTCTTCTGTGTTAGAATTATCACAAAAGGTAGAAACTTTGTACTTTCAACTTGATGTACGTTTCACAGAGTACCAACTCGATGCAAACTAAAGGAACGGGTGTTTAAATACCCTCGTCACGCCTTTTTCAATTTGAAAAATGCTAAAGGGCTCATAAGATTTAGTGGTGAATTTCTATCCAGAGAATAAAAACCCACACGCATACGAGTTATGCTCCAAACCTACTGAAAATATTCGCTCATGTAAGATATAAACTATCAGCTAGTTTACATGCTTCATCAAGGAAACATGGTAATCACTTTCAAAAGTACTTTCCAAAATGCAATAAATAAACAAAAAAAAATATTATTTATATATATATTAGCTAAAGTTATTGTCTTTTTCAAATAAGTGTTGTTTTGAAATTTACTATACCATGATTTAACTCCCTCTCTCAGCCCTGTCTATTTTGTTTTCTTTCTCCCGTTGAACGTTTCTTTGTCATTTTTTTTTTTGCATTTTCCGCTGTTCATATCAATTACGCTTATTCTCTAATGCGTTCTTGTTATTCCACTTTGGAATAAAAAAAAGAATTTTTGGCAAACTCCATTCTCTGCGTAGTTCATATTATTTTCTGATGTTATTTTACCACTGATAACAGTACGAATAAAGTGTGAGTATGATGTTGGATCAATGCTAATAGTGCATAATTTCAATAAAGTTTATCCTGCAAGTCCATAGATGGTAAATGTTAATTGTCAATGTTATTTTACCATCTGTTACAATATTTGTTGATTAATAGTGTCTTGTCGAAAAATGCGAGAGTTATTATTCTTCTCAAATCCTTGATTTCCTTTTTTTTTATTCCGTTCAGTCTGCTTATCTACATAGTACGTGCCTTTAGCAGATAGCATTGTTCTTGTAACTCTGCTTGGGTGAAAAACTCATTCATTAACTATGAAGAACCGTTGTTTCACTTTTTATGTTTTTGTTGGTAGGTTTACTTGTATCAGTGTATGAGTGTGTAGCACACTATAATCCATACCTTTTCGGAGAAATGGAAGGGAAAATATGCTGTAGGCTGGGAACCATATTTACAACATAAATTCTCAGTTGCTTACTTATTTTGATGTACATTGAAACAGTTACGGATGCATTTAGAAGCACAAATATATGTAGTCATGAAAGGCGCCCTACATTAAACTCTTTCCTTACAAATTATTTTGTCAACATCTTGATTGAGTTTGTGTATCCAGGGTCTTCATTGAAGAACCTGGAAAATTGGCGCGAATAAGCAAACAGAGTCATCATGTTTCCAAACTTTCGTTTTGTGTATACTTGATATTTCATTTTGTCTTAAATTTAGCAGTTTAGTAAACAGGAATGGTAGCTACCTACAGCGTGTGATCTGGTAACCGATATTGATGCAGTGGAAATTAAACGTTTTTTTTTAAGTTTTAGAAATGTAAATAACGAAACTATGCTGTACTTGACCTTTGACCCCTTTTTCTATATTTTCATAGCCTAACGATGAGGAACACTGGCAACAACAATGCAAAGCGAGATCCAAACGCAGAGATGTTAAACGGGGATGCAAACGAAACGTAAGTATCCAGTTTGTGTTGCTATTGTGTGCATCCCTGACTTGCGTGGTGAGTATGTCCTGATACTTACACTTTTGCATGTTCGACTGTTCTTCTACTTGAGAGTTTGCAACTGAATTCATACTCATCCTGAAAGATTTTGAAAGTTTATAGTATTGTAGTTAACACAATCTGATTAAAGTCTCACAAGGAAAAGTAGACATACACCAAGACGTAAGACACTTTTGCTTGTACTTTCGAACTCGTCTGTTACCTCTGATATGCAGCACACATACAGTGCATATTGGACGGTAAGGACAAACGAAACGACTGTTTGCGAATGGAAATTCACCCTTACTTTAGATATTTTACCTTGTTACACTAATACACTTTTCCTCTGATTCACTAGAATATTGTTGTGTTGTAAGGCTGTTGAATTGTGCAAGGTTTAAACAGCTTTATTTCAAGGCTTAAAACACCTGTTTACAAGCACTAGGAGGTATAACAACTATATGTTCATTTTTGAGAGAGGGAGGATGTGCGAATTCGAATTTCTCTCTATGTTAAGAAATGTCAAGAAATTGTATATTATAAATACTATTTTGCCGATTATGTTAGATCACGAAAAGTTACTACGACTACCAACATTTCCTTTATTGAGAACACCACTTCATGCAATAAAAATCGGAAATTTGAGTTCTTATTATTTGGAAGAATAAATCAAGCCTTTCTAACAGATAGGTCTTTTCACAAGTTGTGGTTGGTGAAGGGGTTCAGTGATCATTTAGTAAGGCATTTTTGACTCACCATCAACAACCTGTGGACTTCCCGTCGTAGACTTTTACCGTTAACGTAATCTTAGTTAAGTTATCGACAGCAACTTGATTGAAAACCGCCTCTGTGAAGGGAGTCTGAACACAAAATCAGTCGGAAGGCAAGAGACGTGGACTTATCGACCGTTTTGCCCTTAACGGTTGCTTCGCCACTGCAGTGACTATTTGACTGCGACTGACTAGTGGTTCTTTATAATTGTTTGAACCACGTAGAGCTATATCTGAAAGTCATTTCAGTATGTCAGAGTTAGATGGAATTTACTTGATCAACGTCTGTGGAACACTACTGTCGGCAAAATTTTATTCAGTGGCATTTGCCACGTAGGAACGCAAGTTTGAATGAGAGAGGTGCTCATGAAAGCCATAAAAAGTCATACAGAAACCCAGAGGGAAATGGTAATTCATCACCAAGTTTTATTTTCACATAAAATATTTACTTTGAATTCGATTCGAGGAAGACGATAAGAAGCAAAGTGTGAACGTTTTTTCAAGACCGGTTTTTAATGTGGGTACTGTACTAAAATAACAGCTCCATTTTTAAAGTGGATATTTGTGTTTTCCAAAAAAGGGTGGATCGTTGTTAAGAACTTGAAGATTACAATACCCCTAGATATTTCCTGCAGATAGGTGTCAGAAAGTCATATCGATCAGTATTATACGTTAAGGTTATAAACTTATACGACACTTTAGAAATAAAGTCGACTGGTTTAACCTGTGGTGTCTTCACACTGAACATTTTGCAAAATTTGTGTCATCAAAATACTGTAGGGAAGTTGATATAGTCTATCTGGTTGTTGTCACACAAACAAAGTTTTATATTTTATATCTGTAAGAAAAAGCCATAAATAATTTACACAGTTTCAGGGATCCACATAAAAAAATTTCACTGAACTCATCTCACGAATTTTGAAAAGATGTTTTTTCAGCCTTTTGAATTTAACATAGTATTGACACCTCACCTTATTGTTCGTGTAGTATATATAGTGCAAGTCTAAAGTACAACAGGACATGGAATTAATATTAAAATAAATTTTTTTCTTCCAGGAAATTCGTCTTGTGGTTTTCAAAAAATACCTTCTTGACACTTTTACTGTTTTTCAATACTTCTTCCTCAGTTTTCTTGTATAAAAACGTATTAAATTATGAACAAATCTTCACAAATCAGTTTGGATAAAGAATAGACTGTCAATTAGCATAAGTTATATGAAGGTATAGTAGGCACAGACATATCACTCCTGACTTGGGCCGATGTTTCACTGTTAGTCCGTCCCATAAGATGATTTGGATTGATATTCGCGTGAGGAGTAATAAAACGCAATTAATTGAGCTGAATATTTGAAGCACAAGATTTCAACAAAGCATTTCAAACTGATTTAAACCAGTATCCCTGTTACTTTGTTAAGCTTCTAGCTTTCAGCGTATGGAACTCATCCAATCTTTAAACTAGTGCGACAAAGGATAGTGATTAATTTAAAAAATATACAAGTTATGCTGAAGGAAGGTACTAGGATTGAAGATTTGTACACACATTAACGAATTACTACTTAAGGTCCATTCCGGGTTACATTTCACAGGCATTTTCCTACCCTTTTTATCAGAAAACTTGTGTATGGTAGTATTAACATTTATACATTTCACGTGGAATTGTTTGCTCTGAAGATATATTCTCTAGAAAATATTTAGTAAATTATGGTAGGGGTGCGCTTTAGTGAGGGCGTGGCTAAAATTTTGCGTTACATCAGACGAAATGAAAAATTTCAATTTTTATTTTCTTATCAAAAGTTCTCTGAACTGAACTGAAATTTCAAATACAAAGCAATGTTATTAAAAGAAAACTGTTTGTTTATAAAAGTATGTATTGGTATAAAAGCTTCAAATATTTATTTTCCTTAAAAATTGGATAATTGAGCGTTACGTGTGTTACGGTCTCTGAGTTTCTTCTGAATTAAACTTAAGCCACAAAAGTTTTGGAGTCTAAAGACAACCATGCAGCCTGTGCATGGTTGAGAAGCTTTACGAAATAAAAAATAACCATGCACTTTGGTCAGTGTATGGCTAGTATTCGTGAAATGTAGCGTTACGTGTGCTACACCAGACATGGTGGAAACTGTGCAGTGGGCTGCTTTGTTGTAGAAAGTCTCTAAATTGAATTTTAACTTCAAATATAAGGCAATGTTGTTTAAGGGGAAACTATTGATTATAGATTTTATACTGCAGATAAATTATTTCATAAATCAAGTGAGATTCCCAAGGAAAAGTGTCTCTATCATCCTCAAACGTTTGTCTAGCTCAAGTCAGTTGCCATAATCTGAAATTTAAAGGTTATGATATCATTGCTTTGGCTTTGCAAAACATTTTCATGGCTTTTATGAATAAAGTGCAACATTTCAAGTCTAACAACATTGGTATTTTATGTTTTATGAAATTTTGTTTATTTTAGATTATGTAACACACGTAACATTAGGCAATTAACACACCAACATTTGATTGTTTGATTACTAACTATAGCATGAAAGAATTTTTTAATGATTTCTGAGGATCATGTTAATTAGGATGTTAAGGTAACTTTAAAAAGGATTTTAAATTTGATTCTTTACTTTACGGCAGCTAGGTAGAAAATTTTATTAGTTTTTTTGTTACGTGTGTTACATGTACCCCAGTTGTCATCACAACATTGCATTCAATTGAGTGTCTTACCCCCCCCCCCCCCATGGAGTTCATGGATTTTTTTTCAGGAAAATATGATCAATTGACGTACATTAAGTCAGAGCTTACATTAACTAAATAAACCTTATTACAAACAGTGAAAATCGTTCATAATATTTGATAATTCACAAATTTTTCCTTTTTGCATTTTTTGGGTACTCTCATTGGACATGGTGCACGATATCCCTAAAATGCATGTTTTTACATGTAAATTAGAAGAAAAAAGTTGTAACGTGAGTTCTTAAGTGTTTTCCAATTTGAAACATAACATCATAAATCTGTGTCACTAGTTTTAATGTTTGGTCTCAAGGACCACTTCCAGCGGAATGGGCCTTTAACTAAACTGTGTAAGCACGCCTTAATGCAAAGAAGCCCCACCCTATGCCAGATTTGCTATAATAAAGAGACTCTGATTCTTTGGTTCTTTGTGTGAAAGCACCTTGTTCACTTATTTCACCGGTAAGCACCTTAATACGTGAACAAGCCAATCTCATGATTACATTGGGTAAGTGGATGAGTTAGTACACCGTTTCAGCAGTGAGAATGATTCACTAGGAAGTGTGATTGGTAATTGGTAGAGGGAGTTTTATTTGTGCCGGTCCCTTCACTTCAAAGTTGTCCTCTGCACCTGTTGTACACAAGCTGAAAACCGACGTTTCTTTAATCAAAAACAAAAGACGGAAGGAGCAGAGTTAATGGGCAAAATGTGGAGGAGGCCTATGTCTTGTAAATTACAAAGTTTACGTCAAGTGGCGGACCAACTCAACAATGAAGATCAAAGTTCAGTTTCTTTTGAAAGGCCAGTTCAAATGGCACAATTGCTCTTGGTCGAGAAACCCATCATTCTGTGAGTGAACCCCAAACCACCTGGTTGACAAGCGTCATTTCATCAAATGAATAATCTTTAAAACATAAGTTGCAGGCCACTATTTTAAAGTTTAATTTTCATGGAGCTTCGAAAATTTCCTTTTGACTTGCGGTTCAGATACAACAGCACTAAGAAAATTGATAAACACGGCAACGACGTGGAACTCCGGAAAGTTGAAGGTTACTTACCAAATGCGGTCCGTACCATTTATAGTTCGTTCGTTCAAAGCGCTTTATTGATTGTGCCCGTAGCACGTTAGAACTGTTGGAAGTTAGATTTATGGCGGTCATAAGACATTCAAATTTCAATTTACGGGATGAACCAGAGTGTGTGGTGAGGGTGTGGATAAAAAGGGATAGCGACCGCAATGGTCAGAGTCTGCCATCCTCCCAAAGTGCCCTCGTTGATTAGAATAGTCGCTATGTATATGATGTCAAAGAACAAACGGCGCCCCCTTGACTGAGGTAAGCGCGTAGTATTTCAACTTACACCAACGCAAATGCAAAGAGCCAATTTTGTACGGTCGGATACGCGCCTAAGTTTACCTGGGCTACGTTATGCATACAGCATGTGTACCAAATTTCTTATCTAGCTTGATTCATTGTTTGTCCTCTAAAATGACGTCTGTTGCCTTAAATTTTCATGATGTATGATGAAGTTCAGTGATTTAAGGTTGATTGGTAAATCAGAACCACGTAAACGCAAGTGAAAACGACTACTTTGTAGAATACCGCGGTGCCATGCTACGATTAATCAATATCTCAGTAGATATGTACTTGGTGGTTTCCAAAGTTGCATTTCTTAAGTCTGAAGGATTTAGCAATGATCACATAGGATCCAACGGTGTTCAAAATAATGATAAGCGATTCGTTTTTGAAAGTGACTTTAATCTATCGAATCATACTAGAAAAGCCCTTTACATAGTGAGTTTGCCTCCAAACATATTGAGTTCTCCTTCTTCCGTTCTCCATTACATTATAACCCAAGTCATGAAATACATTCCAGTTAAATATATTTAATTGATTGACACAACTTACTTCCAAAGAAGGAAATGCATTCTGCTCCCAGTATTTCAGTTTGCAATTGTTCATACAAACAGGAAGTGTCACTGCCAACTGCATTTGCTTTTGTTCTACAAGTGTAGAGTACGTGCAAAGTAACATACCTAGAGTGCCGACAAATACAAACTAGGTAAGGAATAGCTATAGCTGATGTTATCGCTGGAAAAGAAGTGATAAAGAATCATTATATGGCGATATGAAGTGGCGGAAGGTAAAAGAGATGGTGAAATGATCAACGGTACCCCACAAAGCCATTAATGAAGTGGGGTTTACAACATACCTTTCTTCATCGCAGTCAACGCAGGATTCTTTTTTTCCATAATTAGAAGCAATCATATATTAAATGCCATGTTACTAACAAATCTTCCAAGCAAACAAGATGCTAAAACATTTCAGAGCTCATATCGCAATTGCTTTGGCTAAAGTGTGTTTAAAATTCATATTCCTGAGACAGTGTATTGCAGTAAATAATGTATTTGTTAAAGACTGACTGGAAATAGCCGCACAGCTCTATTATTATGTTCTCCTTTGGGAAAATATTTAAAATACAAAATCCAGCAATAAGTTTATAGAATTTCATTTCAGCTTTGGAGGCTATAGCAGCTCTTAATAAATGGCTATTTTCAAGAAATACAGAAACTGTCAAGTACTATCTCATCCCGAATTAATTTATGTTGTTGCCGTTGAAAAAGCGTTACAACGATAAGCTTGCATATTTCATATTTTGTACTATCCATTGACTAAAGCAAGCTTACGAATGGCAAACATTGGCATTCCCTGTTCATATATAAAACAGTTCCCCATATATCAGGTATAAGTTATCCATAACTAGAAGAAGCCACAATATTTCAAGAATGAATTCGTTTAACGAACGTTAGTTTCCATATTGGGTTGCATGTACCATAGACCCTTTTCCAAATAGCAATTGCAATGGATTGTGGGATAGAGTTCTGGTAGGCAATCGATGGCATTTTGCTGTGGCAAAAATGATGCCCACCAAAATTCTATTCCACAATCCTTTGTAATTCCTATTGGGAAAAGAGTCTATTGATGACCACTCTCATATTTTAAACAATAATCATCCACGACAATATTAATGTTGATTGATTAATTATCCCTCGCTAGAATGCCTTACAATGTTTCGAACATGGATTATTCATGACCAACATTAGTTTCCACATTCCGAACAGAACCTGTCCATGGCTAAAATAATCTTCAATATTTGTAACCATTGACGACTATCCATTGACGACTAAAAGACACTTTCATTCAACCATTTCTAACAAATGTAACAGCCTTCTGAAGTTACTGATTTGACGTATTGAATAAACTCATGAGAAACTTACAAAACTAAGCATAAATCATGTGCAGCGAGAGCACATTATGCAATGTTTGGGGTAGTTTTCAATTATAAAAACGAAGACCAATTTTCCTTGCATCAAACTTATCAACCCATTTGGTTATCTTGGTACTACCCTGTACTGTATGCATGCGTGGAAAAATGGTAATCTGGGAAGCTCCTTGTTAAATATTTTGGAGTTTGGACAGACATTTCAGCTATTTGAGGTAAATTGGGCTTCCTTGTACATATGAACATGTCAAAAATTGTGGTAAATTTGACTTGCTTTCTGCGAAATAAACATTTTCATGCCCAGATATTATATAATGAACCCCAACACAATAGTGTGTCACAAGGCTAGCAGTACTCCCTGTTTGACTATACTGAAATACTCTCACATCGAAAAGAAACGAGTAGTCCCAGTCGTATTTAGCACTTCCCTCAATTTATTCTGAGAATTACTCTAATCAATTATTCCTTTTGAATGGTTTAGGCACATGCGGCATCTTTTTCTTGGAGATACTTTGAGGGATCTGACGTTCTTGTCCATTTCTCGAAGTATTCACATTTAAAAAGTGTAGCAATTTTGTCATAAACCTGCTTCTCCGCATATTATTCAAAGTAGATTGTGTTTATTTTCCGGGAATCTCTCTGTCCCTTTCTCTCTCTATCTGGTCACATCGTCAGGTTTCCTTCACTTGGCTGGAAAACGTTAGCGATGAGTTTTTTTTTCTGTAGACATACTTACACATTTATATTCGCTACTGTGTGGCAAGAAATGACATTAGTGTGCGCAAGTTATAGCGTGCAGACGAAACCGTGCAATTCCCCACGTCTTGGCGGTTGATGTCAGCGTTATAGAAGCCGGGCAGTTCCATACGCCGTATTGATCTTTCTGAAGCGTACGTATTCTGCTTGAGGCTACCTGAATTCGCTTTCATATAGTGTGATGTTCGTGTTATGTATGAGAGCATTTCATCGCTTGTCTCTTCGTGATCTACTTTTCTCTAGTATCCAACTGAATATTCATGACTCTTGATAGGTCACTGGTGTTGTGTATAAAAGGCGGTGATTATTCATGATTCTTAATAGGTCATTGCTTTGATGGTTTAAAAGAAATGATCAAAATTCATAATTCTCAATGTTGCGTCTCAAAATAAGGCTTTGGTTGGTATAAATCGGACATTACAGTTGCATCAGAAAGCAAAGTTGAACTTCTCAGTGTACAGATAAACTGCAGAATCTGTCTTTTGTGACTTAAATGTTACTGTAAGAAAAACGGATGAAAATCAAAGGACAAAATTCGAAAAATAATGTTAGAAGTGTGATTATCTCTGGTGAGTGATCTCGTTAGGCAGCCTTTTTTCTTCAGTTCCATTGTGTTTACTGAATATAAACATGTCATTCCTTGAGCGCTCGTTCTGTATTAAGTATACTGAATTTAAATCAGAATGTTCACTTAGACTGTACTCAGCAGTATTTGATTGATCACGAGGTTTTGTCTAATGATGATGATGATGATGATGATGATGATGATGATGATGATGATGATGATGATGATGATGATGATGGTGGTGGTGGTGATGGTGATGGTGATGGTGATGATGATGATGATGATGATGATGATGATGATGATGATGATGATGATGATGATGATGATGATGATGATGATGATGATGATGATGATGATGATGATGATGATGATGATGATGATGATGATGATGATGATGATGATGATGATGATGATGATGATGATGATTATGATGATGATGATGTTGATGATGATAATGATGATGATGACGATGACGGTGGTGGTGGTTGTGGTTGTGACGATGACGATGACGGCGACGACGACGACGATGACGACGATGATGATGATGATTATGGTGATGATGATGGTGATGGTGGTGGTAACGACGACGACGACGATGATGGCAATGACGTTAAATCAACTTTAAGGGAGCTCTTGTCTGTCATAGTGTCATTGTGATGATGTGGAAGACTGTCATGTTAATGGAGGTGATTGTGTATAAAGTACCAAAGATGATTATGACTACGACAATTAAGGTGACGATGATGGTGTTCGTGATACTGGTGACTTCGCTGATGATATTGACAAAGTTAACTTCAGTGACTGACTACCATGCACAAAACAGACTGTGGGGTGTTGAGCACTATTGCAAAACTTCCAGTAACACAACCAGAATAGCTGCTTTGGTAGTGAAACGGCGGCGTTGAATTATTCCCTATGTGATATATGAATATATATATATATATATATATATATATATATATATATATATATATATATATATATATATATATATATATATATATATATATATATATATATATATATATATATATAAGGAAAAAATGATGATATGAAGGCGTCACCCTGTCGTCTTTTTTTCCTTGTTTTTGGGATCCAGTACGCGTACTTCAATATGTATATATATATACATACATACATACACACACACATCTGAAGTACAAGGAAATGTTGAATTTTTACATAAACGTACCACGAGGATTTACATGAAATGCTATGGACCTGTCCAAATGTCAAAAACGTTACCCATTGTGTACAGTTAGGCCCGAAAATTAATGACACATTGTAATGGGATGAAGGTTGGAATAGCATTAGATAAACCGGTAATATGTTAGAATTCACGCCTGAAATTTATAAAATGTTTAATAGTAAGAAAGCTATGATCTTCCTTCCCTGTACTAGTGTATGTCTTCCCACCATTTTGCTGTTCAGCAGACCTGCAGCAGCCCTCACTTCCGAGTATACAGTGGGAAGATAATGATGATCACAGTCCCAATGATAAGCAGACTCTCAGTGATGAAAATGTTCTTATATTATTGAAGTCAACTGTCGAAAGTATGACATTTTTCTTATCTTGTCTTACTTTCTCCAAAAAAGTGGGGAATTTTATTTCTTGCGTTGCCAATACACAAAGATAACACAAATACGCAGAAAATCAGTGCTCAATAAACCAAAAAATGATTTATATCCGGATTTGACAACATTAGAACTGAGACCGTTTCTTACATAACGTTCTTCACATTTTACGTTTTAATGAAAGACGTTTATATAAAGAACAAACGAGCAGGACAGGACAGGACATGAACAAAGTCAAGATTCTGAAAAGTGCTCTCCATTTCTCTACCTCCAAAGCCATTCGACTTTAACTAAAAACCCACAGTAGCTATATTTCCCATTTTTGTATTACCGACATCATGTTTGTTACGGGAGTAGTTTATATCAGTGCCAACTCCATTAATCTATCACTCCGAGAGATTCCTCACTTTGGGAGAATCTTGTTTTCCCTCTATCGGGAGAAAGATTGTTCTTGGGCGCCGCCATTTTGCCTATTTTACCCACAATTCCAGTGCTGTGTGCACTTTCAGTGGGGAATACTTTTTGGAACCCCTTGCAAATTTTAGTGGTCTGATGTAATGGAATGGAATTCAGTACATATTCAGTACGTGTATGTCATAGTATAGGAAAGCTACTTCGTAACCGTGTTTCACCAGGTTTTGGAGAAAAGCGAAAATTCTTGAGTGGTCTTCGTTTTTGCTTAGCCTTGTTTTCGTTAATCTAGCAAGCCTGTATATTGTATTGCATAAGCCTTTGATTTCTCCCAAACGGACGGATCTATCGGACTGTCTAAGGAAAGGGAAAATGTTTCGTTTTCTATAGTTATGCATTGTCATGTTAAATGGTGATGCAGGTATGGATTTATCGTCGCAATTTAACACAGACACTTTGGGCAAATTGTGCTCTATATCTCAATCTCCACAGTCATCGAAAACCATAATAGGCGTGTTGGGAAATTCGGTACTTCCGGTTGGGTCACAAGGTCAAGTGTACCATTAACGTGTTTAGCTCTGCGTGCTCAGCATCCAACACCCGCGCTGGAACACTGTGAGCGTGGTACACCTCACCTTTGACGCATTCCAATATGGCATTGCGTGGAAACATTTCCCAACTCGTCTATTGTGGAGATAATGAAAGCGTATTATGAAACGAAATCTTTTAACCAAAATATCACTCCTTCCTTTTTGAGGGGTGGTGGCCTGCGGACGACATGCACCCACCAACCTTCGATGACAACTGTAGTAGTAATGTGAACCTGGAGAGGTCACATGAAAAGGGCCCGCTGGATTCACGAAACGTGATGATCCTGTCACAGCGTCTGTGTCGGTGGTACCACTGTGGAGGATATCAATTCTCAAGTTTTGTTTTGTATAATATATTGAACAAAAACAAATTACGTAACTTTTTCTCTTGAGAACAGTTTTGTGATTGCTAATTTTGGTCTCTCCAACTTCTCACCACCAGGCCTACATTAGAAGAAATTCGTTCCTGGGCACAATCGTTCGATGCAGTTATGAAAAGTGCAAGTAAGTAAATCTCATTTTTTAAAATCTTTAATCTTTTTTTAAAGAATAATGACATTTTCGTCACGTGATGTAGAGTGTGTTTGGGTGTGTGTGATTGTGTTTGGCAGAAGAGAAGGCTAATCAGATATCAGAAGCAATGAGCTAAGACGCAATATA
The DNA here is from genome assembly GCA_029531755.1 of Holothuria leucospilota. Taxonomy (NCBI): domain Eukaryota; kingdom Metazoa; phylum Echinodermata; class Holothuroidea; order Aspidochirotida; family Holothuriidae; genus Holothuria; species Holothuria leucospilota. Next base: position 20,497,003 of record CM055971.1, read on the forward strand.
TACATATATATATATATATATATATATATATATCTAATTCGGCACTTAGGGGGAAAGTTGTTGTTGAAAAGTCGACCTTAAGGGGAAAAAAAATTCGGGTGAAATATAAGTTTCGCCTTAACGTTTCCACACACTTTTTCTATAGGAATACGTAAACTTACAAGGGCGCCCTCTTAGATTTACAAACTAGATGCCATTACTTCAAAGTTGTCAAATTTACGGACACCTAGCTGTTAACACAAACGGATGGCTGCCCATTGAAATAACGTTAATTATATTTTTAGACGTTAGGGCGAATTTATTTCTTATGTATTTTATTATCTTTTTTTCGCCCTATGTACAAGCAGATATAACAATTTCCCCTTAAGGTGGGAATTAGCGTTATATATATATATATAAATATAAATATATATATATATATATATATATATATATATATATATATATATATATATATATATATATATATATATATATATATATATATATATATGTCCGTATCCATATAACAACAGTGCTAAAAGAATGAATGGCTGGATCTTAACAGAGATACGAGATAGTAGTGTAGGCTTGAAATTTGGTAAACAAAAAACAGTCATTATGGAGTAGAATATTCACAGACAAAATCACTGTGGCAAATATCGCAACAGATTGTCAGAAAGGCCATTGCATCTTAAAAGATTTACCGCAAGTATAGTAATGTCCCTAGGCGGAAATTTACTGACCGATAAAGTCGAAATGATACCTGAATTACATGAGAAGCAGTAAAGATGTTTTCTTTAACTTTTTGTCCTTTCCTAAAAAAAAACCCGGATCTTCTTTGATTGTCTGCTTTAAATAATCGTTCTCAACATTCCATCATCCTCGGTTAAGTTTATTTTAATGATCATTAGTGACGTCATCCGATCATGCTCGTCACTGTTATGTTGGCTTCATTACTGCAACTGTTAAATTGTCTGGTCTTTTCTCCCTTTAAATTGTTTCATATTTTAACTTCAACCAATCCACCCTCAATATATACACATCGATCTCCAATCCTCTCGGTATGCTTTATCGAAACGCAGATATATCGTCTGTATTAATAACATCAGCCACCGAACGAGGATATGGTAATGAGCTATATATAACTCCCATGTTAAACACACATATTGATTGCCGTAAAAGTTTCGTACTGCCAACCGTAGCTGAATCGGTACAGTTGCTTACGAATCTATCTTACGAACTTTAATTACTGCTTCGACCAGCTGTGGCTTATAAGGTCAGACGAAATTTCATTACCTCTTAGCAGTACTGTAGCGTTCAAAATAAGCCAGCATACGTGAGAGGCATCAGCATGATACGCTAGAAGACACGAATAATATGGAATGAAAATGTGCTTTTAACGTTTCCAGGCCAACAGTCAAGTCGGTATCTGGAACAGTCGCGGCTGTAGTGCTCGCTTCTGCCATTAAATACATCAATTGTGGTGTGTTATGAACAGAATGGACTGGTAGGCTATAAGATGGCATCACGATTCCCAACGAAGTTTGAAAGATATGCTTCTGAATTGAGAGAACGATCCACAGCGGCAAACTACCCGAAGATCTTGAAGGAACGTAAATTGACCTATTCTGGTGTGCGTTTCGAGAAATTCAATCTCATTTTTGAATGAGTGAAGATGTGTATACTGTATCTTGCATGAATTTGACGACAAATTAATAAAAGAATATCTGAGACTTTGAACTGGGGCACTGGCTTTACTCAAACAATACTTTTGTACGCTATAATCATTTGTAAAACGGTTTGTAGCTAAAGGAAACAATAGTGGCTATGCGTTTATCATCGATAATATCCAGTTGTAAATGTAAACAATAATATCCAGTTTACAGAACAATAGAACCAAAATCTTAAATTTACTATATAAAATACGACAAAATAATAAAGCAGTCTAACTGACAGGTGTGATCGAAGTTAGCATGCAGCCGGTTGGAAATATGTTTCAACTCAGTATACATCCCGCGTACACATCTTGTTGTAACCTGAATTGTTGCCAGATGACTTTATTGCAAAGTTTCACCACACCATGTAATTTAATATTTGAGTTATTTTTATATTTTACATACTCATTAATATTCATGATAAACACAGTTAACACTTCGGATCAGGGAATATGTGAGCCGGGATTGAGTTTGTGCGTTGGTCTCGATTTAATTTTCGTAGAAGATGTCTTAACTATCCTTAGGCCATTAAATTGGTTATTAAATACAGATTCATTTCAAATCCATGCCTTCGGTACTCCTCAACAACTGCAACTTATCAACATTCCAAAGCCAAGGCCTTTAAAATCCCATCATTGTTTTCGATAGATGCAGATCCTTGCGTATAGAAGAGTTACTTTCTCTCCCACCCATAATCTCATCCTCTGATAATTTGGTTATCACACTTTGTAAAAGGAGTGCCACATACACTATTATTATTTTCTCCGAGAAAACCGCTTGCTATTCCAATCCACGGAAGGTAATAATCTGTCTTCTAATTTTCTTGAATGATATAACAATTTTCTCTTTAGGCGGTAAAGCTACCAAATTATCCCTTTTATGGATCAAAGTGAATTAACTCATCAGGTATTGGTTTAATAAGCCAGTCTTCTGCACCAAGTGGTAAGGAAAAACGAAACAAACATAACCATGCATTACATCTCGGAGAATGGGAAGCGCCCAAACAGATGGTGCACATACCCCACTGCAGTGGCGCTCATCAGCATATGTCTTATGACAATCCCAGTGGCCGCTTTCCTCTTATTTAATTTAACACTCTGATAATTTTCCAAAGTGAAAGTTTTTTTTTTGTAAATCCCGATATCATACAGTTCCTTATATTGAAAAATGCGAGAGAAAATATTAAGAGCTGAAAACGGAGAAATAAAAACCACATCAGCTACGTCATCATCAACAAAAACAAAACAGGTACAACAACATCAACATCACCACCACCACTACCACATCCACCACCACCACCAACACCACCACCACCACCACCACCACCACCACAAACAACAACAACAACAACAACAACAAGGAACACCAAAGAATAACCACATTACGTAGTTCTTGTTTCTTTTCACCGGTGCCGAATCAGTGCTGACCTAATTCATTCCTGAGTTTTACTTGCATACCTGGCAAGCATTGTGTACTCTGCTTACAAGAAATTATATTTTTCTACTCAGAATCGAAGTCATTGGTCAATATGAGGAATTTTAATAAAATAGGCTGCAATCGAAAGACATTAATGCAATGAAATTCATTTTGGGGCTACAGTATCTGCATTATAATTATACAACGTTGTGTGTTTAGTCGAAATGGCATCTACATCCCCGTGAATGTCAGTAAGTGACATGAACCGTAGCTTCCCAAATTAATCTCCATTCTGATCGGTGCTCACAGTAGGAAAGAGAATTCCCCCTTTCAAGGCTTCCATTTCTTTTAAAAGACACGTTTGCGTTTAGTTCTTAACTGTGTTTTATTCTCACATTGTGCTTGGGAGATTAAAATGAGATAAACCCTTAGTTCGGGAAATTCCCTCTTAAGAATATCTTCTCTGCGTGGTTCTGGCGCAAGCTACGGGAATCCCGCCTTCGCTCGTACTGATATGGGAACACATCAAGCTAACAACACTACTCTAAGGGTAAAGAAAATTTGTTCTTGCTTCAACAGGTGCCGACCGAAAAATGGATTCGGATAGATAAGCTCGACCTGATGAGAGTATAATTTTTAACCACATGTTTAAGATTATTTGGTGGTTGCAGAAGTACAAAAGACATCGTTAGATTGTTCTTTATCCTAGCTTAGTTGATACTATTTAATTTAACTCGGTTATAACCGTTTGGTAACAATACATCTCGTACGAGAGGTAAAAGAAAAAGTCGATGAGACTGGCCGCATCAAGACGAAGTACTGAAGGGGGCAAGATACCTTCCAGGGGGACGACTTGAGGCGAGATGTACTAAACTGCATTAAGGCAATGGTTATTTCTGAATTTCTAGAAGGCGAAAATTTTTCTTGGGGCGAGCACCCCTGTTGCCCTCCCACCTTGGGTACAGGCTTGATATTCGAGAGAATTAAATTTACACAAAAAATGTGTCGACAGGTGTACGTAGTGCTTTAACCAGGGAGGTGGTATTAGCTTTCCTGCTTTGACCAAATTTCAGTGGTTGGAAGCGTATTGATGAAGCATGGCCTGTCACAAATGGTTTGGGTGGGTGGATGTTTAGGGGTTTGTAGATGAGGTGGGGTGGCTGTGGGTGATGTGGGAGGGTATGGAAAAGAATAAGGAGTAAGGTTAGTTAGGCTAACTTAGATGAGATTTAACGACACACCAACACGAATGTGTTATATAGTGTCATCTAAATAAATAAAGGTAAAGTTTAAATACGGTTTCAAATACCGTTCAAGTTCAAGTTTGGTTTCAAATACAGCTCAAATACGGTGCAATTCCTTTCCTTTAGTCGCCTCTTACGACAGGCGGGAAATACCGTGGGCATATTCTACAACCCCCAGCCCACCGGGGGGGGGGGGAAGGACAGAATAAGGAACAAATGACCATGTACTTACGATATACAGGAGTTTTACTCTCATATCTTCCAGACGTAGAAGTAATATGTTTTTCGCAACTCAAGATATCCCATTTTGGAGATCTCCACTTTTCCCAAAGGTTACATAATGTAATGTAACGTACATTTGGACAAATTGCCTAAAATCCTAGCTGTTATGTCAAATTAGCTAACTCTCATGATTATGAAACTTAATATTTTTGGTACGTCTCTGTCGCTTTCTCCGCATATGTATAATTAAACACTGCCATTTTAAAGGTGTGCCATACGAAACTGATAAATGTTTCAAGCAGTTGTGACAGTTTCCCTCCATGTACTCAGAAACAAAAAACATTTCATTGAAAAGCAGGGGCGTCGATTCTCGGGGTAGGGGGCAATTGCCCCCAAAGAAATATTGGGGAGGGAAACATATCGTTTTGCCTCTCCAATAATTGAGACAGAGAAAAAAAAACAGGCAGAGTAAAAAAATATAATATTGTGGTGTACAGATGACTTTAGGGCTTCGAGAAAACGCCAATTTGAGCCTATTAAAGTATTAATGTGAACCTCTCATCTAACCCTTTCAACAAAATGCATATCCTCATATCCCATTTGCTATTTTTTCAACACTTCAGATAACTATTTATACATTTTCTATTGAAATTAGGGTTGTCAGAAAATTTTTGCCCCCAATCCCCAAACCCGATCTACGCCCCTGTTGAAAAGTAATTTCTTCCGAAATTATTATAGTATTGAGGATGTATTTTTCTTTACATGGGCCATAACAGAAATTATTTCTGTCCTTTCAGAGTAGTCCAAACGTTTCTCGAGAATGTGATATTGATTTAATATTTCCCCGAAATAAGATGGTGGTTTTAAACAGTTTAATTGAATAGCATTATTATTTATGGAGATGGTCACTATTTGTATGCCTGTCGTACATTCCTGATAACAAGCATAGCACGTGCAACATATTTTAGTCACCGTTTAATCTAAATTATTTTCATTTGCAGGAGGCCGAAAGAAATTTCGAGAGTTTTTACGATCAGAGTATAGTGAAGAAAATCTTATGTTTTGGTTGGCCTGTGAAGACCTACAAAAAGAAAGCAATTCCGCCTGCGTAGAGGAGAAAGCGAGGCTTATATATGAAGATTTCATCTCTATTTTGTCCCCCAAAGAGGTAAGTGCAGTGGTAACGCAGTCAAATAAGGGAATGAATGAATATGAAGCAAATTCTGCTTGTTAGAGACCTTGAAGGGTAGTTGTTTTACGACGCTAAGCGACCACAAATGTGGAGAAAGCCCATGGCTTACAAATTACAACTTTATATCGGATGGCTATACTACTCAACAATTTAGATCAAATTTGGTTTCCTTTGAAAGGTCAGTTCAGATGGGAAAACCGTATGATGCTCATGGGTAACCCCCCCCCCCCCATTAGTGTGACGCGGCCAGAGATCGAATCCCGAACCTTTCGGTTGTTTCGAGTCATGGCTTCAATTGTCACCGCCTTGATCATCTCGGCCACAGCACCGGTCTGGAGTATTGTTATGTCTAGGATCAGGCATGTCACCCACAACGACATTCTACTTTTGTTTGCATGAACCAGTTTTTTGTTCTGTTGTTCTTTTTGTTCTGCACTGAAACATCATAATATGGATTCAGGTTAAATGCAATACGATGAAGTTTTCAAACTCACCAAATCCTTACGTTTTGTTTTGTAAGGTGTCACATCTGTGTCTCGAGACATGTATATTATGCCTGCAGGCATGATATCATGTCTTCAGGTTAGGTTAGGGTTAGTGACATGAAATAAGGTTAGGGTTAGAAGTCTCTAGATTTATTATCACGCATGATATCATGCTGAGGATTGGGTGAACTTTTTGTCCATCAATACGAATATTTACGATATGATATATGATTAATGAATATTTACCCTTGATGAATGTAGTCATAAACGTTTAGATATTTAGTACTGAATATTTTCACATGGTACATATGTATGATATACTTTTCCATAGTGATGAGCATTTACAAATTCGTTCCCACAGGTCAGCCTAGATTCCAAAGTGCGGGAGGCTGTCAATTTAAACATGACAACTCCAGACATACATACGTTTGACGAAGCGCAGCAACAGATATACATACTTATGCACCGGGACTCTTTTCCTCGCTTCGTCAACTCAAAGATGTTTAGAAATCTAATGGAAGCTGCAGCCAGTAAAGAGACTTAAACTTCTTCAATTAGAAGATGCATATCGTTTCAGACATTGGAAAATGGATGCAAAAACATACTCAAGCAATTGAACATACACCTCATGAATATTCATTACTCACTGATCATACGTAATAAATGTACGTTCTCCAGCGTTCACATAGCTTTGTAGCTTGTGAATATTCAGTACCAGGTTTAATATTTGTACACCAGTTTGTCAAAAATCTTAAGCGTATTATTCAGAAGATTCAAAGACAAATATTCATCTCAAATGGAACCTAATTTCAGACGAGTTCCTTGGTTACCGGTATTACTTTCAATGGAGAAATTGGATACAAATCTTAACAGGGTTGCCATTATACCGTTAAGGAAATACTTCTCATCATGACCTTCTCAGGACATTTGACCGACAGAACAGAGCACTTGTGTGGCTCTGAAATTGGTAATCAACATTCATTGGGGAGGGAAAGCCATGAGTGGTTAATCGTGGGATATTGCACTTCAATCGCGATGGATCGTTGCCGTATAGTATCTCATTCATTTGGGAGGATATCAAACAATACAACAAAATCATACCAATGTTCCTGATCGTTATTTTGACAAGACTATCATGTACTGTCTGGGTCTCTCAGTTTGTGATACTACCCAAAAGAAATCAAGTGTCAGACAGACAGGCAATCCGACAAACAGACTCACGAGAGGGAACTTTGCCACAAATTCCTTAAAAGCCGTTATAAGCGAGATCCTTTATTCTGCTGGTGAAGTTAAACACTGTCTTTGATATTTTATGAGAATGCAGGATTGTGCACCCATTTATTTCATCCCAGATATTATTTCCATGGAACGAAACATTTATAAGAATTTGAGATTTCTGATGGAATTAAGGACATGATTACGGTTACCAACTTGGGAAAACATCGCGCGTAATATAAAAAAGATATTGAAGGCAGTTCTTTGATTGTTGCAATCTCCCTTGAAATGGTTCAGAATGCGACATCAAGGACTAGAAAAGATATTGCATGACATCAGTAGTTATTCTGATCAACTTGCGGTCCTTCACTCACGCATGAACTACCAGCTGAAGAAATGGTAGGGCAAGAATGATTCTACACGGAAGTCGTCACTGCGAAACTTACGGGAAAGCAAAGATATCCTTAATGTTGTTTCTACTGGGAGTCGAGCCACCCCGTGTTCCTACATAGGCCTACTTGATCTCATCGAGTCCAAAGGACACTAGGCACTTTTAAGATAATGCCACTTGTTGCACGAGTTAGGGAGGAATGAGATTTCATCTTCGGAAGAAAGCCAGACGCTATGCGGATTACACAGGCCAACTCATCTTAGCGAAGAACGCTACAAACGAATATTGTCTTAAACTGAAGGCACTTTTGTGGCACGTAATTTTGGAAAATCGCACCGTAAAGGCGAACTCGTTTATCAATGAAACACATTAGTGTGTTGCTGTCCTGTTTCAAAATTGACACCATCTTCATGTTTTCACAAAGTGGAATACGGAGAGTATTGACCTGGCATCATTTCAATTATACAGATATCTCCCTCGAATTAAGCATTATGATCACACATGGTACCGTCACTAGAACTAACGTGAGTAATTAACACAGATATGGTGTTAACTGCTTCGTCCTCAGATTGTCCTCAGAGGTATTGGGAGTTACACAACTGATAAAAACGTTAGTTGTAAGGTGCGACTTAAATCCAACAGTCTTAAAAAGGAAGTACAAATTCCCTTCCCAAAGAGACTCAATTGCAAGTAGTACCGTACGGTCATATTTAGGCCTCGGCCTACACAAATGAGACCGTCATCTCGCAATTGAGTGACATTAGGCTCATACAAAACGTAGCCTACTGCTTTGACAGTACATAATTGATGTGGTTAAGGCTATGTAAACACACACCTAGACTAAGTGCTCCCCTACGAAAGAACGAAATCATGTCACGATCGATGTTTTGGTGGGTTATAAAATGTTCTAAATAGGTCATGTTGTCTGAAGTGTTTCCATAGTTTGGTATTTTCACCAAATGACGAATTCTTTGGAAACATCTTTCACCTTGTATGACTTTACCGTGAAGTAAGGCGCCGACTCTGCAAGGTCGGTGATTCGTCAAAACATTCTCCATTTCTCCATTGTAAAAAAAAAAAAAACAAACAAACAAGAACTAGCCTGCTAAACAGAAGTACCAAAAGTTCAATAATATTGTTGTATATAGCTGGAAGCGTCTATCCATATGACGGGACGTTAAGAAAATATTCTGGAACGTATCAGAATATATTCCAGCTAGCTGAGTAGTTTATTGTATCACCCATAGAACTGGACTTGCCCAAGCCAGCTGTTTTGCGTGAACTAAACATCTATTCAGGCGTCTTTCTTAAAAGTGCGTTGAAACGCCTTTTGTACCTTTACAAAACTAATAATAACACTAACATACAACTTGCACATCAGAATTTGAAATTGAATCATTTGTATTTTAACCACAACTGTTATTAGAATGTGTATGCCTCACATTGAGTCATTAGGGTATAATTCTGAAAATAAAATTTAATAGTTAAACGAAAGTGATGTACAAAACCTAGTTTGTCCATAAATGTGAAAAGCTTTATTTAAAAATAGTAGAACGATAGGAAATGATTTTGAACATATTTAAAGAACCTAACCCATACAGGATTGCTAATAATTGATACCAGCTGTAAACTTTCACCGTTCACCAGCTGTAAACTTTCACCGTTATATTTCCTTTAAAAAGACTTTTTTGTTATCTTGGGCGAATATCTGGACTTTAACTCTTTTCATATTTCAGACATTTAATTTTTTAGTCACAAACAGACATTGTGAACGCTAAACCCAATGCGAAAATCAAGAAGGAATACTTTTCTTTATATTTACTGTTTTATACCCTTCGTGAAAAGTTCTTAGAGTTATATGCCACTACAGGCGAAACTCGAACCTTTTTGGAATGAGCTTCGAACCCTAAAGTGATTTGAAACTATTCTGACCAACCTCTTACCTCTTTTTACCTTGGGCAAGTCCAGTTCTGATGGGTTCATTTCACTGTTGTATCAACTTCGAGAGGGACCAAAATCTTTGTCAATGCTGTGTAATTGGTATTGTATACATAAAGTATTTGACGAAGGCCTTAGAATTTACATAGGGTTTCTTATGTCTACGTCGTATTCAGTGAAAAGCTCAGTTGATTTTTCTGCTTTCAGTGTTTCATCTTACGATGGTATAAAAGGCTTTATTTTTAAATATTATGCCTAATATTATTAGAATTTGTCGATGTTATAGGCTAAGCTTTTGCTGTCGATCGCACTGGGTAATAACCAGGTCATTGTAAGTGGTTCGTGTGAGTCTATGAATATTCAGTCTTTTTTCTTCATATTCATACAACAGTTCTGCCGGTTCATTTTTTTTTATTAACCGAGGTTTGTACACGTGAGTAATATAAAACGTCCTTTATACTTAGTTTTTTAGAGATATCCTAGACATCACACATATTCCTGTCGAACATTAAGAGTTGATTCATATGCAAATCAGCAAACACAGAACATCCAATCTCTAACAGTCTTTATTTGTTTGGCCATCAGGTTGACTAAACTGATCATCACAGAGTGTTCAGAAAATTTGTCAAGAGTGTGATCATATTGGCCATGATTAAAAGTGATTGTTCGTCACATTGTGGGGGGCGTATCAAAATCTCAGACAGCTTTGTTCTAGGATATTAGAAGAAGTAAAACGTACATAGTCAACTTCTACCATCTGAAACACATTTTGATGTAGTGTTTCTGATCAGTATTTTCATAATCACTGTGATAACTCGAATCAAAATCACAGAACCTGCTTTCTGAGGACACGTCCCCTTTAAGAGGAGCCCATAGTTTTATGTTCTGATGAAATAATTCGATTAAAGGGGTGATGATGTAATAGTTCTTTTGACCAAGACACTGTGGAAAAACGTACTAACCAGCGTATCCTGACCGTAATCATGTACGAGGGCGCGCTTGCACAATGCAACAGTAGCTTTTTAGTTTATAAATTTTAAATATACTCGAAAGTGCCGATGCCGCCATTAACATCAGTCTCTTTCGCCAAAACCCAATGCCTGCGGAGTCAAACTCTGAGATAAAGTGTCACATTTTTCACTGCAGCAATATTATCGGCGACCGCAGAAAGTAATGTCGTAACAGTGGTTTAGCATCACTTAATATAATCAGTGGCGTTGATTTGTGTGAAAAAGTTTGGGAGGGGGTACGATAAGGAGCCCGAAGAGAAATTAGCTGTGTGAAAATCTGGGTACAAGTTACAGAATCGAGCTGCATAACACCATCTCCCTTGCATAACGTGTCGTCTGTAGCACATTCAGCTAATTACACGCATTTGCAAATTTAAAAGTTGGACATACCACTGCTTACAGCTGTATGGTCCATAAATCCTCCCTGTGGATATTTTACAGACCAAGTATCATATTTTAGCGTGGTACTCCGTAGTGTCACTATCCTATGTCCCTGGAACATTTGTTGTAGTTCCATGGCATCTGTAACTTGCAGTGCTATCATGTCAGACTTATCCCTGACTTAGACTAGCATGACTTCAGTGCAGGTAAGGCTACCATGAGACTAAGCATGTTCAATGAGTGTACCAAGATGTTTTTAACTTGATCTATAAGTACCAGATATCTGTGCTCACCACATATCCGTGTTAAGTCTTCGCTGTTACATTATGTTTACCTAGCTAGGTATCCCAGCAGATACAGGCCCGTAGCCAGACAAGGTACTGGAGGGGGGCCAGAATTTTTCCAGGGGGCGGAAAGTTTTCAGGGGGGCGAAATGTGTACAAATGTATTAAGTCAATGGTAATATTCAAACTCTCTGGGGGGCGAAAAAAATTTCAGGGGGTCGCCCCCTGGCCCCCCTTGACTACGGGCCTGAGCAGATATTCTCTACTTCCAAAAAATTTATCACATTTCTAGCTGCACATTCTGTCCAATACTGCTTGAGACTTTATCAATAGATATTTTGTTGTCATACATATTTCGTTGACTTGATCTTTCGACACAAAGTCGCCATTTTGATTCTTCATTGTATGCTAAGTCCATGAAGTTGCAATATGAAATTGAAATCAGGAAGGACACTATTTCTTCCGACGTATTTCTTTCTAGAAAATGTTGGAAGGGATATAACTTGTTACATTATTTTTGGACTTTCCTGTTATAATTTTTTCAAGGCAGAGTCTGTTAGATAGGCTTATGGTTTCATTCTATTTATCCCATTTAAAACACTACATTTTATTTGTTTTTATTGTGTTATGATGATATTACGACTACTTGTTTCTGTAAATGACTAATGCTTCAACTAACCACAAGGATATACCTAGCTTGGGAGGGTGCACAGTGGTAGAAAGGGGTCAGTGAAGGAGAGGGAAGTATTACTTAGCGGAGCGAAAAAGCTATCTGATCAGATTTATTATAATTGCCAATTGCTAAACTGTGAGTCATCGTAGCAGGGCTTTACCAAAAAGTAAAAAGCAAGCAATGTGGGAAAGCGATTTCTGATATTTCTTCCAACTTTTATAAGTTAGGCCAAGATACTAATAGCTTTATGAGTGTATAGAAAACATCCTTCAGGTTTAATTGATTTCATCTCTTTTTATCATGAGAACCACAGAAATCTGCCTGTGATGGCAAGTTTAAGAAAAAGTTAAACTTAAGAAACAAAGCATACTATATGCAAAAGTAGAAATTTTAATCCAACATTTCAATTGACAGCTAATACCTTGAATAATTGGCAGGCAATATACTGCAGGAGGAAACGTTATGCAATCATTACTGAATGTAGAATCGACAACATTCCTAGCTAGTGGTAGCATTTGTGGCGTATGTGAAGGCTAATAAGAATCGGTAGAGGCAATACGGGAAAGAGGGCAGCAGAGCAAGAAATTAAAGGGAAGGGCGAAAGAGGGAAAACAAAATGGTACAATAAGAGAATAACAAGGGGTGGTTATGTATGATGGTGATAAATACTGTTATTAAAGTATGGAACATTGATATGCAATGTTTGTATTGACACATATTTGCCTCATAGCCTTTGTTTAATGAAGGCGTCATTTAAGACTATTAACCCTGTGTTGGCACCACTCTTTCATCAGGTCATTCAAAGTTTTGGGAATTTATAAACGGATGCAGCTCGCATTCTGATCGAACCCCAGAGGAAGTGCTCAACCGTTATATATGCAAAGCGAGTTTTGATAACTTTTGTAGCTGTGTGTCTGATGCAACTGACTTGGCTGTTGTATTAACCCCAGAGTTAAATAAAATGTGCAAACCTTTGACCAAAACAAAAACCGACGGTTAAATCTCCAACTTTAATTCCTTATGCACGTAATAGTGACACAACATAATGTTAATAGGAGGTTACAATCTGCTTACTGCATTAATTTAGTTTTATTTCTAAAAAAGTTGCCACTACATCTGTATTGTTAAAAGGGTGTATTCGTTTCAGTTTATTTGTATTAAATATTAATTGTACATAGACTATTATAAATACTTACTGAGTGCTAATTTGTTCATTTGAAGACAATACTTTTCGATTAAGTTTTATTAATTTCGTGATATTGAATGTTTTACTTTTCGTAGACGGTTAACACCTCTGTGACTAGGAAAGTTAGTAATACTTTGCCATAGGCGTAGGAAGCTGTTCTCGATCGGGGAAGGGGGAGGGGCTGGGCGCTGAACGTTCTTTTGGACCGCCGCCCTGGGGGTCTAAGGAGAGGGGCTTCCCCCTCCCCTTTAGACAACTTTTGAATATCTGAGGGTCCTCAAATGCAGTTTGATGCAACATATTGGGCAAATTTAAAGTCAATTACTTCAAAATGTAGACGTTTTTTTACAGAGGGAACAAATAGGGGGTTTTCGTCCTTGAGTGGGGGCGGAAGTACATTTTTGACTGGGGGCTCGGCGCTTCCTACGCCTATGTTACGTTACCTGGATTGGGTCTATTTATAAAGTTTATATTCGTGTGCATATGAGCAGCGTGTTTGTCGAACGTGCAATGCCAGAAGTATTTTTAAAATTATGAAGCTATGACGTTGTAATCCAATGGTACTTGAGATGGCGCTAGACCGAACCGTTTATAAGGCTGATTATAGTTTATTTCTACAGAGTGAGATTTTAATTACTTGAAAATTGGGATACGGAAACTTCATTCAAACTTCAAAATATTTTTACGACGATAGTATTAAGTTAAAAACATATATACCAAATCAATTTATTATGACACTTTTGTCAAATGAAAGTGTGTTTTGCAGCTGTTGTGTAGTAGGCTAGTGAACCTATACATCAGGCCATAATTTACCGTTTTGCTGCTAATGAGTTGCTAAGCAAGGATAATCATTGAAACAGACTGTTTTATCACGTGATTAGAAATACATAAAAAAGAAACACGTGGCTGCATAATATGGCAACGCACAGTTTTAACCAACATTAAACTTTTGATAATATGGTGACTGGCTTTCGTATCATTCAAGAACTGTCTTTAATGAGATGTACGTGTACAAGTGTATAAACAATTGAAAATTAGCAAATTATTGCATACCTCTTAATTGTTTTTCATCCAGTGTGCAAATTATTCTTGGACCAAACGTTGATATTACCTTTGTCGTCACCTATATATTCGTAAGATTGAAAAAGTTGAAATTTTGCCGGGCAAGATTGCCATCATTGTTTTGCCTTTATCAGGGCTTTATGTTTTACCTGGTGACAAGCCAGAATTTTAAAGCTCAGTGAATGGACGAAATTTTTTAGGTGCAAACATTTTCCCTCAAGAAAATACCTCCAAGCGACTTCTCAAAATGTTTACGAAATCCTGTAGACAACTGTAGAAGAGATTCTTCGTTACAGCAGAAGCATGATAGTGCAACAACTCCTTATTGGGAGTGTGTTTCCATTGATGGGTTACAGCGGAGCAATAACAGTCCCATGCTACCCGTTTACACTTTATTGCACTGCACGTCTATAGAAGTTGGTTTGAATGAGAGTTTTACCCTCTAACTTGAATAGAAGCGTTAGTATATCATTTGTCCTTACACAAACTGACTTTTCTTTACGTAAATGATTATTTTATCAACAGTATCACGGTGTTTTCAAACTCACCAAATCCTTACGTTTTGTTTTGTAAGGTATCACATTCGTGTCTCTAGACATGCATATCATGTCTGATATCGTGTCTCCAGGTTAGGTTAGGGTTAGAGTCATGAAATAAGGTTAGGGTTACAAGTCTCGAGACTTTTTGTCATGCATGATATCATGTTGAGGATTGGGTGTCAAACTAAGTAGCGACCTTCTTTAGGGTAGCAATAATATTTCGCAGGGCCACCCCCAAAAAGGATAAGACAGGACATTTGGATGCAACTCACAGGGCCTGAAAAGTACAATTTCTGACAGTCTAGTCGGCACTTTCAGCAAAACATCGTCCTGATAGGATATGTCAGACGCCAACCATCTCATATTAAGCCCTCCGTAACTGGAAGGTTGTCAAGATGATCAAGGTAGAGTATGTGGTCGCGAAGCAAATATTGGAATACCAAGGATCGGCTGAGATGGTTGTGAACCAAATTCTGTGAGACATGCAACGTTCATTGATATAATTTTTGTATCCATTACAAACTGATGGCGCCCTTTTTCTATACAAAAAGATTTGTTATGTGTTCTAAAGTCTGGAAGCAGGGAGACGATATTAGACCTCCCTGCTCGAAGCTCGAAGTCAGGACAGGCCGTATTCTCCCTGATAGTGTAATTATTAGCGTTTCTACATGCATTTTCACGCACCTCCCTCACGCGATCATTTTCTTTACTCCATTGTTAGAGTTTAGTTAAAAAACTCTCCAAAATAAAACTGTAGGCAAAGACGTCATGATTGTGTGAAAAGTAAGTATGAATATTCAGTTTGTGTTTGTGCGTTTCATATTTAATTTACGTAATTCAATCGTCCAAAAAGAGGTGAAATTTTCTGTTTAAACTTTGATGTAAATGTCTTTGATATTAAAGGAAAAAGAAGGCCAATAATGTTTTATTTCTTATTCAAGTGCTCTCACGTTTTTGTTGGGGTTTCAACGTTTTTGTAACGCAATTTGTTGTAGGTACTGAACGAAAAATAAACGCAGTGATCTGTCACTTTTCTTTATCCTTTCCGTTTTATCAGATGATTCTGGTCGTTTTCAGACCTGTAGCAGCTGGATTGTGTGTATGAGTGAGGGAGGAGAAGAACAGTGTTGGTACCAGGGTTTTAAAACTGACAGAATATGGGCGCAGACGAAACTTTTCGATTGCATAACGAGGGGGGATAATTGGGGACCAACTAGAGTGGAGAAATAGACCTTGCTGGGATACATTCATGCATCTTCCAATATGTGATGGTTCTAGATTTTCTGACAGTGTTCCCCCTTTATAAATCACATTAAAATTGCTTTTAGCTTCAAATGAAATCTTATTTTGTCCATTCGGAGAAAAGTACTTCAATACTGAATGTTTTTATTTAGAACCTTATATTGGGGCCTAGCTGCTCTCACGCGGGCTCCTGAACCCCATCGGGACATAAAGGCTTGGTTTCCATACCTCATAAGGGTTCCTGGACTCCTGCAGGGCAGGAAGCGTATACTCCTAACCCCACATCCGGACCCACTCTGTTTGCACACCCTAAATGGGCTGATGGGCATGTTGCTCTCAATCACAAATTTATTGCATTTCTATACCTCCCGCGAGCAGTGCATGGGAGTGTTGCCCAGGCTATTTTAAAATGGTCGGTTGCTACTTTCCTTGTTTGCGTATGCATGTAAAGTTCAGGCGAAGCAGTGATCTCGAAAACACGATTGACGCAAATACCTTTCACAGAATACTTTTCAGAGTTCCCTACATTTGAAAGAACCTGAGGCAATTGGGTCGGTAATATGGTATAACCCATAGTGGGGTTTTTAAACACTTTTTAGAGTACTTCAAACAGGCTGGCATGACAACAACTGGAGGGAGAGGACTCGTTTTCAATTCGACCCATGGGGTAGGGACTACCCAACTTAGCCACTATACTACTGTGTACTTAGACTTCCCTGTTACTCCGTTAGATTATATTCATAATGTCTGTTATGCCTTACTTTCGTGATCCTTATTTTAAAGTCGTTTCTAGTACACTGTACCTGCATATTAGGTGACAATCGAGATAGTGTACCATGGTACTTAAGAGTACTATTAGTAGCGGACCAAATCAGGCAGAAAAGCATTACGAAAGAGATCCAGAACTCTCTTTAACTCTTTTTCAAGTAGAAGTAGGTGCACTCCCTGAAGGTAACAAACCCAGCCATATCAAAAGGATTTCATTGATCTAACAGCTCATTGATATGAGTGATAAATTGAGGAGTAAATATTAAGGCCTTCAAATAGTAGCCACAGTTTACCGGATTATCACGTCTGTTTTGAATGGTAATTAGTTCTCGTGAAATACGCTCAAAATCCCTTGTATGTACTATTACCTACCAAGGGAGGGGGATACCGAGACTGAGGACCTCTTTTGTTACCTATCATTTAGTCATCCGTTTGGTTTTTGTGGAAACTAAATCTTCGAATTTTTATTGATAACCGTGTAGCAGTAACATTAAAGTTTAATTAGTCCTATCGTTCAGCAATATGCGATGCTGGAAAACGTTACCATCAGGGGTGCTCCCTAAGGGATCGACGTGTGTCTGTGAATGTGTGTGTGTGTGTGTGTGTAGGTGCTGGACTTTTCATGGCAGATAATGGTGACATTCCCGACATTATCGTGTCAAGAAAGGTCAACTCGTGCCCCTCGTTTTATGTTCCTGTTTGCAAAAAGTACAGAATAGAGCTGTTTAAGTATAACGGGAGAACATAACAAAAAAAAAAAAAAAAAAACAAAGCCCCAGGAGTTTTGGAGTATTTCCACAATTGTGGGCATGCGCAATAAGGCATTTAACTGTTTAAAAATGGTACTGTTTACCCACTAAACAGACCTCAAAATCGCAGTCTGTCTATATTTCTTTAAAGTTTGTGTGACATGCCACCAATAAAGGCTGTTTCACTTGTCAGTTAAAGAATTACGCCCTCCAATCAAAGATCCGTTGGAATTATTTCAATATCTTTTACCGTTCTCAAAGTATTCATCTTCAAACTTTGATGGTTTCTGAAGAAACTAATTGCCTATGCAAAAATAGTGATGTGGAGTGTTGCACAGTGTAAAGATTTCTTTTGTTAACCCTATATAAATTATCTCTTAATTACTGATCATACAGATTACAGTTTGGTGAGTGATATCAATATCTTTCAAGGAAAAAATTTTACCTTTTATAATAAACCCTTCTGGGAATAACAATGCTACCAGTGTCCTTGAAATTAAGGTTGAAAAAACAAAAGCCAACATGTGCCATATATGGTATGTCCCTCTTTGGATGTAACATATTTGCATATTTAGCTCATGTTTATTCATGATACAAATGTGAAATAGAAATTTACTGTAAAAAAGTCAATGTTTGATGGATTTTAGTGGGAACTGTGGCTATTTTCTGGATTTTTAATGTTGTTTACATCAAATTTCCAACTATGTTATTTTCATGTCACACGAACTTTAAAACAGCAATATTCGGAATAACCGCAGGTCGATATCTTCAAGATGGCAGCGGGATTGATAGTGGGGAGGGTGGAGAGTCATAGAGATTCTACGGAGTTTTCAATAATTATACTTTGTTCTATAAAAAAAAAACTTATGATAGTACAACAAGAGTACAAGATAAATGCGCGCAAAGCGAGCCAAAAAACAACAGATTTACGAACATTTTAGTTATTTTTGCTTTCATTTAACACAGTGGTTCTCAAACTTTTTTAGACTACCGCCCCCTTCCATTATCTTGAACTGTCTCCCCTCGTCCTGCCATTCATAGTCGGAAGCCCAACAATATTTTTTCTCAGTTACCTTTTCTATTTGCAAGAACAACAAAAACCTGCGGAAGGCAGGTATACTGTGAAACTGGTAACTCTGGAAACTGTAACTCTGCTAGATTACGAATGTCTGGTTTCATTTTAGTAAGAAGCGGAAGGGAACAGACCCCCTGGATGCCTTATTGTGCCCTTAATTGCTGCAGTGATGTGTCTCAATCACCTGGGACCCCCAAATTAGTGTCAATGCCCCCCTACTCTCCATGTACTCTGTAACGCCCAGCTGAGACTTCCCAACGCCTCCAGGGGGCGGTAGGGACCACTTTGAGAACCACTGATTTAACATAAAAATTCTACCTATCTATAAATAGCACTGAACAAGCGTTAAACAGACCTTAAAATTGCAGTATACCCTTTCGTTTCATAATAGATAGGACTAACGGCCATTCGATTTCTTTATGATGTAGCAGATTTGAAGGGTTGGGAGCTATGATGGACAATCGCGAAGGTTGCTTGGGGTTTTGCAATAATCCAAGGCACGCTCTGTCCTTCTTGAATTAATCTTCGGGTAATCAGCGCATATGAAGAATGCGAGCAAAGCTCACCGAAAAATAGTATTTTAAAGTTTTAGTAACGTTTTTAGGAACTACAGTTACAGAAGGTGTCGGAAAACGATCCTAGTTGGCAACCATCGTAATAAAAAGTCTACGAACTTTCAAGTGTTTACAGCAAACACGGATGCCCTCCGACTTAACGATTTGAGTAACTCATTGGAGGCCAACGCATATCACACCGAACTGACTGCGACGCGACAGTGAAAACCAGTCGAGACGGGCAGACGGGTCGTTTCTGTGAGTGTCGAATTTAGTTCTCGACCAGACTGTTGGTCCCGATTAAAAGTAAAATGTTGTGACCATAAATTTTCCGACATTTCTTTAGCCCCAAATGAAAGTTTTTTTTCTGACAAAGTAAATCAATTGCAAGCAAAAAGTGGCAATTTATTCCGACTGCCCAAGCAATATTTCAGACAGACGGCAATTTGAAAATTTCTGGAGGGGGGCTGTAACACGCCACACCCTTCGGTAGTGACGCCTCTGATCACCATTACCTATTCCAATATGACTGAGTACTGTTAGAGGGTTGACTTCAAGTGAAAGGGGTATCAGAATGGGACAATACACAAACGGACGGTCTCCAGGGTTAATTTAAGATAAAAAAAAACTTCTTAATCATTTCCCGGAATGGTGTCATTTATTGGGTTTAGTTTGCCAAACACTGGACTAATGCGCTTATCGAGAGGCTAGTTACCACTTAATTGTGTAACTTATCTCTCAATACACCCCTCCATGAATTATGGTTCTGTCAATTTACTCTATTACAGTATTTTCACATAGTGTCCAGTGTTGGTGAAATTTTTACTGAGCTTTTTAGAGACTGTAATTCGTTTACATTTAAAACAGCTTTTTCATTATTAAATCCGTGAAGTGAGTAGGATTTGCCAAAACCTGTATATGAGGGACGTAAATTGCCACTCAATACACCCAATATGTCAATTCCAAAGATTTGGCATTTAAAAATTAACATGAAGCAACTTAGAAAGTGTAAATCTCAGGAATTTCACATAACAAGCTACAGACTACCAAAGAAAGAATATCTATTGAAAGTACAATAATTGAATAAAAATTCACCCACACTGGACAATATGTGAAAATACTGCAACAGAGTAAATTTTGCGGAACCATTATTCATGAAGGCATATATTGAGAGATAAGTTACATAATCAAGTGGTAACCTGCCACGTTGTTTTCATTTTCTATATTTCATTTTGTATTCCCGTTTATCTCTACGTACCAATAATTATCACTAATCATCCATAGCTCTCTTCATCATAAACTACTTGCAACAATCCTTATCAACAAAGCCACAAAACTCAACGCATTGATTTGTCCATGCTGCATACCTTTTTTAAAGAGAGCGCCACCTTTTCATTCGCGAGAAGAAAAATTTCTAGAAATGGGTGGCGCATATCCACAAGACATTCTACCGCATCACAGTACACTTCGGATATACATGAGAAAGCACAGTTGATCATCTTCAGGTGTACCTTTTTCATATTTGGCTTCCATGAAAAGAGAAACCTATGCATTCCTGATGGCGTGTATGCATGCATGTGTGTGCGTGCGTGTTTGTATGTGTGTTTGTGAAACTTTGCTCGCTAACACGATATCTCAAGAAGGGAAACTCTGACAGTTCTCAAACTTGGTACATAGATGACCCATACTGAGAAGAAGAATCCCATTGTTTTGGTGGAGGCTCAAAGGTCATCTGGGGTCACTGGGGGCCAAACTCTGAAAACCGTGTTAACAAGATATCTCAAGGTAGGCAGCTTGGATAGATTTCATATTTGCTATGTGGTTGACTTATGGTCAGAGGTAGAGCTCTATTGTTCATGGTGGAGGTCAAAGGTCATCTGGGGTCACCGGGGCTAAACTCTGCAAACCTTGTTAACACGATATCTCCAGGTAGGAAGCTTGGATAGAGTTCATATTTGGTATGTGGATGCCTTATGGTGAGAAGAAGCTGTTTGTTTTTGGTGTAAGTAAAAGTTCATCTGGGGTGAACGGGTTCATACTCTGAAAACTTTGATAACATATTCCAAGGTAGGAAGCTTGGATAGAGTTTATACGTGGGTATGTGAATGCCTGATGGAAATGGAAAGGACCCTATTGTCTTGGTGGAGTCAAAGGTCATCAGGGCTCAGGGGTCAAACAAGCAAAATTTCCCAAAGAATTCCCAAGATCAAATATGAACACAAACCTGTATTTTTCCAACACATTTCGATAACATTCGACCAGTGACTGAAAGAAATGGGACATCATGGCGTTATTTTGAATAAAGCATGTATCATCGAAGTCACAGTGCATTTTTGCATTCTCGTTAATATATGTATTCCGCCACCCTAAATATTAGAAACAAAAGACAGATGTACCACAATACTCATCCTTCAAAACAACCTTACGTTGAGTTAAGTTTAAACAAAACCACCCTCTTTGAGTCAGATTTGAATAAAATTAACCTGCATTGGGTCAGGTTGAAACGAACATGGGTGATTTATAACTTCAACTGGATACCAAGCCAGGTATGTCTTACCCAACGGCCGAGGAAGTGGCATATATACGCACCACACTATGGCATGTTGTACCGTAAACGTAGGCTAGTTGTCATTATCTTTGTTATGGTAAAATCAAATTTCCAAAAAATCTATCAACAATTTTTGAAGAATTTGAATAAGTTTTGCCAGCATACTTAATTGTATTCTCTTATACGACAAGCTTGCGCCTAGATTTAGCCTTGAATCTCCCTTTTTACTTTTGGTATTGTGCTCGAAAAACAGTCCAGGATTTCTAAAGTTGAGTAGTGTTATTGTAATACTTTATTTTTTATATCCTAAGGGAAGAATTTTCCATCAAAGTTTACCTTCAGTTGGTAAGTTTCGAGAGCACTGCAAAACCCCACACCTTGTGAATGTTCTTTGTTTGCGTAATGCAACGCATGTTTGGAAAATTATTGCGAATGGGGTGTCTGAAACTATGTAAGTTTATCCCTTTGACTGGAAAAGACATGTTTAACAGTTGAACACTTTTTGCCATCACTCAATATGTTTACCAACTTAACACTAGGGCTATATGCATAGTAATAAAACGCATTTAAACAGACAACGTTTAAAATTTTATTACGGTATTTGTTTGACACTTAAATATGTTCACAGACTAGGATTCAAAAGTGTTTCAAAACTATTTAACTACTAAATAAACTTTTTGGTGTTAGATATTGGACAGCTTCATACCTTACAAATGCTTTTTCAAAAGACTGGTTAGCAGATGGTTTTCTCTTCCTCGATTGAAATATTTTCGCCAGTAGCGTTGCCAGAATTTCTTTGTAAGGGGGTGAGGCTTTTCTCAAGGGGGCAACCAAAATAAGTTTTTCATGCACTTACTGTACTGAAGTCTGGTGCAGCGTCCAGCGGCATATACAATCTACATTGTACATGACGATGGTACGGTATACCGCATATATACATGCAGTTAAGCTATGCTTTGACAAATTAGACCATACCGTCATCATTTCTTGTTATTGTATTCCCTGCCAACTGGCCGAATCGGTTAATTTCTAAGTTTATCAAAGTTTGTATATAGTGTAAATGTCGTATTTTCGTCTGTCAAAGAAAACTCTCCCCCTTTTTTCTTTTAAACACATCGCTTGAAATTATAGGGGTGGGGGACAAGAATGTGTTACAAAATAGTTTTGGGGGCAGTCCCCCCTGGCCCCCCATGGCTACGCCACTGGTTTTTTCGCTATTTTTGATGTGATTGTTAAACAGTCCATTGCTACATCTATCAAATATCACATGTTCTGATAAAGAGGCACTGCCACATGTGAAGCTAAACCAAAAGTATGCATTCAGTAAGGTCACGATTACATTAAACAAAAGTGCAAACGTATGGTAGTAGTGTCTGGACAAAAACCCTTTCACGCAATGCGCTAACCTTTTTATATGTGAGAGGTTTTTGTCATACAAGGTAATATTCTGCAAAATGAAGGCGTGTCGCAAAACCACCTGTTACAAAAGGTAATCGTCATTTCTGACGCAAATCTGTAAACAGTATATGAGAATACAGCAGGTGTCAGCGTAATGTTAAGTTATAGAGAATACGTACTCGCAGGTTTGCACAGATCAATGGGAGATTTATTTGAAAATTTGTATTCCACACAATTTGAGAAAAAATATTTCTCTTTGTACTGTTCTATTGAAATAAAAATAGTTCATACAGAACAAATCTTTTCGTATTGAAAATTTCAGGACATGCACGTCAAAAGGAAGCTGCTTTTAATGTTTGAAGGGTATTCGTTTTAATTATTCTAGAATGTTACTAATTTTTAGCCATTTTTGAAACTCTTTTGGAAACGTCACTCGTGCATTCCCAGCCACCTGTAAAACGGCATATCGATTTATGGCTTATGTTATCCTTCTATTGTGTCGGACAAACCAAGTTGCGTGTTGTTCACAATTTGTTATACATATGTAAACTGAACATAATTTCTGTAATTTTTCCGGAGTATTGGAATTGCGCCCATTGGTGTGATAGCATTAATCTGTTTTCACCGTAGTAATACATATTTCAGAGGAGAAAACTAGTATCTAATCTGTGACTGAGGATGAAACAACCAGTCCATTCTCTTCCGATGGCAAAGGTTTGGCTCTCCTTGCTTCTCTTCGCTGTATGTGAGTACCATGCTACTGCACTATTATATACATAGACCCGTTACATCTTGTATATCGTTTATGGAGTATTTCTATAACTTTTAGTTGTTGTGAAAGTAATGAAAGTATCACAATCAACCATAACCAATAAAATAAAACATAAACAAAATAAAAAAAATGTCAAATCAACTTTACTTGGTCACGTGACATCATTTTAGTCAAGATGAAGTTACATAATGATACTACTTTACAAATGGTCAAATCAACTTTACTTGGTCACATGATATCATTTTAGTCAAAATGAAGTTTCATATACTACTATAAAAATAGTCAAATCAACTTTTATTGATCACACGACATCATATTAGTCAAATGAAATTTCATATACTACTATAAAAATAGTCAAATCAACTTTTATTGATCACACGACATCATTTTAGTCAAAATGAAGTTTCATATACTACTATTAAATAGTCAAATCAACTTTACTTGGTCACATGACATCATTTTAGTCAAAATGAAGTTTCATATACTACTATAAAAATAGTCAAATCAACTTTAATTGGTCACATGACATCATTTTAGTCCAAATGAAGTTTTATATACGACTTTGAAAAATAGTCAAATAAACTTTAATTGGTCACATAGCATCATTTTAGTCAAGATGAAGTTTTATTTACTACTATAAAAATAGTCAAATCAACTTAAATTAGTCACATGACATCTTTTTAGTCAAATTAAGTTTCATATATGACTACAAAAATAGTCAAATCAACTTTAATTGGTCACATGACATCATTTTAGTCAAAGTAAAGTTCCATATACCATTATAAAAAGTAGTCAAATCAACTTTAATTGGTAACATGAC
The DNA here is from genome assembly GCA_029531755.1 of Holothuria leucospilota. Lineage (NCBI taxonomy): Eukaryota > Metazoa > Echinodermata > Holothuroidea > Aspidochirotida > Holothuriidae > Holothuria > Holothuria leucospilota. The sequence continues at coordinate 20,521,864 of CM055971.1, forward strand.
ATCATTTTAGTCAAAATGAAGTTTCATATAGTCAAATCCACTTTTATTGGTAACATGACATCATTTTTGTCAAAGGGTAGCTTTATATACGATTAACTAACGTTGTAACAAATTCACGTTAAGAGTGATTTTAAGGTATGCAATCATTCGCTTCCTTTTGCCATCTTTCAGAACTGGTGATAATACTGATTTTAACATATGTTGTGCCAATAATACAGTTAAATTAAACAGACTTTCAAGGTTTATCAAGAAAGGTTTAGTGCCATAATTCTGACCGATATATAGTAAAAAATATTGCTTAATGTTTCGTCTTACTGAAACATAGCTTCAAATCAATTTTCAATAAATATTAAGGTAAAGAGAAAGTACTGCAAGAACAGGAATTTTTTTCTTCATCAATTTGCATCTTTCTATGATGGCTGAGCTATTTAACCCATAGAATAAATTAGTAAACAACTTAGTCATTGCTACCTTTATAGGCCACTAGAGATATCACCTTCAATAGTCAAAGCAACGCCATTTAGATATGTGACACGTTAGCCTTGACTGTCAGAGGAACGTCATTTAGTCATGTGACACAATACTTGATTAGTCAAAGTGACAGCATGTAAGACATTTTATTTTACTAAATAAAGTAAAATGCTGTCTCAGATGGATCCAAAAACTTTGTTTTGAAACAATTTGTGCGCCAAAGAAATATTTAAGCTCAAATTAACATTTAAGAAAAAAAAACCAACGCAAAAACAAGCAAAAACAAACAAAAACAAACAAAAACAAAAAAGACTGGAAAGATGTATTTTATAATAGACATATTGATATCATCCCCAAACCCACCTTCAACCCCCCTTCCGCCCTGCACTTAAACACAAAGTCCCAGTTGCTACATGTGCTTTACGGAAATCGTATTTTTTTTCTTTAAATAGAACATTTGAAAAGCAGAGGCGCATATTTTACTGAAAGGTATTAATGTAACCAGATTAGATGAGGTAACCTTACCTCCATGCGCTTCGAAACCTTTCTTCATAACTGAGAAAGGATAACATATTTTTATAAATTAAACCCAACAAGTCACGTATTTACACAAACATGACAACCTCAGACAATCAAATGTTACCTTAAACCCTGTTTAACTCTTATACTAACCATAAAAATGTATTTTAAATTGTTTAATAGCCTTCATTAAGAAGACGTTTCTTTTTCCAAAAAAATGGTGGTCAGCTAATTTCGTTGTGCTTTTTCATCCCCGTTGAGTTTTCTTACCACTAACTTTGAACTACCGTTTTCAGTATCATAGGTATCATGATGTTAAAACAACAATCGCTTTAACATCTGGGAATTCATTGTTCCAGTGTCTTATATTATTAGAGGTCAATCATGCTTAACAGTAATCTGTCTTTTATTGATGACACATTTTCACTTTTCTTCACAGGTCCATTTAAAAGCGTGCAACAGGGTCGACTTGGAAGTTTGTATTTTTATTGTTTTGACTGTGTGAAATGTTTAGTGCCATAATTCTGACCGATATATAGTAAAAAATATTGATTAATGTTTTGCCTCACATGAAACATAGCTTCAAATCAATTTTCAATACATATTAAGGTAAAGAGAGGGTACTGCAAAGAACAAGAACTTTTGTCTTCATCAATTTACATCTTTCTATGATGGCTGAGATATTTAACCCATAGAATAAATTAGTAAACATCTTAGTCATTGCAACCATTATATGCTACTAGGGATATCACCTTCAATAGTCAAAGCAACGCCATTTAGATATGTGACACGTTAGCCTTGACTGTCAGAGGAACGTCATTTAGTCATGTGACACAATACTTGAACAGTCAAAGTGACCGCATGTAAGACATCATCTTTACTAAATAAAGTAAGATGGTGTCTCAGATGGATCCAAACACTTTGTTTTGAAACAATTTGTGCGCCAAATAAATATTTAAGCTCAAATTAACATTTAAGAAAACAAAAACAAAAACAACAAAAAAAAAAAAAACCAACACAAAAACAAACAAAAACAAAAAAAAAGGTGGAAAGATGTATTTTATAACAGACATATTGATATCATCCCCAAACCCACCTTCAACCCCCCTTCCGCCCTGCACTTAAACACAAAGTCCCAGTTGCTACATGTGCTTTACAGAAATCGTTTTTTTTTTTCTTTAAATAGAACATTTGAAAAGCAGAGGCGCATATTTTACTGAAAGGTATTAATGTAACCAGATTAGATGAGGTAACCTTACCTCCATGCGCTTCGAAACCTTTCTTCATAACTGAGAAAGGATAACATATTTTTATAAATTAAACCCAACAAGTCACGTATTTACACAAACATGACAACCTCAGACAATCAAATGTTACCTTAAACCCTGTTTAACTCTTATACTAACCATAAAAATGTATTTTAAATTGTTTAATAGCCTTCATTAAGAAGACGTTTCTTTTTCCAAAAAAATGGTGGTCAGCTAATTTCGTTGTGCTTTTTCATCCCCGTTGAGTTTTCTTACCACTAATTTTGAACTACCGTTTTCAGTATCATAGGTATCATGATGTTAAAACAACAATCGCTTTAACATCTGGGAATTCATTGTTCCAATGTCTTATATTATTAGAGGCCAATCATGCTTAACAGTAATCTGCCTTTTATTGATGACACATTTTCACTTTTCTTCACAGGTCCATTTGAAAGCGTGCAACAGAAATCACTTGAAAGTTTGTATTTTCATTGTTTTGACTGTGTGAAATAGCAACATTGTTTTTCTATATTTTAATTAACATCTACAACTATATAAGCCTTACAACAGGTGAAAAGATTTATTGGTGCTTAATTGAAGAAGACTATTTCCATGAGGTAACTCTATTTTTTACACTCACAGGAGATTAATCACAGGATATTAAAAGAAAGGTAAGAGCAAAAGATGATTTCTGAGATATGTAAAAGAAGAGCAAAATCTGAGCTTTCTGGTGACGTTTTTACTTGGTTATGATGTGTAGTTCTCGAGATATTAGCAGCTTAAAGGGAAATATTGCGTTAAAATGAACCAACATGGCATACAAAGAAAACGGCTTTAAAAATTATTAAAACATTTAATCTTACCAATAAACTCCAGCAATAATTTCATCTCCTGCAGATAATATGCATTATAACAAGAGTTATGGAAGTTGCATCGCAGTGCTGTAGTACTCGAGACCGGTCTCGAGTCACGATTTTAAGGTCTCGGACTCGTGACTCGGACTTGAAAGATAAGGACTCGGACTCGGAGTCGGTCTTGTACAGTCCGGACTCGTGACTCGGCTCTAAATTTCCCAAGACCGGGCTCGAGACCGACAGAATTTGGGATTCACTTTTATGAAATTAAGCCATTGTCACATAGCATTTACATTGTCCTCTGCAGTTTCTGTACAACTCGACAAGGCATCTACGTGTTTGCAATATGTGTTGTATTGTGTAGATCAGTGGTTCTCAAACTTTTTTAGACTACCGCCCCCTTCCATTATCTTGAACTGTCCCAATGCCCCTCTTCCTACCCCCTCACCTCGTCCTGCCATTCATAGTCGGAAGTTCAACAATATTTTTTCTCAGTTACCTTTTCTATTTGCAAGAACAACAAAAACCTGCAGAAGGCAGGTATACTGTGAAACTAGTATAGAGATCCCAGATGTAGTTCAGTCAGCGTGAAGGGTGAGCTTGGTGTAACTCTGCTAGATTACGAATGTCTGGTTTCATTTTAGTGAGAAGCGGAGGAGAACAGACCCCTGGATGCCTTATTGTGCCCTTAATTACTGCAGTGATGTGTCTTAATCACCAGGGACCCTCAAATCAGTGTCAATGCCCCCTACTCTCCGTGTACTCTGTAGCGCCCACCTGAGACTTCCCAACGCCCCCAGGAGGCGGTAGGGACCACTTTGAGAACCACTGGTGTAGATGATATTCATAAATATTCTACTATAAAATCGTATATGGGGCTCTTTAATTATTTTCGCTGGTGGCCCACATTAATAATCGGGAAGAACTCACGGGTCACAGCCAGACGCATACCCATAATTTTGCCTTTGGGCTTCATTCTGAAATAGTTAGCTTTCTACCTGAATGTGTGAAGTCCAGGGGTCCCGGGTTCAGAGTAGAGCAGAGCAGAATGCAATAAAAAGGGCTTAGCCCCGAAGCTCTCGGGGTATTTACAAAATAGTGGGCATAAACCTGGACACTTATCTATCTGTAAATGACACTGAAAGTGCACTTAATAGATGATTACACCAGGGAGTTGCAACTCCCTGATTACACGTATCACAATTTGACCATTATTTTGTAATATCCTCAATCCAGACTGATAGAGCGGGTAACAAATAAGATCATGTCATATTTATTGGAGGAAATTCTAGTTGAAAAGTTTTTAGCTGGGGAGAAGGTGGTTTGTCGTGACTTTATCTGAGCGGAGTGTCACTATCCGTAGGCTCATATAGCAAAACAAGAATATTGTTTTGATAAAACTGCCTCCTGTATTGCCTTGAGTGACAGGTTACCAGGCTGTGTAAGTTGTAGCTTGATAAGTATCATATTCTTTACTCTGAAATATCATCATTAGTAATCGTACAGTTCAAATAATAAAGGCAAATAAGAGAAAAATTTTCGGCCAACATATGTTTCTATCAAAGGGCATATCGTCTCTTCAAATTTCGTAAGTTCATTTCAACTGGCCTGCCTAACTACCTCCTCACCACCACGGGATTACTTATGTCAGAATAATGGCCCGTCTATCTAACTACAAAGTGAGCATGTGAGTGGGTGGGTGGGGGATTATTGATGATGCTATAGTTTGCACGTAGGGTGTAGCAGAGGGCTCGGTGAATGTAGGAGCTAAAATTCAAGGTGGGTCTGAATCCAGAGAATTCCAACTGTCGAAGCCTATGCCCATCAATCAGGCCCGTAGCCAGACAAGGAAATGAAGGGGCGAAATATTGTTTTCAGAGGGAAGCGAGACGTATAAAAATGCATCAAGGCAATGATAATTTTTTTATCTTCTTGGGGCAAAAATATTTCCAGGGGTGGGGTCGCCCAGGCTACGGGTTTGCCGTCAATCGTACTTCACTGTAACCAAAATGTAGCCAATCACTACTCCATTAGCGCACCCAATTTGGTTCCAAACTGATGTCATGGCATGCTGTCAGCACAATTGTTTTGTTTATTTGGCACATGTGTATCCTCAATGCGCCTTCTTCATAAGTGTTCGGTACTAGTCACCCTCTGGAGCGGAAACGATTTGCAGAATTGGGGATCATACGTAAAGAAGAGTGACGCTCTCATCGAGGGGGCTGTGAGAGCTCCCTGCTCTTATAGACCCATTTCCACATAGCAATTTCAAAGGATTGCGGGGAGGAGTTTTGGTACGCATCTTTGTTGTCAAAGGCATTTTACTGTGGCAAAGATGACCAACACCAAAACTCGGGCTATCCCACAATGCTTTGTAATTGCTATTTGGAAAAACGTCTATGTGAAGAGTACCAAAGGTATGTCTTCGCGTGCAGGGTCCCGGAACATTTACAGAAAAGCCGATGCGATTTTCCTTTCCGATGCAAAACTTAATGAGCAGACCAATAAACGCGAGAAAATTTTGACAGTTTCCTACAAGTCTTGATAGAAATACTAAATGATCGATCATTGAAACGACAACCCCCCTTCCTCTGGGAGCAGCTTTCACGCCTACACCGATTTTCCCAACAAACCTGTACGTTAGTTCCTGCCGGTTATACGAAGCAAAAGCAGTACCATGTTTGGCAAAAATGCAGTAATAACACATGACCAATAAACAGAAAAAAAAGAGAACCATCTCCAGGAAAGGGTGCGATGTTTATGATTTTGGCAGGCAGAATGTTCATTTCCCTGTCAGTGAACCGAAATTTTTCTATCACAGGCTTGCATGAGGGGTTGGCCGCATGAGGCGTTGGAATATTAACTGAACGGCTGTCCTAAATGACGTACTTGTATGATGACTAGATACAATTATAGATGTAGGAAAGTTTTTCTTACCTTTTCATCCAAAAATTTCCCCTTTCTGAAATGCCTTCAATACTGATAATTCTCGATTGTTGGCGCATATTTTCAGCCCTCCTTTTTAGTCTCAGTTTGCTTGACGGGCTGGACTGGAACATCTTGTGGGCCGAATGTGGCCTTCGTGTTGCCATTCAGACACCAGGGCCTATATCATAACACACAACAACATTGCTTAAATACAGTGTAAAATGTGATCATTTGTGAATTCCTATTCTTAGTGTACACTTTTCCATAGCGGGGACTCGGGACTCGGACTCGGACTCCGATTCGGAACTTGTGACTCGGTCTCGGTCTCGGACTCGAATGCCAGTGACTCGGTCTCGGACTCGGACTCGGCAGGTGAGGACTCGGACAGAGAATCGGACTCGAAAGGTGGGAACTCGACTACAGCACTGTTGCATCTTCTGAATTTTTTTAAAGTGTGGGCCAACAAATTATTCTTGAGCAATAAATAACTGAATTTCTTTCTGTGAGAACCTTATTTCTTGAAAGGAAGGCTACTTTACTGCCTTATTCTGAGTTATCTACCATTCTGTATCTATAAACATTGTATTAAAAATATGGAAATTTTCTGTAAAATAAACGCAATATTTCCATTTATTTTACTACATTTGCAATATTAAGTAAACTTAAAGCAGGAGGAGTAACAACGTCTCTTCCTCAAATAAATGAGAAAATATATTATTTGTTTGTTTGTTAATGCATTGTTTTGATCTTGGGAAAACAAGGGATATCAGTTTTCCATGGGAAATGTAAAGTTTGCATATTCCCATACCTTTCTTGCGTTTACTTTACAAAGCATGGGGTTATGTGGGGAAAGGAGGAGGGGTTCAAATTGGTCGTAAAGTTTAAAGGAAAACGAAACAGTATTTGTTAATGTGAGGTAATGTGCTTGCTTTAAGTTCAGAAAATCTGGTTGAAACTGTGATATCTTCCTCTGAAATATCTTTAGAACTGCAAACAGGAATCTTAGGCAACTTCACAGAAGACTTGGATGAAGTGTCACACCGTAATAAAAACTGAATTTAAACTAAACCCATTCTGTAAAATTAAAGGAACATGGGCTAATTGTAATACATGTTTACAAATAGCTTAGACACTTTGTAGAAGCAGGAAATTTACATCGTAAATATAAAAGAAGGAACAAGAAATTTAAAGAGGGATTTGCATCACCCCAGCTATGACTTTTACTTGGTGGTAAGCCCCGCCCATAATTGTCTTTACTGCTTCTCCTTGTACAGACACAAACATAGTTCACTGCTCATGGCCACATCCTGGTGAGCATAGAAGACCCCATGTGTAACCAAAACATTCTCTGTGCATGCTGTGTGATATGAGCTGATCTGCATCTTTTGAATTTTGTAACTCTGAAGTCAATCAAAGAGTAGTCACCAATTGAGACTTTTGCTTACCCCTTTGTAAAAGTCATATTTGGGGTGATGCAAATCCGTCTTTAATGAAATAAAAAGAATTAATGCATCGAAATTATATTATTAAAACTAAGAATTCAAAGATGATGTCCCTTTTGTGCTTTAAACTTGTCGGAAACTGCTAAAATATCTTAAAGAATGATACCCCTTGTAATACTTGACGTCATACTTGACGTCATTATGATTCATCATCCTAGTTTTTAACCATCAACTGTAAAATGACATGATTGCATCAGGTTCTTTTCGCTGCAAGTGTTTCGTTCTCTTTTCCTATACAAGATATGGAGTAATATAAAATAATAAATTAATTTATTAAATTCTGTACCTTGATTTTTATCAGTTCGACCAGGAATTCTAGTCTTTCAGAGATACTGCTTGTTACGTAACACCAACCATGATACGGTATCGTCAAGTTAAGCCCCTTAAAAGCTACCTTAAGCATAGAATACGACAATTATTGGGCTCTATTATGGAATGCAAAGGTTGAAAAAAAAAACAGTTCCGCTTTCAATTCCCATTCTACCAGACATGTTCTTGTTCTGCTATATGAGATGTTGAAATTCATTTACTGATTCGAGAAAGCATGGTATATTTGGGGTTAAGATATCTTGAATACACTTTTATGAACTCTTTTCACTGGTCACTTTGCAAGCATCATTTTATTTTCCAAGGCCGATATTTTTCAGGTCATTTAATAAAAGCAAGAAATAGATGGAATAAAATTGTGCAAAAATAATTTCACAAATAATTGTGAAAGGTAAAAGGAGTTTCAAAAAGAGTAATAAAATGTAGTATTTACATATCTGCAAAAGAATAAAATATGAATATGAGAGAAGGGACAATGACTGTCATGCTCCAACCTTATAAAGAATACCTTTGAAATTTTTAAATTAGTGGGGGCGGCCATACGGGCAAGAGGGTCAAAGGTCGCGCTGTCGATTAAAAAAGATGTCTATATATGTACAGCTTGCGTTCACCTATAAAAGTTTAATGTTAATTTACCTTTTTTCAAAAGAAAAGGAATAATTTTCACAACAGAGATAAGTCGTGGTGCCTTACGTTTTCGTTATATACCCTCGACTTTGAAAACTTGTAGTGCCTCGGCGAATAATTAGAACAAAAGCAACGTCGGACGTCAGATGTTTCTATTACGCCCCGTTGCTCTCTTGACGTACAGCAGGGGTGTAGCTAGGATGAAAATTTTAGGGGAGCCTAGGTATCAAATGGGGGTCACAAAATTGATCGCCGTCCTTAATTTTTACACATCAGTTTATTAGGACACACAATTTTGGGGGCCTAGCAAACATCTGGGGGACAGACCCCAGCCCCCCCCACCCCGTAGCTACGCGCCTGACGTACAGCTAGAAGACTGATTTCAGTCAAGATCGCAGGCCATCGTTCTCCTTCAGTTTCTATGCTTTTCATTTAGCCTATCCCCTGTTCCTATGGAAACATTTTCCCTTCTCTCACATACATGAATCTTGTTCTTGCTCTCTCGTAGTCAAGTACGTTGGGTGCTATGTGGACGACTTCGATCGCATCCTACCGAACTACGACTGTGTTGAAACACCAAACCAACCAGACTCATTGTGTTCTGCATGCGTCGGGCCCCGAGTCGATTCGGCGCCAGGAACGGGGGCAGGCTGCCAAAACTCGAATATGACTATTGAATTTTGTTTCATGGTGTGCAGGCAAGAGATGTTCGTCTATGCAGGCTTGGAGGCGGGCAGTGAGTGTTACTGCGGCAATGCAACTGCTAATTACGAAAAATATCCGTCGGCTGGATTCACGAAGGCAGACTGCAGTACACCTTGTATTGGTGACATGACACAGTATTGTGGAGCAGATTTCTTAGTTAACGTATATGATTTAAGTAAGCTCTTTGTAAAATATGAATTGCTGCACTTAGTTTTAAAATGGTTTACGCAAGGAAAACTAACCACGACTACAGCAGTCTTTGGTCGAACAGTGCTTGTGATGATTAAACTTGCCTCGTTCAAGGTTCTAAAGCCACTTGCTCACATCAAAATTAATTGTGAATGCGCTCTCTACTTTGGCTTCAAAATTGTCTAGTCTTAATTCCCGTAAAGTATCTCTCCTCGCAAGTGAAAAGTTTAATGAAGACCCTTTTCTATTTCTGGGTACTCTTTACGGTGTTTTAACCAGTGATAGCACTACAGCGATCTAAGAAAGAGGACCCTGAGTATACGTATATTGGAGGTGCCTTGCTCTTTACCTATTGAATGGCCCATGACCTCGCCTCATGTAATGAATATTCAAGAAGCTGTTTTCAACTAAGCTCATTGGACGTAGGTTCGCTGTGTTCCCATGCAACCATCAAAAGACAAGCTATAAATAGTTTTAAAAAGGAGATTATAAAACTTGGCTTATTTCCACATTATTATGTTTAGGTACATTAAACCTCTGGACACCCTTAAACACTCTGGTCAAAGTTGACCATTTAATTGGTTAACTATGCACCAATCCAAATATGGTCAAACTGTTGAACTAACTATGGTCAAAAGTTACCACTTAATGGTCAGATTTGATCATTAAGTTGTAACTTATGACCATAGTGTGTTTAGAGTGCAGTTTCTGAAAATAAACTTTTCCTTTAAAGTTTTCGTTACCATTAGAAATGAGATTTCGAATTTACACGTTTGCATATGGAAATTTTTCCGGAAATCCATTTTTCGAGAATTGATTACTCACCCCATAAAAAAGAGAAAACTCTATGTAAGAACTAACTTTTTTATGATTTTGCACTGATTCTTTTCAGGGAAAAGCGCATGTACCGTGGACAATTTAGATACATTGATTATCCCAAATGAGCAGACTGTGAACGTTGCCTTTGATGTAGACCATATATTGAGCTTCACCTGTCAAGCGGGATACATTTTATCAGGTCAAGGGTCATCAACCTGCCAGTTGGATGGTACATGGATACCCAGTATCCCTACTTGCTTAGGTAATGTAATGGTAGAGTGATATATTTTCTGAATACGATTAAAATTGGAGGTCAAAAATGACCTGCAGTGAAGGTAATTATAAAGAGTGTCGATAGTTTCTTTAAAATCACCCCTAGACTTGCCCGAATCATCTTACACCTGTCCAACTAATCTGACAACTTGATGGCAATACGATGCAGAAATATATTGGTAAATCGAACTACAAGGGGAAAGTTGTTGGATATAAATTCATTTCTAATGGAATCACCATTGTGCATTTATGTCCCAGTCACACTATAAAAAAACGTGCTTGCAACTGTACTGAAACTCGTGGTATTGCGAATGCTATGCAACTGCTTGCAACGATATGACGCAGACAGTTCTGCTATACCTAGCTGCGTCAATGTGCGTTGTGCTGCGATGTACTGTGAATGGTGTGCAAACCAAAATACGACTGGGCATGCAACGTATACAGACCGTTTTGCGATCTACTGTGAACGTTTTGCGATGTACTGCTACTATCGGCGCATGTTTGCAGTCAGACGGCGATAGTTGCAAAAATAGGGATCCAGAGATGTATAAAAACAGTGCCGCTGCTGGTCGGAGCATCACGTGATGCAGGTCAGTTGAAGACAGCACATCACCATATAATTATTATTATACTCATTTATAACCATGAATATCGATATTGTACATCCATACTTTGGTGCTACTAGAGATGATGAAATAAATAGACTTGAGCAAGGTGGCATTCTGGCTGCAATCTACTACTAACGACGGAAAATGCACAGAAGAAGAATGTGTGTGAGACCTTGGGTGTCCAGAAGACTTATCTAATGTAATAATCACTGTGTAACGTAGCGGCGGTCCTTCCTCTTCTGTGTTTGTGCTGGGAAAAGTTGCAGTTAGCTGTAAAGTCGCCTTGCTGCGTCGTGCTGCAAACGTGTTGAGACTTGTTCGCAGCTGGTTGCTGGTTGCAATCAGGCGCAATAGAGACTGCATCGGAGGGACCCAGGCGCAGACTCGTTCGCAGTAGATGCTGCGTCGTGCTGCGTATGTTCGCATGCATGCGGCAATTAGGCTACTTTTTAGGAGGAAAAAGGTGTTTTCCGTATTGCCCTTGTTTGCGAATGTTCGCAGTACAGCGAAGTACGACGCTGCATGACGCCGCACGGTATGGGTCTGTCGCAGTCTGTAGCGTAGTTGCTAGTTGAGATGCAAATCGTGCTGGGTATGTTCGGCGCTGAGCGCAGTAGATAGCAGCATTGTTGCCGTACATCGGCGAACTGACTGCAACTATTTGCAGATCATATTTCGAGTTGCTAGCAGTTGCTTCATGTGCTCCGGTGCGCACCGGAGCACACGTGGCAACTAGCATCTCGGCCGCAACTGACGCAACTAGTCGCAAAGTCAATGCAACTCGACGGATTCCATGCGGAGATGTAACAAACATTTGCATTACGACTCAGTTGCAAGGCGACGCAGAACGCGATTTACTATAGTGTGACTGGGGCATGATAAGTACAGTTAATTTGCTAATAATCTCCCATGGATGCGGGCCATGTCACCATTACGCCCTTCTATATTGGTTGCATTTTGGGGCATATATTTATAGCCCTACCTGCTTCCCTCAAAAAGGAGTACCGGGCTCCTTCATTCACTAAGCATTTTGTTCGCCAACTTGGGCGAGTTTGTTCTTCCTCCTGTTACTAAGCTCAATCTACTTAGCTCGTCTGTAGTTAGGACTTACTATACAGGGAGAAGGTCGCAAGAGTCCAAGGTAATTTATGACTTCACTGAAAAAGCCTATGCAGGCACAAAGCATTTAGGAAACACATTTTAAGGGAATTTTCTTTACAATATTTTAGGGACTTTTATGTATGGCACGCGAAAATACTAATGTTGGTGAAAATACCTTCAAGTAGGATGATGACTTCAATGTAAGTTTTGTTTTCAACAATCGACACCCGTCTATGTTTTTCATAAAGTAGTTTAATTGTCCCTTTAATGTTTCCGTTTTGTCTTATCTATGTTGACTTTCAGTAAGAAATGTATCAGATCGGTTACATCTATTATTCATTTTTCATTTTAGATGCTCCTGACATCGGTGACTTGAATGCAAATCAGGGCGGAGGTGAGAGAAAAGTCATGAATATTCAGAACCGAAAACCTTATTCAAGCCTCTGTTGAATTTACTGGTTTTTCAGCAAGCTTGTGTTGCAGGTGTATGTGGTAACCCATGGGCGCATGAATATTCAGGACCGTAAACAATCTTATTCAAGCCTGTGTTGAATTTACGTTTTTTTCAGCAAGCTTGTGTTATAGGTGTAGGTGGTAACCCATGGGCCCTTGACCTGCCCCAGTTCATCCCTTCTCGCCAGTACTGCCTTGTTTAACACGATCCATAGGCTACATACTACGTTTTTTTACTAACCTGAATTGCCAAATACCTGCAAATCGCGTTGTGTTTAGTTTCAAACAATTACCAGAGGTCCCTAAGGCTACACTTGTCTTTCTGTTTGAACATACACATGACCGTTACTGCATGGCTAGCTTGTTCCCAAAATGGTGACACATTCATAATTCCAGTCCCCCTAGGGCCCTAGTCGAGTCTTGGTACTTTTGGCACTCGGAGCCTCTGGCGTTACCCTCACAAAGTGAACAATCCTTTTGTACAACGCTACATATTCCCTGCTTCACTCATCAACCAATCAAGTTTATCAAATTGTATATCTTGTTCTACTACCCACGTACGTCGAATTTGTAGGAGTCTGTGTGATTTGGTATCGATTAACTTTCCCGAACCTGGTCAAGCCTGTAGCCAAAGGGTGGGGTAGGGCAGGGGCGGTTCCCCTAGAATATCAAAAATTATCATTGTCATAATGCACTTTAGTATATCGCGCTCCTAACAATATGTTTCGTCCCGTGGATTGCATCTCGCCCCCCTCTCCTTCAGTACCTTTTCTGGCTACGGGACTGGATGTGGGTATATTTGCAAATATTTTGTAACTGCTTACACCGTTTCCACTTCACCCACCCTCCGCTAGTTACTCTAGCTACGCTACTGCATAAATATTATCGAAATATTCCATCCCTTAAATATATTATATATAATATATGGGTAATGGGAGGACAAAAGACATGTACAAAAATTAGTGGGGAACCACCCCTCTCCCTAGATAGACCCCCTTGATGTAGTCGCCTGAGCAGGTACACTGGCTTGAGTGTTATTTATGAATGGATCAACTAGAGAGTGAGTGTACACTTCAGTTTACTTTCTGTATGTCCATTACATATCACTCTGAAACAATTTAATCAATGAGCACGGACGGGAATCTTGTCAAATATTTGACTAGATTTATTCAAAATTGACCAAAGTTGGTTTAAAACGATTCCATGTGGTTCATTTTGGGCAAAATGTGGAAAACTATTGTTTGTGCCCAACTCATATTCATCGCATTCATTTTACATAAGAAAAGGACGCCGTTGTAAGAAGGAACAATCGAGCATACTTTTTGTTAAAGTTAACTCGTCACATTTTTTTATGTAGACACGAGAAATATGGAACTCATTAGTCCAGGATGAGATAAAGGGAGGGGGAAATACCCCCGTGGGAAGGCAATTTACAACATTTATGTGCTGTGTCAATCAAAGATTTACTCTCCGAACCATCACAAAAACCAGTTATTTTAGACTACTGTGGTTTTGATGACCGTGTCTCTTTGGACTAGGAGTTTAAATTTGTAGTTCAATCGCAACATTTATTTTTACCTTTTCATTTTATTAAGATAATGACGTCACAAGTACCAATGGAAATAATACAGGTAAGAGACATACATAACACTGAGAACATTTAAATCTCCTAGGTGAAAACAGCGCTTTTTGTGCATTATGGAATTATGAATTAGCATGCAAGGTTCCAACTGTAGACTTAGGAAGGTCAGTCATTTGAGGAAGGATTAAAGATTCTGTACAGAAAAGGATGTAATACAAGACGGTTAAAGTATAGAGAAGTGTAGAGTAGGGCAGAACAGAGAAGAGCAAAGCAGAGCAGAGCAGTGCAGAGGGGTGCATAGCAGTGGAGAGCAGAGCAGTGCGGAGCAGAGCAGTGTAGAGCAGAGCAGTGTAGAGCAGTGGAGAGCAGAGCAGTGCGGAACAGAGCAGTGTAGAGGAGTGGAGAGCAGAGCAGTGCGGAGCAGGCAGGGCAGGGCAGGACAGAGCATAATAAAGTGAAGTGAAGTGAAGTAAAGCAAGTGGCAATGAGTTTCGAGCCTTCCCAATTGCTTTGAACTAATGTTGACCAAAGACCCCGGGGTTCCAGCTACATGAGTCCTTGGACTGAAAGCAGTCACACAATTTTGAAACACCAATTCACACTTAAAAATCTCGTATTTTTCATGATGTTTCTGGTATAAGCAACAGAGCAAAGTAAATTTTATGAGTGAGCAGTTAAAATTAGAAGAAACTCAGAAACTTAAATATTGTCACTTGGTAATGAATGCACCATGACCGATGCAAGAAGCGCATGCAGGGTATGGTAATGCCAACTGGGATGATTGTACTTCCTCCCCGGAGCTTTTGACAAGCATCGAGATTTAGGCAGATCCTTTTAGAGAGGTATAAAATAAATGTCAACGAAAGGTGTGAATCCCATGAAGAATGTCGTCAGCGTAGGTCCACTTCATTGTTTTCCTACTAGACCGGTTTAAATTTTCAAATTTTCACTCGCCATAAGCATATGCGAATCATACATGGTTATCCCTTTCTCTGCTGGACCAATCACTGACATAGCTCAGAAATGAACAGTTTCAACATTCAGCTTCATAGCGCTATACTGAAGTGTGAACCCGGCCTTAAGGGCGATTCAACTCTGATCAACTGCGAAGCTATGTCTATGAATGGCCGCGAAGTACAAGGGATGATCGTATATGGTTCTTAAAACTTTAGTGCGTGAAAATTTGGAAGAATGAAGCGGCCCCAAGGTAACTTTTATAAATTTTAAGCTTTGCATTGCAATCGCGTTTACATATGAAATTTGGTTTTTTAATCATGCAGGTCAAAATAATAACCGTCGAAGGAACAATAACGGAGGTGGAAACGGAAGTAGTAAGCATGGCCTCTTTGTTTTATTGCATTTTGATCATTTATACGTTCTCATTACGACGGTATGCAAATGTTCTTAATATTTAGGGGCCACCCTAGGTAGCAGATTTATATTCTATTTGACTGTGCTACTTTGGCCGGTAGGCTTTATACATTTCTCCATAGTGGATATACGTAACAGCACTTTGTACAATCCTAGGCCTAACGTTTAACCTCGTTCTCCTAGCTCTACACTCTTTTGAACTCTTGATTTTCAGTAGAGAAATCAAAAGTGTCACGGAATTTAAAAGACCGTATTAACCAGGGCTGTTACGCCCAGAACTAGACTCAGACTCAATACCGGACTCGATTCAGTTTTAACTGGACTCGGAATTGACCCGAAATCAGCAACAGCTGGACTCGGACTCGGAGTCAATTCCAACCGAGTCCAGAAACATGAAAGTTAGGCAAATGTTTACTTAGAGTTGCATTGTTACTGGTGTATAGTTTCATTGAATACATAAATGGTCACAAATACATAAATGGACACGAACTTTAAGAAAAAAGGGACAATCTTCACTTTGAATCATGGGCGGTGATCTGTCTTTGAAAGTGTGTGTTTGTGCGTGCGTGTGTGTGTGTGGAGGGGGGCAGTGGCATTATCTAAGCGCAGCGCCACCATCAGCTGGCGGGGAGCGTACAAAGAAAATTTTGGCCAAAAATATCCCCGAGATCACCGGAAATGACCCATTCCAGGCTTTGCAACGTGATACTATGACAACCGTCACATCTTTTAATTTTTCTGTTCTATTTAAAAGGTTTCTTAATGACTAGCTTGACTTTTTAAAGGGTTTCCTAATCTGCAGGGTTGATTTCAAGGGGACATATAGTGTACAGTATCCTCCCATCCAATGCCATGCGGAAATATATCCCTCATTCCCCCAGGATAGCCGCCCATGCTTTGAATGTTTTTTCTTTCAAAACTTATTATTGATGGATTCTTAGAACGGCCAAAACCTGCCTTAAAAAGGTGAGAATCCAAAATTTTAAAGTTTCAGCCCCGAATCTAGGACAACAACGGATAGGCTTCTGTCACGTTTAAGACCGTAAACCATCCATCGGTTGTGCTGGCGCCAGCCAAATACAGCCTCTGCCGTGAAGACTTGCAGGAAGTCCATTGGCGTCAACAGGTGGGGGACGGAGGGGACACGTCCCCCACTTTTGAAAGTAGAGGAGATTCCATATCATTTGTCCCCTCCACTTGTTTTTCCAAACCCGAACAAAAATAGCAGTTACATTCTGTTTGATTCTATTGCTTACAAAATAGCTAATTCAATAAAGTCAAGCTCGAAAATAGTGGAAACACCCATTTAAATTGGATTTAAATTGTGGTAAAATGACCCTGATTACACCTCAGATCTTCTGAAATCCATTTTTTCCGGGAACCTTAAACGGGCCTCAGAATTTTCGTTGCTAGCGCTTCGCGATTTGCACTTGAATTAGTTTCGTCAAGGTTATACCCCCCCCCCAAACTTTCGAGAAGCTGTTGACCCTCTTTAGAAAGTCTGGCGTCATGAGTACGAGTTTTCCCTGCAAATTGGCTAAATTTGTGCAACATGAAACAGAAAGACAATGAGATAAAATGGTGATCACTTTTAAAAACTTATAAATACTTATTACAAGGTTGTACTTCTCGTTGACGCTTTTGCGTTTACAGAAAGAATGGTTTAGTTTTAGAATAACCAATACAAATATCTGACAAGCGTAACTTACTAATGGAATCTCTTCAATTTCTTTTTATTTTTTCTTTCTTTTCCGGCAGATGGTTCAATGGTCTCTTGGATGACAGTGCTATCATGTACCGCAGTTACCGTTATTGCTTTGAAGCAGTTCTTCTTTGCAACTGTTTAGGTCGCCAGTCTCTGCATGAGACTGTGTTACGGAAGCCGAGAACATAGCGGTGGTGTGAAATCTGACATGCCAGTTTTCCCACCCCTCTCTTCGGTAAATATGGGAAGGAGAAATCAAGATACGATTTCTACTTACTATTATCCACCGATAATGTGGAGTGGAGAAAACCAAAGTTAGTGAGGGGGTACTTCAAGAAAGGACCATTACACAGTGTCTATTTTCGAACACTCTGTCCATAAATGGACTATGTCCAACGATCCTCTTTTCAATTTAACAAAGCTAGCTCGGTCGTCGACGATTTCTCCGTACCACTGTGGGATCATCCCATGTTGGTAATAATATAACCAACGTTATTAAGTGCCAATCCGTGTCATGTGCGGACGCGTCCATTTATGGGCAGGATGTTCGAAATTAGACACTGTGTAATTGTCCTTTCTTGAAGTATCCCCTCACTAACTTTGGTTTTCTCCACTCCACATTATCGGTGGATAATGGTTAGGAGAAATCGTATCTTGATTTATCCTATCCATGTTTACCGAAGAAAGGGGTGGGAAAACTTGCATGTTAGATTTCACACCACCTCGATGTTCTCGGCTTCCGTACTGTGTAAAGAGCGAAAAGGGGCGAACAACATGTTGACCGCGGATATCGTATTACGATATTCACCGAGTTAAGAGCATGATAGAACCGATTACGCTGTCCACGTAATACGATATATCGCCAGAAGTTCTTGCTCATTGTTGACTCGACACACCATAAAAAAAATTGTTGTAAGAAAAGTGCTACGAGTTTCGTCCGCACTTGAAGAATGTGGCGCTATTCATTAAAGGGCATAAGCAGTCCCCCACACTTATTTCTAAACAGCAGCTAAATCTCACAAATGTCCCCTTATTTATCTTAAAGTATTTTTTGATATTCCAGAACATAATTATAGCACATTTAAGGTAAATCAATGAGTTACTCTGCGTGAATTTCACAATTCAGTGATCAAAATGTTGTCACATGGTTCTCAGGAGCCATTCATGAAATAAGATACCCAGTTACAATAATTCCCAATCGGGGTGACTGTATTTTCCCTTGAAGTTGTAGGCTTTTAATGTCAGTAATGTGTCATGGAAGATGTTCATCCTCCCAAACCCCTTATCCCGTGTACCAATCTGTAACAAAATTTACCGTACGCTAGTCTTGTCATACCCGAAAACGGGCGCATTTTACCCTACTAGGGTTCCGTGGGGGTTCTATCCCATCCATTGGATAAGAACTATAACTATTCAGAATAGGCAATATCTTGTTCAACCCGGGGAGATTTTTCCTCTAACCTGGTACTTTTTTGCAATGTCCCCGAGTACTTTGTCACTCGGCGCAAATTATATATAATTATAATGAGAATCCTTTCAGGTGAAATGGAACTTATTTTACTGATTGATGAAAGAAGAGCGTAGCAGTTTCTTTACACGTTAGTTTTTCTAAAAATATGAAAATTCTTATGCAATAATTGTTTAAGTAAATAAGTTCAAATGTATGTGTTCATATTATAGTAACTGATTGATACCTGAAACTGAATGTTAACTTTCTCCCCAGGGACCAGGGCTGATGACTCAGAGCTTTATTGCCAAATTATTCAAAGCCCATGGCCAAATTGAACGGTTTATGGCCAACTTCGTTGACACAAAAAGAAAAAATATGGAAACACCGACACCGCTTGATCTCGAATGATTTCCAGGCCATCATATTGTAAAAATCAATAAATCATTTTGACTTAAGATGGTGTACATCACCCAATTCATTATTTCCAGAGTCTTAAGAAGACTTTCACAGCCAAATTTAGTCACATCTGACCATGAAAATGACCAGTCGGCAACCGTCCTGCGACGAATCGTTCGAGAAACCATATCTCGTGATTACGCGCAGCTAAGAAATATGGGACAGCGCCCCTATTTTTCTTTATAGACATATGCTTATTTGTCACATTTTGACATCTTAGATCGACTCATGAAACTAGTACTGTACATTTATCTTTCACATGAAAGTTTTCAGGCTATGTCTTTTACAGGTCTGTGATAAAGCCAAATTTTCTGTTTTTATAACCAATTAAAGCTTTTATGTCGCTTTTAAGGTGATGGTTAGGAAATTGCCTCTTCACCCAATTTTTTTGGTTGTAAAAGGATGTAACGCAAATTCCTCGGATTGTAACGTGTTATTCCATTCAACTTATTTTTTAAAACACATAAAAATGATTAACATACCCTTAGCAACATAGTCAAATCTGCAAGCTCTTCCTCGCGTGCTTTTAGGGACTAAACTAGTCAAGTGACCTTTTATGAGGCGGAGGGGACCATTATTTAATTAGTTGTGCGCTGCTATGGACAACTTGATTTGCACAATTTCGATTCATTGGCCGTGTTTTCTGGAGCAAGACTAGTGAAAAAACCAAAACAAAGAATGGCCCATCGCCCCTAGATTATCTAACTATAAGTATCTCTGACCCCGAGTGTGAGAGAGGGGGTTGTCCCAAGACCAAAGGATGTAAAAATTGTTTTACTTATCAATTCGAAATTATTTTTCTCTTTATTAGTCGAACCTTTACATTTATCTTTCATGCGAAGTGTGTTTGTCATATATCTGCAACATCAGTGACAGGTTACATTTCCTAGTTGCATGACGCAGATCTTCAGTCTGCAGAGTAGCAGTACTCGGCTCACACATTGTTATCTCCATTTAACTATACTGATTAAGGGAGAGACCGCACCGCGAGCTACGCAGGCCAGGTGAACATGGACTTGTCCGATGCTCACATATTACAACAGTTAGTCTTTTAGGACCATCTAGCAGGTATTTCTTTTGAAACCTGTTCTAGGTTAACCACAATAAATTTACAACTCGGGACTGAGATCTTGGGGGTCACAGTCCAGCCACCCCACATAACTTTAACGCCAGGCGAGGCTACCCCTCTGGAAGACCCGACAGTGAAAAAAGTATACCACTTTCGTATTTGACGTCCACTCCATGAAATGGTGGAGCCCCTGAACCATTGAGATCAAGTATACTAGTCTCTGCTTAGCCTTTAGGGCACCGCTGTTTGTAGTAGTGTAATGTGATGAGAAAAGGGTGACATACTGTCATGTGACATCACTGTTAGAAATTCTACAATATGCATTTTTCATTTGTTACCATTTTTCTTATCTGTTTCTAATTTATGTACCTAACGCTGATATGGTATTAGCTCATATAGTAAATAAATGCATGAAATGGGCTTTTTGTTTTGCCATTCCTTTCTTTTGTTGATGGTCTTTTTATCAACTTGTTTCTGTTTGCGACAGAACAGTAAAAAGGTAAATGAACCATTTTCTCTTCGTACCTGTCCGTTATAAGCCCATTTATGTTAAAAAAAAAACCCGCTAACGGATGTTTATCCTGAGACAATTTTTTTAAGTCTCTTTTTATATTAAAAAGACTCACCTTTCACCAAAATACAATATTCAAAGTTGCAAGGAAATGTGGGAACAGATCCAAGGCAGACTAAGAAAAGGGGAAAATTTGAAAAGAAAAATAGAATTCGTGAAAGACATTTGAGCAGTCCACTTCAGGTCAAGTTGACATTAGGTTTTGTCATTGGTGGTCTCAGCTAGTCTACTCAATCTCAACAATATTACCACTCACACAGCTTTGGGGTCTATGTCCTTCCTTAGATCCCCTCGTCTTGATGAATTTAGTCACTGCTTTAAAACTAAACAAGACGGTAATCCGTGGAGTTGCAAATCTCATGTCCCCAACATCCTCTGCAAATCTTGTCGTTAATATTTGCCAACATACTGAGAAGCAAACAATGACAAAAGACCACTTTTAGGTCATTTAAACTTTGATATGGACCTTTAACAACAAGATTGTTGTACTTAAAAATAAAGCTCATTACACTCACACGCTACAATCATGTGCCCCCAGTCAAAATGTGGTGGGGCGGAAGTATGATTCGGCCCTCTACAATTCAATGTCGAAAACCCCTTTTTGTTTCGTACGTAAAAATGTCCGGCTCTAATTTAGAATAAGTGCCCGGAAGTGACGTACTGTAACCTGGTACGCATAGGGATAGGGTTATATACGTGGTAGGCATACGGATAGGGATAGGGTTATACACGTGGTATGCGTAGAAATAAGGTTAAGGTACGTGGCACGCATACGAAGAGGGATAGGGTTATATATGTCATACGCATAGAGTTAAGGTTAGGGATATACCGTATGGGTGTATGTATACGTAGAGCTATAGACTATATACGTATTGTATTTATTATTTATCTGCAATGTAGTTAGTGTGTACTTATAATATTTAAAATCGCTTGCTGGCAGCTCGGCTCGCAGCGCTACAGGTTAGGGCATAGGTTAGCAATACAGAAAAGCTATACCGCGTTCATGTTCTTCAAATGTTCCGCGTTCGAATGTCACACCTTCTTTTCTCAAGTCTTGTTACACTACTTCATCGTCGCTCTTTTTGGAACTTGACTTTGGCATTGATATTTTAATTTGGAGGTTAAGTTTTAAGTTGAAGTTAATGCTACGTCACTTCCGGGCACTGATTCTAAATTAGTACCAAAATGTCAAAAAAATGCAGTCCTTTTCATACATACATACATACATTGAAGATATTTATATAGCGCTTTCCCCACGAAGGCTCAAAGCGCTTTACAAAAAACAATCTTAAATTAAAGTGACCCAAATAAGTAAGTTTTTAGTCTAGACTTAAAGCAATTAACCGTTTGCGAATTACGAATCTCAAGTGGGAGGTTATTATATGATTTACAGGCAAAGACAGCAAAAGACCGATCACCATAACTAGTAAAGGTTCGAGGTACTAATAGAAATTGTTTGCTTGCTGACCTTAGACCAGGTCTGGTCTGGTACGGTTGAACCAGTTCTTTGATGTAGGGAGCATTACCATTTAATGATTTATACAATATCAACATTACTTTAAACCGAATACGAGACTCAACTGGGAGCCAGTGTAGAGAATTCAACAAAGTAGTAACATTGGTAAGCTTTGGACATCTGGAAACAACACGAGCAGTAATATTAACAACCCTTTGAATGGGCTTTAAAGTAGACAAGTTTAAAGTTTTCCTTAAAATTTACACAAAAAGTCTCACCAAATTGCATCTACGGAACCTCAAACATTACAAGATTAATTTAAAGGAGCTGATTAGCTGCCAAAGTAGGATAAATTCACGGACCTGCCGACTTCGTTACGTCCCTTCCGGTTATGCTTCTTGGTTCATCGATTCGATCCGTACCGATACTTATCAAAGCCATGCATGCAGTGTGTCTAATGTAACAGTACACTTGTTACTGTCGTTAACAGTACTAAGGTTAGCCTAACTTAGGCTAGCGTTAGGGCCTAGGTCTAGCACGAAAAACAAACTCATTGATCGAAAAAAAAAAGTTTCAATACATGCAAAATCCACGATGTTCTTCATGAACCTCCTGCAGATGATGCGCGAAATAGGCGTGTGCCTTGCCACTCGCTAATATACTACATACGTACTTACGTTGTGAGTCGTGTGTACTACATGCCTGGGTAGATGCATCGATCAGACTGAACCAATACAAGTGGGAACGATTCAAAATTGCCGGTGCCAGAAGAAAAAGTAACGAACTAGAAATTCAAAAAACAACTTGTTTGTAAGTGTAAAATCAAATAACCCAAGAAATAGTATAGGAACGTTATGGCAAAATTACTTTGAAAGATTATTTTAAATGAAAATATAAAACGCATTAGGATTAATATTTTTAAAATTAGTACCGCACAGAGGGTAATCATCTCGTTTGGTATGATGTATTTATTTTTGAAGTACGCCACTACTCAGCTCCTTTAATTAACC
Organism: Holothuria leucospilota; assembly: GCA_029531755.1. Lineage (NCBI taxonomy): Eukaryota > Metazoa > Echinodermata > Holothuroidea > Aspidochirotida > Holothuriidae > Holothuria > Holothuria leucospilota. The sequence goes on from CM055971.1 coordinate 20,545,160, forward strand.
GTAGTGGCTCTTAGACACTTTCCAAGGACGGCCGTCTGAAAAAAAGTTTAGCCGTCCAGCTGTGAAAAGCCTCCTATGTCTGTGATTCAAATGATGGATAATTGAGATGAGAGAGATATTGAACATGCAATGTTAAGAAGGACTTATCTTTGAGTAGGGCTGGGATACGGTATGGAAGAGATATTGAATAAAATTGTCAAGTCGCAAAACAATTCCCCCTCCGCCCACAAAGTTTGAATGCTGGGAAACTCACTTCACTACCTTGACCTTATGGCATAAAACTAACATGGGTCCATGGGCGTCTGCAGGTTAGGGAAAGGGGGCACTTGCCCCCCTGGAAAATCAAAAACTTGAAAAAAATAACTAAACCTTCGAGACTAATTCTGTCAAAAGTCGAAAATCTCGCACCATTTTGCATCTAGGCTCTTTGAAAAAGGCAAAAACTTTTCAAAGGGGAGGGAAACCCCCTAAGAGGGGACATCCCCTTACACCCCTCCCCCAGGCCAGCGACATTCCTACATTGATGTGACCCCTGCAAGTGGTTACTCCAGCCACGGGACTGCTGGTCTGATCAATTAAAAGTCCCCCCCCTGAATTTTTTTTCTGCTGACGCCCATGCATGGGGCCGATTCCCATCTCTTGATAAGAATGTCAAAGCCCATCTTATCGATCATGTGAAGTAAACGCAGGGATGGATTACCTCATTGATGGTAAAAAGTCAGTTTGTGCCCAAATTGAAAACCCTTAATTACACTTCAGTCGAACTAATCCCATTGTATTCATTCAGATAGTGTATTGGTACATATTTTTTAAAACCAGGCCACATTCGTACCCTAGTGGACACATCCCATTTGTTTTGGCAACTTTCTGGTACATTCATTCTAGTGGTGGATCACTTATAACTGATATTACCGAAATCCGATACTTCAGTTCTCCATTTTGCTGTGAGAGAAACGCTTCCCGCAGCGAGAACCGTGCGGGTTGGTGTGAAAGCGTCTTAAAAGTCTACCACAGGCGCGCGCGAAGTCTATACGTCGTGAGTACAGTGTGCTTCATTGTTGGCCCTCTAAAATGACGCCGCGTGTCGTCAATACAAACGGTCTATTCAGGGAGGTGGTATTAGCCACCTCCCTGGTCTATTAAGGGCTACACGGACTGAAATATCATTTATATATGATGTAATACATGATCGAATACGCATAATCGATTCACCACTATCCATACATTTTGGCAGGGGGGAAATAGGCATGCTAGCCATACACCATGTAGCCTTGTTTCCCTTCGGGCCTGCAGACAAGAAGTCGGACATGGGTCATTGGTGCACGGGGTGCAAGGGGGGGGGGGGCAGTGCATCGACAATGATCACTATGTGGTAGCCGGTAAATCGTATCTCAGTCCATTTGCTATACCGGGAAAAGCAAGGTAGTCTGCACAGGGAAAGGGGATGTGCACCACCCACATGCCCCTCTCAGCTTCCAAATGCTGATAATGAAATTGCCAGTCAGATATTAATTTTCTTAATAATATGAAAGTCTTTGGTAGTATATTGTTGATGAAAGATGTGCATTATCTCTACAATGTGACATCACAACTTTTAGTTTTGCTTGGAAAATTGGGTAAAATGTTATATAACGCTCATAAATGTAAGGTAATGCATTTTGGTTATAATAGTTCTTGAACATGTTACAACTATGTAATGAATGGTCAGCAATTGGAGGTTATTACTGAATAAATGTTTAAGTGTGATTGGCCTAAATTCACTGAAAGTCAGTCCCAGGTTGCTACATGTGGACAAAGAAAAAACAAAGTGCAACTGTATTAGGAATCCAGAATGTGCATGACTTGAGGTTGGGAGCTGCAGTCACCCCTAAACAAAAAATTAGGGCAAAATTCCGGTTTTAATATTTTGCCGACAAGGAACAATTTTAGGGTAACACTTTCTACCTTCCTTGTCAAAAGTCTTCTCATAGGCTTATGTCTGGATTGATTTGAGGACAAATTTGAATTACCAATGTCTGAGCTGTTCCTTCGACTGTACAAATTTCTTGTGAGGCCTCATTTACAGTATTTCATTCAGGCTTGGGACCTACCAGTGGAGTAGCTAGACGGGGGGGGGGAGGGCCCCTCCCCCCACAAAGCTTTCGAAGGCCTTTGTCGGAAATTTCTAGTCTCTGTTGGAAATAAATAAAAACGATTCATTTGAAACACTTACAACACTTCTTATGTTTTTAAGCAGAATTACACATCGAAATGGTTACTGACAAGGCCTGGAAGTGTCATTTAAGGCAATCTCGGAGATATTTTAATCTTCTTTTTTCTGCGCGCTATACCCCAGATGATGGTGGAGCTACGCTTAAATAGTACATCATTACTTTAAGATAATAATCTGTCGAAATTTTTTACTTTTGCCCCCCCCCCCACACCAAAAAATATCTAGCTACGCCACTGGGACCTACATGTGAAAGCTGAAGTGGTCCAAAGACGGTTTGCAAAAAGGATTTCAGCTGTAAACTTACCGTGAGAGGAAGGCTACAGCTTCTTCATTCGACAACCGTTAGCGTACGGTGGCGTATCTTGGATTTTTCATTAGGGACAGCAACTGAATGGTCGGCCAGGGTCAGAGGAATCAAAAGCAACAAATGGGAGGATCAGGATAACGACCTGTCTTTCACACATTGGATTCAGGATTAAAAAATAAATATTTGGAAACACTTGTCAGTCATGACGGTCCTGATTTTTTATTTTTTTTTTTATTTTTTCAGAGTTCAACAGGGGCGAGCGCCTGTTGAACCCTTTATATCCACCACTGGATCGACGTATAGTTTTTCGAATTATTAAAGGTTAAAAGTCGGGGTTGATGGTAGAATGTATTTTGATTTGAGCAACATTTCCTTCATCGGAGGTTACATATTAAAACCCTGTCAACATGCCCACATGGGGCCCTCATACGATATTCGCGAGCATAATGGGCTTTTATGGGTATGGACTGAGCATTAATTGGTCTACGTGGGTTCATGGTGCATTTTCAGCGAATGCGTTCTCTCACGTGGGACCCACAAAGGTACTGTGGCCAATCTTCATGGGGCCCATATGGGCAAGTTCTCCTTCATGTGGTACCCACAAGGGACACCCAGATGCTTTCCCATACGGGCCCCATGCGGGAACTTCGACAGGGAATCATTGAAGACAATATCTTGGACTTAATAGTAGGAAGGTTTTCTTGGTTAGAGTTGGATTAGGCTTTCACCTTATGTTGTAAATGCCACCAGTATAAACAGTTAAAAAATCTTTGAAAAGATATTTGAAAACATTAGGAGTTGCAGGAGTGGAGCTCAGTCTCCCTGATTTGTCCCAAATCTTATGAGGAGGTGATGAATACTAGTGAATAAAGGTGAATGAAAAAAACAAATTTCACATTCTTTCCCTCTTTTTTCGAAGCTTAAATACTAGATGTAATATCGCGGTAGAAAACTGCAGACAATAAAGGTAACTTCGTGGCAAGTGTCGAATATGTCGGCCTCTTATCACGTTGGCATTACGAGTGCAGTCATAACAGATGCGGGAGTAATCAGTGGCGCCGTCAGGATTTGGTGATTGGGGGGGGGGGGGGGACCACAGATGACGTCGTAATGCCACCTTAGTTGACCTCCCAAAGTCTGTGTTAATGGGGAGGTGGTTCCCCCTCCCCTTTGAGAAATTTTTGTTAATTCAAGGTTTCTTTAGATACAAAATGGTGCTATCTTTGGGATATTTTTGGGACTGATCACGTATGGCTGGAAAATGTCCATAACTTGGTGAATTCTACTTTTTGGTTAGGTGAAAGAGGAGAGTATGTTGTGCAAGAGAAGGGTATGTTGTCAACAAACCTCCTGAATCCCCCCCCCCCCCCTTGGCTACTTTACTGCCTTCCATTCGAGGAAAGTTTTTACGCCAAAATAAGGGCGTGGAGTCTACAGAAACATTCTTGAACTACTACGAAAATTTTCCTTTGCTTCATTGTGCATTTAAAAAGGGCATCTAAGGCTGACAGACACCGGTATGGGACTTCATGGAAGCTCTGCATTAATTATACAAAATGGGGCACTGACATGATGCTAATTATTACCTGACATCCAAATGGTACTGTAGAGTATGAACCCAAGCACTTTACAACTATCGTATTTTTACAGGCTAAGTTTGAATGAAAATCTAGACGAACAGCTTCCAGCAATGAGGAATGGGAGGAAGGGAGAGTGTAGGTGCAAGAAGGTGATATTAGGCCTCCCTGATAGGTATAGCAGAAGGGGTGAAGGACTAACAAGCGCGTTTCAGAATGCTTTTTCGTCGTAAGTGTATTAGCAATCACCATCTATACAGATAATGGCTTCGCGCAAAGTGCTCTGTCAAAATTGTTGAAAAATGTATAACGGCCAATACGTATACTTTCAACCTTCCACATCATGCCACAAATAAGATTAAAAGATCCCATATCGATGCGAGGCCCCCACAGAGGTAGGCTAGGATATGTGCTTCTGTTTTCTGAAAAGTGTTGTGACCAAAATAGTTGCATGTAGGCCTATTATTACCTTAATAATGATCATGAGATTGAGTGCAAACTGTGACAAATGCATGCGAAGCGCGCCGAAATTTTTCATTACTGATAAGGTTTTTATGACAAAACCTGCATTCATGCTTTGCATCGAAACACTTTCAATTCCCCCATCAAACCTATATGCCAATCAAAAAGCCAATATTTTACCTGAGAATTCTTTAAACAGCTTTCAACTTCTGCTGCTGTGCTTCTCCGGGAGTTGCTACCGGAAGATATTGATAATAAGAACAATATTGAGGTAGGGTTTGAAGCGCGCGGAGCGCACGAAATTTTGATAGTTTGCGAAGGATATGCGAAAATTTTGAAAGTTTGAGAACCATTTCTGAGAGAAAATGATTACAATAGATCCATCACTCGGTCGAAAGCACACCTCACCCTACCCGCTGCAGAAATCCATAGCTTAGACGCCTTTTGGGATCATTTTAAAAAAATTTAAAAAATCTGAAATCGATTGGAGGGGCACGCGCCCCCATGCCCCCTTGCCGTCGCCACGTGGGAATACACGTCTGCCGGGCCGGCAAACAATCAAGGAGTAGCTACTCCTAACTATTCTAGAACCCTGATCTCCGAGGCTGTATTCTATTTCTGTTAACAAGATAGCAGCCAGCAATCCAAAGTACGCACCAACCATATCGATTGTGTTAGAATATTTTCGATGCTTACCACAAGCGAGTCAGAAGGGCCCGGCCGTATCCCCCTTGCCTTCCGAGTCTGGGCAACATCTTTTTCTCTGCAAGATTTTGGAAAACATAAGACAATTTTCTGGAGGTTTGAACGGCTCAGCCTTAGAAAAATATCCTACTCGCCTCTCCTCCTTACCGCGATATCAGACTTTATCCCCTTCATAACCACTTAAAGCATTATCTCTTACTATTTAACATCCATTTTTTAAGGAAAGTACCAAGTAGACCATGAAGCTATTGCGGTCAAAATTCCTAAAGCAAAAATTTTAGTCCTGGCTTAAACAATTTTGAAACTTTTTAATTTTGAAAGACATTTCAATTAAATTGCTGCCCCCTGCAAGCTCTACCTCAGTTCTATTACAGCAGTACTCGCACTGGTATACATTACGTGATAACATTACGTGACCTTGTAAAACAACATTGTATACGTGTGCGGGTATTTGCTCCGCTTCATTTTGTCCAGGAAGGCTAGTCTTGCCCATTCGGGATAAAGTTCTTCGAGTCTAGTCTACTCTTTTCCAATTTGTTCGGAGGGAGTTTTCAAAAGTATAAACATGAAAACGTTGGTTTTGCGTACTTTTCTGTGAACTTGATATTAATACCTGTCAAAGGTTTGTTTGTATACGGACAAAATTATGCCATTACTCAGACTCCACCCGTTCCCACTATACCGTACGGTTTATCGTGGAAATTTGGTGACGTCACAGTAAGGGCGTTTGCAGCCATACCCATTCTTCAGTGCACTGAATAAAAACTGTGAAAATTATCACGTAAAACCGAAACATCTGTTTTGGACTGTTAAATCATCACTGAAAAGTATAAACTTGCATTAAATGACTGTTGGATTCAATTACAGAGGTGGTTTAGGCACTCGAAATCTAGCCAAGACGGAAAACAAATAAGTTGCAAGTTTTGTAAAATTTGACACAAAATACTGAAACCGTTCACCGAACTTGGAACGTAAATGCAAGAATTTTAAGAAGAAAATTTACTCTGCATCTGAAATGCATGAGCTTTCAAACGACCTCGGACGGTGTTTATAAGTTATGCACATCGATTTTCTCTCATTTTGTTTCAAAGCTGAGCGTTATTTTTATACCGCAACATATCCACTGCAGTACGCCCAGTGCAGATATACGTAAGCACATAAACAGCATAGTAATGTGAAGGAAGTCTTGTGCATGACGGATATAACGGGTTCATACTGCGCTGTATGTAGCTTTACATTAGGCACCATGTGATGGGATTTTAAAGACACACTTTGGACGAGGATTTGTAATGTCTTCTTTCTTTTGTCATTTTCATTTTGTACTTCTAACTGTGAAATTAAGATGATGGACGCATTAACTTTCATCTCAACTACAAAATTTGGATTCCTATTATTCATATTATTTTTATGTAAGTATCAATTTCGATTTACTTTTGTAAATTTTTAAAGTTATATAATAAGGTGTGTTTTTTTTTTTTATAGAATTAACTATTACGTACCTTAAAAAGTGATTATGTACTGTACTTGATTGTAAAGTGGGTCTCAAAAATTAAGTTTTCTTGAAAATATCAAATTTCATTCTAGTTGGCACTTTTTAATGGAGGTGCATTAAAGGGGCACATGCAGCCAGCCAATTTAAATTATCACTACCCCAATACTCACACATGAATAATACTTCTTCAATCACGTGACAGTAGTGTGCTACTGAATGTAATTTCGCCATGAAAAGTTATGCATTGACGTCACGCGACGTCATTTTGGAGGCAAACAATGAATCACACTGCACGCACAACGACAACTTCGCAAGAGTGCGTCTCAGATTTACGGGCGTATCCCACCTGTACACAAATCAGCTGCCTGCATTTGTTGGTGAAAGTTGAAATGATACGCGCTTACCTCCAATGGAGGGCGCAATTTCTCTTCTTTGACGTCATATGCATAAGGTCTATATGCACTTGCTATGGTCTGGCACATCATTAAAAATACTTAAAATATTTTTTTTTGAAAAACTTAGCCAATGCTTTAGAGGAAAGTTGGAGGGGTGGGGTGGGGGAGAAGTTTTTGTGCCCATCAACTAAACTCAGTATACCATCAACAAAATAGGTTCCACCCAATGGATTCTTCGTTCGAAATCTGTGACACTGTAAGAAAGTCTTAGAACTCTTTGAACATACCCTTTTACATACATTTTTTGGTTTACATACCGTATGACATACCAGCCAAGTAGGGCTTTGACGTCTATATCCATCCTGACACTCAGTTCTGCACCCGAGTCCGTCTTTTACTGGACTCGGAATTTGACCGCAATGGGGTTACTATGGCCCGGGAAGGGAGTCACTCTAATCCGAATTGGCTTGGAAGCGGGTTAGATGGACTCGCATACAATCCTGGTTATAACTAAATGTCGTTGCAATAAATGATAGGATATAAAAGTAATGAGAATATACTGTGAGCCCATATGTGCGTATTGTTCTCGCCAAGCAACACAAAAGTTCCACAGGTGGTTTAGTAGTTGACGCTACCATATACCAATGAATTTTCACAAGTGTTTGGGTTGGAATCCCCCTCGGAGCATGGAATCTACTCGAGTTACGTCAGCTTTTCTCAGAACACTTCAGTTTTCCTCCCACTTTGCCAAAAACTTGCCATGAAGATCCGTTACACACACTATATTCGCATAACGAATAAAGACCGCCATTCTTTTACTACCGTACCTGGTGACATAACTTTTAAGTTAGAGTTTATTCACCACAGTAAACTTCTATGTCTGGATCTTCTGTCTACCCACAAAATGTCGGTTTAACTTATAAAGATACTTCAGTACTTCATTTGGAATAGAATTCATTCCCTTTCTTGTTTTTATTGTGGTAATGAGGAATTTTAGCACGAATGGCTCGAAGATGCCAAGATTTTAACTTTGAAGGCGTTTTGACTTAACTCCTAGCCTATTTTTCTTTCCCAAATAACGTCATGAGTGAAACCATAAATGCTCGAAAAAGGAGGGGCGGAGACAAACTTGTGTAAATATGGTCGTATACCAACATACATAAAATAGTTGAGTTGACTGTCTATGGTCTATGCCTCTATGGGAACAAGTCGTGGAGGGGGGGGGGTGGTCTCGTCCCTGGAGAGAACACTGTAGTTGTAATTTCCTCCAGCCCTTCAGGTTCGGGCAGGCATATACGTTATCCTGTGCGTCCTGTGCCATATGGTGATGATTGAATTGAGTGTTTTGCCAGTCTGCAACGTTCGTGACATAAACTATATGGAAATGATGGTAAACGTTTTAGTAGAAACGACTTTGGTCAGTTAAAGGGAAATATTGCCTTTACAATGCACCATCATGGCATTCAAAGAAAATAACTGTAAATCAGTATTAAAAAAATCAGTCTTACCAATAAACTCCGGCAAGAGCTATATCTCCGCAAAATGATTGCATGAGTTACGGGAGTAACATCACTGGAATTTTTTTTAAAGTTTGGGCCGACAAATTATTCTTAGGCAACAAGTTACTGAATTTCTCTCTGTGAAAGCCTTATTTCTTGAAAAGAAGGCTATCGTACTGCCTTATCTTGAATTATCTATCATTCTGTATTTATGAATATTGGTTTTAAAACTGAAAATTTTCTGTAAAACAAACGCAATATTTCCCATTACATAGATGATACTGGGGTGAGGCAGGTGTACCTCCAAGTTCCCTTCGTCCATCACATCATGCCCTTGATAAATTACATAAACACATTCATGCATGGTATTTATAATGTTCATCATTGCAGGGATTTCGATACATTGCATATGATGTAACAATAAACCTTATGCATTCGACGTCCCAGAACAGAAAGTGCGCCCTCTAAAGGAGGCAAGCGCGTATCATTGCAACTTAACACCAACAAACCCAGAAGCGGATTTGCCCGTATGCGAAGTCGACGTCGTGCGTGCATTGTGCTTCATTGTTTCAAGTTACCGCCAAAATGACGTCGCGTGACGTCAATGCATAAGGTCCATAGCGTTACTTACGACAATTGGTCTGTGGATGGTGGTTCACTTGACAGAAAACTTTGGTCGTAAGAAGAGGTTGGTCATTGCCATCTCAGTCAAAAAGGAAATGATGTTATGATTGTAATAGACTAATTGTCAACATGTATTTGTCACGTTTTCTCGTTTCTATTCCAGATCCTTATAAAAGTGTCCAACAAGTGCCAAATGAAAGTAAGTCACTACTCACTCACTACATTTCCAAGAATTTGTTAATTTATACATGAGACGTAAGTAAATATTAACCTTAATAAAAATGACCGTTAAATAAGAAGTGTTTTTCCTAAAAATAACTGCTGCTAAAGTTCAGTCCTACGTAGCCTTCTCAGGATCAGATTAAACCCCACAGTTAAATAACGTGTGGGGGAATTGGGATGGGGGTGGGGACTTTTCAGGAGTAGAAGTCGTGAATGAAGGCATTCTCTTCCTTCTAAGCCCAGCCAATATCGTTCCACAACAAAGAAATTCTATGCTAATTCGTCGAAACCTTTAACAATTAATTCAAATGGATTGTCGTTATCGAAACTTATTTCAAACGGATAATCATCGTTAATGATATCTCATTTGTTTCATTTAATAGGATTATCGTCATCAATTATATCGTCTTTGTTCTCCTTTAAAAGTATTGTCACGGTCGATATTTTGTTTCCGTTAAAGAGGGATTTGCATCACCCCAAGTATGACTTTTACTTGATGGTAGGCCCCGCCCATAATTGTCTTTACTGCCTCTTCTTGTGCAGACCCAAACAGTTCACTGCTCAAGGCCACATCCTGGTGAGCATAAAAGACCCATGTGTAATCAAAACATTCTCTGTGCGTGCTGTGTTATATGAGCTGCTCTGCATCTTTTGAGTTTTGCAACTCTGATGCCAATCAAAGAGTAGCCACCAGTTGAGACTTTTGCTTACCCCTTTGTAAAAGTAATACTTGGGGTGATGCAAATCTGTCTTTAAAGGTCTGTGGACATGTAACCAAAACAGTTGTTTTACTCAACAATGATATAAATCCTTTAGAACTTTTTGAATACCTTTTACCGTTTCCAAGATATACCCTTTCAAAGTTTGACCATTCCTGAGATTATTCATTTGCCATAAAATTGCTATGTAAAAATAGTGATGTGAAGTGTTATGCACGGTCTGAATTTCTTTGCTAATCCTATATAAATTATCTGTTATTACCAGCTAGTTTCTAGCTTGGTTTTTAATGTAGACATTTCAAAGTAATAAATAGCTGCTTCCAAAATAAACACCTCAAGGAATGCCACAATTAAAACTGTCTTTGAAATGAAGGTTAATTAACAAAGGAAAGCACAACACACACCTCAAACGTCCCTCTTCACATCAAAAATTGCATATGTAGCTCATGTTTATTCATAATGTTAATGCAAAGCCACCCAATTCGCAACATGATATCATGCATGATAGTAAGTCTACAGACTTCTAATCCTAACCTTACTTCATGTCTCAAACCCTAGCCTGGAGACATGATATCAGGTATAATGTGCATGTCTCGAGACACAAATATGATACCTTGCAAACAAAACGTAAGGATTTGGTGCAAAAGCAGTAATTGTCTTGTAAAATGTCAATATTTGATGGATTTTGGTGGAAATTGCTGCGATTTTTAAAGTTTTAGTGCTTCTTACATCAAATAGGCAGGTGTGACAATGTTGACATGTCAACAGACCTTTAAAACGGATTATCATTTTTAATGCTTTATTATTTGTTTCCCTTCTAATGTGTGTTAGTCATTATACTATTTTGTTTGTTTCCCTCAAAACGGATCATCATCAATGATTTTTGGGTTTCCCTTAAAACGAATTATCATCAATGATATGTTACTTATTTGTTTCCCTTAAACGGATTATCATCAACAATATCTTCTTTGTTTCCCTGTAAACGGATTATCATCATCATCAATGATATCTTTATTGCTTCCTTTTGAAATTATTTTCATCATCATCCATAATATATTCTTTGATTTACCTTCTGTAACGAATTTTATCATCATCAATGATATTATGTTGCTCAAGTTCTGAAAAGAGTTTCATCATCAACTGTATCTTTTTTCTTCCTCTTTTAGGAAGATACATTGGTTGTTTTGGGGATGACTTCTCCCGGGTTCTGAAAGATTATACGTGCATAAGAGGGCAAGACGAACGCTGCCCTGAATGCGCCGGCTCCGGGCTCAATACCCTACCAGGGAATGGTGTAGCTTGTCAGAACAGTGCAATGACTGTTGATTTATGTTTGGCTGTGTGCTTGGAAAGAGGCCACACTTATGCAGGCTTGCAATCGGGCAACGAATGTTTTTGTGGAAACGAGAACTCAGCTTACCAGAAACTTGGACAAGAGGAATCTGAGTGTGACCAACCTTGTGGTGGGAACACTCAACAAATCTGTGGAGGATCTTTTTATTCAAGCGTATATGACCTTAGTAAGTATGAAGAGAGGACGCTTTTGCTTTAATACCTCAAATTACCTTCATAGGGTAGAGTACCTTTAAGGAAGTACTCTACTCTACGTGCTTCAAAACTGATGTACGTTTCATCGCGTATTCATGAAAAACTCACGCTTTTAAAGATTCTTGCCAGAATCGACTGTTAAAACTGTTTCCTCCTCTGCAGAGATAGTCCGAAGTCCGCAAAAGTAACGGGAGGTCTGTTTGTACCAATCTGGTACTTGAAGTACATATGTGGGCAGAGGAGCTTTTTATTAGATTGTTACTCACTTTAACTTACCTCAATCAAGACGTTAAAGTGGAAAGGTCGGAGATGAAATTGACACTCTAAAATATCCATTTGTCACGATGTTGTAGACCACATAATTTAATCGTTTCCCCCTGACAACACGCCCCAGTCAAGTTTGAGATAACCAAAGAGAAAACTCTTACTTGACTCAGTTTTCCAACTTAATCAGAATTTAATCTGTTGGTCAACAGATTTTGCAGAAAACTTTATTCGAATTACTTTTGCACCATCTAAAATATTTAGAGCATTGGTGGGGAACCTCCGGCCCGCGAGGCCATTTCATTCGGCCCGCGAGGAAAATCATATATGTAGATAAAAAATCACTTGAAACTAGGAATAATAATAATCTTTTAACCCAAGGTGCCCACCGTTTATCCTGCTGATATCACATTCCGAATATTTCACGTAAAACTGTTGCGAAACACTACCAGCATATTACCAGGGAGTAGCCATTCTAATGGCAACTCCCTGATACCAGGGAGTTTTATATTACTAAAACCCTAGTATGCGCAAGTTTTGATGCAACGTGCCCATCATTTAGTGAGACACAATCGGGTACAGAATCCTTGTACGTCTAGTGGTAACCTGATAACGGAAGCTTTGCGTGGGAGGCTAAATAGCATTGAAAAGAAGTGCAGCATCACATGCACAAGTCGATCTTTCACAGCGCGAAAATCAGTGCGCACTTTATTTATTCCCCGAGCTAGATTAAGGAAGAGTGGTATGGCTGTCCCTTCGAAGAGTGAATTAAACGTTAAAAAGTGAATAATTTTGTAGTGTACGCTGAAGAAAGAACAAAACCTGGTTTCTTATATAGATAAAATACATCAAAATGTGATTCTGCTGGTCTAAGCATCCTCGCACATTTTACGTCATTTAAAGGTAGAATGAAGATTCTATATATTTCCTACAAATCTGTATACACTCCAGAGCCTCCAGGGGCTTCGCCTCAGTCCCTTGCCTGGGCTTTCACCTAGACCCCACCAGGGCCTGTTTTGGGCCCCTTTGCCTGGGAGCAAGTTATAAGGGAAGCTTGTTGCGCTGTCTGCGGCACGCGAGTGGATGATGACTCTCAAAACGGCCAGTCAGAGGGAAAAGGTCCCCACCCTTGATTTAGAGCAGGAAATGAGCATAATAATTGGAAACCATTTCCCACTTCTGCATCAAAAAGGAAAAAGGGGGAAGCCTCAATTACTACTCTCTTAAACCTTTAGAGTGAAAAGTCACTCTTTTAGAGTAAAATTAGGGACCAATCTAAATTTGGATTGAAAGACTTCACTACAAAAAGAGTCATTCTCATTCTTTTAGAGTGAATATTCAGTCTTAATTTTAGATCCGTCCCTAATTTACTCCTTTGAATTTAGAGAGTACAGTGACAGACAGACTAGACTACTGTAAGACAGGATTTTAAATTAAAAAGAATTTCGTGATTTTGTTCCCTCTTAAAGTAATCCATTACTCAATTTTAATTACTGTTACAGAAACCGTCAATCGTTAAATGTCATACACATTCCTTGGTCCTTTTTTGAATGTCACCGTTTTATAATTAATACGAAAAGATCAATATTATTTACGGCTGGTTAAAACCTACTCTTTGTCATCACAAGCCATGAATTGTTTAATTATTGATGGCTAATTCACGTGTCACAAGTGACAGGGCGTACTTGGATTATTCTTTCATACTGTATTTGCATGGTGATTTCTGCTGTTACACTTCGAAATTTGTATGAAAACAAGCCTCTATGCCTACAGCCTGACGTCACACTCAACAAAGTTTCTTGCTTTGCACGTAAGTTTGTACCGAACGGAGACGTATCAGCTGATTATTCACATATTTTGATTTAAGACGTCAGAGATCACCATGCTAGAGATTTGTCATTAGTCGAATAAACTGAATGTATAAACTGGGGACAAAACAATGTGCATGTAACCGAGGAACACTTTTGTGACTGTGATAACATTTGGACTAATATGAAGATCAAAATGTCATGAGTACAAGTATCGTGTCTTCAGTTGCAAGTACAGGGGCGAGTACGCACCGTCCTTGTACACGTCTACGTGTATGAAAGTTCCTAAGGTTTATGTTTCACCTCTAAAGTCTAAAAAATTCCTCAAAGTTCGGTGTATGTTCATGAAGACGATTTGATCTCCCTATTCTAATGTTCACTTGTCACTGATGTCTTTTATCTCAGCTCCAACATGTAGTGAATAGGGAAATGAGATACTGTACTTCACCTAACGTCAGAAACGTAAATTAGGTGTATGTGAGTGTAAGAGTGTGTGTTTTGAGTGTAGGTCTTTGAGCAAAATAGCACGTCACGAACTTCTCCCAAACCGTAAATCCGATCAAGTTTAAACTTGGCGGCTAGGTATCCGACCATTAACATTTGTGCATGCGTAATTGATACGGTCATAGTACAGAGATTATACCGGTAGTTCAAAGGTCAAATACCTGAAATTGGTTTTGGGCCATTATTTGCCAATCAATGTATTAAAAAAATCATCAAATCACATGATATGTAGAGACTAGTGACACTATAACTTTGAAATACCGCTTTTCGGTAGCTGTTGGTCGAGGTCAAGTTGTAAAATGTTCCAAAATTTTGAGAAGAAAGTGTTTGCCAAATCCTCGTAAGCGGTAAGTCTGATCTAGATCAATCTTTGTTCATAGTTAAATCAGAGCTGCCGACAGCCGACCCGGGCCCCGGTACAAAATTTCAATGCGAGCCCCCTCTCACCAAAGTAAATATGATGTTCACGAGGAAATAATTCAATGTGATATATTTTATGACCAATTTCCCCGGGCCCCCAAATTGCCCGGGGCCCCGGGACATTTGTTCCCCCTGTCCCCCTGTCGGCGGGCCCGAGTTAAATGACCATTTAAATTTGCTGAAGTATACCTGCAATTGTCTGATGTGTACATTACATTCATTGTTTGACCTCTAACAATACGTAGGTGCCGGTTGTCATGTAAATGGTGACGTCATTGCATAGGGTCTGTATCATGTTAGATATGTTAAGGAATAACTATGAACCTAATTTTTTGTATTCCTCTTCTGTCTTTTAAAAGGAAAGAGTTGCGTCATAGAAAGTTTGGACCCATATCTCATTCCAAGTATGGGCATTGATTATAACGGAGTGTCAGTTGTATTCAACGAGAACGACTCTTTGACGTTTACTTGCCAAACGGGGTACACATTACAGGGTCAAAGGTCAGCAACCTGCCAAGGAGAGGGCTCATTTTCACCTGCTCTTCCAACTTGTCAACGTAAGTTGCTGTGATAAAGCTATCCATTTATGGGTACTCAGGCTATCGCTACTTAAGGAATAGGCTATATCGCATGTGGCGAACTATTTTTGGTGAATAAACCGTCGAGACTCCAAACTTGGCAAAATAACGGACGAGGCGAAGCCGATTCCGTTATTTTGCCAAATTTAGAGTCGAGACGGTTTGTGAGACAATAATAGTCCAACAAATGTGGTTTATTCCTATTCTACCACTAAAAATGTGTGGAAACTTTATTTTTATCAGTTTTTACGTTTACTGACCGTGTGTTGTGGAATAACAGGTCAGTGTTTAACCAATCAGAATGCAGGATTCTCAAAAACGGATGGCTAGAGGTGGTATAATCATTGATATATATCGAGTTAGCAAACATCTCATTCCTTTTTACTGCTAGTTAGTGCATAAATCTTTTCATGTGGAGATTTTGTGCATTTCTACTTGTGAAGTATTTAAACGGGGGGGGGGGGGAGGGGTATTTTTGAATTTGCTGAAGAGTCTGAGAATTTTATGCATCCTCCAAAGCCAACACTAGGGCATGGTTTTTTGCGTAAAAGTTACATTTTTCATATCAACTCCCAACGTGTAATGTATAGGGAGATGAGGTAGGCTATTGTGCTTCACATACAATGGAAATGCGACGATGTGCCCTAATGAGTAGGCCTATATGTGTGTGTGTGTGCGTAGCAAAAAGTGTCGCAAACTCCCGCTAAGTCCGACAAGTTCAAACTTGGTTGGAAGATAGGTAGGTAACTCACAATAACTTGTGCATGCGCAATTGATGACGTCAAAGGTCAACTTAGGTAAACTTGGATTTTGCTATTATTTGCCTATCATAATGCTTAAAAAGTCGTTCATCCACATAATATGCAGAAAACGATGACATTATTTGTTAAATTACTGGAGTTTGGATGCCCAGGGTTGAGGTGAAAGGCTGAATCTTGGTGAAAGACAAATTTTTTTAGTATGTGAAAAAGTGTGCCATTCAATACTTAGTCTGAAGTCCGATCAAATGCAAACTTCGTGGGTAGGTTTTTTTTTACCATGAAAACCTTTCAATATGTGGATAATTTCATTCACAACATATGTATGAACTTGAGGAAGGTGAGAATTGCAACTAAATAAATTCCTCTCTGCTCATTTTTTCTTTGGTTGGTATTGCACAGGAACTACGGTGGAAATAATTCTGTTGAACAAACGTTTGAGTGCCATTCCGACACCGGTTGTAGTATATTGTCCCTTTTGTGTGTGGAATAAATGAAATCAAATCACTAATATTAAGTCAAGTCGTTTTAAATCAAATCAAATCAAATCAAATTAATATCAAAATCAAATCAAATCAAATCAAACCAAAACAAATCAAATTAAACGTGGGGGAGTATGACAATCAAAATTGTACTGACACCATGTGAAAGCCTCTACAGGTGAAACTGCTACTTTAAAACCCTGAGTGCTAAACTAACCCAAATTGTTCAGACTGACTCATCCCAGGAATCCTTAAACACAAGACTAGCAATTGTGAAATATTTAATGAATTGGTCATTTTAGGTTACTATATATCTCCTCTTCTATTATGTTATGTCAAAATCTCAATTAGGTCAGGAATCTTAGTTTTAGTAAACATGAAGTTTGAATGAACAATTATCACGTACTTTGTTCTTTTGCACATAGAAAAGAATCAGAAAAGTTGAAAACGTTTGACAGAAACTTTTCACTCATTTTATCGGATTCTTCAGGTTCTCCATAATAAGTTGTTGAAAAGCTGTTGGGGACATTCAGTCACACCACCAATGTTGTGAACCGGAACGCATCGGATGTGGCATTGCTATACAAAAAGTTATAATCCGCAATACACTATACAGTGCCTACGTTCTTTACATTATCAAAGTGAATTTACACTTATGGACCACTGAGCCTCACATGACCCCACGTTACTCCAAAATTATCAGTGACGTCATCTTTCAGTATGGTAATTACTTATACGAATTATTTTGTGAAACTTTTAAGGATTATTAAAATAATATTTTGTTCTTGTTTCCTTATCCCTTATAGCTCCAGCAGTTTTAAGTGATGGTAAGTTTTTTTTTTACTTTTTGTGGGCAGTGTAAATTTAAGTTATCAGTAAGATATAATGTTTACGGAAATCCACGTGCATAACCGTCGATCATTTGACCAAGGAGCTACAAAGTTCGTTGTTGCTCATGGAATTGACAACACAGGCAGCCGATATAAGACACGATACTTCTTATAGCATGGAAATAGCCTACTTCACTCACGTTTTATTCGTAGAGTGGCTCCACCGTGCGAACAGGCTAACCAATATAGCTGCCTCCTGTACGGTACCCTCTGTGTAAAGTTTGGACTTGCTCAAGTGGTTCGGTATCGACAGATTATACGAGAAACTCGGAAAAGTTTGCCAAATTCAATGAACAAAATGGAGGACTGCGATATTGTTCTTCCATTCATGTTTGTATTTTGTCTGAAGTGTTGCAGATTAATTCATCGTCAAATTAAGCCTAAATTGGTAAGCCTAAATTTGTTCTAACGGTGGCGACCATATTGGTCACGTGATTCTCTGTCTTTATTTAGGGGATGTCTGTGGACACGATGTGCCTCACCAGTGAATACCAAAACATTACCTCAGTTTCATGCAGAAAATGCCCGTATGCCTCATTGATTGAACCGTACACATTATCGCCAATCCTGTCGTCTGCGTGTAATCGTTTAAGTGAAAATTATCTTTGATATAGATAGCAAGACTATGATTAAAATGTTTCATTTAAATCTGTGTTGAGGTTTACCATGCACACAAACGGACTCATAGTTCTTAGAGACGGTTGTTTGGTGCCGAAGGAGTACCGATGCTTACCGTTAGCTAAGCAGTGCTTACACAAAGGTCAGATGATATTATGAGCATAGTATCATTAGCATAGTGCTTATGGTATCTTTGGTCTTACATTAACTTACTGGTTCCAGTGATTCCCTTTTTCCATATTAGTCCCACCCCTTTTAAAAGCCTAGTGCCGCCACTGGACAAATTACAAACTCTTGTTTTTAACTCATGTACAAGACATGCTAAAGTCAAGTACATGGCATGATAAATATTCAAGTGCTTCATTGTCCAGGGTTCGATAGGTTCAACCGAAACCCCATACTGTAAAAAAAAAAAAAAAAATGAATAAAAATTCAGGTACTAAGTGCACTAGACTGCAGGATTAAAACAATTTTTCGGGACCTTGATCTCGGAACTCCTAGGCAAGGGATCCCCTCGCTAAAATTACGGAACAAAAAGTCACTTCTGGTAATCCTAGCTGTGCCTATGGATATTATGCATGTGACGTCACAGAACAGAAAGCAGTACATCGCAAATGCAGACAGCTGATTTCTGTAGCATGGATGGTTGGAATGTTGCGCACTTAAGCAAAATATTGGAGATTGCCGAGACAAAGAAGGCAAAATAATCGAAAATGACACAGATATCGACTCATGCATTTGAGCCACGAGCAAGTCGATTTTTGAAGCCTGATTGGTTTAAAGTACATGAAAAGCACCGCAGCGGAAAATCATAATCAAGGTCATAATTTAGCCACATTTAGGCTAGGCATTATCCCTTGGTCATTCATGTCACGTTATTATTAATTGAATATTATACCTTGTGTGCAGGTTTGTGGAATTGCCTTTATAATTGCATTGCAGTGGAGATATTCAGGAAATTCAAGGGTTGCGCAACATTATGTACTGCGCAACATTGTGTGTCGCGACTATACCCGTAGGATACGCACGCAAGTCTACTACGCGGGCGTGCGAAATCTACGTCCTGCACACAGTGCGCTTCTTTCTTTGTCCCCTAGAATGAGTCTTGTGAAGTCAATGCATAGGTCTATATTGTTACTAGGCAAGTTTCCCGAATGATTACCCTATCTACTTTCAAGAAATTTTGTCCTACTCTTCTGAACTTAGACCTATGCCTCATATGACATTTAAGTGGTAATGAGAGACGTTTCCATATTGCTAAATTCCCTTCGAACATCCACTTTACACCGTTCCACAACCAAACAGATTTTAAGCACAGTTTGTAGTCATGTAGTCAAGTACTTACGATTTTCGCTGTTAAACTTTTTGGATACAAACGATTTTAAGCTATAACCTTAGCTGAAGCTCACAAAGCAGGGGTTTTCAACCTATGGCAACTCGTGACTCACTTTTGGTTGTTAAAAGTATTCGAGGACAACATTTCACCATTAATTGAAAAAAAAAAAAACTAAGTTCCATTAAAGTGTACCAAGACAAACTTCAACACAAAGCAACATATACTAATAAAATCTCATCTGTGTGAGATATAAAAAAAATCTTTATTACAAAATAACAATAGACCATTATTCATTTTTACTGCCTACTTCACGGCCCACCGGACGGCCCTCTTCAGCCCGTGCAGCCTACCGGCTAATAAAGGCTGGCGGAAAGAACACGAAAAGTTACTAATGAATCTTTTAATTTCGAAGAACTGATACAGTGCTGCAATTTAATGACATTGCACAGAAGGTAAAAGGTTGACTGAATTCCACGACTGCAGTTGTTCCTAACACTATTTAGCAAATATGTATAGTAAGTAACCGTGAGTCGATCAGTATCATGAGTCGATCACTGCATTCTAAACGCCAGTACAGCGTGAAGGCGCGATGTGATTGCAATGTAAGCATGGCCTGCATTGCATTTTCTTCAAACAACATAAAAAACGATCATTTGCCTTGCTATTTTGGATGTCCAAAGCAAAAATGTTACTCATGGCCAAATTTTCAAGTTTTGGCATAAGTATGAACTAGAAATTTGCAAAAATGACAAAAAATGGTGGCCAAAATGTCTTTGATGAAGTTCCGATTAAAAAATTTGATAGAAAAGACATTATTCTCTATGATTATTTGTATAACTGTTCTTAAATGTGGTAATTTATAGCATTTTATTTGCTTGTTTTTTGTAGCGGTTGACTCAAGGTTCCTTCATTGACATTGTTGCATGTACTGCCACCTACATTTCAAAATTCATTTTCTACGGATTATGCAATCCGAACAACACCAAAATATAGCACAATGAGGAAGGCATATAACAAAATGTTACAGCAAAGTTTTATTGATTTTTGTAAATGTTTTTAATATTTTTATGGTCACAGTGTTCCTTAACTGATCGACTCATGGTACGCCCAGTATATACGGTTAAAACCCGTCCAAACAGCGTGTGAGTCAATGTAGGCAAAATGGTTGTGAGTCACCTTAACCATTCTCTTTCCTTCACAGTCACGTGTCCAACATTATCAGCTCCTCCGGATGGCAGCATCACACCGCTACAGCCAATTTTTAGGCAGGGTGAATCAGCAGGGTTCTCCTGTCGACCCGGCTTTGATCTTGTAGGGTCTGATGAACTCATTTGTGGGGTCACTGGTGAGTGGAATGCTGACACACCAAACTGTACAGGTGAGTGGTAATGCAATAGTATCTTCATAAAATACAAATTCACAACGGCAAGTCTTGCCTTCGATTTCAGAGTAACAGAGTTGCTAAATGGCATTTCTACTGCCAAATATTCGTAAATTAGACAAAAAGCCTTAATTGGCACTAAACTTTGTCAATTTGGCAGTAAAAGAAGACAAAAGTAGATAAATACGGTAGAATTTAAAGAATTTTCAGTGTTTTGTGAACTTTTTTCCAGAGATACTGTTTGGTGACCTTTTCTCCAAACTGGCAGTGAAAGTAAAAATTTCGCGTTTGGGGGAAGAATTTGGCAGTAAAGTGGAGTCAGGAGAAAGCAATCCTGCAGTGAAAGCTGATGTAAGATTTAGATAAAAATATATTACAGGGAGAATGCAGCATAGTGGTGTACCTTCTGCCCCATCATGAAATCCAACACAGGGCAATTATTTTTTGACGTCTTTTAAGTAGATCGTATGCATATGACGTCAAATTGGAGGCAAGCGCGTATCATTTCAACTTACACCAACAAGTGCAGACAGCTGATTTGTGGACCGGGCGGATACGCACTTAAGTCTACCTCGCGCTAGTACTGAGTCCATGTCGTGTGTGCAGTGTGCTTCATCATTTTGCCTCCAAAATGATGTCACGTGACGTCAATTCATAAGGTCTATTGGTTGCTCTCTTTCACCTCCCCAGAAAAGAAAAAGATATATAGTCTTATCAAAAATGTCATAAAGTTACAGTGTTCTTACAGAGGATTCTTATTCAGGTTTACCAATAAACCTGTTTCTTGATAAAAAATACCATTATCGACTAGCTAAACAGTTATCCTTAATTTACGAAAAATATCTTCAAACATTGGTAGGAAGATCTTGAAGGTGTGAGGTTTTGACGTCGTATAATAATTTGTATTTTTTGTGTACTGTGCTATTCACAGAAAGCTTTTGCCTTTTGCCCCCCACTGTTACCAATGCAAATTGGCTATTGCTTGGAGAAACGAGGAAGGTTGGTGATTCTGTTGTTGTTTCTGTCGGGGTTTCTGCTCTTTACTCCTGCCTGAGCGGATTTACCTCCAGCGAGCCAACGTCTGGGATGGTTTGTGGAGAAGATTCTACTTGGACATTAAGAGGAGCTCCACTTAACTGTGTTAAAGGTAAAATTTATTGCTTCTCACATGCGAGGCATTTAATACTCCCATTTTATCGCCAATAGGCAACATGATTTTAGGAGTCACCATTCATGTGAATCACAGATGATATTAATTATTTGCAATTTAGTCTGGTCTTGAAATAATGAATCTCGAGATGCTACAATTAAACGATTCCCACACCTCCACTCTTACATACATAAAACGTTTACTGGATTACGTTTTATCAGTGGTAGTGGTTGAGGATTTTCCTTATTAGACAAAATATTTCCTGAGGGGAGTTTTTTCCGGATTTGACAAACGTAACCTGAGAGGTACCATGGGGTACGATATTACCTTCTTTATTATTTTTAACCTGTAATAATGGATCGACGAAATATAACTCCTTAGAAGTTCGGCTATTTGGGGATTATTGCGTGATTTTATACACAAGTACGGAATAATTTTCCAAAATTGTTTAAATACTCTTACGAAATGGTAGCCATGGTAGGACCATTGGCAAATGCATTTCAACATCATGAAACGCTTGTTCATGACTGAGATCAATTCTAAAAGAGCCCTCAGCTCAGTGACTACATGAAATGTTGGAGTCCACTTACTACCATACTTACCTTGCAGTTGATGTTTCTAACGCTTTTTCTTGGAATACACATATTACCAGGGACGTAAATACGGGGGTGTGGGGTGTGATACCCCCGTGAAAATCAAACGTCGGTCTCTGAGCTCCAAAACGTCGGTCTTAAATCCAGTTAGTTAAAAAGTTAATTGATCTTTTACCTGCCCTGATTTTCGAATGTTCCAGTGGAAAAATAGGGAAAGTTGTAGTTAGTCCCAAAATAGTTCACACCCTTCCCCTTGCGGATTCATGTAGGCCTATATACGCCCCTGTATATTTCCCGTATCACTTTTACTGCTAATAGGTCCCTGGGTCTTATTTAAAGGAACCGAGGAACGTCAATGCCCAACTTATACTTGTTCGGCTGCCTCTTTTGAAATACTCGAGTTTATCTGGTACCCTTATACTCTTTCTTCATAAAACAATATTGACCAAACAAAGGTCCACTACATTGGTTTGCGACGATTCAGCACTCATGTTAGTGTTATTGGAATGGTGAACTATTACGGAACAACCATAAAGGGTCTATTGCATCACACAAAACATAATAAGGAACCCTGGGTATCCCTACCCATAATTGATAAGAGCACTTTTAATAATCATAAATGCAAATAATAATTGCTTTACTATGGTTGGTCAATGATGGCTTGTGCATTTCAACGAAATGTGACGAAGTGTAGTCCGTTGCATTGGCAGATCAGATTGGAGTAGTAGTAAAATTACTCACAGGATAGCCTATGACCTTAAAGGCAATAGGCAGTCGCCCAAAATTTTCTTTGAAAAATCAGCAAATTCTTGCAAATCTCGTCTTATTGTTTTACAAGCACCTCTGAAGATGTTTTGAACATAGCTATTACAAAAAATAGGTAAAGCAAGGAGAAATTCTCCTTGCATTTCACAATTTACCAACAAAAATATTGTCACATGATCAGAATGGGCCAATCATGAACTAGAGTGACAGAATACACTCACTCTGATTGGGGTGACTACATACTGCCTTCAAGCAATACAAATGACTACAGGTGAACGCATCTTTGTCTTCAAGGACTAAATTGGAGAAACACTGCAAACGGACTAGTAACACTCAATGAAGGCAGAAAGAGCTTCCTTGCTCTGCCAGTGACCTCTTAGAGCCGATTCGGCGTACGTCACTGCATGGAAATTCTCGTAGTTTCTTACATATTGAGACTAAAACTAGAGAGGTGAAAGAGATGGAGAAAAAAACGCTTGCTCCTCTTTTGAAACTAGATGGTTTACCGACGTTTTGGCTTCGCATCGTCTGTTTCTTAAATTCCTTTAAAATGTAGAGGGATTAGGCAGTGAAGCAATTGTTCTTGTCGTTGTTCCATCTTGGAGAGCTCATAGGATGATTTCACCCATTGGTATAACATCACCAGTTGTCAAGGAGAGTAAAACTTATTTCATCAAGTGCCGCCAGGTTCCATTTTTTTTAAAAGGGTCCAGTGTATCTTCATGTTATTTTTTAACATTTTTAGATACATTTTCTGCTTTCTCCGGAACAACCTGGAATCGTTTCAAATGTCATCATCAAAATTTAGACTTCTAACGGTCTACTGAAAGGATACTGGAAAGACAGGTGTTTTATAGTGGAATCATGTATTGTAATTCGAATGTGTAACATGTGGTGATCGATGACTGATGCAGGCATATGCCACAAGTTTACAATTCGATGTTGCATAGACTTCATGATTGCTACTCACAAAGGAATGTTTTCACATGTACACAAATAACACAAAAAATGGCTGATGAATGTTTAACCAATATTACTACTATCTAAAAAGTGTTCATTTGTAACTTTCTTGATGCCTAGGAGTAACAATATACTTGCTTTTAGAATGAAACAAATTAAAGGAGTGTTTCCACTTTTTGCTTTTAACAGACGACGGATCTAATCCAGGTGAGTAATTCCTTCACCCCATTCATTTACACCTGGGGTAGCGTCTAAGGGGAAGGGGAGGGGAATCTATTGCTACCTGCCGTCAGTAAACCCCTTTTTCGTGAAAATGGGTACATCACCTAAAAATTTGAATGATAAGCTGGTCTAGTCGACAGTTTTACTGCTTTACCTTAAATTTCAGACACAGTTGGCATGATAAAAAGTAGCCCCAACTGTGGTGAGTCGCCCGACAGTTGAACTGTTACTGCTGTTAAAGAGGGCGGATACCTCTATAAAACCAGAAAAAAATGTTAGTGAGCTTCGCGTGCTGTGTTTTATTTTAGTTTCGTTTCATACAGCTAAACAGGACCCAAGGAAAGTGGTTTGCCAAGACATTCCGATATAAAGCTTTCACAGTTTTTGGTAAAGGTCGGGAATGCCATTCCCAACCTCATAGCTGATGGTGGCGCTCCACTTAGATACTGTTACATGTTAATGGTCCACTTTTCATATGATCGAACTTTCCCATTGGAAAAAAGCTGGATACGGGCGCCAAAGCTTCCACAGTCTTTAGGTAGTGTGTGAACTAACCAAGGATTACTTTTTTCCAAAGTAACTAAAACATAAAAAACAAAGACGTAACTAAATGACTGACTGACTGACAGACTGACTAACTAACAGACTGACTGACTGTCTGACTGACTAACTTAAGAGTAAACGTACCAAGGGCTCAATCCTTGCATTAAAGAAAGTTCATTTGTTGTGTTCTCTTTTTGAAGTCATCCTGCAATTTTAGTGAAACCGAATTCAAACAAATTAAGGAAGTATTTTTTTTTTTCAATTTTGACAGGAAATTTACCAGTGGACGAAGGCGGAGGAGGCAACAATATTAATCGTAAGTGTATTCCGTTTTATTTGAATTCATCCTACATGTCATTTAAAGAGATAAAAATAAATATCGGTCAATATCAGATGATTACTTAGATTTTGCGGAATACAACGTATGCAGTGACGTCACGCGACGTCAGTTTAGACGACAAATAATGAAGCTCTCCAGATAAGGTACATGACTTTGGTAGTCAAGCTGTACGGGTGTGCACGACGTAGTCTTCGCACGCGCAAAGTTTAGATGATTGCATGAATTGGTGTAAGTTGCAATTTTACGTGCCTACCGCCACCAAAAGCGCAATTTCTGTTCTGTAACATCATATGCATAAGGTCTATACGAAGGTAAATTAAGATTTATACTGGATTCTGCTTAAAGATCACTAAAATGATTTGTTCTTTAAGGAAATAAAAACACTTTCCCTCCAAAAACAACTTCAGAGTAGATCTTATCACTGTGGTATTATAACATACAGTTCAGTGGACCTTATGCATATTACGTCACAGAAAGTGCACCCTCGCCTGAGGTAAGCGTGTAGCATTACAACTTACACCAAGAAAAACGCAGACAGCTAATTTTTATACCGATCAGATACGCGCCCAGGTCTACGTGTGCGCGTGAAGGCTACGTCGTGCGTACAGTGTGTGCAGTCATATACTTTATTATCTAGTAAGCTTCACTGTTTGCCCTCTAACATGACGACGGCGTGACGTTGATGCATAAGGTCTATTGTAGAAGACAGATATATTGCCACTTCCCATCAACGGCACATGGTATCTTGTCCTTCTAACAATGGCAATACAGGAGGTCACAAAATGAGATGTCCATTTGGGGTTTTAAATTAAGAAATGAAATATTAATTGTTAAATACTACAATAAAACTCTTCGAACTTCTGTACTCGGATTTAATAGTGTGAATAAGGATGGTAAACTTTAGAACTGGAATGTTACCTTATGTAGACAGGTGCACCCATTTAGGTTTGTCAGGTCAAAAACTTATTTGAATTTTACACTAGAAATGACTTTCAAATTAAATTTATTCCAAATATGAGCCATGTAGTTGAAGTTGGTAGCTATCGTGACTTAATGATTCATCTTTCAGACAAAACAGTTCCTGCACGTTTGTGGCCCTTTAGTGGCCCTTTAGTGTTTTGTCAGTTCTGCTTCAAAGTTCCGTTTGCATAAAACTTATATAGAATTGCTTTGTTTTAAGTGTTACCATAATGCTTCTTCAAGTTTGATTTTTTTTCGGAACATACATTTCCGTCTTACTGTATTAGGCTGAGAATTTGCAACAAATAGAACTTAAAAAGTTTTTCTTCACAGTTTTCCTTCTTGAAACAGTTTTTGCAGAGGTTATTTAATCGTTTTGATAAAAGGGGATGCCAAGTCTTAAATTAGAAAAATATGTATTTAAAATGTCGCAAAATTAAACCGGTTGGTCTAACCTCACCCCCAAAGTTTATTCAGTTATTGAAATTATTTAATCTACGCCCTTTTGTACAAGACAGTGGTAAACTTATTTTGTGATGTCAGTCTTACATTGTTGACATTAACTGCTTTAAGTTTTTGTTCAAAATTACAATAGTAAACTTAGATGATCATAGAAATTAATCTCATTGCTGCAAAAACGTGGTGTAAATTAGGTATATTTAGCAGTGGCGTAGCTAGAGGGGGGCGGTTGCCCCCCACAAAGCCTCCGAAGGCCTCTGTCGGAAATTTCTAGTCTCTGTCGGAAATAAGTAAAAACAATTCATTTGAAACACTCACAACACTTCTTATGTTTTTAAGCAGAATTACACATCGATATGTGAACGTGAGAGCCAAAAGTCGGTCTCAAATTGCCGGAAAGCAAAAAAAAAAAAAAAAAAAAAAAAAAAGAAGGTCCCCAGGATTTTCAATCGTACAACTATCAAGATAATCTGTCGGAATTCTTTTGCTTCTGCCCCCCACGAACAATGTCTAGCTACGCCACTGATATTTAGTCAACTCAATGTGTAAGCTTGGACAAGATTTAATGGCTTCATTAAAGCAAACCAAGTAAGGCAGGTAATATAAGTGCTGGAAAAAAGGTTCATGAAAAATTCCTTTAGGCCTATTGTTTATTATTTAAAATTAACAGCCATTTTACATTGTGGTACATAAATTTTTGTGACTACTGTCTTAACCGGATCAAGCAATTTCACTCAGTTTCAGTCAGATTAGTCAGTTTTAGTCAGTTTCACTCCGTTTTAGTCAGTTTAGCCAGTTTCACTCAGTTTTAATCAGTTTAGTCAGTTTCACTAAGTTGTAGTCAGTTTAGTCAGTTTTACTCAGTTTAAGTCAGTTTCGTCATCAGTTTAGTCAGTTTTAATCAGTTTGGTCAGTTTTCCTAAGTTTTAGTCAGTTTAGTCAGTTTTACTCAGTTTCAATCATTTTAGTCAGTTTAGTGAGTTTAGTCAGTTTCACTGTTTAACTCAGTTTCTATCGGTTTTCGCCAGTTAAGTCAGTTTAGTCAGTTTCCCTCAGTTTCAATTTTTGTGGTTTGGACTTTGCGTTTCCTTTGGCTGTCACGTCTTCAAAAGAAATGATTTTTTCTTCAAATCCTATAAAAACGTCTGGAATACAGTGGTTTTGTAACGAAAGAATAACAACTAATTATGTTCTTCCTCGTGTTACCATATAGAAACGGCAGGAGTTCCAGCTCTTTTGTGGATTTTAATCGTCATCGTGATTATATGTCTTATCATATTCCTCGCAGGGTGCATCATAATGAGAACGTAGGTCAAAGTTCAAATATCTATGCATATATTACATTTTCCCGATTGAAGTAAAAGTAAAGCAACGAGACCTCCTTATCCAAGGCCGTGCAACTCATTCCAAACGACAATTTTATTTTGGGAAGAATTAAATTAATTCTAGATTAATTACCGCTTTTGATCTATGCAAACTCCCTGAAACTTACCCATGAACGCTTAGTTGATTATTGGCGTTCGAGAAAGGGTGGGGCTTTATTTATCGGCAGATTTTAAAGAAAATTTTGGCAGTTTGCTTGGATAATGCATATTTTTTACGGACATAATCGGTTCAGCCCCGAGAAAACAATTTCCGCACTCCTGTGCGGTTGACTGTAATTTTTAATTGGTCAGATGGAACCTGGAGGTTTCGGTGTTTTACTCTTATTTGTAATTTTCTGTAGTGCAAAACTTTTGTGCTTTCCTTGCTGGTTGCTAAACCCACTCAAACGACGATGTATAAAGTTTCAAAAGCAAATATTTTTCAGATCGCAATTTTGCAAATTCTTCCTTCTAATGCGTCAATTGTGATCCCAGTGATAAGGCGTATGCTTCATCACCAGAAATTAAAATAGGCTGAGTTTGGTAGACCTTATGATCAAACACGAAAAAAAAGAACTAGCGCCACGATTAAAATCAGGGAATTTTTAGCGTACAAACTAGAGCAGCAGGAGAACCTACTGGGGTAAATACCCCGAGGGTCCACTTTTTGCTCTAGGAGTAAAAGGAATTGATAATTCAAGAGAAAATAAAAGGTTTAGTATGATCTGTGGTGTGGTTTAGCCCATTTCGTCTATTGGAGTGGAGGATGGCCCCCTGATGTACCTTGCTCCAGTAGTGAGATCTCCTTGATAGATGCCATTCTGTTTATCATCATCGTATGAGATGGGGGAAGATATGCTCCAATATTTTCCACCTTTCATTGAGCATGGAAAGTACAAAGTTTTGTGTTGCCGTTTGGTCTTGAAACTGAATGAACACGTATGCCAATATACTGTTCTCTCTTCCCTCTTCAGAGGGACCGCCGCCTGTATTTTGGATCCTCCTAATAATCGGAATCGTTTCGGTTATCATACTGTTGATCGGTTGTATCGCGGTTCGAAGTTGTAGCGAGTCCGAGAACAAAAGACCACAGAATGGATCCATTTTAGTCGTTCCTTCCGACCTTCGACCAGAATATCCCGATTTTGGTGATATCAGCAGCAGCGAAGAACGAATCTACGAAGACAGAACCTACAATTATAATGACGGTTATAGTTCTCACGAATATGAGGATGGTTTAAAGTAGCAACGAAGAACGAAACTGTGAAGACAGAACATTCAACTATAATGATGCTTGTTGTTCTCGCGTTACGAGGATGGTTCAAAGTAGCAACAAAGAACAAAAATCTGAAAATAGAACATTCAACTATAATTTTGCTTATTGTTTTCGCAAATAAGAGGGAGGTTCAAATTAAGTAAAGTAGCAATGAAGAACGAAAATGTGAAGACAGAACATTCGAGTGTAGTGATGCTTCTTGTTCCCACGAGTATCAGGATGCTTCAAAGCAGGGACAGAAAAAAGAACGGAACATTGTCTTAGTACCTTGATGCAACAAGATCCATTTTCTCCCAATGCTGAGGACAAATTTTATTTATTTAAATCTTTACGTGTCAGACATAGTAGTAGACCACATACTTGTCCAAAATATCAACACTGTGGTAAAAATAGTGAACTCAAATTCTCTCTGTTTAAGAATCGACTGCAGATTTCGCAAACTGAAAATTAGTTGACTCATTAAACATTCCACAATCTGCACTGCAAGCCTGAAATTGGAAAGATGAGGTTCGTCTGATGTCACTTTTAGCGATTGAATGGCCTTATGCTGTCTGGTGAAAGGTACAGTCCTGGCCAAAAAGTCCGGAGAAGGAAGGCATGAAACTTTATGAATTGACGATAGTCAACAGCGATGCTTTCATCACGAAATATCTGAATGGAAAAATCCGGGAATGCTGCTTTCTTGACTCTAACATACTCACATTTTGTTGATTTGCTGCTGCTTAAGTTGCATCAAAAATTTTATGGACATGCGTCCTTTTCTAAATGATGTAAAAAATCCAAATCAGGATATCGTCATTTCCTTGCATTGTTTTCAGCGTTGAGAAGTGAAATATAAGGCTACACTCTAAAAACAAAAGACTGAAATTCACTCCAAAAAGAGTGCACTGAGGGACTACTCCAAGTAAGAGTGAAAACTCATCCTGAGTGGAGTGAAAATTCACTCCCAATGGAGAGATACTTCACACATGTGGAATGAAACATCGCTCTATTTGGAGTGAATTTTCACTCCACTCAGGGTGAATTTTCACTATTACTAGGAGTGGTCCCTCAGCACACTCTTTTTGGAGTGAATTTCAGTCTTTTGTTTTTTAGAGTGTAGTCTTCAGACCAAACAACATTATCTTAAACATGTTGAATTTCAAATGATGTTCATTTGGTAAATTGAACGACTCATCTTTTAAAGTATATTTATTATTTTGAGTGCCAACTTTTATTGGTAGGATGAACGTAAATTAAGCAATAACTTTCTTCGTAAAAGTTCGTAAATGTATTCAATGTAGTATTAATTTTTAGTTGCGGTATCACGTGATTTTATATCAGAGCTCCAGGATTACATCACATGCCGCATGATAGACAATGTGCAGGCAACATAGCTCACAAGTTTACTTATGAAGTCCTGGGAGAACACTCTTGAACTAAGAAATACTTTGCGAAACATATCTCGGGGTAAATATTTCACATAAGCCTAACACATTGCCTGACAGCCTAATGTAATCTTAAACCCGTAATTTACTCATGACCTTTAAAAATGAAGTTTTTCAACTTTTTTTGTAATTCTTAATAGAGTGCTTTATCTTATGCAGTGGATAAAACATTTTAAAGTATGACATTCCTTACTTTCTGAGTGACATTGTAATATTTCCGGCAAATTATTTTCGCAACTTGCATTAACATTATTTTTTGAATTTAAATATTCTTATGAGGAATGGTGGCTTTAAATCCTAGCAGTGGCGTAATTGTGACTTGATAAAAGTTTCGATACTGAAACAACTCCCTACTTGGTTTGGCGAATAAAATCTTAACTTATAACACTGAAGTGCAACAGATTCAAGAGTCAAAAGTGGAGGGTAGGGGGACATGACCCTCACCAGGACTACTTCCAACGTAGCACGGGATCCGGGGCTCACGTAAGAGCCCTGGAAATATTTAGAGGCCGGATGATCTCTGGTACAGTCTGAGGCATTTTCTCAAAATTTTAATCAATTAAATGGCTGTGTTCACCCTTTTCGAGTTTGATTTCATTGAATCAGCTTTATTGCAATACAGTATATGGAATCAAATATTTGCCTACTGTTTTTCATTAGGGTTCTGGAAAATTGGAGGTACAATTTATTCACTCCACTTTCAAAAGTGTGTGTGTGTGGGGGGGGGGGGCATGCCAAACATGTTGGCGTCCATGACAGATGGATTCGCTCAACATATTGTATTAATTGGTAGATTGCTGATTTAAAATACCTGTACCTATTTTCTTCCTTTGATGGACTACCCATAATGTTTAATCAATAAATGCTTCAAACACTTTACTGTTCTGTAAGACTATTTTATTTTGCGTTTGGTCATAGTTAAATCGTAATTACTCGAATACGATATGGATTTCTTCAAAATATTTAAACTTTACGAAATGTAATTCCGTTATAACTGAGAAATATACCTTAGAGTAGAAATTATATTTGAAAGTACAGCAAATTGGCAAAAGACAAGGAATGAAATCTAGCAAATTTGACCTATGTTGAAACCATACTGTTAGCTTACATCTTAGGCTTGTCAGTTATGTTTTACTTAATGTACCATGTTAACAATGTTCTCTAAGCCAATGACAATAAAGACCTATCATCTCAGAACCTATATCAAGGTGTAATAAACTATTTTAGGCCTATGTAGGGTATAAGTTTACTTAGACAATGTTTCCTTGCTACTACAACCTTATACCGACTCTTTGTGTCTATTGTTTTGGCTTTCTTCGTTTTGAAAAATTTTCAGTGTTTTAATAGAATCTTAAAGTTATTCTAATTATACTAATTCAATCAGTCATATTTCAGTTCTTTAAAAGTATTAAACATCAAATACAAAGTCCATTAAACTATCTACAGGACTTTTTGTGATTATTTCTTTGTCTCTCTCCTTTTCACAGTGGCTCATCTTCCGGTCCACGTGACTACAAACAACGCGATCCCTATATAAGTGACGGAATCGTAGTTACAAGGGAAGGCGATCCCGGTAAGAATCAGGGACCCAACAATACGGCGTTCATCGTTCCGCCTCCTGGGCGGCACCATGATCCCGATGTCGGTATACCGGCTGAGAACTACAGCAGTCGTGCAACGTCAATAGCTTCAGGGACATTGCGCGATAATCAAGGTTTCAATTTAACTCCAACCGAGGCAGATAAATACATCGATTCCTTATTCGATATCGATGGTTTAGAAGAAAATGGTAACCCTCACAGCGATGACGTCATAGGGCCTTATCATCCGACGATGGGAGGTTTCAGTGCACCTCCTCCCAGACATCCTAGTCCCCACCATCACCCCGAGGGTGACGACTATCCTCCCCCTCCTCCCGATCCTCATTATCACGATTTAGAGAGACAAAGGCTAGACACCCCTCCCCAGCAATCGATTTACGGAGATGAGATGGACCTTCCGGCCCATTCGGGCCCTTCTCGGTCCTCGGCTAGGTCCATGTACTTGCCTCCTGCCCACGATTACCCCTCTGTATCAGATCCTCAAAATACCCCCAGTCCCTCCCCCTCAGAAGATAAATCTACACAAAATCCAGAAAAATATTTCCTCGATGAGGTGGATGAATTCTTTGATGGTGTAAATCAAAAGATCGATAATTGCATGATGCAGTGACGGCTGTTGTTGCGTTAAAGATACAGTTTGTTAAACTACAATACAAGTTAACTGGCTCCGTAAGAAGATTGCATTCTCGAATAATGGAGTTACCACCTCAAATGGAGACCGTACATGTGTGATTTCTATACAGGACGTGCATATGACGTCACGGTAAGATTTGGGATTCACGTTGGGCGGCAATGATTGCATAATTCCATACACAAGTATACGATACTGTATAGTATTGGCATGCATTTGTTCATTTCGATGATGTACCTAGTTACACACTCGTACATACCGCATAATATACATAGGGTACTATACCACTGCCGTTCTAATTGTCAGTGTAGGGATCCCGTCCAACGTGCTTATGTAAGCAATACTGGTAACGTTCTGAATGTCCTCCTTAGACAGTAAATATCCATTTTACTGGAAACGAATAACTACATAAATGAAATGAACAACTTATAAAACTTTAATGAATAACTTGGCATTGAGCCAATGAAACGCTCAAGCCATTTACAATGAAGTCGTTTGATTGGACAAACGAATGATGCAAGATGACTAATTTGAATATGCATGATGTCAGGATGAAACCTGATACCCCTCATTGTGGGTGTAAAGTGTAAATATATTCTTCAGTTCCTATGGCAGGCTGGGAAAAATTTGACAAGAATTTCTCATAACATTACTTTCTAAGACTATTTCATGACTTTTGGCTATAAATATTAAAACTCAGTGAAAAAGTACAAAACTTAATTGTATGATTTATATGAAATTAATGGAATTCCTGCGATATTTTTCTTTATTGCTAAAGTTTTTCCAAAGACAGCTCATGCTCACGCACTATCCTAAGTCCTCCTGAGTTTCATGCATCCAGACCATCCCTACCAACGTACGGCAAATAACACCTGTCTGATGGGGGTTGGTAAAACTCGTGTCCCATCTGTTCGTAACTACTTTTGTGAGTAGTTTCGGTTCTTTGTCTGTACTGGGACACGGAAAGGGTTTTTTCTCATATGCACGGTTTTTCACAGGAACGTTTTTCCCTAGGACTTTTCTAACAAAAGAGTTTTCAGAGTATGTTGGAGACTCGCACTTGGAAAGTTTGCAAGTTTGAAAAAGAATGTCCTTTTTCCATTTAACACTAATAACATATTTGATTGATTCCGGTGAACCATTTTGTTGTGTAAGTACTGAAATTCCAGGAAAAAAGGAAATATTGAAAATTTTTCACTTTTTGAAAAGAAATATCAAAAATATTACCCAATCTCTAGAATGCCGGACCAAGATTCGAGTAGAAGGTATTGAGTGAAGGAAAGGCTCTTTTCGCACTGTACTATATGTAATTCTCGGTCATGAATGGACGATGGATAAAAAAGTATGCTTTCCTAGGTATATGTACCTTACGAATGTCACTTACATGGATCCGATTTCATCATTTTTAAATTTTTAGACCAGTGTTATCCAGGACTAAAACACATTTTTAAGTTGTCAGTTGTTTTGGTTGTGATTCAATCAGTAATTAGCCGATTTGTTTCCTCTGATTCATTCTATGCATTTCTCAAGACTACAGTACCAAGATGAAATATATCTCCATCTTGTTTTCGCTTAATAAATTATGGGACCATAAGCGTAAGGGACTGCTTCCAATTAGGGGGTTAGGGCACTTCTTCAGGACTTTTAATATTTTCCCGAAAATGGCATACATTTCAACGAACTGTGACAGCAAATTTTCTGTCGGGGGCGGGGGTGGGGGAGGGAGAGGAGTGCATCCCCAACCCCCCTCCTTCCTCGTAAGCTTATGATTTGCCTAATATGGGTGGGAGGAGATCATTTAGCCGTTGAACTTTTTAAAGAAAGCAAAAGTTTTGTATGATCCATTTTATCAATAGATTCGGTTGCGTATTCAGTTTTTTTATACTGTACGGGGTAGCAGGAGCTTACGACCATTTTATGGGGAATTCACATACCGAAGGGGTGTTTATTCACTCTTGAGTTTTGAAGAGGCGTTAGGGATTGAAACTTTTGTGAAGACTGGGGCTGACCCAATCACTCCCTAGCTCAGCCACTGAGGAATGTAACTTTCTTTGTACATTATTATCATTAAGCGACCTATTTGTTAAATGATTTATTGGTATTTAGGTAGTAAAAATTGTGATTGTATACTTAATTTTGAATTAATATAAGGCCGCCTGAAAACCCAACTTCATAAACATATAGGAAAACTTAACTTGTTATGCCAAATAAGCGACAACTTGGATAAAACATGTAGGACTTCACCTCGTGCTTAAATTGACACCTGTGCGGTTTTTGAAATGACCAAACTTTGACTTTAATTGTGCATGTGCAACAAAACGTCCTCTTTTGGAGAAAAGTGAAACTACTTTGGTTTAAACTGTAAATCGTTGACGCTTATCTTAACAGCAACTATGTAAGAAAATGAAGAAATGACGACATTATCTAAACACTTTAGCTTGTTACTTGTTGTTGAGGAATTTTCGCAAATTTTGTGCCGACTGGTAAATCGCCTACGTAGCAGGTTGTACGCCATATTCCTTGTTCAGTCATGGAGGCTTTGGAAGTCTTAAAGAGGGCAAACCGGAGTCGGCTCCGCGGAGGAACTAGTGAAGTACCCGTCAGACTTTAAATTTGCAGAAATACAGGCCTGGAATATTTGTTTTTGAAGCGTTCATGAAATGACCGAGAGGAGTGGATACCGACAACCACTTGTACCTTCTCATACATGTACCTTGTATGACTGAGGAGTAGGGATAGAGTAAGGGAGTAAGAATTGTCTAATGTAAACAGATACAGAGGGGAAGTAGGAAAGCAGAAGGGACTAAAAGGGGCTTTTTCTAAAAGGAATAATTGATTTCTCTATCCTTTTTTACTGGAAATCAGGTTACTCTTAAGAATCTCCCCTTTTTTCTCTGCAAATTACAAGTATCTTTCATAATTTTGCAGAGCATCAATAATGCAAAGTAAAAGTATAAACTCTAAAAAGAGTTCTTCTGAATTAATGCAATTGCAAAAATGTTGTCACCGTCTGACTAAACTGAGCCATACGGAAATTATGATACTACAGGGTATACTAATTCAAATAAAGTGGCCGCACTTGTCCTTCAAAGAAAATATTCAACGTTGGCAATAATATTACAAAATATATATTTAATCTGTGCTATACAGTAAACGTGTCTGTACATCAAATCATAACATATGACTAAGTGAAGATACTACTCGATTTGAACAGTTCCTTTTCGCTAGGGGGACAAATCAAACGTTCAAATTTTTCAGAACAGGGAGTAGGCTAATTATACAAACTGTTTACTTAGCGTCTGTATATTTATCCTCCCAATCTTTTTCTTAAGTTTAGATTTTTAACGTTTTGTCTATTTTTCTTTCATAATCGGAGTTATTGATTGTTAGAAGTCGTTATACTTTTCTAGAAAATTTTTTCACAAAATGAGTGATAAAATTAAAACTTGAAGAATGATGGAATGAGGTGGAACGTGTTTGCTTTGTCATGTTTTTTTTTGTCTCAATTTACAGTTATCCTCTGCAAAGGATATCCTAATTAACAGTATGGAGTTGTTTCACGTAACATTCGTGGGTTTCGATTGCCATGCAACCAGGCACAGGTCTTCCTCTTAATATGATACTTCTATGTTCCCAGTAAGAAAATTATCCATCCTTGATATCTTGGGATATCGTGTTTACAAGCTAAGTGTCACAAGCACACATACATACATATATATACATACACTGGCGTGATTGCATAGATTCCTATCGCCTTTGGCAAGGAATCAAAAATGGATATGATTTACACTGATTGTACTGTATACGCTGAAAGCGGTGTTATAAATTAGCTAGTTTCCTTACTATCGATTCCAGAAAAACGCCACCAAATGTAGTCATTGACCTGTACTTGCGGATGCCGTCTTCTTGTTAAAGTCAGAAACAAGTTACTGTGATTTAAAAAGAAATCAAGCATAACACTGTGAAGTCCATTCACTACTAAAAAAAGAATGTTAAGTGATCTCCAGTTCGATTTCCATTTTAATTGACACAGCTCAGGTGGAATCGCATTCGATTCTGAATTCTGATACACCCATCACTACGGTACTTGCCACACTTTCTTGCCCAGTAAAAGACGACCCAGTCCGAATTGATTTCCTCCACCGGACTCAGGTGTCACGGTTCGGTCTATTGTATACATTCTCACAAGCAAGTTTAAGTCCAACCTTAGAAATTGTTCATTGATCAATAAATTCTTTAGAAGATTAAAGGCGCTAATTAGTTAATGGAACCGTTCTCATTGTACGTTTCTCCGGGTCGACTGTACATGTACACATCGAACCGTATACAGAGTAAGTGGGGGTGGGAATGGGGTGCGAGGGAGGGATATTAAACGAAACTGGACCTACCACTAATGGAGAAACAAAGCACATAAAACTATGAGGCTATCATCAGTTCCTTCATCCCACAGAAGAGAGCTCATTAGCTGCTAAATGCGTGGAAGTTATACAGTAGTACTTCACCATGTAGAAAGGGAGTAGAGGATGAGCGACAGTATTAGGCAAGATTTCTCCCTACCGTATAAAAACACAGAGTCTAAATGGTGTCTTCGCTTTCTTTTTAAAGTTCGAAAAGAGAGACTTTAAGAACAACACTCACGCAAGCGCACGACGGTTGCCGTCGAATCTTTGAATTTATATATGTACAAAAGAAGTTTCACAATTAGCAGGGTTTTGTTATCAGGAAGGGCGAGGAAAAGGTTTTTTTTTCTAAGATATGAAAATTGTTCGTTGTGACACAGCAAGTATCGCTGGTAAAATATCAAATTATCTTGCATTTGAGTGCGCATTATTGCTGTTGAGAATTAAATTAAATTCAATTATTTCTAATTAATGTGTTCTTAATTTAACAACAGAACATTGTATTTTGAACTTGAAAACTCATTTCTAGTGAGAAAACTAAGAAAATAGCAGTTCTTTTATGCACGCGGGCAAATTGTTCGTCCCTCTTTTGCTAGAACACGATAGAAATTCAAACCGAGTTTCTGAGTTAGTTCAGACGGAGAAACGATAGGATACATGTAACGGTTACGATCCATAGTAAAGCTGTCTGGTGCATATGGAGGTAGCTTAGTGCCGGGTTAGGGTGTCTGCTTTGCATTCAAGAGGTGCCCGGGCCACTTTAAAATTTCCTGGTGGCCAAGGGCAGCAATTTGTTCTTTTTATTGGAGGACATGACCCCATTTTCAAGTAATTAACTGTGTGAAAAATCAATGGACGATTTCTGAAATATTGGGGGACATGTCCCCCTGTCCCCCGGATCGTCGCTCATGCCGGCGACCCAACAGCATTGCTTGTTCAGCATGACTGTTGGCAGCGATGCTGAAAAGTCCAAACTAGTGTTAAAATTGGGTACCGTCCTTTATAGTTGTCTGATTCAGAAAGTTGCCCTATTAAGACAGTCGTTAGCTATCGAGCAGTGGTGCAGAAGACTTTCCCGGCCAATGACTCTCTGACTTTGAGAAATTGTCCAGAGCCTGGAATACCGACTCGTCGATCCGTCGTTGGGGACGTGAAATGACGGTCTCAGGAGCAGGATTGTGCGCCATTGGTACACCTTTCCCTGTTTCACTCTGCACATTAGTCGAAAAGAGAATGCGAACCCCACCAGTATTCATCATTTGAAAATGACCACGCCAAGCGCCAAGTAAGAAAGACTTTGCTTTTACTAGTGTCAGCTCCATGATGAAATCACCCCTAAAAAGAAATAAGGATTCTGCATTCTCCCAACATCTTGACAGTCCTACGCACAAACAACAGTTTAAATATCCTCAAGTGATGACCAGTTGCTTAAACAAATTATGGTAAACTAATTTTAACAACCTTCTATGTAAAATATGTACTGCGGGCAACTCTTTTGCCTATTCTAGTTCCTAATCTGCACAAACACTTATGGTAGTCTGACTCAATCAGCCACTTATGGCAGAAGTCTCCAATGCTCGGTGGAGATACCGTTATCAGGGAGTTGCTATTTGACAAATAGCAACTCCCTGCCGTTATTGGCTCCCACTTTCTCTGTTGTTGTTTACAGTACCTACACAAGAAATATGATTAAAACGAAATTGAGACTTTTGGTAAGTCTACTGATTACCAACATCGCCTTTGCCTATGTTAGCTTCAGAGGTTATTGGTTTTCTAATACATCATGTATAATAGGTTTTATCCACACCCCGCAACGGAGGTTTTATTCTTTTCATACTGGTCGAAGTAGCAAGAATTCCATCGATTACCATAATAATAGCTTTTTGTTGACTCTCTTGACCAGCCGTCTTGGGAAGAAAAGACACGGCAAGTATGACGAGAATACGTAGATGACACGGTAAAATTCTCTTGGCTGAAGATTTACGTAACACTGAGAGTTGTTGTTAACCACTCAGCCGTCACGGTTAGAGAGTATGATGATCATTGCAAGACGAACAGTGACGGTTAAACCTAAAAGAGCACGCGAAAAACTTCTGGAAAAAATATGTTGAAACTAGGATTCATTAATGGTTAGGACTGGCATGTCTTGTGAGATAAAATTCAAATGGAATATCATTCGCAAGTGAGAAACGGCTATAGAAACTTTCGAGCAAGGAGACACTCTTTAGAGACTTTTTAGGGAATGCTTTTTCTGTGGTTTTAATAACGGACTGCAGTTCCTGGTTATGTGACCAGGAGATTGCGTTGCAACATACATTTTTCAAAAATTGTTCGATTGCGGACTACTTCGGGAAAAGAAACACTCGGACTCTTTGCGTTATTTCATAGAATCGAACAATATGGCTAGATTTGAAGTAGTATTAATACTTAATATACTTTCACTGACTTCTATCTATCCAGGAATACACGGGACCGACCCAGGTAAGTGTTTTATATTGTTTACGTTTGGTACATGTGGGTTTGAAGTAATCATGAGAAATGTGATGAATTTTAAATTCATTTCCAGAAGGGCATAATCGGATCCATGAAGTCCGTATGATTTGGAGGACTGACGTTTGAAAATGAAGTTGAAATAATGGCACATCCTCATAAAAAGTTCCCTTGAAATTGTGAACCTCGGGAAATAATGGTCCGTGTAGTAAGCCCTGTAGGAGAAGGAGTCAGGGAGGAATTGAGATCATGTTTTTACCATTATGCTCGGTATCTCTGTGAATTCGGTATTTCCATGTTCTGGAATATTCCGTATCAGTTTCGATGCCAGGCTATGTTTCGACGACCCGACGAGGCTCTTGGAAGTACATTACCTAAACTGACAATCGAAGAGCTTTGTTTGTATCCTGATGACAGTATTTAGTTTTCGGTTTTTGGACTTTTGAGTTAAAGGTTTTCAGTTTTTTCTGAAGGCTTTTATCTTTTATTGTTGTTTACTTTGTACGACCAGGGAACAAAGAAAGTAAGTTTTCTGGACAGCCTTTAAGTATCATGCCTGCAATCAGGGCCAAATGTAAAGGGTTTCGGGGTTAGGGCACGATTGTCCAGGGGCTTCTGTCAGAAGGTCCTCTCTATAAAAAATTCTTATACAGGGGTAAATACGTTTTCAGTGTAATTGTAAAAATTAAGTAAATATAACATTATAAGCTCTTGTTTAGTGTAGGTAAAGGGAATTCTTTTGTACTACCGGGAACATGTTTGGCAGGGAAAGTGTCATTTCTGGAAAACTCGGAGGCATTTCGGGCCAACATTTTCTTGGCAAACTACCTGCCAAAAGATGGAAGCGCTCGGCCTATATAACGTCCCATATCATCCTTCTTTCTTAGTGTCCTTTAGATAGCACCTGATCACGGGGCCATAAGCGTACTGGACCCGTCCATTAGGAACTAAACACTTTGCCCGAAATTATGCATGTTTGTCCAATATAATTTATTTTGTCCGAAAACAACAAACTTTCTGCAAAAAATGGGGAAGGGGATGCATCCCTAGCCCCAGCCTTTGTGAGGGACCCATCGAAACTGAAGGGTTCTGGGAAGGTCTAAATTCAACAGTCTGTACCACGTGTCTTATGTTGTAGATTTATTTTAACATTTAAGACTGTAAATCAAATCAAATCAAAAATGTCTGAAAAATCCCTCTTGCACCACTTTTTCTCAATTCTGACCATAAAGTTTTATTCATGCAAAGAAGGGTGGAGGGTTTGATGAGGGGGTAAACAAGCCGATAAGAGGTCCGTTGAAAAGGTTTTTGATTCCTTGCCGAAGGCAGGCAAGGAATCTATGCGATGGTGATGTGTGTGTATGTATGTATGTGTGTGTACGTGACACTTAGCTTGTAAACAGGATATCTCAAGGTAGCAATGACCGACACTTTTCATATTTGGTATACAGATTTGTCATGTTGAGAGAAAGAACCCTATTACTTTTGGTGAAGGTCAAAGGTCATTTGAGGTCACCAGAGGTCAAAGACCAAAAACCTTCTAAACACGATATCACAAGATAGGAATGACCGACCTCTTCATATATGGTATATAGATTTGTCATGTTGAGGAGAAGAACCCTATTGTTTTTGGTAGAGGTCAAAGTTCATCTGAGGTCACCGGATGTTAAACTGCGAAAACCTTGTAAATGGCTTGTAAACACGATATCTCAAGATAGCAGTGATAGACGCTTTTCATATTGGTATGCAGATTTGTCATGTTGAGATAAAGAACCCTATTGTTTTGGTGAAGGTTAAAGGTCAATTTGAGGTCACCAGAGTTAAAAACTTCAAGGTTGTATTACGATATCTCAAGATAGGAATAAAGTGAGTTAGAGTTAGATGAGATTTTACGGCTCAGTTTTTAACCAACTGGTTTAAGTCGCCGGCCATGGCCTTTTTCCAGTTGTGGCTCACTGGGTTGTTTTCCCTACTCCATTGTTTATGCTCAGTACCAAGCACAATGGCAGTAGATTCCATTTTAAAGTCTTTGGTATGACCCGGCCAGGAGTCCTTCCGGTTGCAAGTCGGATGCGCTAACCACTTGACCATGCAGGCTGGAATGAAGAACACTTTTCATATTTGATACATAGATTTGTCATGATGTAAGGAGGAATACTATTGTTTTTGGTAGAGGTCAATGGTCATCTTACGTAGGTCACCGGAAGCTCAACGGAAAAAACTTGTCAAATGGCTTATAAACAAGATATCTCATTTTAGCAATAACAGAAACTTCTCATATTTGGTATGTAGATTTTTCATGTTGAGAGAAAGAACCCTATTGTTTTTGGTGGAGGTCAAAGGTTATCTGGGGTCACCGGGGGTTATCTGGGGTCACCGGGGGTCACCGGGGGTCAAACACTGAAAACTTTTTTAACATCACATCTCAAGGTAGGAAGCTTGGATAAATTTCATACTTAGTATGTGGATGCATTATGTTGAGAAGAAGCCTTTTGTTTGGTGAAAGTCAGAGGTCATCTAGGGTCACCCGGGGTCAAACACTGAAAACCTTGTTAACACGATATCTCCAGATACGAAGCTTGAATTGATTTCATTCGTGGTACGTGGATGTCGCATGGTCCAAGGAAGACCCCTTTTGTTTTTGGTGGAGGTCAAAGGTCATCAGGGATCATCAGAGGTCAAAAAGCAAGATTTTCCAAGTATTTTCATGATCGTCATCTGGGGTCACCAGGGGTCTAAAAGCAAAATTCCCCGAGAATTCCCAAGATCGTCATCTGGGGTCACCAGAGGTGAAAAAGCAAAATTTCCCAAGAATTTTCAAGATTCAAGATCAATTGAAGCTCGAATCCCTTTTCATGAAACTTACATTTTTCTTTTTTGATATATTTGATGGGGTTAAAAGGTCATGTGAGGTCAGCAGAGGTCAAATTGTTAAACCTCATAAAATGTTGTAGTCAAGAAAGATAAATTTGAGGGATAAACCTCAGTGAAACAAAGCATTCCCATTCGGTAAGGAATCACTAAGCCTT
This sequence comes from Holothuria leucospilota, assembly GCA_029531755.1. NCBI lineage: Eukaryota > Metazoa > Echinodermata > Holothuroidea > Aspidochirotida > Holothuriidae > Holothuria > Holothuria leucospilota. Next base: position 20,588,171 of record CM055971.1, read on the forward strand.
TGGGCTTTCTGGTTTCTTTTTATTTTGGTCCATATCGTGTCTTGCAGAAAAAAGGGTGAGATAAAAGCTTTAAGAAGTGATAATGACATTCCACCAGTCCCATCCTTCCTGGGTGTTGAGTTTTTAAGGCCACTGACATCGTGGAGGTGTGTGAAAAGATCACAAGACTGAAAACATAAAAAGTTAAAGTCGCAGACAATTCTAAGATTTGATCACTAGATCGGAAGGTAGTTGTTTCTTAAGGCTGCATTGCCTTGGCGAAGTAATGTCTCGAATTCTACTGTATGGTTCAGGGGATATATACGGTACAACATATTCATAAGCAGTATTGACACAGTAAACAAAAACAACTTGCTGCAAGTTCACATGTTGTGATAACTTATCTCCTGAACTGGATGGAAGTTTTAAAGTGTGCCTAAAGTCTATAATTACAAGAATACTGTATATTTTGGAGGTTGAAAAGTGAATCCCATTCATCCAACTCCCATTTTTATAGCTTACAGTATTTTGTTGCTGAGATATAACATGTTGAAAGATATTTAGCTAATTTGAAATAGTCGATTGCGCAACAATTTGTGATGTCCTTCTTGTACAACCAGGGAGTTGCTAAACTCCCTGTTACAACTCACATTACCTGCTCTTGTGTCCTTTTGAAATTGAAACCTTCAAAAATTTAATGTTTTCTTACAAGGTACTGTATGTTGTGTCTAGCCTAGCTTGTATAGTCAAGCCACCCTATAACAGTAAGACAGTGATCACATTTTGGTACCAGATGCAGTGACTTTCGAAAAAAACAAAGAAAAACAAAGACGGTAATTTGATTAGTACAAGAATGACATCACAGATTATTGCGCAATCTATCATTTTAGATTGAGTGAATAAGTTTCAACATTTTATATCTCAGTGCAGAAATGTCTTGTGAAGATGGGAGTTGGAACATTTTGATGCATTTTCAAGCTTTGTACAGTAACATATATTTTTGAAATCTTAGACTTTAGGTAAACTTTAGGTACTTTTTTACATATCAAACTTCTAATCTTTGCCGTGCACTACATTTAGCACAGCGCAACAGTTGTGGAGAGTGGAAACATTCTTTTTGCCATGTGATAATGGAAATTGAATAACTCATTTTTGGGGAGGGGGATTCAAGGGGAGTAGGGCTTGTTCTAAGAAAGGAAACTGGTTTGTCACACCCTAGACAGAAATTCTGACATGCAGGGAGGTTGGGTTGCGTTATACCAGCATTTAAAAGGTGGCATTTACCGTGAGTGTATCATTACAGTCCGATTTTGCAATAAATTTTCCTCATGAGTAATGGAGCAGACCAAAGTGTGCTAGGGAAGGGGGAAGGCACGACCCCCGTCAGGCTTGGTTTAATAGACTCAACTTGTGTATCAAATAAACCTGTAAGTTGGTAGCATATAACCTAAACACAAGATGTTTTCCACTTTTTGTATCATGACTCACTGTGAGAAGTATAGTCTATACGTGTTGGTGACACTCTTCCCCGTCAGCAATCAGCAGTCAGGTATCATACAGGTGTGCAGGTGAATCACCAAAAGTGAATACTTACTGATGACTTTTGTCACCTGCACTGAAAAGGCAGGTTGAATTTTTAAGCATACAAAATTTGAAAGTTGACAAAGACTGGGTGGCGTAATGAGGCTACAGTATGACTTAAGAAACAATTTAAGTTGCAATGTAATCTAGGCAAAGTCTGCGACTTTTAAATCAGGATCTATGACGTCACTATCCCGTGGCAGGATAGAAGGTACACTGAAAGGCAAATTCGGAACAAAATATCAAAGCTTAAGTTAAAATATTGCAAACAATTCGTTAGAGTAGGTACTCTTCTTTCATTTCAGAGTGGGTGATCCGTGTTTTGGAACTTTGGGTAGGCCTAAAGTTTGTCCCCATATTGGAAATACAATGTACCATTACAATACTGTACCTTCATGCCAGTCATATCACACATTTAATCAATTTAGGTTTTTACAGTGTGTCTCGATTATCAGCAATGAAAAGTTTTTAAAGGTACGCACACAATATACCGTATTGTAGGTTCACACCGTGGTGATACTTACACATTGTATACATTCCATCATTGAGGTGGGTATTAGACAGTGATGGTGGCATCAGACAGTAATATCACCTCCCTGATTCCACTACGTAAAGAAGCTTAGTTTTCTAAAGATGGAAAAAAGGATGAGGACCGATAAAAATTCCGATCATGAGCCCTAGTATAAATGTACGGATAACAACGAACGATACAGCACTGAACTCTGTTATACTTAAAGAGCTTAGTAGTCTTGAACCCACGCATTGACGCTTTTGGATAACAAGATTAGCCGTTCCAACACTTACCCTCTCAAGAGGATTTTCTTTACAACTTTAGACCTGGGGTAAACCTTCTGAAATTGATGTCAATGCTTTTCAGTGGCGTTAGCACAAAGAGCCGGGAAAATCAGCAAAAGTTAAATTGTCAAAACCGTGGGCGATCTTGAAAACCTGAGTAAAAAAAATCTGAACGAATCAGTATACGATCTTGGGCAAACCCGTGGAACACTTCCCGTCATTATAGCAGTTAGGACATTTTGTGTGATTAATGCGACCCCCAGAACAATGTTTGCGTCACAAAGAAAATGATTGATGCGACGTGAATTGATACTATCATGGCCAACATTCTACGGGGAGCGGGGGAATCGGGGTGTTCCATCGAGTTTTGTCTAAGATTGTAGCTTTCTAGAATCTCCAGTAAAAACGTCTCGCAATCGATCGTGTCCAAGACTGACAGGCAGTCACAAAGTCCACTCCGGGTGCATGGCATTGTAGATGTGTATATGTACACTTTACACCAATTTTCAGGGATTAATCTGAGGGTGGGGGGTGGGGTGGGAATTACATCATCTTCTGTGGTGCCTTCCCCATTCATCAAACCAGGCGGCGCCACTGACCCAACTGTTCATTTTACGTCTCGAATTATCCGCTTTCCCCAGCAATTCACAACCAGACATTAATTGAACTATATTGCCTGTATATAGCCTATACTACCCAATTAAAATGTTTGTATCCGGGTATGCTACATTGTGTATGATCCCTGTTGATCACGTGACATACAGCAGTTGTCTCACGGTCATGAAAATTTTGGACACAGAAGATCCATATGGGTTTAGTGTAAAAATACCCTGTCTTCATACATGAAAATATTGTTACTCGGGTAAGATTTAGTGCAGTATAAATTCTGTAGATAGGACCTACAGTACAGTGCATGAGTATCGCATCACAGTATGATGAAACGGGGTCATGAAAGTTAAGCTTTAAGGGAATCTTGTAGCCCATTTGTTTATTTTTGATACAATTACAAAAGTCTTCATTTACGATGATTGATAATTTCATAAGTGCAACAGTCTCTCAGATGAGAACCCTATTAATTACTTGGCAAGTACTGCCGGGAAGTTTTAGTCACGGGTTCCATCGCGTGCAGCTTCTCCATCGCAAAAGATTCTACAAAGGCACAACTGAAGTGTGGGCCCCATTTCTTTATTACAGTCCCTCTCTATGAGTTCAGTCTGAAAGGATGACCTTAAAGTGCGTCCTATAGCATATACAGACAAAAACTAAAGAAAAACCTTGCTGGCATTCAGTTTTTCGTAAACAATACTAAACATCCCCACTATGCACCACTGACCCTTTGGTGGCCCACTTCATAGCCATGCACGTTTAACGAACCATCAAACCCTAACTGGACTGACCCCAAAACTGTGACTCTTCTGCCATGTTTTGTCCAGTCGATTTTCCTTTTTTGTTCATTCCAATTGAATCTGAATAATATATGGGGTTGCATCAAGGTTTGCGAGATCAGATGTAGCCCATTTAGAACCCTCGATGCATTCCGTTGTATTTTTCAATTTCTTCGGTATTGGTATCTCCGTCTTACACTCTAATTGATGTCTTCTGCACGTCTTTTGCCAGAACGAAACAGAAAACACTCAGGAGGACGCTATAAACTACAAAATCCAGCCGTTTTAATAAGTTAGCTGGAGAATTTTCCACAGCGCTATGGTACATTTACTTAGCTTTTTGAGGTGTCTTCATTTGTCCTAGGAGAATCACGTTGCCACAAACAATTCTGTTTTTGTGCTATTGGGTAGTGCACTCTCCATAGAGTATTTTGCAACAAAGTTTCGAAATTCAGTAATGGCGACGAAAAGCAGAATTATCTTAACTGTTAATAAACTTTGCACTGCCTATCTTATTTTTGTGGTGTCATCAGTCTCCGCACAAGAAACTCAAGACAGTTGGATGAATGGTAAGAAAGAATTCTCATATTTATGTTACTTCTTCAGGTCAATCTAGGCTCTATCGGAAAGGAGGCGAAGAGACAAACACCCCGGTAACATTCCCATATGGGTCTCAAATGGGTGAACCCATATGGGGCTCATTAAATTCTGCACCCAAGATTCACGAGGGGCCATTTGGACCAGCGCTCATGCATGTTGGATATCCTGCACTGTACCCATATTTTATACCCACATATCAGTTGCCCATATGGGCCCCAGAACTATCCCATATGGGTCATATGGGCTGGACCATATAGCCCCTTATGAATCTTGGGTGCAAAATTATATGGGCCCACATATGCTGGCCCATATGGTGCCCCTAAGGATCCCATATGGGAATGTTACCTGGGACATAGATCCCCCTAAAACTGTACCCTATCACAATATTGTTTAACGTGGTGTGTGCAACAAAGGATTGGAATCGTTGAAGAGGGGCTGTACTTTATGCTACCGTACTACATATTTTCAAAACTGAACGCGTCATTCAACATTGTAAAACTTACTTCCTCTCGATTTCTTCCTTAATGTCTTAAAATAGCGAAGATGACGTAATTTCCACAAATCATCCAGTTCCTGGTATCAGTATTTAAACATGTGTGGCATACAATTTTGATCAAATTAAAATAAGGTATATGCTTGTATAAGTTCAGAAAATGAAATGATGTAGTGCAAAATTTTCCACTTACATGTAGCGTTATCATGTGCGTATGTGGTGATTTAGCGTCAGTCCCGTGGCTAGACAAGGTAGTCTACTGAAAGGGATGGGGGGCTAGATGGCTTCCAGTGGCGAAATATTTTTGGAGCGAGATGTCTAAAATTAAGTTAAGATAATGACAACTTGAAGTTTTCTAAGGGTGTGGAAATTTCCCCTTCCCCCTTGGCTACGGACTTATTTAGCTTACTTTATACTATACCGTATGGTACCTGTAGAACAATAGGCTGAATGAAATAAAATTCTACTCATTTCAGGAGCCTACAATAATGCTACAGTTATTATAATACCCCGCACTGTCACGCAGTCTTTTTGTAGAGTGTTCTGTGAGACGTCAGCAGTCAGTTTACAAGGCGGTATACTTTCTGAAATTTGGAAACACGTAGGAGAGAAGAGGGATGGGGATAACGTAGGCGAGGGGTAGGGAGGGGTGAGGATAAAGTTGACCACTCTTTCGAGTCATGTGATCGTAGATTAACTTTGACTGTCTGCAGGGATGATAACAGGGTTCCTAGATGGTGTCGTTAATGGTTTCTGAGTGTCCTTTCTAGTCAACTTACACCAATGTCTTCGTTCGGAAAAAAGACATGGGGGATGTCGCAAACCAAGGGTCCTCCAACTCTCGTAGACATTGGTAAAGTGACTAAAGGCTGGGATTGCACTTTCGTTATTCGGAAAGGGACGTGCAACTAACGGTGGACCCTTGAGCAGGATTCGAAAGCCCATAGTACAAGTCGGTTTAGTCCTGCCAACTTTCTGGTTATTATCGAAACATCGGTCAGAAAATGGGAAGGCAAATGTAACTATAGTGTCCATTTACGATCTATTTGACATGGCTCCTGATGAGCCTGAGTCGGATTACAACTTATCTTAAAGGGAGAAAGCAGTCGCCCAAGTTTGTTTTCAATTATCTGCTTAACTCTACAATCTCCTCTTTTTTGCTCGTTACCGGTAGTATATTTCGTTATGTTTTTATGTACATACATTGAATACTGAAGGCAAACCAAGGAGTTATTCGCATGAAGTTAACCAATAAGTAACAAAAAATTGTCACATGACTGAAAGGAGTCACTCCAGAATTAAGATGATGGGGGTACACTAATTCAAATACGGGGGGGGGGGGATTGTGTCTTCCCTTCAAGTACGGTGAATATATTAAACTGACCTTGACTGAAAGGAACTGAGCTGAACTTTATTTAATTCTCTAAATCAATAGCTTTCCTATAGTAGTAAACACCAGGGGCGGACACCTTCCTTTGCCTTGACTGGAACGGAGAATTCGTCCAGGGAGAAGTGGTAATACTCCGTTTAACGATCTCTTCGTAATGTCAGGTGTCTCAGATGCATAACAGTGTAACCTTTGGCAAAGCTTTAAACTTATAGCGATGCTTAAAAATTTCAATTTTTAGTGAATGCTTATTTTTGGCTGGGTCTTAAGGGCTGAATGATGGTCTTGTTTAGTCTGCTAGGAGGGGCTGTCTCTACCGTTTTAGAGAATTTTTCTTCAATTAAGGTTGCTTTAGAGCAATAAAGGTAGTGTTTGGCGTAGTTTGCATTAGAAATGGCAGTATTTCTAAACGTTTCTATGTTTCTTGTTTCTATTTTTCGACTGTGGCATGGCATCCCAATGGAACTGTCACCCGGTAGACCAGCCCTCATCCCCGTTAGTATGCCACTGACTAAACTGGAAGTAAACTAAAGAACTACAAGTCTTTATATCTGGATGCAGCCAGTGGCAAAATGTTTAATTCCTTTTATCACACGGAGGTTTTTCGTACACTCGTGTAACCAGGGAGTAACCAAGGTCTAATGAGATTTTTAAAATGGAGACAGGCAGTAGTCGCAGTGTCGCCTACTCTACGGTGTACCCAGAAAAACTGTGTGGGGTATCCAGGGGGTTACCATTTCATAGGGGCTTCAAATAGGGAATCATTGTATTCTTGTATGTATTTTTCCTGCCTGGGTTTTACAGTGGGGATTCTGGATGGGGGCCGTTTTTGTGTATGTGTGTGTGTGTGTGTGGGGGGGGGGTACGCCCCAAGTCCCCCTTACCTACGACATTGTGCTGCTGAAATGACGCTGAGATGTTTTTAAGCCTTTTCCTGGTTACACTACCAGACTCTATGGAGATTTACTATAACATTAACCTGATTCAAAAAAAGAAAATGGTATATACTCTTCTAAGAAACGTGCTTAGCAGTTGTACACCCACTCTGTAAACACCGTGACGTTTATTCTCTAATCATGTTTAGTACTTAAACATTACATGTTTAGCAACTAAACGTGTTTAAATGCCAAACGTATTGAAATCTGTCGTGTGCTTTAGCATTCAAAAATGTTCCCAGAATGGTGGCTACAGGTGTCCAGGTTTATATTTAAAGGGAAAGGGCAGTTGCCTCAATTTGTTTTCAAAAATCTGCTTAATCTTACAGATCTCCTCTTATTTTGCTGAAAAATATTTTTCATTATGTTTCTGTGTAAATACATTGAATTCTGAAGGCAAACCAAAAAGTTACTCTGTGTGAATTTAACAAATAAGTAACAAAAATATTGTTACATGATTGAAGGGAGCCATTCCCGAATTAGGATGAGGGGGTGCACTAATTCAGATTGTGGAGGGGGAGACTGCATTTTTCCCTTAAATTCTAAACACTGTTTTTGGAGCGTATGACTAATATGATTGACAAAAAGGTAAATGTAGTCAAAATGAAAATAGAAATTGAGTCTTGGTGAACGTAATGCAAAGGAAAAAATCTAGGCCTATGTACTGTACGTGATGAACATTTTCGAGAGGATGAACCAGTGAACATTATCACGGGTAACTACATGTGCCATTCCAACCTCACAAAGGATATTTTCTCCAGGGAAGGTAATGAAAAGAGGCCCAAAGCACTGGCACCCTCTGAACAAAGAAAGAAAACCCACGTGACGTCATGAAGCCTTAAAATCTTCAAAGACCAACGAATTTCGTGACTTGGTTAACAGAATGAGAATACAAGTGGGCTGCCTGAGTGCCATAGAGATTCAAGGCCGCAACATGCGTATGGGAAGTGTGCAAATGAAAATCAAAGCTAGGCGGGAAAGTGGTTTTGCGGGTTTTGTTTGTGTGCCAGAAATAATCATTTGATTTTAGATAACGGATGTTGTGCGATAAAAAGTTTATACCGATGTATCTATGCAGGAATATGCAGGGTATTGAAAACTTGGTTGTGCAGAGTATAGAACACCCTTCCCAATATCTACAGATAATATACGGCGCTACAGTACTGTATAAAAATTAATAATAGTAACTACACCAACCGTTTATCATTTTACAGAGTATACAAATTATGCTATCGTGTGCGAAATCCACAACAACAGCAGTGTGTCTTCGGATGTTTCTTTAATCATACCCTGTCCGTATCAAGTTCATGCATAATCCTCTACAGAAATAAAAAAGGCAGATATGCATGAGTAGATTGCTGTCATTACCAGCCAATTTTCCAATCTTCTGAAGGAGGACCAACGTTTGAATGAGGTTCATTCTAATTGGACCTGATCTCACATACAGTAATATAACGCTGTAACGCAGCCCAACTCCTTAAAAGCTCCATTATAAGCTGTGAAGACGAGTTTAGCGGTTTAATTGCGCGAGCATAATAAGAAGTTCACGGCCTTGTTAGACGTAACAAATAGCCTGCTACTGCACGCATTAAGAACCAGATACCAGTAACCAGACTGGTTACGTAATCAATCAGGTATTTCAAGAATTGTACTCGGAACAAAAGAATTTAACACTGCCATTTGAAAGGTTTTGTTATTATAATGAATATTACGTTATGTCACAATGGAGGTAAAAATTATTGTATTTAAAGTTACAGTTCAAATGCTTCTCGGTATAAATGACGGACACAGTTCTGTTGTTATTTCAAAGTGAATATCCATGCACTTGAGTAAACCGGAACCGAAAGACATGTTCAGTCTAATATGTTCCTTGGGTACGTAGCTCTTGGGGAGGGGGAACTTTCAGGAGTAAACGTTTGGTTCTCGCCCTTCGGCTCTTCGCCAGAGGGTCGAGTGGACTTTGGAAAAAGTATCTTGAAACAAAACGAAGTCAAATATGCAAGTTAGCAGGCACGTTGTACGTTAACCTGCAGTGCAAGGCACACCGCTGCGTCTATCGAACTACTGTTGGCTAATGTAAGTAGGTGTATGTTATGAATAACACTGCAGTACACTGTATGGCTGTATTAGCTTACATCGTAGGGTCATATGAACTTTGTGCCATTACGTTGAGTCTACGCAAACTGCTTGCAAGTACTAACGAGTCCTGCATATGTAACCTAAATGTGAAACCTTAATTTGTGGTTTGAAAAGTGACAAAATGCTATGTCACCACATTACTCGTGATAAAAATCGATTTTTGTGACATATTTAAGTTAAACTTAACCTTTTTTTTATTGATGTGTGACCTAATTTTTGCCAACATTACTTATTTCAACGCTTGTCGTCGTAGCATTGGCTGGTGTTGGTTGCTACGTTAGTTCATTAGTAACATAACAGTAACATAACAGCTTGCTACAAAAATTACCATTTAAAGTGTACCTAAAGTCTGAAAATTCAAAAATATATATTACAGAGCATGAAAACTGAATTCCAATGGTCCAATTCCCATCTTCACAGGACTTTCTTAAGCTGAGATATAAAATGTTGAAGTTTATTCACTCGATTTAAAAAGGTAGATTGCGCAATAATTTGTGATGTGATTGTTGTACTACTCAAATTACAATCTTTGTATTTCTTTGTTTTTCTGAAAGCCACCGCACCTTGTGCCAAAATGTGATCTTGTTCTTACTGCTTTGGGGTGACTTGACTATATAAGCCCTCTCTGTACAGCATGTCATGCAAGAAAACAGGAAGCGGTCAAGGTCACATAAACATTTTTAATTTTAAAAGAAAACAAAGCATTTAATGTGAGTTGTACAACAAGAATGTCAAAAATTATTGCACAATGAACTGTTTGGATTTAAGTGAATAAATTTTAACATTTAATATCTCAGCAATGGAATAAGCTATGACAATGGGAGTTGGATCAATAAGATTAATTTTGTAACCTCTAAAATATATATTTTTGAAGTTTTAGACTTTAGGTCCACTTTAACGATCTTTGGAAGAGTTCATAAGCTTGTTGTGAGCTGCGTAGGTACTTTTGATATCACTGCCTTTTTACTTCTGTAAGAGAATAGGAAATAAAAAAGAAGTTCACGCTTCAATAGCCAATAACATATGTCTGTACGTTAAGTGGAGGGGGTATTGGGGTAAGGGGAAAGTTCCAATGAACTGAGGAAGCTGGGGTCGGAAAAACCGTGGGGGTCAGGGTAAAATGAAGAAGGTGACATTTAACGTTTCTTAAGAATTTTTTTGATAGGACAGACGCGCAGTGTTGAAATATCATTTTAATCTCTTGCAGATGGACAATGTTTCAATGGACACAGGTTGTTTTTAATGTAAGATCAGATACCGTACTGGTGTGAGAAACGCCTGCGGTATGACCGAGAAGTAATGGGTAGCGGGGTGAGGGTTGAAGTAACTAAGAAGTTAGGAACGATATTTGGATGTTTCATGAAACCAAGAAAACTTAGTTGGTTAAATTATCTAAACAAGTCACTCCACGTTGTCGTAAAGTCAATTACAGCTTTTTAAGCGTATCAAGCCATAGACTCACACTCACACTATGGTACTCAAAGAAACTATTACCCCAAATTTTAGAGACTAAAGCCTGCCGCACACGAGGGGAAACTAGCTCAGCAAAATGCCTCGCGTGCCACTTTGCTCAGCTAATTTCTCACGTGTGCGCGCGAGTTTTGGTGAGATTTCCGCCTTGCGAGGCAGATGACTCAAATATCAAACGTGTTTGATTCTTTCTGACACGAGTGCCACTTTTCTCACCGTGTGCGCCTGACCTGAGTATTTGGCTCACGACTTTAACCTACTGTGCAAGCGTATTCTGAATGAATAGACCTAACATTCGGTATACTCATTCAGAATACGCTTGCGCAGTGGGTTAAAGACGTGAGCCAAATGCTCAGGTCAGGCGCACGCGGTGAGAAAAGTGGCACTCGTGTCAGAAAGAATCAAACACGTTTGGTATTTGAGTTATCTGCCTCGCGAGGCGGAAATCTCACCAAACTCGCGCGCACACGTGAGAAATTAGCTGAGCAAAGTGGCACGCGAGGCATTTTTCTGAGCTAGTTTCCCCTCGTGTGCTGCAGGCTTAATATGTGACTTTGAAAGGATACTGGCCTGAGGTACGACTTGTGAGAGACGTTACTTGCAGCATTCTCTCTGTTGCGATCAATAAATCAAATAACATCATCTTCGAGTACACCGCATCATTACAGCTACCACCACTGAAACCGCCTTCTCCGTCACAGCCGCAGCCAGAAGCACCATCGCCACCGACGCCACCACCGGCACCGCCGCCACGACCGCCACCGTTAACATCATCACCACGTCCTGTACCATCATGTCCACCCACCACCGTCACCACCACCACCACCACCACCAACAACAACAACAACAACAACAACAACAACAACAACAACAACAACAACAACAACAGAACCATCCACGGCAACGACGACGACAAGGACAACAGCGTAGCTAGGCTAGCATACAGCTTTCACATTATTTCTTCTCGATTTTAGCTTCAGTGTTGTCAACTCATTTCAAACATTAGTCATGTATGGTTCGTTGAGCACACTGCTTCTTCAGCTATTATATAGGTAGCTCTCCTATCACCCTGGTCAAAATAAACCAAATAGTCAACTCTATGAGCAATGGTACTGACCTGGTCTTTCCTATTTAAGCCAATCTCCTTTCATTTTAGTCAGGGTCTTGGATGGCTTGAAGCAAATATTTACTAACTTCTTCATCCAGAGCCATGTTGACATCCATTCAATCGAAAAGAGTTGAAAAACCTTTCTCCTCAGATTTACCAGCTGTTGTCAAACAGGATGAGAGATGGCTAAAGCTGTTTCTACTATAACGGGACGAGGCCCAATAAAGGGGACTTATCTCCTCTTTTGAGTCCAACGGATAGCCTAACAGGGACACGAACAAGATACTAGCGTATAAGCCGTAGCCTCGACATAATTTAAAAACATCTGAATCCTTCATTTCTTCTCTTAATTCCTTCATAAATATCTTTCAAGATCTTTCACAAGATAAAAATCTCACATCATAGCCAAAGCAAGGAGTTACCTGACATGAATTTTATAATCTCTCAACAAGAAAAGTTAAAAGATTTTAAGAGCCGTATCTGACTGGGTATAAGCTGGTGTGCAAACTCATATGAGGGAGACTTTTTTGCATTTCAAGCTAATCCAAATATATAGGTCTAGCTAAGATCTCCAACTTCAAATTTAGTTAATTAAAAGTAAACACTTTGAACACTTTCCTTCATTATTACGTAATTCAACAACGTAATCTGGATAATTATTGTCTAGCATCTACCTCCATTTTGATTTACAGCTGTAAAAGGATGACATTATTCTCGTGTTTGAATCAAAGAATGAGCGTTAACTTTGTTAGTAAAAGGGTTCACATTAATTGCTATATTAAAACTGCAGTTGGTTTAGTTTTCAGTCCGTCAGATTCTTTGTCATGTCATTAGTAAAGTGTTTCGTTTTTGTGCTTCGTTAAACACCCCATGTCATTTCTGCTTGCTGGCCATTCCCGTTTGTATTTCTGGGCATTTAAGTAAAGTGGTGTGGGACAAAATTACGTTAAAGTAACATTAAGCGTAGATTGTGATACTTGACATATAATTCTCTCTAAACAGGTGGAACGGGGAAGGGTGGGGATGAAGCTCCGTCCTCCATAGTTTTCAGTTTGACAATATTCGTCAAAACTTATTATGAACCTTGAAATGGACAACAAAAATTTCTTAAAAAATACCAAAATCCAAGAGTTAAAAAGGTGAACCCTTAGAGTGCTTCCGGCTATCCTGACCTCTTTTAGAAGTTTTAAACGACACGGGCTGACGGTCAAAGGACTTTATCTGCATTCCACTGGGTTTCGTGAGACAGAATAAATATTTTGGGTTCAAGTAAACACTACCAAGTGTGCACCTGATGTAAGTGAAATAGTCTTTGTAATCCAGAAAAAAGTAAGAAAAAAAAAAAAAAAAAAAACGTCATCTGACGATAAAAGCAAACCTAACGACGAAGTGTGAAAAGGGCTGTTAACTTCGAACTTTGTATTAGTACTAAAGATGATGACGTCACCGAAAGATAAAGTAAGTTACCTCTAAATACCTCAGTTCATGATATTTTGCAAACATTGCAATGAAAAGACTAAGTTTTTGAAGACTGTAATCCCTTAAAATTCTATTTCTGTAGATTCTTACTCGGTATTCACCAGGTTTTAGTCATAGTGAATCCTGTTTGAGAAACAAGAGCGAATCTAGGATATTTGCCCTGCGCTTTCCAAACGTTGAGGAAACCGACCAGAGATCTTAACCAAGACAGGGGTTGTCTTCTTAAAGGGAATATTGAGCAGATTTCTCTTCATCTGCAATGGAAATTGTTCACGTGAGGAAGGGAATAACTATGGGCAACTTAACATCCTACAATTAAACCGTAGGATCGATAATTTGTTTTTGGTGAAAATTATTATGGGATACAAAATATGCGGCAGATTCAAAGCTCGTAAAAATACTGTAAAAGTATCAAATAAATGACATCATGTTGCATTCGTATAAGAGGAGTTTAACTGCGGTACAAGAGAGTTTACATGTCTTGATAATAACAATTCAATGTTGGCAGAGAAAAAGGACCCCGCAAACCTTCAGGGAAAGCCGTGGACTCGCTTCTGGAAAGGTCTTTCATGCCAGATCATTTGTCTATAGAGTCGACAAAAATGCAGCTACGTAAGTGGGCCTGAATAAACCAGTTTACAGTAAACACTGACATGGTAACATACTCGCGATATTATTAGAAATCGTGGGAAGTTTGTTGGGACGACCTTAGATACAAGTATTTTTAAAAGTTGGATTATTCGCTTCTGTTAAAAAAGAGTAAATTTCCTATCAGAACACCATCCTAGGCATGATAGCCTTATCTTACCTCCAAATATTCCGACTTGACTGTTTCACTTATGTGTGGACATAGGTTCCTACTATTGTGGCTGAATACAAACTTAATAGAACTTGCCGTACCTAAATGTGATGGTACCGTATTTCACCAAATTGTCTAGCAGCATTTTTAATCTCAGAAATCTATAGCTATTAATCAACAAAAACGCATCGTTTCTTAAAATTTCCCCTCAGTAATACAGACCGTATACATTCCGTCTGCATTCTACAATAGGGAATATTTTGATAACTTTTAAGTACGGCAATACTCTACGACTGGATGGTCAAACACAAATGAAATCTTACTACACTCCTAAATTACATCCGTTTTGCCGAGTATGCGACAACAGGTCTCTTTGTGTTAAAAGTAAGTCTTAAGAAAGAAATGGTTCCGTACGGTGAAGTATCAAAACGTATCCAAACATCTGTCGTATATAGTTCTTACTTATTCAAACCGTGACGTCATTGCACTTCCTGTGTATATTCTGGGATCCATTTATGTGCGTTTGCTACTTGATTGCAGTGTTGTAATCGAGTCACTTCATGTCGAGTCTCAAGTCACCTCGAGTCACAAGGTGTCGAGTCTCCAGTCATGTCGAGTCTTTAGCAATTTTAGTCGCGTCGAGTCATGTCGAGTCTTCCCTAAGCTCGAGTCGAGTCACTTTGAGTCATAGTTAAGGTTCGAGTCACCTTGAGTCGCAAGGTGTCGAGTCTCGAGTCACGTCGAGTCGTCAAGTCTCTCCAAGTCACGTGATCTCTTAAATCGAGTCACTCCGAGTCACAGGATCTCTTAAGTCGAGTCACCTCGAGTCTCTGGTTTTGTAGGTTGGGTCAGTTAGAGGACTTACTTTGCCAAGTGTTCCTGTCATCGATTGCCTATGTAAAGTAAGATCAACGATGTATATGTCCCGTGACGTGAAATTTTAACTATAGCAATATGAAAAATTGATGTTTCTGTTTTGTTTTTAAATGGTCACTTTTGTTTATAACCCAGTAAACTACCGGCGTTTAATGAAGGCTAGTGAACTTGAAGGCTGAATTCCTAGTTCCAAAATAAATTGCTTGTTTCGGACATTCAGTTGGTCGGTTGGTCAGTAGTTGCCTCCCCCAAACCAGAACTTCGTTTTCCTATCATTGATCACATGGGGCTCACATGGAGAGAGAGGGTTGGGGTGGGGTGGAGGAAGGGATGATAGTGTGGATGATGAGAGCAGGGAGTAATTATTCAAATTACTCCCCCCTCCCCCCATGAGATAAAGATGGTGTTTGGGTGTTGGGAATATTGGCTGTCTTCTTCAGACTTGATTAAGCAAGGTAGGTCTGAAGTATTATTACTCCACAGAGAGAGGATTACTTTGCATCGGTTCACGTTCAGACTGGGGGCGTGCGCTTTATTATTTTCATGACCAAACTTACACAAGTTAATTCTGTAACTTGTGCCGTCAGCTTTCCTTATGCTTACTCCTGAGTCTGAGCCAGAAAGTCTTTCCCTTGTCTGCGCACAGGCTGAACTGCTGGACCCAGTAATTATTGGTATAATCACAGATGTACCATGATACTACACTGCACGTATCAGCTTTTTGTCGTTAAAACGAACAAAATAAATGTTGCAATATTTTGCGCGTTTAAGTGCCATCGGTGCTTTGAGAGTGTTACTGCAGTTTTTTCAATAAAGTTTTCCCGTAAAGTCACTTTCCGGTTTTATGCCATTTGATTTTATTCTTTTTCGCAGATAACTATCAAGGGTGTAACTGGGACGATTCTATCAACCGACTGCTATCAGACCTTATCTTTTGCCCCAAGACTGAATCCGTCTCAGCACAATGCGAAAATGCCTGCAGCCGAAGCCAGCCTTACTGTCAGAGCAGTGCCATGACCATTGATATGTGTCGTAGTATCTGTGTGAATCAAAACTTTCGCTATTATGCATTACAAGCTGGCATGCAGTGTTTTTGTGGCGGGAACTTCGCACCCTTTGACAGTGGAGGTCTTGCCCTTGGATGTGACTACCCATGTGCCGGAGATCCGTCACAAAATTGCGGGGGAGAGTATCGCATGGACGTGTACGAAATAGCAAGTAAGTGACTGTATCCACGACTCTTTTAGTTGTCCAACTGTCAATCCCGGTCTCAGTGACCCAGATCTAGGCCAATACAGTTCCGGTACCCCCGAGCCAGATTCATTTCCTATGGCCTAAATTGACAGTAAATCCCAGATCCTGTCCAAGTCTAATTTATCCCAACAATGTAGCATATTATACACATGGTTTTCATTATGCTATGGATATGCAATGAAAAAAGCCACTGTTACTAGTCGCACTTTCATCGACCATTTAATGTATAAAAATTGGAATTTTACATACAATAATGTGCACCAATAACGACAGTAATATCACCAAGTAATCTGAAAGAGTAATTTTCATTTTCTTCACTGGATTCGAGTCCTGATTCGGGGGTGATCTCCTAGGGACAGAATAATGTCATCGGTATGATATTTAGCGCTGTGATATTTTTCTCCATATTTATCCGGAGGATATCGTCCTGTGGAAGTTAAAGATCTGTAGACAAGCAAATGTCACACCTGCCTGTTTAATGTAAAATGCATTAAAAATCTTAAAAATGGTCGCAATTCCCATCAAAATCCATCAACTATTGACCATTTTACTAGACGATTCCCGTTTTGTACGTCTATCATGAATAAACATGAGCTACATATGCAAATTTGTGACATGGAAAGAGGGACTCATGAGATATGTGTTATGTAATCATTTGATTGTTTAACCTCATTCCAAGGACAGTTATAATGGTGACATACCCTGAGGTACGTGTTTATTTTGAAAGAAACTATTTACTACTTTGAAAATGTCGACATTAAAATCAAACTAGAAACTAGTGGATAAGTAATCAACAGATAATCTATAAAGGATTAACAAAAGGAATTCAGATCCCGTGCAACACTCCATCTCGCAATTTTTGCATAGCTATTAGGTGATCTCAGAAATGGTCAAACTTTGAAGAGGTGCATCTTGAGAACCGTAAATGATATTCAAATAATTTCAAAGGATTTTTGATTAGGGGATCTTCATCTATCATTTTTGAGTAAAACAGCTGTTTTTGTTACATTTCTACAGACCTTTGAAGTGTTGTAACTGTACTTTGAAACAGAATGTTAGTCTATCCTATATTCTGTTCAACACGGAAATGCCAAATTGTCCACGAAAACAACCAACGCCCTCTATTGCACGCCATCGAGGCCATAACTGACCTTTCCCGAGACGTGTTGTGAAAATGAAAACTTAGACAAACATTTTTACCTATAACTGATATTTTATGATTCTTTCCACGGATTCTAAAAAAATAAAAAATAAAACAGTAGTATCCTGCAGGGTGGCCCCAGGTTTTGCCCGACAGGCGACCAATCTCCTCCAAGAGGACACCAGCACCCGACAAAGGCTAAGGCTTGCCGAAAGGATGTAGAAACTAAACCAAAATTTTGGGCTCTAGGAGTCTAGGTGAGAGCTGAAAATTTAAGGTTTGTAAAGAAGGGGATTTGACAAATCTATAGGTTTTATTAAAGAAAATGTATGAAAAATTGGGTGATTTAGGAAAATTGGAAAGCTTTTGGATTTTATTTTAGAATCTGCAAAATCAAGTAGGTCGTCGGGGCGAGGGACGTCGTGGGGATTACATATCTTATCATTCATATTAAGGTCCCCTACAAACTGGAGAATTTGCCCTACGGGGGCTACGTCCCCCTGACCCCCGCCTTGCACCACCTGCGGGTACTGTGTGAACGTCGAGAACATGTAAAGTGGAACATCTTGTGATGATAAGCATTAAAGCCGTTGAATGATGAAGAGAGGTTGATAATTTTATAAACCAATTAAAATCAGTTTTTCAATAATGAAGTCTGAATTTGTTAAACGTATGAATAAAGTAGATCACGTTAAACGATCTAAATGATTGTGCATTTAGTTTAATTATTAGTTTAATGTTGTCTACAGATCCTATCCAAGGCTCTAATTGCTTTCATCCGGGTTATGTTGCTACGGCGAAAAATGTAACGAGAATCGGTCCCAACTTTAGAAGGGGCGTCGTTCTGTCTTACATGGACGTTTGTCCCGAGGGTTACCTCCACCAAGGACCACAGGCTTTAAGATGTCAACCAACGGGCCAATGGAATGGCACCACTCCGACCTGCGCTATAACATGCCCAGAGCCACCCGTACCAATGTTCGGCGAAATAAGGATCGGAGGTCCCAAAGATGTGTACTTATCAGGGGACGCGTTCCTATTCATTTGTACGGCAGAGGGCGGGAGGGCCGATACTAGCTACTACGCCTTGAGATGCTCAGACGGGGAGTGGATGGGAAATGGTCTCAACGTTATTTGCCGAGGTGAGTTGAATTCGAAATAGTTAGGGGTATATTATGAAGGGCGGCCTTGATTACAGACAACTTACTCAACGACAGTTTTGATGACTCCAGTCCAGGCCCCTAGTCAGCTTGTCTTTTAAGGAGGCAAATTGTTTGAATTTTGTCGGGCAGAATTCTTGTTGGGATGGGGTCATTTTTGTGGACTCACAGTAGGGATTATGTACAGAAGATACTTTAAACACTTTAATCTGAAAATCAGGGGCAAAAAGTTAACTGCTTAAGAGATATTGTCCAAGCATTTTGCTATTAATTATCTGATTATGGGATCCTGTAATCGATTGGAAAATTCATCTTTATCCAATACCTATTAATATAACATTGCGGAGGTTGTGGAAAAGATTACCCCAGGGGTGCAATGATTACCCCAGGGGTACAATGAAATTTTTCACCCATATTTCCACGCCACAACACTTAAAGGTACTAGTGCTTTCATACAGCCTAAGTCCATTAACTATCCAGGTTACCGGGGATTCGAAGTTTTCATTTCCCCATACGTATCATTTACTCGTCCAGAAGGCAATTCCAAGCAGGTTCTTACATTTCTCGGGCAGCATTAATCAAATGTTGAAAAGCATCTCCCCATGCGCATAAAATATGTTTGACGTGTAAAACACCATGGCGCTCTTATGTTGAGACAGGCGCGTAGCCGAGGGGGGGGGGCCGAAGGGCAGCCACCCCCTTGAGCATATTTTTTATTTTTCAATGTTTATTTTTACAATGTTGCTAATGCTTTCCCTGTTAGTATGCGGTAAATAGGCCTGGGAAGTGCCATTTTCAGCGATCTGGGAGGCATTTTGGGCCAAAATCTTCTTGCCCTTTGCGCTAACTCATGGTGGCGCGGAGCGCTGAGAGTCTGTCTATGGACTTCGCCCCCCCCCCCTTGACAAATTCCTGGCTCCGCTCCTGTGTTGCCAGCCTGTATTTTTTTTATTTAAGGTTCTCAAACAATCCAAAGACTAGTTTTAATACAAATAAGTAGGTAATTAACGTGTCTAATAAAAACATAAGAAGGGGGAACGAAGTCTTTCAAAAGGAATCATTTAACAAGGAAACTTCCTGAACAATCTGATGAAACACTGAATAAGACGCTGCAGAAAAGTTGCAAACTTTCATTCCTTACTCTTGCAGATCCATCAATAACCACAACGCAGCCCCCGACAACGACACGGTGGATTACATCAACGGTACCTACCACGACAAAGGTTACAACTACCTTAGCGACCACAACAACACCCATAGCAACGACACCAAAAGCATCTACTACAGCGGAGAAATCAACAACTTCAGCAGCAACGTCTGCTAAATTATCGTCATCATCATTTACCCGCACAACACCAACCACGCAAATATTAGCTGAAACTACGCTGAAATCAACGTTGCCTACGTTAGAAAGGCAAACATCGGTGATACAGACGACACCAACGATATCAACATCGTCGATACAAATGTCTACGACAACAGCACGAACGTCGTCATTGCCTGTGACGACGAAGCAAACACCGATACCGTCTTCTTCACGTGGACAAACACCTGAACTATCCACCCTCAAATTGCAAACCTCAACAATCACCACACCGACGTCGGAAACGTCGTCGAAGTCCTCATCAAGACCGACAGAAACGTCGTCGAAGTCCTCAACAAGACCGACAGAAACGTCGTCGAAGTCCTCATCAAGACCGACAGAAACGTCGTCGAAGTCCTCATCAAGACCGACAGAAACGTCGTCGAAGTCCTCAACAAGACCGACAGAAACGTCGTCGAAGTCCTCATCAAGACCGACAGAAACGTCGTCGAAGTCCTCAACAAGACCGACAGAAACGTCGTCGAAGTCCTCATCAAGACCGACAGAAACGTCGTCGAAGTCCTCATCAAGACCAACAGAAACGTCGTCGAAGTCCTCATCAAGACTGACAAGTCCAAAGCAATCTACTGCGACGCCACCTCTCTCAGCCACAGTTATGCCTACTACACCGGCTCAAACGCCTACAACCACATCGGCAAGAACTAAGATAAAGACCACATCGAGGCCGACGACAGTCGTCGAAACATCGTCGACGCCGACAACAAAACCAACTGATCCAAGAGATTCATCGACGAAGATACGGCTTAGCACAAAGAATCCTACGACCGAAGGTGAGTAAACGTGATAACTTGTTAACAAGTTGAAAGTAGTTGTAGGTAAAGGGCTAATTTGTAACACTTGTGAAGTCATCGGTTGATACGGGTTTTCTCCTATTTTCAATAATAAAAATTGACAAGAAAAAAATTTAAATATCCATTTCAGATGTTCCCTCCTCTTGTTTCTGCATCTGAAATCTGATTCTCGGTCAGTGGTGCATTATTGATGTCGAAGCGCAGCGTTAGCTAGCTTACGGCGTTCCGTCTGCGTTGCCACCATGAAGCGGCATGAAACGATTAAGCACCCTTATATCCCTGCGCAATGGAAAATTGTCCCTCCCCTATATACCCACTTTACTATTTCACTCAATACCATATGTCTGCCGGGGGACATAAAGGCCTGACAAGAATGTGGACGGGAAGGCAAGCTTAATTGTGCTGGAAAAAGAAAGATGAGGGAAAGAAAAAAGGAGAAACAGTTTGAATCCTCATGAGTATATTTAATTGTACAATGTAAACCAGGTAAAATATGATAAAATGTAATCTTTTTCTTTTCTTCGGTGTCCACTCGTACTTATTATTACTTCTTTCTGTATGGTAGGCTAGTTTGTGTGGAACTATTGTTTCAAAGCACATTGTAACCTGCATCATCATCATCCAACAGATTACCCACCCCAAGGTCCCTCTGTATCTTCAAATTAGTAGTCAGTAAGACTTAGGATGTACTACTATAAAAATAATAGTTAAATAGTGATCCTTCTGGTTTATTCAGTGTGTAATCAACACCCTTTTAAGTTTGTTAAATGATTCATTTCAAATTGTAATGGACCTTTTTACATAACTTACATCGTCTGATGACACTTGCCTAGGCTACTACTTTCTCAAAGAAGTGTTGCCTGTAGACTCCTGACCCAGGGGGAACCCTTTTGCACCCCCTGGAACTGTTGGATTATACCAATCTGAGCACCCTCATAACAAAAGTTTTTCATTAAAATCTTGACCAATCTGAAACTAAAATCAAGCTGCATGGTGCACGTAAAACCTGTAAATTTGCTAAGCTTACAGGAGGCTAAAGCTCTTCTGAGCAAAGCGGTGGGGCATGCTGATCCC